>CM062811.1:1231871749-1233071749 GCA_031772625.1 Pinus tabuliformis | reverse complement strand
TATATTGGTGTGAAACTTTAAAATAGATTTGCTTCTAAAAAAATGTGTTAAAGTGCAAATTTTTTTAAAAAAATTCCTAAATTAAAAATTCAAATAAATCTATACTGGTTTACTAAAACTCTTTTATAATTAATTACACATAATCGTACATTTAATATCCATTCAGCCATAATTGTACATTTAACACCCATTCAGCCATTTATTGATACGAAGTTTTAAAACCAACTCTAAATAAGCTTCTGCCAATATCAATAGATCACAATTTATAGCGATTAAGTTATCAAAATTGTTATATTGATTACATAAATAATGGTAGGTATAAATTTTTAATGTTTAAATATTAAACTAATTTAATTACTAATTTAAATGTTTTTTTGAGAAGAAAAAAACTATATCTTCATTCATAGATTTATAGCAAAATATACATCAAATTCCTATTAGAAGTGTTAGGATCGTCTATGTAGTATTCGAATCATGTTTGGTCGGTTCAGCCCAGAAAATTATTAACTTAAATGTATGGCAAATTGTTAGAGATAATGGAAAATATCTTAGAATAGTGAGTTGGTTCACGAAACCTCAAGATAGAAATTAGTTTCTATTTTTTAGGTTATGGTTCTAACTTCCCTAAATCTGTGACTACTATATAATATGTGATGTACATGAACAATGTAGAGCATTCTACAAAGCCAGACTCTCCTGGTTCAGACTCTCTTTTGTAGAGCTGATCAGTGGGTTTCATTTTATTTAATACAAAACATTGCATTTTTAACATGGTATTAGAGCGTGAGGGTTGAGGAACATGTACACTGAGTGGAGAGCGTGATTGAGCCGAAATCATCGCAAGTTTTAGGTGCACAAACGCGACAATCCCACTATAAACCTTCTGTGTGTTTTTATTTTGTCGATCGTCGCAGATGTCAGGTGTATAGTCACGAAGACCTTTGAGAGTCTGTGGTGCTAACTCGCGTCGACTGTGCAAACAAGTGAGGGGTTGCGTGGAGGTCGAGAGAAGGCTTTGTCCTGGTAGAGGCTGACAACAGAAGGCTGCCTGGAGACCAAGTTTTGCCGAGGAGGTCGTAGTATAGACCGTGAAGGAAGCCACGATGATCTGCGTGTGCGATGCGAGATCAAACAATATTGGAGATCAATGATCTCTGTTTTTGACAAAGATCTGGGGTAAATCTAACATTTTTTTTTTTATCTGTTAAATTTTTTAAATCGCCAAGATGAATAATCAAATTTTTGAAGCATGCTTGAATGAGCATAACAAGCTCGATGGCTCCAATTATGCGAATTGAAAATTCAAGATGTAGACTCTGCTAGAAGTGCAGAGTGCTTAGACGATTGCAAATGGGGATGAGCAGAAGCCAGCAACTGGATCAACATCAATCCCAGATTGGGAGAAGCGAGAAGGTAAAGCAAGGACGTTGCTAAAGATGTCAGTGAAATACTACATCATACCACATATAAGAGAATGTAAATCAACAAGCGAAATCTGGGGAATATTGAAGGATTTGTATGAGATCAAGAATACAAATCGTCTTTTGTTTCTGAAGAGCAAGATCTTATCCCTGAAGATGGAGGAAAATGAAACAGTTGTTGCCTTCATAGCAAGGATCAAGGATTTGAAGAACAAATTGTCAGACATTGGCGATACAGTTGCAGATACAGATCTTGCAACAATTACCATGAATGGTGTGACCGATGACTACCAAATGTTCATCACTAGGATAAATGCGAGAGAGAAAACCAGAAGTTTGAAGAACTAACAGGAATACTGATGCAAGAAGAAGAAATAAGATCGACTCTGAAACCACAGAGTGTTGATCTTGCATTGATGGCGAAAAAGAACTTCTTCAAAGGAAAAGGAAATCCGCAACAACAAAATGGAGGAAGCTCACAGAAAAGACCAAATCCGACCCAATGTATGAATCCAATAGAAAAAACTCTGTAATTAAATTTTTTTATTGCGGAAAACATGGCCATATAGCTAGGGAGTACAGGAAGAAGAAATATCATGAATAACAGCAGAGGCAGAAACGACATGTAGGTCATCTCATGAATGATAATCATGAGTAGAACTTCAAATTGTTCATGGCATACTTTGATGAGAATGTTGATGCAGGCATCTGGTATGTAGATTTGGGAGCATCAACACATATGACAGGGAGCAAGCAATGGTTTGAAGATTTTAAAGAAATCAATGACAGAGCACAAATCTACTTAGGTGATGATAGAAGCCATCAAATCGAAGGGTGTGGGAAAATTTTTGTCATTTTACCTAATAGTAATGTAAGACAAATTCATAATGTCATGTATGTGCCCGATGTAACAAAGAACTTGATCTCTGTATCCATGATTATAGATCAATATTTTAAAGTTGAATTTTTAAAATCTAACTGTTATATTAAAGATCTTCTAGATGACATGAAGACTATTGCTACAGGAATTCGAACAGGAGGTCTGTACAAATTGGATTTAAGACCAGCACCAGTTCAAGCTTTAACAGCAACAGCTTTGACTACAGAAGAGACGTGGCATCAGAGATTTGATCATATCAATTACAATGATTTGTTGTTACTTCAGAAAAAGGAAATGGTAAGAGATCTTCCTATGTTAAAACAAGTGCATAATGATTGTGATGCCTGTACATTAGGAAAGATGCATAGAGAAGAATTCTCTGTTTGAGTAGAGAAGAAACAGAGAGATATACTTGAATTAGTGCACACAGATCTTTGTGGACCCATGCAAATAAAGTCATTATGAGGTGCACTGTATTTTTTACTGTTTATTGATGAGTGCACAAAGTTTTCTTAGGTATATTTTTTGAGTAAGAAGAGTCAAACATTTAAATACTTTAAGCAGTTCATAAACATGATTGAAAAGCAAACAGGGAAGCAGATAAAAATTCCCCACTCCGATCAAGGGGGAGAATACAAGAATGATGAGAATATCAAGTATTGTAAAGACCATGAGATATTACAGCAATTCACAGTACCCCATACTCCTCAGAAGAATGCAGTAACGGAAAGAAAGAACAGAAAATTGGTGGAATGCGCTAGAAGCATGTTGAAAGGTAAGAATCTTTCGAATGGTTTTTGGGTTGAAGCATTGAATACTGTGGTTTATTTGAAAAATAAAAGTCTACAAAGAGTCTTGAGTTTAAAACTCCTTATGAAGCATTATATGGATTTAAGCCTGCAGTAAAACATTTAAGTGTGTTTGGGTCTAAAGCATTTGCCCATATTCCAAAGGAAGACAGAAGAAAACTAGATCCAAAAGCCATCATATGTACCTTTATAGGGTATTGTTCACAATATAAAGCTTATAGATTACTTAATCTCTCTACTCACAATATTTTTGTTAGTAGAGATGCCATATTCCATGAGCAGGATCATGAAGAATCTGATAAGCACAATGAGGAATGGGATATTCCGTTCTTGGTGGAAGAAGAAAGTGAAGAAACAGGAAACAATCAGGATCAGCAATAGACAAAGGTAGAAGATGAACAACAGCAGATACAACAGCAACAACAGCAGATACAACAACAACAACAACAGATACAGCAACAATAGCAACAGCAAGAGGAAGAAAAAGAAAATGATGATCAGACAAGGTTTGAAGCTACCCAACAACAACAGATACAACAACAATAGCAACAGCAGGAGGAAGAAAAAGAAAATGATGATCAGACAAGGTTTGAAGCTACCCCACCACTCAGGAGATCAGGTAGGAAAGCTCAATTGCCTGCAAGATATAGGGAAAATGCTTTTATAACTAGTATGATGAATGTTGTTGAACCTTCTAGTTATAAGGAAGCAAATGAATGTAGTGAATGGAAAACAACTATGGAACAGGAATATGAATCTATAATCAGGAACAACACTTGGGAACTGGTTGAACTTCCTAGAGGGAAACAAACCATAGGTTGTAAATGGTTGTATAAACCTAAGATTAATGCAGATGGAACCATAGATAAATTAAAAGCTAGATTGGTAGCAAAGGGGTATTTACAAAAAGAAGGCATTGACTATGAAAAAACCTTTGCCCCTATAGCTAAACTAAATACCATCAGAACGTTGATTGCTTTAGCTACTAAGAAACATTGGATGATTCACCAACTAGATGTAAAGTCTGCGTTTTTAAATGGAGAATTGAAAGAGGAGGTTTATTTAGAGCTACCTCAAGGGTTTGTCCAGAAAGAGAAAGAACATTTAGTCTGTAGATTAAAGAAATCTCTTTATGGACTAAAGCAAGCACCCAGGTCTTGGTATGAAAAGATTGATTCATTTTTTCTGCAATTTGGCTACAACAGAAGTAAAAATGACCCTAATCTATATACCATGCAAGATGAACAAGGCGCATAGTGTTGATTTCTTTGTATGTAGATGATTTGATTATTACAGGTGATGCTACTTATCTAATCAAAGAAATCAAGCAACAGATGTCACAGGTGTTCGAAATGAAACACCTTGGTGAATTAAGATACTGTTTGGGTCTTGAGATCTGGAGAGATTCAGGACAAACATTTATGTCCCAGGGAAAGTATGTCAAAGGTCTATTAGAAAGATTCAGGATGGATCAGTGTAAGGCTGCGGCAGTACCATTACAACAGAACATCAAACTGCAGAGTGAGGATGGCTCTAAAGACACAGATGCGACACTTTATAGACAGTTGGTTGGGATCCTAATCTACCTGACCACTTCTAGACCAGATTTGGCTTATGCAGTTAGTGTGCTAAGTCAATACATGTCCAAGCTACTTGAAAGTCATTGGAATGCAGTGAAATGTGTTTTGAGGTATCTACAAGGTACTGTAGATTATAGTATTATTTATATTGATTCCTCTGATGTTAGATTGATAGGATTTACAGATTCAAACTGGGCTGGAAATGTAGACGATCACGGATCCATAACAGGCTATGCATTCAGCATTGTATCTAAGGTGATTACATGGAACAGCAAGAAACAGAACACAGTTTCCTTGTCTTCAGCAGAAGCAGAGTATCAAGCTATGCGTGCAAAAACATGTGAGGCAATTTGGTTGCAGAGACTTCTCCAGGATGTTGGGAAAGAACAAAAAGATGCAACAATTAGAGTTCAATCAAACTTGCTAATAATCCGGTGTTTCACAAAAACACTAAACACATTGATACACAGATCCACTTTATGAGGGAGAAAGTGCACTCAAAATAAATCCATTTGGTATATTGTAATACATGTGATAATGTTGCATACATTTTCACTAAGCCTCTTGGAAAAATAAGTTTGAAATGTTTAGGGAGATGTTAGGCATGTTTGTAAACCCTGTCTCCATTAAGGGGGAGTGTTAGAGATAATAGAGAATATCTTAGAATAGTGATTTGATTCACGAGACCTCAGGTTAGGAATTAGTTTCTATTTTTTAGGTTATGGTTCTAACTTCCCTAAATCTGTGACTACTATATAATGTGTGATGTACATGAACAATGTACAACATTCTGCAGAGCGAGACTCTTAGTTTCTATTTTTTAGGTTATGGTTCTAACTTCCCTAAATCTGTGACTACTATATAATGTGTGATGTACATGAACAATGTACAACATTCTGCAGAGCGAGACTCTCCTGGTTCAGACTCTCTTTCGTAGCGCTGACCAATGAATTTTATTTTATTTAATACAAAACATTACATTTTTAACATAAATAAATATGTATAAATAATAAATATGTATAAATAATAAATATCAAACAAATTCAATTATTAACTCAGTATAAAATTAAATAAAAAATGAAAGATGAACAAAAACTACCTATAATTACGCTAAATCATGTGTATAAGAACGAAAAAGATAAGACCGGTCAATATATTACTAAAAAGCTTTCAGAATAATATTAAAAGTTATTCATGGACATGATGGAGGAAGGGAACAGTTCTTAAAATATGTCGATATGGTGACAGCAAATATTAAAAAAAAGACAGCGCAATTATTTGAAAAAACATAATTAATTAATAACTGAGCCGAAAGATAAAATCTCTCATTTTATAAACGACCTTTCAACCCAAGGTAGGTACCATGATTCAACATCTCAACGGTAAGTCCATAAACAGCATCTTCAATTTCGTCATTCAATATCTCAACAATGATTTGACAGCTCAACATTGCCTCCAATCACAACTTGTTTCGGTTGAGAATGGAGGTTGCATTTCCATACTAGAAAAACCTGTACCCATGACGGCAATTAGTTAGGACATTTTAATTTGTTGTTTTGGTAAAATGTTCATATACATTTTGAAAAAAAAAAAAAAAAAAAATATTTTTACTCAAGGTTAATAACTATTTTATTTCGCTATTAAAAAAAGAGTTGTTTTAGTGTGATTTTTTGCAAGTGTTTTGGGTGGATTTTTCCGGTTTAATTTCTTTAAAATTTGGCAAGAATTTATTGAAATCACAAGTTTGATGGGTAACTCCTACACAATAAAAGTGCCCTAGGGGTTTTTCAGAGTGTTGAATCTATATATAGTCAAAAAACTAGTTTACATAACACAAATCAAGATTTCACGACCTCAAACTCCAAAAAGTCGCACTAAAGACAACTCCAAAAAAAATTGATGGGTATTAATGAAATTAGTATTTTGTTGCCGGAGAATTGGTTTTGACTATGTACGCAATTTGTGAAAAAATTGAGGTAATTGGTATTTTATCTCTTTGTTATTGACTATGTACATAGTTGTGAAAAAAATGAAGTAATTGGTATTTTATCTCTTTGTTAAACGTGAACCACTCTTGAGAGGTGGGAAATCCGTACCAATGGTTCCTACACTCTTGAGAGCTTTGGCACTGTATGGGAACATTCCCTTTTCAATGGGAGTTGCAATGGGAGTTGGGGAAAGTTTCGAGAGCTTTGAAGATTGTTGGAATTGTATGGGAATGTTCCCTTTTCAGCGGGAGCTGCAATGGTTTCAGGCATTCCCTGAGGTTGGGGAATATAAAGCCTGTAGAGAAATATGTTGAACTAGCCACAAATCATGAGCCTATGTTGAAACCTGCAATGGTTTCAGGGGTTCCCTGGGGTTGGGGAATACAAAGCCTGTAGAGAAATATGTTGAACTGCCCACAAAACATGAGCCTATGTTGAAACCTTCGCAGGAAGAAAGGCCAAAGACATCCTTAACACCAATATCCTTAATTGAGAAAGTGGAGCAATCTCTTGATGGGTTAAGAAACCCTGTGGCACCTCAATGTAAGGGCGATATGTGAGATGTCATGCTGATGAGTACTTTTTTGTTGTTTATGTATATATATCACAAAAGATTGTGTATGCATATTGTATGTGGCAGTCAATGCTTAAACATTAGAGTTGCTTTACTTTTTCTCTTAAGAATAACTAGAGAAACATATGTAAAACTGTTCTTTTGTATTTTTAAGCAAGATTGTTTCAAGGACTGGTCATGTGTCAAAGAACTGATAATGAACTTGAAAATTTAATGTTTTATATATGTAAAAGGGAGAGACTCACGAGATAGGTAGAGAATATATTTATATATAAGAGAGGTTATATATTTATTATTTATCTATTTAAATTGATTGGAATATTTGAATATTTTGATTCAATATTAATTTTGGTTATTATATAAATTATATAATTAAAAAAATATATTTTTTATTTTTATATTTTTAATTTTTTTATTATATAATATTACCTCTCCCAATTAGGTGTTTCCTATAAATTTTGGGGAAACTTCTAGCCGTTCCCGATACCCGTACCCAAGTTCGCAATGTTCCAGAAACTCATACAACATAGTATTTTATGAAGAGTAGTACGACGCAACTCTTCTAAGGAAACCTCTATCCGTTTCCAACACTCATACCCAAGTTCCCAACCTTCCAAAAACTCATGTAACCTAGTATTTTATAAAGACTAGTACTGCCAAGTTCCCAACCTTCCAAAAACCCATACAACCAAGTATTTTATGAAGAGTAGTACTAGGCAACTCTTCTAGTGTATCTTTGTTTATTCTTCATTGTTTTCTCATATTAAATTTGATTTTTATTTATTTATTTTTTATTTTTTCTGCGTAAAGGCTACTTCTATTAAAAAAGAGAAAAAATATTTACAGAGAGGTCAAGACCTCAGAGGAGGCTGAAGCCATCCCTCAACCAGATATCTTGATAGACATAAACCCTTGTGACAACAATCCCAGGATTAAGAAGACTTAAGACATGTTTTTCAGATCCCTTACAGACAAAAGTGCGAACCAAAGTTGTGAACATCACTGCAAAACTATCGAGGACTATGGCGTTACTAATAATCATTCTGCCCTGATAGCCATATACAAAATTTAGCAAAAACAATGGCTTTCTGAGCCATGACCTGATACAACTCATTATACTATAATGGCTGGTATCGATACCTAACCAGGAGTTGAAACAGAACATAATTGACATAATCCAGAGAAGCATAGCAAAATGATATAAAGACCAGAAGGGAGACTGCCATCAGTGTGCATTGTACCGAAGAAATCAAGCATGTTTCAGAGAGTCCGGAGCGTCCTTTTCCACCTGGCTAGGAGAGCCCATCCACATGTTGACGGTGTTGTCCCCATCTCCCATGTTGCCGCCACCTGGAGGAGCTTCCAAATTCAGATTGCCACCAGGAGGGTGCTCCGGTTCGACCGCAGGAAAATTGCGTTGTGTAGAATCAACTGGAGGCTGAGGTGCTTCAGGCACATTCCCCTCTTCCTGCACATTGTCACAATTGAACACAGTTCCAACCACGTCTCCCTGAAGAACACTGTCGTCCTGAGACTGAGACGTTGTGGTATGAACAGAGCTGCTGGGTTTATCCTCCTCCTCAGCTAAGATAACTGTAATGCTGGCTGACAGAACGGGTTTATTGAGCCGACTGTGAAATTTGAAATGGGTGGTTTGGAAGGAGTTGTGCGGGAAGGGCCTGCCATGATCAGAGGGCGGAGAGGGCGGGGAGGCTGAAGCCAGCGGAACGATATTCTGGGGGGCAGACTGAGAAGCACAGCCACGATTACCACTGGTGCCTCCACGGCGAGAAACACCACGGCGTCGCACCATTTTCAAACTAGCAGAGAGACCTGAGAAGGGGATTAAGCAGGACCAGACAGAATAGGGCCGAGAGTGGGCGAACCAGGTAGAAACCAGATTCCGGATAAACCCCCAAGCGGCCAGAGCGAAACAGGGGTGCGGGAAAAAAAGCAGACGAACATGGAAGGAGCCGATGAGAGCGATAGCTGAAACCAGAAGCCGAGCCATGAATAAAACAGCGTATGCGGGATCTCGAACAGGGCACGCATTCATTGTCGAATGCTTAACCATCATTTTGTACCCTGTTGCATTCATATCAGTCGCAGTGGGTTTGTGGGAGCTGTGCCGGATCGCCAGGTGCAAAGACAGCTGCCGGCAGAAAGTTAATCCGCTTTAAATAAGCCTCGAGGACACCCGCATCTGGGTATATTAAATTTGATCTTAAAAAATAAAAAAATATAATTTTAAATTATTAAAGTTATATAATTTAAATATTTTAATTAAAAAAAAAATGAATTTATTTTCAGATTTCAAAATTCAATTGAAATAAGGATCTCATTTTAAAAATTGAGCAAAGGAGCAAAAAGGTTTAGAAAATAATTGAATTTGGATGATTTGCTTTTGTGGATATGTATTTAATACTTTTGTGACAAAATTGAACTTAAGCCATAGCGAACCCGTTTATTGTATAGAAGAAGAATAATCAATCGAAAATGAAATACTATCACTATATGAGATATCTACTTATATTATTTCATTATTATATTTCTATTTTTATTTTTATATAAAAATTAATTTGACTTATTAGAATTATTTATTATTATGATGTAACAACATTTTAATTTATATAAAAAAAAAATTAATATTTAAAAATATTTTCTCCAACTAATTTAATTTTGTTGACACCTAATTATTGGGGTTATGTGAACATTTGTAAATAATGTAAATAGTAAATAATGGAAAATGAAGAGACATCAGGAGGTGAAGCCCAAGAGTCTCTCCCTCCTGTATATAACCATGAGTAATCTTAATGAATAAACACATTTTGCATTTAGGAGTTACCTCTTGGTTTGGCATGGTATTAGAGCCAGCTCCATTTTTGGCATCCCATTATGCCCTTGTAACTCCCTTCTGCCATTTCTGCAATCTGCCATATTCTCCATTCCTATGCTCTTTGTCCTCTGTGTGTTTTATAATTTGGTGTATATTCACATTTTTTTTAGCACACCCACAAATGTTGTTTAATAGTCCATGATGCTTGACATTGAAACCTCTATTGCATTCTAGTGATTGTTTACTCCCTCTGCATACATCGCAGCCCCTCCACCATTCCGTAGCAACCCGTTCCGCATGTTGGTTAAGCAATGCAACCTGCACGTTAACTGATACTAATCATATGCCAGACATGTTTTATGTTCAAGAGCTAGTCACAAGACACAAGAAAATCAGGCAAACTTCTAGGGTAAGCACTTGAACTTCTAGGTAACCTCGATGGTCCCGGAATGTGAAGGAATTGGACAGGCAACCCAGATCACTCTCCATCATTTCTACTGCAAAAGCACTATAGTAATGGCACGCATCAATGCAAAAATTTGAAGAAATTTTTTGTGGTGCAAATCCTTGACTCTCCGTTAGTGGTTGAAGAGCCAGAAAAGTCGATAAGTTGTATATTCGCATCACTAGACTAGGTTTTATTTGATGAAAGTCTCTGCCATAGTATCAGTTAAAGCCTCTGCTTGTATATAGCTAATACCACTTTGATGTGTCTGCCATATATAATAGCCTCTTCCATATTCGACTCATGGCATGACTATGTATTCAAAGGAGTAGCAGGTAATACCTCCCTCCATACTCTACGTAATACCCTCACTGGCATCACACCTATCCGCTCCGCTATATAACTATGTCCCAAAAGTTAACATCTCACACACACACACACACACATACATATATAACGTTGTTCCCAAAGTTTTCATATATATTACGTTGTCCACTGTCCCTAAACCACCTTCTATGGGCTCGTTACCAAACCACTCCAGTGAACCGTTCTTCCCATAAATAATACCTCCTCCATATACACTCTTCCCATATAATCCCTTCCCCAAATATACCTTTGTTATATACATATCAGAATTATATTTTCACAGTATTGCTACTACAATGAAAATTTTTTACACATCAAGAGCAGAAGTACATTTTTTTTATAGTACACAGATTTGAAAATGCATTCATTAATATCTATCATGGGAGTGGTTCTCGTCGGCAAGGAGAACTATACAGAATGGTTGCGGAAGATAAAATACACTCTCATTTTCAATGAGTTGTGGAACGGAGTTTCTGTAGGAGAAGGAGATAATGAACCTGTAAAGCCCACCTCAGATAAGGAGTTCACCATTTGGGAAAACTAGAAAAACAAGGCCTATGCATTGATTGCAGCATCTGTAAATGAAGAAGTGAGTCATCATATTTCACCATTTTCAAATGATTTTGAAGCCTTACAAGAGTTGAAGGAACTCTATGACTCACATTCTGAACTTGTAGTTGTCTAATTGATGCTTAAATTATTCAATCTTGAATTAAAAAATGATGATCCTCTTGCTTTGGCATCAGAAGTAAGATCTATTATGCATGATATCAAAGTCACTAATGTTGAACTAGACATTCATCTTATAAATTTTGTCAAGGAACTTTATCCAACTTATTCAAATTATTGTAAATCATTGCAAGAAAATGGAAACCTCAAAGAGATTACCTTTGACTCCCTTGTGAAATTGTTTGCTGAGAGAGAGAAGGATTTTGGGAAAATGAAAACTCCTCAGTCTTCTGAAGAAGCCATGTGTCTTTCACATAGAGAGAAGGATCATGCTCAAGATTCTTCTAGAGGAAGAGGTGGTCGAAGAGGAAGAGGAAGAAGAAATTTTAGAGGTGGGGGGGCAGACACTCTTAAGGAGAAAATTTTGATCTTCATTACAGACATTGCTATAGAGATGGATCACATGATGCATCCACATGCAAGTTGCCTTAGGAAAAAATTGAGTAGGAAAGAAATCAATCCAAAGGTAAAACCAATGACAAAGAGAAAGGTAAAGCATCTGAATCCGCTCACTATGTTGTGGCACATTGTAATATTGGAGTAAATCAAGACTTGTTTAATGTTTCACTTGATTCTTGAAAAAATGATTGGTTGCTTAATTCGAGAGAAACTTTCCACATGACTTTTAGAAGAGAATTTTTTGAAGAATTTTTTGATAATGTTGATGGAGTAGTATACTTTGCTGACAAATCAAAACTCAAGCCATCATGGCTTGGCATAATCAGGCTGAAATTTCTTGGTCTTCCAAACTTTCTTCTACATGATGTTTTATATCTCCCACAACTAAGGAGAAAATTGGTGTTCTTGGTCCACATCCGCTAGCAAGGACACTCCATTCATATTTTTGATTGTAGGTTTCAACCATGTACAGAAATTACCTGCATACGAATTCTAAAACACAGAAAATAAACAATGCGAGAGCATAACACATAAAGCACATATACACAGAGATTTTCCCCTGGATCCCAACCCCGGGACTACCAGCTTGATTTTTCATTATATTCCTTTCAATGTTACAATACATATTTATACATTCCGAAGCATCCAATACCATGGACCGAAAAGACCATCGCGTCCAAAACCATGGACCGAAAACCATAGGTAGGTTCGCCCAACCTAATATAGGGTCCAAAAAAAAATTTCCCGGGGCACTGCCCCGGACCCCATAGAGGGGGGCTACCTGCCCCCCTCAAACCCCCCAGACAAGGGGGGCGGTTGTCGCCCCCCCTCTAACCCCCCGGTTCACTACATAGGTTAGTCATGGAAAGAATATAACACAACCCAACAATCTCCCACTTGTTGTTTTCTTTCCACAGGGGGCCATAGGAGAGCTTAGTCATTTTTCCAACCCTAAAATGCCCATTGTTTCTCTACACCAAGAGAACTTCTCAGATCTCACAGATTTTTTCAATGCATCTACAGTATTCTTCAAAGTGTCCACCTTTACCAGCAACACCTTTTTGTCTTCTATCATATCCCTCACAAAGTGATACTAAACATCAATGTGCTTTGTCTTTGAATGATAAGCAAGGTTCTTTGCCAAGAAAATTGTACTTTGGTTGTCACAGTCTATTCTTATAGCTCCCTGTACTAACCCCATACTTGAACACAATCTCTGCAACCAAACTGCTTCCTTGCTTGCATGAGTGGCTGTCATGTATTCTGCCTCTGTAGTTGATAGTGCCACTACAGGTTGTTTCTTACTCATCCAACTGACTGCACCTCCAAATAGGTTAAACACATACCCACTTGTAGATCTTCTCTGATCCAAATCTCCAGCCCAGTTTGCATCAACAAAGCCACGAATATCCAACACTCTGTCCAATCCTGGTCTTCCTTGGTAGCACAAACCATAATCACTAGTGCCATGCAAATACCTGAAAACCCGCTTCACTGTTGTCCAGTGCTCCTTCCCTGGTTTTAACATAAACCTGCTCAATACTCCCACTGCATGTGCAATGTCTGGTCGAGTACAGACCATTGCATACATCAGGCTACCGACTGCACTCGCATATGGAACACGGGACATGTCCTCTTCCTCTTCTTGTGTCTTGGGACACTATTCAGCAGATAACCTCACACCTACAGGAATAGGAACCTTCACCAGTTTACTATCCTGCATATTAAACCTCTGCAGTATTGTCTCGACATACTTCCTCTGGTTTAACCAGAGCTTCCTCTTTGCCCGATCTCTTTTAATTTCCATGCCCAAAATATAGTTTGCAGCACCAAGATCTTTCATGTCGAATTTGGAGGACAATTGGGTCTTCAAATCCTGGATAATTTCTTTGTCATTTCCAACCAGCAACATATCATCCACATACAAGACCAGATAAATAACACGGTCACCAATTAATTTAAAATACACACAGTGATCTGCTTTGCTTCTGGTGAAGCCAAGTCCCCATATAAATGTATCAAATTTATGATACCACATCCTTGGTGACTGTTTTAACCCATACAGAGACTTCTTTAACTTGCATACCAGTTCTTTCTTACCCTTCACCGCAAAGCCTTCAGGTTGCTTCATGTAGATTTCCTCTTCCAAATCCCCGTGAAGAAATGTTGTCTTCACATCCATCTGTTCTACCTCAAAATCAAAAGCAACAACAAAAGATAAAAGTAACCTAATAGAAGTTACCTTGGCAACAGGAGAAAAGATATCACCAAAATCAATTCCCGGCACCTGAGAATAACCTTTTGCTACCAACCGAGCTTTGTATTTCTCCACCTTCCCTTCTGTATTTGTCTTCTTTTTGAACACCCATTTGCTGCCAATGGGTTTCCTTCCAACCGGCAACTCCACTAGATCCCAAGCCTCATTTTTGTGCAAAGATGCCATTTCATTAACCATGGCCTCTTTCCAGAGTTTTCCATCCTCTGAATCCACTGCTTCCTTCACAGTTTTGGGATCATCATCAGTAACATACAAAGAAAAATTTGAACAGAAAGCAGATGGACTATACCTTTCTGGCTGCCTTCTTTCTCGAATTGATCTTCTCAGAGCCGGAGTTTGTGGCTCTTCATCTTCTGATTCCTCCTCTGTTGTAGAGTCTGATTCTTCCTCCTTTAGCTCAAACTCTATCTTCTCAGGTTCCTTTGGTTGAACTTCATGTTTAATAACATCTTTCACCTCTCTGAACACCACATCTAGGCTGTACACAACCTTCCTTGTTACTAGGTTCCAAAGCTTATAACCCTTTAAACCATCCTTATACCCAATAAAGATGCACTTTTCAGATTTACTATCCAACTTGGTTCGTTTCTCCTTTAGAACATGTACATATGCATCACATCCAAATACCCTCAGATGTGAAAGAGAGGGTTTCTTACCAGTCCATACTTCTTGTGGAGTCTTATCCTCCAACGCTGATGAAGGTGACCTGTTGACCAAGTAACATGCAGTATCCACCGCCTCTGCCCAAAATTCTTGTCCTAACCCGGCACCACTGAGCATGCTTCTTGCCCTTTCCATCAATGTCTTGTTCATTCTTTCTGCGACTCCATTTTGCTGAGGTGTATATGGAGTAGTCTTCTGCCGTGCTATACCACACTTCTTACAGAATTCTTCAAATTCCTTGCTGCAAAACTCTCCACCATTATCTGTCCTCAACACCTTTATCTTCTTCTCTGTCTGATTTTCCACCAGAGCCTTAAATTCTTTAAACCTGTCAAAGACTTCAGATTTCTTCTTAAGGAAATATATCCATGTATTCCTTGAGAAGTCATCTATAAATGATACATAGTACACAGAATTACCCAGTGATGGAGCCTTCATAGGTCCAAACACATGACTATGCACAAGCTCTAATATCTGTTTCGCCCTCTTAGCGCCAGAGGGGAAACTCACCCGATTCTGCTTCCCATATACACAATTTTCACATAAATCAAAATCCAAAGAGCTATTACTCATACCTTCTACCATACCTTTACCATGAAGTATTCGAAGGCCCTTCTCCCCAATATATCCAAGCCTTTGATGCCACAGCATGGTCTTCTCTCCAGAGACCACTAGATTTTCAGCTCCACTTTCAGGAACTACAAAACTGTTGCACCCATCAACAACAGTGCTACCTTGCAGCTTGTACAGAGTTCCAATCCGAACTCCCCGCATCAATACTAGTGCTCCCCAAACCATCTTGCAATATCCTTCTCGAACACTGTTTTTACACCTGCATCATCCAACTTTCTTACAGAAATCAGATTTTTGGCCAATGCAGGAATACGCAGAACACCCGGAAGTGTTCTAACCCTTCCACCTTGCAACTTCAACTTTACTTTTCCGCGACCAATGATTCTAGCCTTCCTATCATCTCCTAAGAAGATATCACCACCATCGTATTTCTCATACTCATAGAACCACTCTCTATGGGGAGTGAAGTGAAAGGATGCACCTGAGTCAATCAACCATGCCTCATGATCTACATGTGTACTTGAAGAAGCCAAGTACACATCCCCACCTTCATCTGAGGTGGTTTTTGCCTCTGTAGAAGGAGCATCATCTGATCCCTTTCCTTTATCAGGAGCTTTATATTTACAATCCCTTTTGAAGTTCCCTTCCTTTCCGCATTTCCAGCACACCACCTTTACAGGTTTTCCTGGAGATTTAGATCTCCCTCTAGATTTAGATTTCCCACTCAATGACTTATTTTTGTTTATATTATGGGACCATCCTCGTACAGACAAGGCATCACCATTCTGGCTCTCCATATTTTTCTATCTCATCTCCTCCGTCAGCAAGGCTGAGACTATTTCATCAAACTGCAACGCAGTTGCATTGCTACCTATTGCAATAACTAGACTATCCCACGAATCTGGTAGAGAACACAACAAACTGATGCACTTATCTTCATCTGAAATTTTAATATCAATAGATGCTAACTGACTTACCACAGTATTAAATGCGTTCAGATGCTCTGTCATCGAGTCTCCATCTTTCATCCTCAAGTTATACAGCTTTTTCCACAGGAACAGTTTATTCACCAAAGACTTAGATTGGTACAAAGTCCCTAACTTGTCCCACAAAGCCTTCGTCGTAGCTTCCCATGATACATTCAACAATACTAAATCTGAGACACACAATTGTATTTTGCTCTTTGCCTTCCGATCCAACTTCTTCCATTCTTCATCGGTCACTCCCGTTGGTTTAGTACCTGGACCTACCGCGATCCACTGATCTTTATCCACCAACAGATCCTCCATCTTGAGTTTCCACAACTCAAAACTCTGACCATTGAACTTCTCGATCTCTATCTTTCTGCTGCTCGCCGTCTTCTTTCACCACCAGAATCGATCTCGCAAATCTCCCACTGAACAGGGTCTACCACAGGCTCGAGCGAAACCCCTCAACAACAAAGGTGTCCCCTTAAAGCCAAAACAGCTCTGATACCAAATGTAGGTTTTAACCCTGTACAGAAATTACCTGCATATGAATTCTAAAACATATAAAATAAACAATGCGAGAGCATAACACATATACACAGAGATTTTCCCCTAGATCCCAAAACCGGGACTACCGGCTTGATTTTTCATTATATTCCTTTCAATGTTACAATACATATTTATACATGCCAAAGCATCCAATACCATGGACCGAAAAAACCATCGCGTCCAAAACCATGGACCGAAAACCATAGGTAGGTTCGCCCAACCTAATATAGGGTCCAAAAAAAAATTTCCCGGGGTGCTGCCCTGGACCCCGTAGAGGGGGGCTACCCACCCCCCTCAAACCCCCCAACTACGCAATCGGCGCAACGAAGGGGGGGCTCCACCCCCCCTCTAATCCCCCGGTTCACTACGTAGGTTAGTCATGGAAAGAATATAACACAATCCAACATTGATGGCAAGGTTGAGGTCAGAAAAGCATTAGATCACTCACTTGTCATGACGAGGATAAAAGAAGAAAGGTTTTTGAAGCTGCAAGGTACCTCTGCTCGTGCACAAAAATTCTCATACAATTCTCATTATGATGAAGGTACATTTCCATCAAGTCTTTTATGGCATGCTAGATTTGGACACTTGAACTATGACAACCTTCACTTATTGAAGAATAATGGTGTTATTTGTTTTCCTACAATTCCTAGGAAACTTAAGCAATGTGATGCTTGTATTCTAGGAAAGCATAGAAAACAGTCTTTTCATGATTCTGATTCCAGAGCACATAGAAAACTTGAACTCATTCATTCATATTTATGCGGTCCAATACCTATTCCTTCTGAAAATGGAAATAAATATATAATGAAATTTATTGATGACTACACCAGAATGTTTTGGGTTTATTTATTGAAGAAAAAATTTGATGCTTTTCAAACATTCAAGAACTTTCATACATGGATTGAAAATGATGCACAATCTTATATTGGCTCTATTCACACTGATAATGGAAAATAATACACTTCAAATGAATTTGAAAACTATCTTCACCAGCATGGGATGAAGCCTCAAAAAATGGTGACTTATAATCCCCAATAGAATAAAGTAGCTGAAAGAATGAATAAGGAAATATTAAATATGGTACGTTCCATGATGTTTTTCAAGAATGTAAAATCGATGTTTTGTGCTGATGCAGTTCTATGTGATGTATATGTAAAGAAGAAATTTCCATCTAATGCTATTAGAAATAAGACTCCTTATGAAATGATGTATGGCCACATTCCTTTGGTAAAGAATCTCAGGGTCTTTAGTTCCACCTATTATGCCTTGATACCAAAGGTACAAAGAAACAAACTTGGCACAAGGAGTGGTAAGTGCATCTTCTTGGGGTATTCAAATACCTCCAAGGCATACCATCTCTATGATGAAGTTAATAAGAAGTTTGTTGTATCTAGAGATGCAATCTTTCTTGAATCTTCCAAAGATGACAATGATGTTGAGCGATAGCTTGATCGCTTGGATATATTCATACATGCAAACTCATTTCAAGAATTTGATAATTAGATTCCACATTTTGAAGGGGGGATTCTTATACTGGATCAATCTGTGGAATCTTCTTCTCAAGCATTGTCTCCCCCACATGAAGGTCCAACCACTGATGATACTTTGAGTGATGTGATTGACAAAATTGGGAGACTCAATCTTGATTCGGTCCCAACTCAATCAATTGACCAGCCTAGACCATCTCAGAAAGGTCCCATAAAATGGCTGACAAATTCACTTGAAAGTGTTCATCCTAATGAGGTTGGAAAGACAGGAACAGTAAATTCAACCAGAAAAAATGGAGGTGATGTAGATGATTCTGATTCACTTGTTGATATGGATGTTTCTTATGATTGTGAACTGAATTTGTCTACATATTTTGAACCAGCTTCCTTCAAATAAGCCGCTTCTCATGATGAATGGAAAGAAGCGATGCAAAAGGTGTATGATGCCTTGATAAAGAATGACACTTGGAAGTTGGTTGATCCTCCATTGGGAATCAAACCAATTAGCTGTAAGTGGGTCTACAAGAACAAGTATAAAGATGGTGGCTCACTTGACAAGCATAAAGTTAGGCTTGTGGAAAAAGGTTTTGCACAAAAGGGAGGGCTTGATTATGAGGATACTTTTGTCCCCACAAAAAAATGGGCTACCATCCGAACACTCTTTGCCTTGGCAGCTCAGAATGGTTGGAAATTCCATCAAATGGATGTAAAAATTGCTTTCTTGAATGGAGATCTGAAAGAAAATGTTTTTATGTCCCAACCAGAAGGATTTGTTGTGAAGGGACTTGAATATAAAGTATGAAAACTTGTGAAACCCTTGTATGGCCTCAAGAAAGCACTGCGAGCTTGATATGAAAAATTAATTGAGCATCTTCTGTTCTTGATGATGCAACTTTGTTTGTCAAGAAAGTTGGCAATACAAGTGTATATCTTGTGGTATATGTAGATGATCTTTTGATGACCAGGAACAATGACAGTTACATTGCATCCATAAAGAAGGAATTGAGGAACGGTTTTGAAAAGACTAACTTGGGCTATGTTCACTACTATCTTGGTATTGAAGTAACTCAACATCTGAAGTCTATATTCCTCTCTCAAAAGAAGTACATTGGAGATCTGTTGAGCAGGTTTGGCATGGCTGAGTGCAATCCTCTGACTACTCCAATGGAAGAAAACTTAAAGCTCACATCCATTGAAGGAAAAGAACTTGAGGATCAAAGTATAGACAACTTGTAGGAAAATTGGTGTGTGGATGTGGGATGTGTTGCAGAGAACACTAATTTCTTTTCATGATGGGATCAAGACTAGTCTATTGAAATAGTTTCTGAAAATAACTGTAAAATGATGATAAAATATGAAGAACTACAATTGCTAGAAAATATGTTGATGGAACCTGAATCTAATCAAGTTATATTGAAAATGGCAACAAGAAATGCTAAAAATAGCAGTTTGGGTACCAATGTTGGATTGGGCAACAGGGAATGAAAAATGGAAGTGCTAAAAATAGCATTCTATTTTTGGTAGTTCAAGATGGATTCTTATTTTAGTCAGTCCTTGGACTAAACATAGGAAGTAGAATTTGAATTTGATATCAACAACAGTTTGAAAATTAATTAATTAATTCATCTTGAGTTAATTAGTTAAGGAAAATCAAACTTGAAGTCTATGTGAGCACATGGAACAGTTTCTCCATTAATTAAGGAATTTAACCTTCAGTTAAAGAGATAAGGATGAGTTCTTCAGATAACTGAAGATTCTCTCATGAATAACTCATGCATGTCAGTTCAGTCAGAGACCCAGTTGAGATCAGATGGAGGGATAGTGTACTATCAGTTGCTAGGATATTCCTTGGTGAATATTCCTTGCATTCAGAAGGAATATTATTCCTTATGGATTGCGTAGTTGGACCTGAGCTTATAGTGAGTGTGATGAGGCCAATTCACACATGTGATATCATTGGACCCCAATCAAAACTGCGCAAGGAAATAGGAGGCTTGAAGGGCTTGAGGAAGATATATTCTATGTCTATTGCGTCTGTGAACAGTATTGTTTGAGTGCATAGAGATCAGGATAGCTTGAGAGCTAATTCTTTTTGTAACTTGAACAAGATTTCCACTTGTATGATAATACAGAGTTGGGGTTTTAAGCTGATGCTTTCCCCAGTGATATTTCCTCTTTGTTATGGTTGATTACTTCTCATTCTCAGTTATATCTGTTCATGCTTGATGTTGCTCATGTTCGATTAAGCTTCCGCTAAATTGTTTGTAGAAGTAGATCAAGTGTTTTGTTTTAGTACATTGCATTACTAGGTGATCTACAGTGGGAATTTCTACATGGTATCAGAGCAAAGGTGATCAAGGAAGAACAATATACAAGTAGGAGAAATTTGAAGTTTGGTTTCTAAATACTGAATTCAGTTCTTATCACATCTATTTCACCGATGGCGTTCAGTGGTTTAAGACTCGAATATGCCCTTGATGGCAGTTCAAATTATATAGCCTGGAAGGATCGCATGGAGGTAATATTAGAAGATAACAGCCTAAAGGACTTCATTAATAAAGAAGTCCAGAAGCTCACTGATGCTACTCGACTGGTGGAATGGAAAAAAAGTGTGGCTAGAGCAAGGAGAATCCTCTTGGAGGGAGTTCGAGATCACATTGTCTCGAGTCTCCACGGGAAGGAGACCATGTTTTCAATGTGGAAAACATTGAAATATCTTTATCAAAATAGCATCAATCAGAGGAAGCTGGTGCTGAAAGACAAATTTCACAAGATCAAGTGCGAAAAGGGCGACACAATCTCTACATTCCTGAACAAGCTCACCACTTGCAGGGATGAGCTTGCAAGTGTAGGGGTCATGACTGTTGATGATGACATGGTGATTGTAGCACTCCTCGGTCTTCCAAAGAGCTGGCATAGCTACTAGGACTCGATTAATGGAAGAGAGAAACTACCAGATTGGGAATGATTTTGGTCAGACCTAATGCAGGAGGAGATAAGGCAGAGCACCAGGGATGGATCTTCATCAAAACAAGATGATGAAGAAAATCTAGCTTTAGCGAGTAAAGCTAAGAAAGGGAAAGGGAAGGCATCCCAATCCAAATCTTCTCATAGTGGGAAGAAGGTTGACAAGTCGAAGGTGTGATGCTTTCACTGTCATGAAGTGGGCCATTATGCTATGAATTGTCTCCAGAAGAAATCCAAGAAGGGTTCCTCAAAGGGATTTTTGGTGATACACTAGCTTCACAATTTGAGCTTGATTTCTTGCTTATCACATGCATAGTTTCATCCATGGTGGGATGTGTTTGGTACCTGGACAGTGGAGCTTCTTTCCACATGTCAGGTGACAAGAATCTTTTCAGTACATTGGAGGAGAAGGATCTCTAGATGTGGATCGAGATGGCGATGATGGAAAATATTGTGTCTCAAGTGAAGGTACAGTTTTGTTTCAGAGGGAGCATGGTGCTCCTCTCACCCTATCTGCTGTTAAATATGTACTATGTTTGAAAAAGAATCTTGTGTCTGTTGCTATGCTAGAAGATAAAAGCTATGATGTAGTCTTTAGTAAAGGAAAATTGTTCCTGAGGCATATCGGCACTAGACCAACCAAGCGAACTACAAGTTGGAGGTAGATGACTGTGCTGCACTGAGTTCCAAAGCAGAGGTGGTGCAAAGCCAAGATGTTGGTGAGTTGTGGCATAGAAGATTGAGCCACTTGCATCACGAGGCCTTGAAGATCATGTAGAAAATTTCTACCAACTTACCCAAGGGAAAACTGGAGCAAGTAGACACATGCAAAGGATGCACCCTAGGTAAGTATGTGAAAGCTTCCTTTCAAGATCGAGATAGTAGAGCTGGAACAATCCTGGAGCGAGTTCACTCAGATGTATGTGGACCATTCTCTACAGCCTCCACCGCTAAACAAAGGTACTATGTTATTTTCATTAATGATTGTTCGCGTAGATGTTGGATCTACTTTATGCAAAAGAAGGATCAGACCTTCTTGAGGTTTTATGAGTTTAAAGCCTCGGTAGAGAAAGAATCTGGGAAGAAAGTAAAAGCCTTGTGTGGTGACAATGGTGGAGAGTATGTTTCCCAGCAGTTTAAAGACTTCTATGCTGCAGAAGGAATTAAACGGGAACTGACGGCACCCCATAACCCACAACAGAATGGGGTGGCCGAAAGGAAGAACATATCTATTGTGGGAGCAGCTTGAGCGATGTTGCATGACCAAGGCCTACCAATTCATCTGTTGGTTGAGGCATGCAATGCATTAGTGTATCTTTAGAACAGAAGTCCTCATCGTGTTTTGGGGATGAAGACACCTATGGAGGCTTTTTGGGGGAAGCGATCAGATGTGAGTCACTTCTGTATTTTTGGATCACCAGTTTTCTGTCATGTGACCAAATATGCTAGGAAGAAGATAGACCCAACAGTTGAGTTGGGGATACTTGTGGGGTACACAGATACACCCCACAACTATCATGTGTTTCTGCCTGCCAGTCAGAGGACCGTAGTGCACATGGATCTGAAGTTCGACGAGCAAAGAGCCATGCGAGTGTCACTTGAGAGGGAGCTCAAGTTGCATGGCTATGAGGAACTTTTAGTTCCAAAGGAGTAGGAGCCTCCCGATGATGTGGATCAGCCACCCGCAGAGGATCCAGTAGTGGAGACCACCACTTCTGGAGAGTCTTCCAGAGATGGGCAGAAACGCTCGCGGGAAGCTAACAAATTGATGTAGGATGCGAGAGAGAATGTGGAGCAGCCATCCTCTCAGTGCAGACAGAGGAGATCTCCCGAGAGATACACTGGCTACATGGCCCTGGTTGGGGAGTGTGTAGCGACCGAACCTTCTTCTTTTTAGGAGGCAGTGCAGCACCCATTCTAGGTTGATGCAATGGTAGAAGAGTATGATTCTATCATGTGGAACAGTGTGTGGGATGTTGTCCCTAGACCTGCGGAAAAATCAGTGGTTAGTTCCTGATGGCTTTACAAGGTAAAGAAGGCAGCTAATTGCAGTGTTGAGAAACACAAGGCAAGCTTTGTTGCCCGAGGTTTCTCACAGGCAGAGGGATCACATGCAGTCATACCTATAGGTAGGAGGTGGGGCAATGTGGAGTGATCATCCCAAGGAGGAGGGGCATGATCCTTGAGGTACCCAACCTCTTTGATTCAACCTTGCTACAGGAGCCCCGACGAGGAGTAGCAAGACTGGCTAAGTGGGTAGAGACAGGTGTGGATGGAGCGGTAGAGAGAGCTATAGTGCAGGAGTCCCAGGACTGTGTAGAGCTAGTAGGCTGCAATGATGCGAGAGGCACAAGAGTGTTGCACCAGTGAAAGATGGCATAGAGAGGTTTGCAATGGTGAGAGACGCATGGAGTGTTGCAGCAGCTCAGAGGTCAGAGAGGGAGCACTTTTCAGCAACAGGTAGAGCTTCAGCATCAGAGTATGTTTTTAGCCCAACAGAGAGGTGAATTGGGAGTTTTTTTTGTTTCGAGAGTTGTTGGAGCAACCACACTTGGTAGAAGTGTTGCATGCAAAACATTCCAAAGCTACAGGATCGGGTTCGAGTTGAAGCCTTTCTTGTTGAGAGGGAGTGTTGAAAATGGCAACAAGAAATGCTAAAAATAGAAGTGCTAAAAATAGTAGTTTGGGTACCAGTGCTGGATTGGGCAACAGGGAGTGAAAAATGGAAGTGCTAAAAATAGCATTTTATTTTTAGTAGTTCAGGATGGATTCTTATTTTAGTCAGTCCCTGGACTAAACATAGGAAGTAAAATTCGAATTTGATATCAATAGCAGTTTGAAAATTAATTAATTAATTCATCTTGAGTTCATTAGTTAAGGAAAATCAAACTTGAAGTCTATGTGAGCACATGCAACAGTTTCTCCATTAATTGAGGAATTTAACCTTCAGTGAAAGAGATAAGGATGAGTTGTAATATTGAGTTGTAATCAGTTGACTTAGTTTAACTTAGTCAAGTCTAGTTAGATTAATTTAATAGTTTGTTAAATTAATGTGAGTTCAGTTAGTTAATGCATGCTAGCATATAACTGTTGTTCTTCAGATAACTGAAGATTCTCTCATAAATAACTCACGCATGTCAGCTCAGTCAGAGACCCAGTTGAGATCAGATGGAGGGAAATTGTACTATTAGTTGTTAGGATATTCCTTGCATGCAGAAGGAATATTATTCCTTATGGATTGCGTAGTTGGACCTGAGGTTACAGTGAGTGTGATGAGGCCAATTCACACATGTGATATCATTGGACCCCAATCAAAACTACGCAAGGAAATAGGAGGCTTGGAGGGCTTGAGGAAGATATATTCTATGTCTATTGCGTCTGTAGCAATATTGTTTGAGTGCAGAGAGATCAGGATAGCTTGAGAGCTAATTCTTTTTGTAACTTGAACAAGATTTCCACTTGTATGATAATACAGAGTTGGGTTTTAGGCTGGTGCTTTTCCCAGTGATATATCTTCTATGCTATGGTTGATTACTTCTCATTCTTAGTTATATATGTTCATGCTTGATGTTTCTCATGTTCGATTAAGCTTTCGCTAAATTGTTTGTAGAAGTAGATCAAGTGTTTTGCTTTAGTACATTGCATTACTAGGTGATCTACAGTGCGAACTTCTACAGGTTGCAGATAAAGATGAGAAATATTCAAGTAATAAAAATGTAGAATCTAAATTTAATGTTAAAGATGATGAATTGATATGTTGAAAAGTGTGCAACAAGAAATGCTAAATTTAGGAAGTGCTAAAAATAGAACTTCTAAAAATAGCAGTTTGGCCAATGAGCATTTTGGCCACCTTAGGTGAGAGATGAAACTGCTAAAAATAGAATCTTCTAAAAATAGCATTTTTGTGTCCCTTCCTATTTATAGCAATCCCTGGTCTATCTACGGGAAGTAAATTCGAATTTGGTCTTACTAGCAGTTTGGAATATTAATTAATTAATTCTCCATGAGTTAATTAGTTAAGGAAAAGCAAACTTGAAGTCTTTGTGAGAACATGCAATTATTTCTCCACTAATTGGGGAATGTGTCCTTGATTTTCTCCACTGATTGAGGAATTAAGGATGAGTTCTATAATGGGAGGATCAGTTGATTTATTTTAACTTAGTCAAGGTTGTTAAATTAATGAGATATAGTTTTTTTATGCTTGCATACATGTGACAACTATTATTTTCAGATAACTGAGTATTCTCTCATGGATAACTGATGCATGGCAGTTCAGATAGAGACTGAGTTGAGATCAGATGGTGGGACAGTGTTCTATCAGTTGCTAGGATATTTCTAGTAAGTATTCCTTGCATGCAAGAGGAACTTGAGTCCTCAAGTATTGCGTAGTTGGACCTGAGGTTGACAGCAGGTACCATCAGGCCAATTTACATGTGTTTTGTAATTGGACCCCAATCAAAACTGCACAAGGAAATATGAGCTTGGACCTGAGGTGCAACCTTTATATATAGGGCTAGGTAGTCCATGAGCTTTATCATTAGAGTGCAAAGGGAGTAGGATAGCTTTTGAGCTAATTCTTTTTGTATGTTGTTAAGTATTTCCACTTGATTGATAATACAGTGTTGGAGTTTTATGTTGGTGCTTTCCCCAGTGATATATTTTGTGTTATGTGTGATTGAGTCCTTCTTATCAGTTATATGCTTTCATGCTTGATGATGCTCATGTTCAATTAAGCTTCTGCAAAGTTTATGGTAGATGTAGATCTAGTATTATGCTTTAGTACATTGCATATATCAGTTTGATTTGCAAGTGAAATTTATACATGATATCAGTGAGCTAACTGATTTGTAGAGAAAATTCTACATAGTATCAGAGCACAGGTGATCAAGGAAGAATTTTATACAAGAAGGAATTCAGAGTTTATTATTCGGGATATATATCTCAAGTTCTTATCACATCTATTTCACCGATGGCGTTCTATGGTTTGAGGCTTGAGTATGCCCTTGATGGCAGCTCAAACTATATAGCTTGGAAGGATCAGATGGAGGTAGTATTGGAAGATAACGACCTTAAGGACTTCATTGATCAAGAAGTCCCTAAGCCTACTGATGCTAATCAACTGGCAGAATGGAAGAAGTGTGTGGCTAGAGCTAGGAGAATTCTCTTGGAGGGAGTGCGAGATCACATTGTCTTGAGCCTCCATGGGAAGGAGACTCCGTTTGCAATGTGGAAAACATTGAAAGATTTATATTGGAATAGCATTGATCAGAGGAAGCTGGAACTGAAGGACAAACTTCGAAAGATCAATTGTGAAAAGGATGAGACGATCTCTATGTATCTGACCAAGCTCATCACATGCAGGGATGAGCTTGCAAGTGTAGGGGTCATGACAGCTGATGATGATATGGTGAGTCTAGCACTCCTTGGCCTTCCTAAGAGCTGGCATAGCTATCAGGACTCAGTTAATGGAAGGGAGAAACTACCAGATTGGGAATGACTATGGCCGTATTTGATGCAGGAGGAGATCAGACGGAGCACCAGAGACGGTTCTTCATCCATGGAGGATGAGGAGAACTATGCCTTAGTGAGTAAGGAAAAGAAGGGGAAGGAGAAGGTTTCTATTTCCGAATTCAGTTCTTCCAATGGTGGGAAGAAGGTTGAAAAATACAAAGTGTGATGCTTTCATTGTCATGAGGTGGGCCATTATGCTGCAAATTGTCCATAGAGGAAATCCAAGAAGGGATCTGGGGAAGGATCTGAAGGTGAGGCACTTGCTTCACACTTTGAGTTGGATTTCACACTCTTGGCATGCATGGTTTCATCCATGGTGGGAAGTGGTTGGTTTCTTGACAGTGGAGCTTCTTTCTACATGATTGGAAACAAGATTTTGTTCAGTACTTTGGAGGAGAAAGATCTCCAGATACTCATAGCGATGGGTAATGATGAAAAGTATAATGTTTCAGGTGTAGGCATGATTATTTTTTCAGAGGGAGCATGGAGCTCGCCTTACCTTGACCGATGTCAAGTATATACCAGGACTGAAGAGAAACTTGGTGTCGATCGTGATGCTAGAAGAGAGAGCCTATGATGTAGTCTTCAATGACAGAAAGGTTTTCCTTAGACACATCATCACTAAACAGGTGAAGCAGATTGGTTCACGGGTCAAGAACCTCTATGCTCTTGAGGTTCAAGATGCATGCAAAGCCTTGAGAAACAAGGAAACTGATGGAGACTTGGTGGTTGAGAGGGAGGGTATATTACCTCCCAACATGCAGCGCCAGAAGAAGTCTCAGATGATTGTGGAGGAGCCACGATTGGTGCAGCAACTTCAGGAGGTTGTGGAGCAGCCACAACAGGAGAAGTTGAGAGGAGATCGAGTAGAGACATCTACTCATGCAAAGACCTCCAGTAAGGGGAAACTTCGAGCCAGGTGGGCAGAGGGATCACATGCAACCATACCTCCAAGTAGGAGGTGGGGTGATATAGAGTGATCATCCCAAGGAGGAGGGGTAGGATCCTTGAGGTACCCAACCTCTTGGATGAGACCTTGCTACGGGAGCCTCGATGAGGTGTAGCAGGAACTCACTGATTAGGTAGAGACAGATGCAGATGGAGTGGCAAAGAGAGCTACAGTGTAGGGAATCCCAAGACAGCACAGAGCATGCAGGCTGCAGTAATGCGAGAGGCACAAGTGTGTTGCACAGTGAAGGGTAGCACAGAGAAGGGTGCAATGGTGCGAGATGCATGGAGATGTTGCAGTAGCACAGAGGTCAGAGAGGGAGCACTTGTTAGTAGCAGGTAGAGCTTCAGCATCAGAGTATGTTTCTAGCCCAACAAAGAGGTTAGTTGGGAGTTTTTTTTGTTCCGAGTGTTGATAGAACAAATGAACTTGATAGATGTGTTGCATGCAAAACATTCCAAAGTTATAGGATCAGGTTCGAGAGGAAGCCTTTCTTGTTGAGAGGGAGTGTTGAAAAGTGTGCAACAAGAAATGCTAAATTTAGGAAGTGCTAAAAGTAGCACTTCTAAAAATAGTAGTTTGACCAATGAGAATTTTGGCCACCTTGGGTGAGAGGTGAAACTGCTAAAAATAGTATCTTCTAAAAATAGCATTTCTAGGACCCTTCCTATTTATAGCAGTCCCTAGTATATCTATAGGAAGTAAATTCGAATTTGGTCTTATCAGCAGTTTGGAATATTAATTAATTAATTCTCCATGAGTTAATTAGTTAAGGAAAAGCAAACTTGGAGTCTTTGTAAGAACATGCAATTATTTCTCCACTAATTGGGGAATGTGTCCTTGATTTGCTCCACTGATTGAGGAATTAAGGATGAGTTCTATAATGGGAGGATTAGTTGACTTAGTTTAACTTAGTCAAGTCCAGTTAGATTAATTTAACAAGTTGTTAAATTAATGAGATATAATTTGTTGATGCTTGCATGGATGTGACAACTATTATTTTCAGATAACTGAGTATTCTCTCATGGATAACTGATGCATGGCAGTTCAGACAGAGACTGAGTTGAGATCAAATGGTGGGACAATGTTCTGTCAGTTGCTAGGATATTTCTAGTAAGTATTCCTTGCATGTAGGAGGAACTTGAGTCCTCAAGTATTGCGTAGTTGGACCTGAGGTTGACAACAGATATCATCAGGCTAATTTACATGTGTTTTGTAATTGGACCCCAATCAAAATTGCACAAGGAAATAGGAGCTTGGACCTGAGGTGCAGCCTTTATATACAGGGCTAGGTTGTCCATGAGCTTTATCATCAGAGTAAAGAGAGAGTAGGATAGCTTTTGAGTTGATTCTTTTTGTATGTTGTTGAGGATTTCCACTTGATTGATAATACAATGTTGGGATTTTATGCTGGTGCTTTCCAAGTGATATATTATGTGTTATGTGTGATTGATTCCTTCTTATCAGTTATATGTGTTCATTCTTGATGATGGTCATGTTCAATTAAGCTTCCACAAAGTTTATGGTAGATGTAGATCTAATATTATGCTTTAGTACATTGCATATATCAGTTTGATCTGCAGGTGAAATTTCTACATGATATCAGTGAGCTAGCTGATTTGTAGAGAAAATTCTACCCGGAAACTAGATTGGATATTGAAATTGAAGAAATAAGGAAACTAATGGAAAAACAGCACAAACCAAGATATTGTGAGTTGAAGCAGAAAGACAACAACATGATACATTTGATTGCTCGAGTATACAACAAAAAAGCAGAAGGAGAATTATGGCTTAAAGTTTGGACCCTGGAAAATGAGAAAAGACAACCATAAAAAAACAACAACGTGACAGAGAAATTGATTTGTTGCAAGTGAAAGTTAGGGATCCAGGAGGAGTTTTATAAAATTATGAAGGCATACGATCGAGAGACCATGAATTTCTTTTACCTGGGGAGTCTGATGCATGAGCATCTAACCTAGGGTATCATGTTTACTAAAGGAGTTATTCCCCTAAGTTAGGATTTAATTATTTAATGTATTTTTCCTATAGTTTTAAGAAAGAATGATAATTATTGTAAATAGGAGAATATTTTGGAAAAGTTGATAGATTTGAGGGTTAGTTATATCTTATATAGAGAGAAGGGATTAGGTGAGAGTCTTTATGGATCATGAGGGATATTGTGGGGATTTGTTTAGGATCTAGAACCTACTTTGGGTTCAGATCCACTTAGAAAAATCTAGGTGAGCCCATGAGGCATGTAAGTGAAGTAGAGTGAGGAATGAGAGGCCAATAGTTCTCTTGTAAATATTTTATTTATTAATGAATTATTTTTTATATTTTATGTGCATACGTATTGTGTTGGTTTCAGTTTTGTGTTGTGTGTTAATTATTAATTTTCCAGCCCTATGGTTTGCTGCATCAAAATTCCATAGAGTCAAACCAAGGGAAAATTTTTCAGATCTTATCTTTTCCACTTGATTTCATCGCTGACCATATTTCTTATCCCATATCCTTTTCCAAAGTTTTGGCCCTCCCTGAATCCAATGCCACCACAATTTGGCTCCCATCACATTATTGAGAACTTTCGAGTCTCAAAGCCCTAGTCCCTCATAGAGCTTCAGGAGGTAAAGCTTATCCCATGATACTAAGGCCCATTTATTTCTAGGATTGATCCCTTGCCACAAAAATTTGTGAAATATGGAGACGATTTCTATGTATATTCCTTTGGGGGCTAGAAGCATTGGCAACTAATAGATATTAATTTCTTAAAGAACTGCTTTCAGAAGAATAGCCTGACCAACTAGATTTTATGTCTGGAAGGTCTAGTTAGAGAGTCTCTTTGAGAGCTTGCTGCATACTTCCTTCCAGCACGAGATCCTTAGGGGATTAGCCACAACTGGTACCCCTAGATACTTGGTTGATAAAGAATCAATTGAGACACCCATCGTGTGAGCCAAATGTTGTTGAATCAGGCATCGAATGTTAAGAAAATATAAATTAGACTTCTATTTATTAATCAACATACTTGATGCTTATTGGAAGTCATTTAGGATTGAGATTATAACTCGTGATTCTCACACTGACGGCTTGCTGAAGAGAAGATTATCATCTATGAGGTTATTGGTCCATCATTGGTAGATCTAAGTTAGGAACCTTTAGGCCCCTACATTTTCCTGATTGAACCACTGTTTGAATGGATCGAACCAAACCTTTTGTGGTGCTTCTTCTGCTATGATGAACACGAAAGGTGAGATCATATCCCCTTGGTGCAAGCCCTTAGAGGCTCTAAAGGTGCTCTTTGGGGACCCATTGAGGAGGATTGAGAAAAATGGAGTTGAGATCAATGATCTAATCCATTTGATCCAAGTCTCTTAGAACCCAAACGTTGTCAATGTTTGAGTGAGGAAGTTCCAACTTAGCTAGTCATAGGATTTATATAGGTCAAATTTTACCAGCATGCCCATATTTTTGTAGCTTTTTAAAGAATGAATGATCTCATGCATTGTTATTATCCTGTCCAAAATTTGTCTTACCTCCTGTTGATGCCTCAAAAATCGTTGTATCAACATTGGGGGATAACCACCCGGTCCGAACCTTAATACAGCTCCTTCTCCGTTTGGAATGGTGGCTCCGACTGGGTATAATGGGACCAGTTTCCCAATAATGAATAAAAGGGGTGGATGAACGATTGATTTTCTAATCTAACGATAGGTGAATAATTTAATCTATCAGCAAAAATAAAAGAACTACTACTAATCTCGGGAACTATTATTCTTTGAAATGTAGCGCTTGATGATATTTGTTTATTGACAGGCATATAGATGACTCTATCTAATAAACATAGACATTAATTCATTCAATGATTACTTTGTTTAAATAGTTAAACAAAGTGATTAACACAATATTGCTACACTTATCATTTATATTATCGATACATATATGATCAAAAGAAAAACATGCTATAAACATCCAATAGTGGAAGGAATAAAGAATGTTGTTAAAAACACATGCATATATTTGATAATAGCAAAAGCGATCAAACAACAATTCATATAAAAAGAATGAACTCAGACACAGATAATAGTACCATATGAGCTGCTAATCACTCCCAATATCAATCGCTATTTGGAATTCTTCTTCCAACTCAGAAATACTTTCAAACAAAGACAGTAGTGCACATCCGCATAAAAGCTTCGTTGTCAAAATCAGAATGATTGGCCCAATTTTATAAAAGAATATGCCTGAAGTACAGTAGTGCAACTTCAGGTTTTAAGTCATATACAAAACTTACGACCCTTTCTAAATACATGAAAGGGTCTATAAATACTTGATTAAGCTAACTACCTATGAAACTAAAATCCTACTTAATTGGTATAACTTGATTCTGAATATCTCCTTCACGGCAATCTGGCAGTCGGCGGCATGAATCATCACTTAGGCTGTTTGCCTTTAGACCTGAGCTGGCATATCACAAGCATTGGTTCCACTTCTGGTGGTCTGTTGAGACGAGAATTGAGTTGGGCAACATAGGTGGCATCCTGTATATCGGGAATGATATACCCGATTGCATCTGTGAGGCATTTGAGGGCGGCTCTCTGGCTGTATGGTTTGACTAAGAACAACCAATAGGTGTCCCATGTCAAACTGTTAATTCCTGCGATCAATCTCCCATTTTTCTCTAGTTTCGGATAACATGACTACTCCAATGTTTTAGCCGCTGTCAATTTACCTGGGGTACATTGAGAAATCATGTTAGACAAGTAGAGAGTATCATTAACCAATTCAACCAAATTACTTGTGGTTAATTTGCATCTTGAAACTGCTCTCTCTACTTTCATTAACCGGGACTGCCATTCCGTAAATAATATCTCCTTATGTGATTCTAGGATTTTTGGAAAATTAGCCGCCTGTCCCTCATCGGTGTCTTGCCACTCAAGAAAATTAGTTAGTGTTTCATCGGCTTGATCCAAGTCTGTTCTAGCTTTTTCTGATTTTTCACCTATTGATGTCGTCAAGTCGCATAAAGGTTCCACCTGGGCGATTTGTTGACATAAAAGCTTTATCTGTGTTATCAATGCCTTGTTTATCTGTAATGCCTCTGCTCTGAATTCAGCTGGCTGTGGAAGATTCTTTGTTTTCTCTAGCTGGGCTGATAGTTGAGCAATTTGCTCATCTTTCGACTTCAGCATTTGTTCATTCACTGCTTTTAGTTGTGCCAATGCCTCAGACAGCTCTTTCTGCTTTTGAGCTGCACTGTAATCAATCCTCTGTTTCTCTTCCTGCAATTGTTTATTCAATTGATTATTTATTTGTTGTTGTGTAAACAATTGCCGTTCTGCTTGCTCTGCCTTCTGCTGTGCCTCCGATAGTTGTGCTTGTAGTGAAAATATCTCATGGTCTTTTCCTTTTAATAAATTACTCACCTCCGATGCCTTGTCTATTGTAGCTGCCGAATAGGCTCCACAATATTGGGATAGTTTTGTTAGGTCATCAGAGGGATCAAATTCCTCTTTCCAAACCACGTTGCCCATCACTGTTTGTTCAGGCAATAGGGAAGGTTGATCAGTCCTTCTCCTTTTCCGTTGTCGTTTTACTACAGCCTTGTGTTTTGGGCTGTAAAAGACATCTAAGGGAGGAATTTCTTCTACTTGCAAAATAATCTGATCGGAGGGATCCTTAGGGATTATCTCTACTTCTTTAGAACTAGGTAGACCGCTGGTTCCACTTGGAACCTGTTTTGAAGTTGTCTCCTGTGTGTTAGCCGCTTTTGATGTTTCGAATTCCTTCGAGCACTCAAGATTGCTGATGATTGAGTCGAATTGTTGCCATTTCTGGAGCAATTTTGGGTCAATCTGGGCATCTACATTCACCTATGTGCTACTCTGTTCCTGCTCTTTTGTCTGGGTTTCCTCTTGTTTTTTCATATGCACTTCCTCTTGTTCTTTCATATGCACTTCCCCCTGTTCTTTTGATGTAACAAGAGGTTCCTTAGTGAGTCGCTGCTCAAGCTCGCTTGATTCTGTCGTTGGGGTTGTTGCTAACAGATCTAGAGGCAGAGTTTGCAACCTCTATTCTCTAAGTCTGTTAAATTCAACTAACCCGTCATCCTTATATTCCATTCTGGCCAGCGATTTAAATTGGGACATTGACTCGGCTGAGGAGAACAAATCATCGAACATATCTTCTTTATTATCAAACTTTGTCAATTTTGCCTGTTCAAGTGCATTATAGGCAACTTTGTTTGGATCAAATCGCTTATTAGGAAGAGTTGCTAGACTTAATGCCTTTATTTTTTCAGCTTCTTTCTCTGCATGTTTAAAGTCATGCAGAGCGTAGACACCGCATCTTAGAGGAAAAGAGGGCCAAACCTGCTTCTTTTTGTTCTTTAGAGTTTGTGTAACTCCTTCGGATGTAATCTGATAGGCTATCTCCCTAGCCAACAGTTTATCAGGTATGTACAAAGGGAGGACATGAGGTTTGGCTTGGCTGCCGAAAATTCTTACATAGGTAAATTTTTCCTCTCCGAACCATCTTCCTATGGATGTCAAATCAACCCCTGCTTGGTAGGAAATCTTAGGAGCAGGTTTATCAAAAATAGAGTAGTGAATGGGTAACATAAAACCATTGCAAACTTGATATAAATGGTGCTTATAGTAAGTTTTCCACAACTTCTGATGGTATATATGAATGGGCATGGGGTCTTGTGGAGTCCACCTCCATCCAAGCATAGGAAATTCAGAATTAAAACACAGGGTGTCCAAGATATAAGCACTATAGTAGAATGGGGGAATAAACCTTTCAGTGATGCGGGTTTTGCTTCTAAAATCAAGAACTGTGGTTGCTAGCTTATCCAACAGTACAGTTTCCCAATCCATTATTTCACTATTACAAGCTGCCTCCATCAAAGGAACCATTTCTATAGTGAAATTTGCGGAATCATGTAACCCCCACAATCTACACATCATTATCCCGGCATAACAGTAAGGAGAACACAGAGAATCAACAGAGTACTTACCCGAAGACTCATGCTTGTGTTTTGCTGGATTTTGCCTCCAATCCCGAATGGGTTCGGATTCAATTTCGTTCTCTTTTCTGAATTTCTCCAGGAATGCCTTGTTGTACTTATTCTCCGGTACAAGCAAATGATACATTTTCCTCAAATCATTAGGTTGAAATGAACCGAAGATTCTCCCATCCATGGTGCAAAAGGTTATGTTTGTGCTTGGGATTTCTTCAATTGCCCACCTCACTACATCCGTATATGGGAGAATTTGTTCCCGGGCTGCTATCCAATGAAGGAAAGAGTCGGCTAAATCCTTTAGAGTAGCATCAGATTTTTGAGTCGTATCTGTTGTGGCTTGTACTGCTGTCACCTCGGGTTCTTCGGCCTCAATCAAATTATAGGTACTTTGCCAAGTAGTTTTGTGGATTCTTAGACATGTAGTGTCGGATATCAATCCTTTTCTTTTAGTTCCTGGATCAGCGATGAGTTGTCCTGTGGCTGGCGAAGCGAAGGCTATTGCAGTCTTCTTAGACTTCTCCCCCATTCTGCTTAAATCTACTACTTCGGAAGAGCTCTGCACAGGAGTGAAAATGAACGTAATACAGAGAATTGGTAGCGCAAACCAAATATGAGCGAGATATATTAATCAATGCATGATGAAGGATTAACTTAAAGTGGCCGCGGATACAATCTGTGAAAAGATTTTTTAGACTTACTATTTCATTAAATGGCCGTTAAAACCTGACAATCCTTTAATTGCCCATCATATCGTTTATTATTCGAATGATTCGTTTAAGCGCGTCTTGGATGTTTTGGCGGTTGAGCGCAAGTGAATCGCTATTGGGAAGATAAGGCCTTTAATACGAATTAACCGTAATATCCCTGCTTTATCAATTTTTTTTTGAAATTCGCGCTTTTAGCTTTATCACAATCGGCCGTCGGGGAAAACTTAAATCGTTATATTGGTTCCTTTTGGAATCCCCGATTGCCGATAGCGAAATCGCCAATTCGCATCGGGAGTATTAACTGAGAACTTTGAAGAGCATGCATGGTACATCTCCGATCGCCGATAGAGATATCGCATCGCATCAAAGCGAAATGGACTTTTGTTATGATAACTCGTTATTGCCGATATCCAATAGCCTTTTACGTGTTGTCGCGTCGGAGAAAACCAATGGGTATTTAAGTTATGCCTCCTTTGTCATTGCGATATGCGATCTTTCGATCGCTTTATCGCAATGATAAAATATTACTCATTTATATATTATAAGACCAATTAATTGGTTTATCAAAAAGGTTTTGTAATGTTTTCATTTTGTTTTCGGATCTTTTTGAATAATACTAAGTTGATACCAATCAAAATAAAAAGGGGCCCATTTCATATTATAGTTTTGATAATAAACTTGATATGAAATGGAGGGTTGTTGTAGAGCACAACACCTCCACAAATCTAGATTGTTTTGGACTAATGATATGTTGAAGCAGGGTTTTCAACCGTCTAACTATGACTTATGAGATGATCTTGTAGATCACATTGCACAAAACTATGGGCCTACACCCGTTGGGATCATAGGCTATGTTCGATTTCGGGTTCCATGTGATGAAGGTAGCATTAAGCCCAGACCAAATCTTTTGCATCCTTCGAGATTCCTCCACTAGATTGCCAATTTATTTTCTGAGGAAATGCTAATAATTCTTAAAGAACTCAGAAGTAAATCCATCCAAACCTGGTGATTTATTATTCGACATTTCTTTAATGACCATCTCTACTTGTTCAAAGGAAATCTCCCTTAACACGGCCTCATTTTTTTCTTCTGAGATCAATAAATGGATATCCTCTATCACACGGTCTATGTCTTTAGTACGACCTTCATCCCCTTATGATAATATATTAAAGAAGAAAAAAATTATCTCCTCCTCCATCTCCCTATGATTCACCAGTCGATCTCCATTCTGGGATGAGAGAGAAAATATTTTGTTTTGTTGTATATGATTAATCATGGACCGATGGAAGAAGCACCTCCTGTGGTTTTCGTCACTCCTCTAGCTCATGGATAATATTACCTTCCTCTTCTGCAAGGTTTCCAAGCGACCTTCCATTATGATTTGACTTTGTATCGCTTCCATCTTTTCCTCCAGTCTCTTCTTTTCTATAAGGATATCCCCAAATTCTTGCTTGTTCCAAGACTTTATTTTTAGCTTCAACTCCTTTAACTTCCTATGGAAAATTTGCATCTAACTCTCTCCTTGTACTGTGATCTCCCACCACTTGTGTTCGATCTTGCCCACAAAACCTAGAATTTGAAGCCAAAAACTCTCAAATTGAAAGGGACTATTCCTATGAGAAGATTTATGTCTATTTCCAAATGAATAGGCCAGTGTTCAGACCCTAAGCCTCCCTCATCCACCTCAAGTCCTCCAAGAACTTTTATTTTTAGCTAGAAATGGGGGGTCCATGAACCATCATCAAATTGGTCCATTCCTCTATTCCTAAACACCTAAATCTATCTTTCAAGCTATGAGTCGTGGCTTCCCAATCCTGGAAAGTCACCAAACTTGGGTCCCAAAGTACTGCAAGTACTCTAGTAGTGTCATAGGTATCTATTGCCATTGTTTCACTTCCTCTCCAACATTTTCTCATTATGCCTTTGAGCTTGTCACTAGGCACCTTTGTTTCTCGTAACAAGATGATCTCTTGTTTTTCCTCATTAATCTTTGTATTTAAATAAAAGAGCTTACCTTATATATTTAAGCTTTGGATGTTCTATGAGAACATTTTCATTAAGTTATAGGGTTTGGGGATAATACTTTGTGAGTTGTCTTATTTGACTGGAGTTCAACAAAAATTCCCCTGCTTCCTTTAATGCTTCCATCGAAGATTTCCAACCCTTCTTTCCTTTTTCAACCATTGGAGGATCCAATTGGGATAGACTCTGTTTTCCACCCTATTTACTTTGGTTGGTTATCTTTAGGTCCCTCTCCAGCATGGCTAGTCTTGCACAGTGTTGAACAATTAGATTCCAGAATCGCACTAGATGATTTGATGGGATGTCCTTAACGTCATCCTTGACCCAAAAACGGAATAATTCAACATTGTTTTCTCATTAATGCTTAATATATTTTTATTCTCCTTGACTTCTAGTATTTTTCTAGTGTGGAGCAAGACCTCCTTAAGCTTTTGATCCTCTTCCAGACCTTCCAACGATTTGTGTTTTGGGTTTGTGCAGATCGATTTGCTTGTTGATTCTATTGGTTATGAGCCGATCTACCCCTCTGTGTGCCTACTGTTTGAAATCCTTCTTCATCTTTTGTCTCCTTGAATTTATGTTCTTCAGCTACAATCAATAGATACTCACAAAATATATGCCCATATTCATGGGATCGACAACATTTAAATGACATGTGCTCATAGTCTAATGGTTAGGTCCAAATACTGTCGTGGTATTCAAAGACGATAGAATCTAGCAGGGACTGTGATATGTTCATGTGGACATAGATTCAGGCGTAAGCCACATGTCACCTTCTCTTTGTGATTTTTGAGATCTTCACAAATTTACCAATGACATTCCATATGCCCTTTATGATATCGTGTTGCAAAAGTCTTCTAGAAGAGAGAAGAGGCGAACCCATACTAGAGCAGCCATAAATTGTTCTTTCTCTGGATTGTAGCATTCTTCCCAAAACCAAATGAATAGCCCAATATTGTTCATGAATTACGACCTATTTTCAAACACCCATTTCTAATCTGTGAGAACTGCAAATATGATTGTAGAAAAGCCTTTAGCCTGCAACCTTAGCTCAACTGACCCTTTAGGGTTCCATTTTGCATAGATCCATTGTATGATCTCTTGTTCTTTTAGCGAAGTTCCCATAAACTTGCAAATGAAGGCGTGATCCTTCATAAACTATCGAGTTTTTCCAAACTACTATATGGGATCACAAATTTTGGATTCTAAGGGGCTTTTGACAAGCATTTCCCTCGAGTCTTTCCTTGCCATTGGGATCCCATCACTGGTGATTCCTTAGCATCCTTCCCATCAGATGTTGGGCCAAAGTTTCCTCCCACTAACTTTTGAGATTTGTTGACTGTGTTACAATTGGAGGAGGGACCTCGCCCCCTCGAAAGGCCACTCATTGGCTGCTGAGATTGACAAACGCTAGATCCACCACATCCAGTCGGGATGGTGCTAGTGTCAACTCTTCCTATAGCCTGCAACCATCTGCAACCAGCTCGAAACCCTAGTAGAGCAAATCACTGAGCACAATTATTGCAAATATTGAATTTTTATATGTTTATTAATTAAAGTTAAATATAATGTTTTAAAATACAATGATTAGGTTATGAATCATTATATATATATATATATATATATGAATATGAAACATTTTATTTTAATGTGATATGTATATTGTATTTTTTTCCTTGTAACAAACTGCTTGTAATTTTATTAATAAAAACACAATTATATTATTAATTAGGTTATTTTGGGTGGTTAGGTAGAATGATTGTTATCTCCTTTACCTAGATTCAACTCCTTGCTAGATACAAATCATAAAAACTAATTAATAATTTTAAAAATATAAAATATAATAATTATATTATTTCATTATACATGATATCGTCACTAATAAAATCACAAATTTAATGTTTTAAATTATATTGATAATTATGTGATGTTATGTTACATTGTACCTACTATTATAAGGAAAGGAGTAATTTAATAGGCTCATAAATCTAGTGTGTTTTCAATGTCCCTGGGAAAGTTTTCATTGCTATTTAAGAATTTAGTGCTTCGTATTTGAATTTGATATGAAATTGTATTATTTCTCATTTAAATTTCTTCGTTGAATAGTAATAGAAATTTTATTTGATTGATGTATAGATTTTTTTCCTGGTGGTTTAAATTTATTAGATAAAAAAAGATTGATCTTCCCACACTGATAAGATATTCTTATCCTTGAATCTTGAGAAATTTACAAATCCATCTTAAAATTTGTATTATTTCTCATTTAAATTTTTCACTGAGAAGTAATAATAATTTTATTTGATTGATGTATAGAGTTTTTTTGGTAGCTGAGATTTATTGGGTGAAAGAAGAGAAGATATTCTTATCGCCCTACTGTGCTGACCCCTTGAGAAATTTACAATTCCATGCTCAGTCCCTCTCCACAGAGAAATGTTAATAAGTGTACTGTAATTTAATTGTGTATTCAATCCGTATCAATAAGTGTACTGTAATTTAACTGTGTATTCAATCCGTGGGGTCAGGCCAGGTCAGCTGAGTGAATTGTGTATTGGTATCACCGATCCAAGCATTTTATGTGTCAAGAGCTTTATGACATTCATTCATTCCGCGTCGTGTTATTCTTCTTTGCATACCTGATAAGTCAATGTCCAACAGCTGGTTGGAAAATTATATATCAATTTTAAATTTGACACGTCGAACTCGAATTATTCCTGTATCCAAGTATAAATTTGACACTGCGAACTGGATTCAGATTGTTCTGTCGAAGCTCGAGGCTCTGGCACACCGTAAAGTAAATGGAAAAAGTTCAACCAGAAAACAATAATGTGCGGTGGACTGAGGCATGTGGTGGAGAGAAAGGAAATACCTCAACAGTACTATACTGTGCGTTGGAGTCGTGCATGTGATGTGGAACGATCATGCCAAAAGCGTTTTGAAGTGTAGACATGGACGAACACCACAAAAGTGTGGCCAATAACGAAAGCAATATATCGGTCATCAGATCTGAGTTTTACAACCGTTGTGGCTCTTGTAAATCACATGAAACCAGCAAACCCTCCCAATAGAAAAAATCTCAATGTGTTTTTGGGTTATGATTGCGTTATGTTTGAGTAGGGGGAGTTTACGGAAAAAGAAGCTAAAGCATTATAGCATTATAGGGGCCATCAATTTATTCTTGCTAACCAAAATTATTTCTTTGTCTTGACCAATACTAAGAAAAAAACTAGAATTATCTCTCTGTCTTGACTAATACTAAGAAAAAAATGAACATGGTAAGGATAAGAACTTATTGTCATGAGCTTCAAAGTGAAACTAGACTATGGTCTATTCTCAAAACTCTTGGATGAAAGAATCTGTCACTTTTCCAATACTAAAAGGGTGGAAGATGAAAAACACTTTCTCCTAGATTGTCAAGGTTTTAATCACATCAGCGCTCATTTCCAAAACATTTATCCCACTTCCAATCTTCTTGACTCGTTAACTTAGCCTAACTATAGTGATATTGGAGTGTTTCTTTCCCTTCTTTTCGATCATAGAAATAAAATTTTAGACAGAGCAATTAATTTCCTACTTTCTTAAGGTTTGATAGACCACGTTGGCCTTGTGGACGTTAATCATCATCATCATCATCATCTATAGTTTAGTAACTAGAGATGTCGTAATAATGGTTTTAAATAAGTGTAAAAATTTAAAAGTTAATTGGTTATAGTGTTCTTAAAAATATTAATAAAATATAATGTGCCGTCAATTTAAAAAGAAATATAAATTTAAAGTAATTGAAAAAAATATATAAATTCAATAAATTTTATTTTATTAATAAAAATACAAATAATTTTTATATGTATTTAGCCACTAGATGCTTGAAGGGCAAGTGGCGTGGCACCCTTAAAACTTCAAGGGAATTTCTTGAAGGGCATGACCCACCTGGGACCCTTGGCATCACAAAAAAACTGTTAGATGTGACAACATTGGAACTTCAAAGGAAGTATTTGAAGGGCACTGTTGGGTAGTGGAAGTCCCACGCAACGGCTATGGGGCGCGAAGCCCGCAATTTTGGGTAAGAGCAGGGTAAAGACTCCACGAGATGTGCGGAGTGTGAGTTGTAATAAGTCAAAGTCAAAAGGGTAGTCCGCCCAAAAATAATGTAAAGAAATGTAAGCTGAGTTGGCCCACCTGTGGATCGCGGGCCATAGAAAGGTATAAATAGAGCAAGGCTCTATGGGTAGAATATCTAAGTCTTTGGTATGATTTTGAAATCTGAATGTAATGGATGTCTGAGAAGAAGCATTTTGAAAGAGTTTGTAAGTCCGAGTCGGGGGTTTGGGTAGGAGATAGAGGCTCTGCAGCTATGTGCGCAGAGGCTTGGAAGAGTCCGCAGCTGTGTGTGCAGACCCCTGCAGCTGAGTGCATAGGGAAGATCTGGATGTAAGGGTGATAAGTGGAAATAAAGATAAGTTTCTTCTGAATTCTGTGTTGAATCTGAATTATCGCGAATCTGGCATTTTGTATGGTTAATAAGATTGTTTGATTTATGCGCACTGCTTATTGAATACTTGTGAATCTGGGTTTAAATCTTAATCTGTGAACTGAATAAAAGTGATAAATGTTTGCTTAAAGACCACTTTAAAGTAGATCTGGGTTGCAGTACTTCCTCCTATAGATTAGATCTGTAGACTGCGCATTAATAGACAGTAAAAGGCATTCCGGATTTGCACGAATATAGCGTGGCGCGAAGCTGCAAAACAGGGCGCGAAGCCTCCAAACCACATCTAGACATCCCAAGGGTGTGGAAACCTGGTTCCAGCACCCTCCCCTACTACCTCGGGTGAGACCTCATTCCACGCTTCACAGGCTGTTGCTGAAAGGGCCAGTAGCTGCGGGATTTGCTCAGCTAAATAATTCTTCTAAACTTGGGTCAGGCCCATATAAGCCAACGAACGGTTCCATTGATGGGACCAGGATCTGCCTAAGGGGTGTCTGATGTGGAAACACTGGAACCCTACAAAGAAAGAGATTGACAAGTGGTGGGATCTGAAACTCCACGAGTTTGTAGTTCAAGAAAACAAAAACCCATGAGTATTAGAGGAACATTGGTTGGACTGGTATATATTCACAGATATTCACGAGATCTTCTTTGCATCATTCCCGGTAGAGCTATACGAGTGGATTGCAAGGCTAGCTGACAGCGTGGGAAGGTGCAGATTGGACCAGCCTATTGAGTGGACCCCGAAACTGGTGCACAGGCTAGAAGCCACCAAGGATAAAATCGCGCGTGCAGTAGATCATTGGCTGGATCGGGAAATAAGAGGATTTATCACTGAGTTCACGATAGACACTACTGTGAGCTATATCGAAGCGGAAAGGCGGTTTCTTCAAGGACCTCGAGGTAGGTATATCAAATCATTGAATACTTGGATTAAGACGTTGTTGTGTGAAAAACAGATTATGCGCGTTTATTGATGTCCTTTAGCCTCTATTTCCCAGGAAAGCGAGGAGGAGCTCGCAAGGCTCTCACCGGGAAATGTGGTCAGGTTGATCAGGGAGTGCTTTCCATTTATACCACCTCCATCCACGCCACCACCTGCTTCACCTACTTCGAAGCCGTCTACACCAACCCCACCTCCCCCACCACTTCTACCAAAAGTTGGGATGGTGAGTGCAATCAAACTACCAGTATTTAAGGGTGTGGGGAATGAAGAACCAGGATGATTCTGGTTTGTGATATGATCTGTGTGGGATGCCCAAGGCATTACAGATGAGAATATAAAGAATGCCACATTAGTTAGTGCACTACAAGACCGTGCGCTGACGTGGTACGTAAAATACTCAACCGACCATCCGAATGAAGGAATAACAACAATCCAGGATGCGCTAAATAAAGAGTTTGGCCAACCAAAGTTCAAAACCTAGTCGGTTATTGTGTTCAAAGAAATCGCAATGTTGTCTGGCGAAACTCCGTGGGACCTAGACTAGAAGTTAAAGAGTACTATTCACGAAGCTAACATGACCTTGACAGATGTGCAGCACGGCGCGTGGTTTGTGGCGTCATTGACACCACATCTGAGGACGGCCTTGTCACAAACAAAAGATCTCAACCCAAGCTGAGGCACTAGAGACAGTAATGAGATTACACGAGACCCCAATACCGGATCCAGGGTTGGGAGTTCAGCAAATCCACATGCAACTTCAAAACTTGAGTTTAGAAATGCAAATCTTGAAGTAATAAAGAGTATCTCGACCAGAGGTAAGTAAGGAGTTAGGCTGTATTAAATGCAAGAGCAAAGCGCACGATAAGGACCATTGCCCTGACTTCGCGAACTATCTGGCGGGGGGAGGCCTAATGCCATTAAAAGTGAGGTACCAGCAGGACCGAGTGCTGCGCCTGTGCTCTGGTGCGCAATTTTCCAGGTGGGTGGGAAACATGCAATAGATAACTGCCACCTATTGCAAAAGTATACACAGACCCCGCAACAGTTGTATTGCAACTTTTCTCGATCGGTGGGACACGATGAGCGAATGTGTCAAATTACGACCTAATGATGGAAAGAACCCTAGCTTACCGAATGCAGACTGAAGTACGAGCAGGATTTCAGGGACACAGCCGAAGAAGAGGAATGAGGCCCGAGCAGGGCCACAGATAGCTAATCTGTTATAATTGTGGCGGGCCGGGACACTATGCTCATGACTGCACTAACCCAACCAGGACTTCGTGCCCCTACTGTGAGCAGTTTGATCATGAAATGGTAGACTGCCCAACCTTAATTGCCCAAATGCGCGAAAAGGGAGTACTCTAATCTCCACCAACCCATAATATCTAGATGATGCGAGTAGAACCTCGTGAACAAGATCCCAATATAAATATGGTACTAAGAAGTGGCACAGCTGTAGAGGGTAATCCGCAAGAAGAACGTGCTGAAGGCGGAAAGATCTATGACACACCTACAAAGGAACATGACTCTGAGCCGGAATAGGGGAGGACAATGCCAAGGGAAGCTCAGCGGAGCTTCGCGGAAGCTTCTACCCTGGGTAGGAGGGATCAAGCGGAGTCAGGATTGGACCCCTCCATGATTACTACCTTTCTTGAAACCTACATGAAGTTTTTGCGCGATAGTAAGGCCGTTCAAGGGCTGCAAGAGCTAATCACCAGGTACGCCGGATCCAGCGAACCACAGGTAGTCCAGAAAATAGGAAGACATGCTCTGCGCACCGGACGGGAGATGAGACTGATAGTGCAAATCAGTGAATATGAAATGGATCAGGTCATCCTGGACTTAGGCTCGGATGCGAACGTATTACCTAAACAAACATGGGAGCGCATGGGCAAGCCTGCACTGCAATGGTCCCCAATTCAATTGCAAATGACCAACCAACAAAAGATCTTAGCAATGGGTTGACTACAAGGAGTGACCATGGATATCAATGGTGTAAGTACACAAACCGACTTCGAAGTCATAGAAATTGTTGATGACAGTAACCCTTGTTATAGACATTTTTGGACACTGCAACCCCAAGCATGAAATGTCCATAAACCAAGGGCTCCTAAGTCCCTAAAAGTGTTGTTCTAACCCCTAAAGGAACAAGGTCAACTGATTACAGCTTCTCCCAGAAGTTCGCCATGAAAAACTGCTCAGAATTGGTCAAAACAGGATCATTTCAGCTGCTCCACAGGCCAAGTGCATTGCATCTCACCTAAGTACATTGTGTGGGTGCGTTGCATTTCAAAAATCCCTTCTATGGGGTGCGATGGGCGAGAAATGGCAAATGGCAGTGTCATTCTGCGAGGTGGAGAGGCAATGGAAGCTTCCAGAAACTTCTCCTGTGACACTTGCATCTCTGAATTCGACCAAGGATGAGTAAGAGATCATCAAATCTCCAAGTGGAAGCAAGAACTATCAGAGGGAAGACACTAATCAAATCACAAGCTGACTCATCTCCCTTACAGATATCTATATATGGATCCCTCATCCGAGAGATCCAGAGGCAGGAATTTTGCATATTGTAAGGAATTGTTGTTGGTTTCTTGAGACAAACATCAGATTGTTGGGTGATCTAAGCTTTGTATGAGGTGAAGAGGGGTTTCCTTGCTGAGAGGTTGATGCTGGGTCAGAACAACTGGTTTTAACTCCTCTTGGCTTTTTCTTGTTTATCAATAAAAGTTATTCAAGTTTTCCTCCATACTCTTGTGTCATTTATGTTTGCTACATTTGTATGGTCAATTTACATCTGATCCTAGATTGCTTATGATTATAGATCCATGTCTTTGTATAGTGCTATGCTACTGTGATCTTACAGGTACTCTGTGAAGCTGCGCGTGCAAGGGAACAAGTAGCGAAAGACTATCAAGGAAGTGAGGAATCAAACCAGGAGATTAGCGCAAGACATAGGTTGGTCTTCTTTGTTCCTCTCTATCTATACTTTATAAAGGAAAAACGAAAGTAGCTTTACTTTGTTTGTTTCTAAGGTAGCTATCACACCTTAGTGGGATAAGCAGTTCTGAGTAGACACTTTTCCCTGTAACAAAATGGCGACTCCGCTGGGGACGAATTAGTTTGTTTGTTTATCTTCCTTGTTGTCTATTTCATAAACTTACAGACGGAGTCTGAAGTCGTGCCAGGTAGCATTCGAACTGCATTTGCCATAGCAAATGCAAAGTAGATAAATGCCACTTCAGTCCATCTCCGGGATCTGTTTATGATTTAAACAACTGATTCACAAACTCTCTGATTGCCCTTGTGATAGCTCTTAGATCCTCCTTAGATCTACCCCTGATTGTTGAATTACTGATTACCTTTTGCTTGGCCAAAACCCATGAACTGAACTGCAAACTGTGACCTGGAACCCAAGCAAAGTCTCGTTTCTGGCCCAACACAGGTACTGTTCTGAGAATCTGAAATTCAGCGCACTTCCCGAGTGTAGAAGGTGCGCTGCATTTCAAATTCCCTGTGTTACAAGTGCGCTGATCAGGCTAGGTTTTGTGCAGTTTTGGTTTCTATGATTCATTCTTTCCAGTTCTATTCATAAATTTTGCTGCCTGTGATCAGTATATCTCTGTTTGAAACCCCTTTTCCTTACTGTTATTCCGCCTCCTTTGTACAAAAGAACTGTAAATGTTTTTGTGTGTTTGTTGAGTCATTTTCAGTTCTCCTTTGCAAAAGTAGCGTAATCGTACTGTCGTCCTTTGATTTGAAAGTGTCGCAAGTGTCGATTTCAATCATAGGAAAGAGTTTGATTGCTGTTGATAGTCGATTATCTTGTTACTATTGTTTTTGGTCTGAATTTGTAATTTTTCTAGTGTCAAAAACAAGTATTCATTTCAAAATCGTAAGGTGTTGTGATCGTCTGTTATAGACATTCTTGTGCCTTACAGCATTAAGCATGAAATGTCCATAATCTAAGGGATCCAAAGTCCCTAAACAAGTTGTTCCTACCCCTAGAGGAACAAGGCTAACAAACCACAGCAATTCACAGAAGTTCTCCACCAGAAACTGCTCAAAAACAAGTCAATTCAGGATCATTTCAGTGGCTACACTAGCTGTTTGCGCTGAATGTCAAAGCCAACACTGGCTACCTGCGTTGAATGTTAAAGGGAACATTGGATACCTGCGCTGAACGAGAATGGACATGTGGCAAGCTCATTTCTCAAGGTGTCAAAACCCACGAAGCTTCCAAAATGACACTTGCCTCAGGGAATTCGACTGGTGATGAGTAAGAGGTTCCAAATCTCCAAGTGGAAGCAAGAACCTCCAAGTGGAATCAAGAACTGACAGAGGGAGAGGACACTAGTCAGATCTCAAGCTGACTCATCCTCTCTCCAAACATCTATATATGGATCTCTCCTCCATGAGATCTAGAGGCTGGAATTTTGTTATTGCAAAGAATCGCTTTTGGTTTGAGATTGGAATCATTGGGTGCTTAATGCTTTGAAGGGGGTGAAGATAGGAATTCCATTTGCTGGGAAGGAGATGCTGGATTGGAGCCCTCTGGGTTGTATCTCTTCCTGAACCTTGTTATTCATCAATAAAGCTATCTTGGTTTCTCCTATATATTGATGTATGATTGTATTAGTGTATTTGGTTTATTTCTAATCCTAAACTAGTTATGAATGTGAATATCTGTCTTTGTGTAGTGTTCTTCTCTTGTCGCAAGTAGCTGTTCTCTTGTGATCTTGCAGGAACCCGTTGAAGCTGGACAAGCAAGAAGGCAAGTAGTTGTTCTCTTGTGATCTTGCATGAACCTGTTGAAGCTGGGCGAGTGAGAAGGCAAGTAGCTGTGAACTCCCAAAGAGAAGAGAGACCGGATCGAGGGACAAACGGAAGACACCGGTAAGTCCATTTATCTCTCTTCTTTCACATTTCATAAAGGAAGAAACCAGAATAGCTGTCTCTGTTTGTTGCTAAGGCACTGTCACACCTTAGGTGGATAGGATCGTCCTGCATAGGCATTTTTCCCCACAACAAATTGGCGACTCCGCTGGGGAGATCTGTTTAGTCATTTTATTTGTGTTTCTATCATTGTTTGTTTCATAGACTTGACAGTAACAATCGAACAACATCTGCTATTCCCGGATGCAAAGTAGACAGTTGCTGCTTTGATCCAATCACTGGACTTGTCTATGATCTGAACAATGAACTCACAAATGATTTGATGGTCCTTGTGATAGATCTTAGTACCCCTCAAAACATCCCTTTGATTACACCTTGCCTGTTGCTTTTATTTGGCCTGAAACAGTGAATTAAATAGCAATCTGTGACCCAGAACCTGTGGGAAACGAGAGTTTCTCCTTCAGCGTAGACCTAGTGAAGGGATTCTGCATTTCAACGCAGTTCCCGTGAAGGCTACCTGCGCTGAATGTCAAAACCCCTGTGTTGGGGTTGCGTTGAACCAGTTTGCCCTTGTGCAGCTGGGGTTCTCTGCTCTGTTTTGCCTTGTTTTGATCTCTGATTTTTGCAACCTGTAACCAGCATAGGTACCAGTCTGATAACTCCTTTTCTCTGCTTAGATTCCGCCTCCTTTTGTGCAAAAAGACTGTGAGTTTTTTTATGTGTTTGTGGCGTCATTTACAGTTTTCCTTTACATGAGCGAAATAATCATCCTGTAGCCCTTGATTCAGATCTGTTGATTGTGATCTTAGGAGAGAGTTCATTGGCTGTTTGCAGTTGATTATACATTTGCTTTTGCTTATTGGTTTGAGTTTGTCTCTTTTAAGTGTCAAAACAAGTATTCATTTCGAAAATCGTTAAGTGTTGTAATCTCTTCTACCCTCTCTGATTTCGAAAAAATGAACTTGTTTGTATTTGTCATTTAAAAGCAAATTCAAAGTTGTACAAAAAGCTTTCTTTGTAGGCATCAATACTAAGAAAGCGGAAAACAAACACCTGCATTGTGCATTTGCATTTGATAGTTTGCATGTTTGATTTAGGAAAAGTGCATTAGAGTGTGCTGATTGCTCTTTGAGAAAAGATGGTGTCTTTCTTTTCCCTTAGTAGCTAGGATTTTCAAAGTTGAAAAGATATAAAGCTTGCTTATCATCTTTAGACTGCATTTAGGAATTGTATCATACATCTCGTGGTGAACCTTGAAAGGCAAATTTCTAAAAAGATCAACCTAAAATAAATTGAATGAACTTAACAATGCTTTGCAACATAACGCACAACATAGAGGTCTAGGCTAGAGACGTGTTCCGGCGTCGTTAAGCCTGGTGACTGTCGATCTCGTTGATGGTGGGTGATCCCTCCTGAGGGACGATAACGCCAGTACGGATTGTGCTCCCACGTACCATCGCGTATATATTGGGAGGCCCCTATAGGCATAAAACCTTTATCCTTAGGAAGCCGTGTCGGCCGCCCTACTGATCACAATGCACTGAACACAGCATTCAGGAAGATCGACCGCCCGTACCCTAAAAAGTATTCTGCGGTTTTGCGAAAAGTTTGGCACACCCTCTGCCTAGAACTCCAGAGCAGTTCCTTTTGGCCTTTTTCAGACTCTATAACAGAAAAATTCCATCCGAGCATTTGTCACTTCGGGCTCGTTAAAACATCGAAGGAGACTAGAGTCATCTTTAGCTTTTTCTCGACACTTTAAAATTGAAAAAGCAAGTTGTGTCTAAAAGCGTCTAAAAAATTCATTTAATTCGGAAACACACTTTCCCCTTTTGTATTTTGGTTGATCGAGTAATCCGCAATCGTGGAAGAAAGTCAATTGAAACCCCGTCGTTCGCGGAGGCTTACGAGTCAACCGTCTTTGTCTCCGGAATCGAAAACAGTTCGAACAAAGCGAACTCGTTTAACCGGTTTGAAATCTCCTATCAAAGTTAGAACAAGTGTTCCAACGACATTTGAGATTCCAGTTACTCCAAACATTTCTGGAAACCCTGCCTCTATAGAAGAATTTCGACAGCCACAGAGGGATAGTAACACTGATCCTAGTCTGGGGGCAAATACTTGCGTTACTGAACCAGTTCCATCTGTGACCAGTTCAGAGAGTCTTGCTCCTCAAACAACTGTCGCTGCCGATTCAACCCCTTCTTCGGCACCAGAAATATTTTACGGACCTGACGGTCTTCCCCTTCCACCTGGTTTGATTGCAATAGAGGAAATTGTAGAGGATCCGCAAGCAAGTACTCCAACCCATTTTGGAGTAGGGGTCACTCTATTTCCTTCTACATCAGAAGTTAGTCTACCACAAGTGGAAGTTCCTGTAGAATCGCTAGGCAATCTCTTGGATAGACTCAAAATGTCTGAACAACCGTCAACATCCAGGACTGTGTCGAATGACATAGCGACAACAGAAGCCCCTGCCGTCACTCCGACAATGTTTGCCGGCATACCATCTGTCCCGACTAGCTCGCAACCGCTAGAAGGAGTCCACCCAAGGACTATTTCGACAGTATGGTATGTTCCAGTTTGTTCCTCCGGAATAATATCCGGCAAATCTTATGTTGAAACTCGCCAGATTGATCCATTTGGAGGTCAATTTGGGCAATCCAGTCCCCAAGGACAAACAATCCCCTTGAGTTCCGGATTGCTACCGTATGGGGGGCAGTATGCCCTTTCATTACCCCCTCCGGGAGGGTATCCATACGGGAGTTCGCAACAGTATTCAGGTTATACTGGAATTTCATCAAGTGGTTGGGTACCTATGCTACCGCAGCAACCAAGGGTTGTGTATTCTATGCAACAATGTGTACCTATGTCGAACATCCCGACCACACCGGCTATTGTGATAGTGTCGCAAGTTCAAACGTTGCCTGTTGTATGTCAACCTCAGATTTCTCATGTTGTAATGCAACAGCCCCTTGACCCTGTGACTCAACCACAATCGCCTACTGGTGGGGCGACACAGGTCCAAACGGGTACAATTACCCCACACCTTGGTCCAACAGTTAGTATAGCGCAACAGAACATGGCTTCACAACCGTGGCTGGTGCAATACCAACAACCACAATTCCAACAAGTATACCAAGGTTCTGAGCAGCAGATCTTTGCGAACAGTGGACAACCGTATATTCAAAACGGTCAAAACCAACCGCTTTACAGTGGTCAAGTCCACCAACCGTATCAGTCATACCAACATCAATTACATTATGCTGGTATGCAAAGGCCCACTGCTCAGGCAATTCCATCGTACCCTGGGTATGCTTCACCTAACCTGAATCAACAGTTACCATTCGTGGCAACTTTAGAGTTACCTGATTTACACCGGTTAACCAACGATCTGATTGCTTACGCCCCTTGGTGGCCAGCGATTCCTCACAAACTTCCTTCAGACATTCCTAAATTTAATGGAAATCCAGGTGAAGACCCATCGAATCACGTGATGACTTTTCATCTGTGGTGTTCATCAAACACTCTAAATGATGATTCGATAAGGCTTCGCCTTTTCCAGAGGACGTTAACGGGTCTGGTGGCAAAATGGTATATTGAATTACCTAGAGCCTCGTTCGATAATTTCAGCTCCCTAGCCACGACTTTCTTAACCCACTTTCAATTACCGATAAGGTATGAAACGGGAACAGAAATCTTAACCAACTTTAAGCAAACAACGGCCACTCATATATCCGATCATATACATGAGTGGCGTCGTCGTCGTAGGATGGTGAAAACGTACATTCCCGATCAGCTGTTAGCTGAATGGTTTATTAAGTCGTTACTTCCAGCTATAACGGAAGATGTGGAAAAGGGGGGAGTCGTAACAGAGGAGCAAGTTATTGCTCGTGCACAATATCTAGACTTAGTTTATACTCAGTCTGGCACGCTCTACGACAAAATACCTGACGCCCCTAGACCGGAATTCTCAATTCCTCCTCCTCCTAAATCAAATAGTGACTCTCATGCTGGCGATGGTGTGATTGGCACGGCAAACGCGAAATCGACAAAGGATTCGTCTAAGAAAGCCCGTAAGAATTCAGATCAAAATGCAAAAGAGGAAATTCTCGCTTCGGAAGTAAATGCCATATCAGTAGATAAAGTCAAAGAAACCAATCAACCAGGAAGCAAGAAGAAGCAAAACAAAGGGAAGAAGAAGAAACAGGGTGAGTCATCCCCTGAAAAAACTTCTTCAAACCCTCCTAGGAAAGGGAAACCAAAAAGTCCATGCATGATATGTGACGAGGATCATTGGACAGCCGATTGTCCATACAAAGCTGAGCTGAAAAGGTTCTTCAAAAGTTCGCAAACCTCAGCTGTGTTAACTGATCCGTTTCCCAATCCAGGTCAAAATCTGGTTGATAGTGGAAATGCTTCCCCATCGCAAGTGCTCATGTTGTCGGTTTCAAAACAGCAGAATGATGCTTTGATTTCGACAAGGAACAAAGATTACGGGAATCCGCAGCTATTGAACGACAAAGGTAAAGATCAACCAAGTAGTTCGACAACAACTTCGACAGAAGTTGTACTACCCATCATTCCTGAATTAACAATAAAACCGCCAAAGGGAGTAGTACACAAGTCGACATTTAATCCTCGCGCCAGAGCGGCGCAGCATTATAACATAGTGGAAGATTTGGCCCAATCGCCATCCGCTATGTCGACTCTTGAAGTACTACAAAATTGCCCATCCCAAAGGCAGGCTTTGTTATCGGCTATTGGTGGGGTTGATCCTAAGGATTCAAATCTTGTATCCTTCGACCACAAAGGATACGATCCTCAATTACCAGCTCAACTAGCTTTCCTTATTCAAGTGAAAGCCCTCAACAAAACTGTTCACTGAACAATTATTGATGAGGGGGCATCTACATGTATTATGTCAATGAGTTGCTGGAAAACTTTAGGATCTCCAACCTTGTCGCGATCTTCGACGACATTAAAAGCATTCGACGGAAGGACATATACCCCGTGCGGTATCCTTAATAACTTGAAGGTTGAACTGGGAGGAAAAACAGTAGAAATAGATGTTGAAGTCATCGATGGGAATCTTGACTACAACATCCTACTGGGAAGACCGTGGATATATGCCATGGCAGCTGTAGTGTCGACTTATTTTAGGAAGATCGCATTCCCTTTTCAAGGAGGGATTACGATAGTCGACCAACAAGACTTCCTCCCTAATGGTTCACAAGTTACAGGAAGCATTCCCATGATCCATGGAAGCAACCACTCGCTTCAAGACATCGGAGTAGGCCTACTGAAAGACCCCATATTAATGGGAACTTTCGCACTTACACCTCCAATTTATATAGGATAAGTAGCGTTGGTAAGATCCTGCAACATGATATCTTCCACGAAGATCTCAGAAGACGATATCGACATGGATCATGCAATGGTTTTGCCCCCAAGCCCTATAGAAATATTGTAGCAATCAATGTTTCGAGCATGGGAGGCGAACCCAAATCAACGCTCCTCAAGCGTTTGGGTAGATAGGTCTAGAGAATATGGTACCCCATTAGATCCTTGGTCGAAAATACATGGGACTGACGAAGGAATCCTACAATCAATGTTGATTGAGGGGGCACCATGGAATGATTGCCACCATCGTTCCCTTCTTCCAGAATATGAAGAAGATACTCAGCATGACCTTTATCACCCTTCAGTTTTTGAATTCCTATCAAATACTGTAAATACGGTGGATTCCGAGCGGAACTTATCCAATATTGAAGAGACTATAGCCATAAATATCTCGACTAAAACAAATGTTGTAGAGAATATTTATGTCGGCAAAGGATGTTCTCCTTCAGAACTGGAAATATATAACGCTCTTTTTCGCGAGTTCAGAGATGTCTTTGCTTGGTCATATGATGAAATGCCAGGCATTGACTCGAGTATCATTGAACATGAAATTAAGATGTATCCTGATGTCAAACCAATAAGACAACGGCTTCGGCAAGAGCACCCCAAGAAAGCCGCTGCCATAAAAGCAGAAGTTGAAAAGCTTCTCCATGCTGGTTTCATCTACCCGGTTCCTCTAACTGATTGGGTATCGAATATTGTCCCTGTTATGAAGAAACAAGGGACAATTAGAGTGTGTGTCGATTATAGGGATGTAAACCAAGCTTGTTCGAAGGACAACTACCCTACACCCTTCATCGACCAGATAATTGATGAATGCGCTGGATGTGAAATCTTTTCATTCATGGATGGATTTTCCAGGTATAATCAAATAAATATCCGCCCACAGGACCAGTCAAATACTGCATTCATTTGTTCGTGGGGCACATTCGCTTATCGAAAATTACCCTTTGGTTTAAAGAACGTAGGTGCGACGTTTCAGAGGGCAATGAATTATGCCTTCCATGACATCAAGAACATCGTTCAACCTTATCTCGACGACCTTCCGGCTCATTCGCGAAAGCGGACTGATCATCCGCAGCATTTAAGAGCGATATTTCTACGTTGCTGACACTACAAGATAAGACTCAATCCACACAAATGTGTGTTTTGCGTCGATTCTGGTCATTTACTTGGCTTTGTAGTCTCTAAGGATGGGATTCGTCTCGACCCTTGCAAGGTTCAGGCAATCATTAATTTGCCTCCACCTTCAAATTTGCTTCAGATTCAGAAACTCCAAGGGAAAGCAAACTTTCTGAGGAGGTTCATTCCAAATTACGTAGAACTTGCTAAAGGTTATACTCGTCTTTTGAAAAATGATGTACCTTTTGTCTGGGATCAGGTGGCGCAAGCTTCCTTTGATGCTCTGAAATATTCTCTAGTAAAAGAATCATTAATGTATGCCCCAGACTATCAAAGAGATTTTAACCTGTATCTAGCTGCAGCAGATACGACCATTGCGATGGTTTTAGCTCAAGAAGTCAATGGAACATCAGATTGTGCAATCTCCCATCGTCGTCCAACGATGAAACATCAGAAGAGTCAATCGTGGATGAAAGTTTATTTCTGATATCTGCAAGCAATGAGTGGTATGGAGATATAATAATTTATCTCCAAACCCAAAAATTCAGGCCTGACACCTCTCACTCAGAACAGAAACGTATACGATACCAAGCGAAAGACTACATGATCGTCAGTGATACACTTTACCGTCGTGGTATCGATACAGTTCTGAGGAGGTGCCTCACCCATGAAGAGGCCGAAAAAGCACTGAATGAGTGTCATTCAGGCGCGTGTGGGGGGCATCAATCTGGATATGCTACAGCACAGAAAATCTTACGAGCAGGATACTTCTGGCCAACCATGTTCAAAGATTGCATAACCGCAGTCAGAAGTTGCCATGCTTGTCAAATTTTCGATAGCAAAACCAGAAGACCACCCGCACCTTTACAGCCAATAGTTGTTGTTGGGCCTTTTGCCAAATGGGGCATCGATTTCATGACATGTAACCCCACCTCGACCGGGGGGCATGGGTATATTATAGTCGCTGTTGACTATTTTACCAAATGGGCCGAGGCGATGCCTACATTAGATAACACTGGTGAAATAGCTGCCCTTTTCTTTTTCAATCATGTAGTCGCCAGGTTCGGCGTACCACAGGCCATAGTTACAGATCATGGGTCGCATTTTCGCAATCACATGATGGTTGAATTAGCTGCCAAGCTAGGGCTATCTCACGACCATTCTACCCCGTATTATCTGCAAGCCAACGGACAAGTTGAAGCAATCAACAAGGTCCTGAAGCGTATGTTGCAAAGGATGATCGGGGTTCACAAAAGAAGGTGGCACCTAATCCTGTACTCAGCCTTGTGGGCTTACCGAACATCGGTAAAAGAACGCGACCGGGTTCACACCTTTCCAACTGGTGTATGGCCTGGAAGCAGTCTTGCCAATCCAGTGTGAAATCTCGTCTCTTAAACTCGCAATTGATCTCCTCCCCGGAACTTCGGAATAAGAGGCTCGTTTCTTGGAATTAATCCAATTGGATGAAACCCGTCGTGACGCCGCTTTGGCTAACGAAGCCCATAAGAAACGAGTCAAGGCGCAATTCGACAAAAATGTCAAACCCCGTGTCTTCTCAGAAGGTGACTTGGTCTTGCTTTATGACCAAGAATCCGATAAATTGGGAGCAGGTAAATTTAATTCTTTATGGATGGGCCCCTATATTGTTAAACGAGTGTTAGCAAAAGGAGCCTACGAGTTAATGGATTATGACGGGATTCCACTGGCGCAACCCCGTAATGGGTTGTACCTCAAGCGTTACTATGCTTAAATAGTAACCTGCATGCTTTTGTTGTATTTTGTTTTCGCTAAAGTGTTTGTTTTGGTCGAGTAATCCACCTTTTTACATTTATTTCAGATGTCAAACCTTCTGGAGACATGTGTTAGATATGCCGACGGAGCGAGTCGTAGTTCGCGGAACTTGTCCTCCGAAGCCTAGGCCATTTTTTATCCAAGCGGCGAGTTAGTAAGTTTCAGAGGTGTGTGTATTGGGCAATCAACGAATAACATCGCTGAGTATAGTGCGTTGATAGAGCTACTCTCTGATGCCATCACTCATGGTATACGCCGACTAATCGTCAGGCTAGACTCACAACTCGTAATACTACAACTCAATGGTATATATTCCGTTCGCAATCCAACTATTTATCGCATGTTCCTAAGGGTTAAGATTTTGGAAAGACAATTTGATTTAATTCAATACCAGCATATTTCCAGAAACTTTAACACATTAACCGACTCATTAGCAAACTATGTATTAGATAGACGTTTGCGACATTTATAAAAGAGACACATCATCAATGTTGTACATATGGATCATATAACTCAACCAAAATAAACCCCGAAAATCAAAATATATATATATAAGTTGTTTATCGTTCATACATAATGTTCTGTAACCAAGACAAAATCGGTCGCATGACCCAAAAACTCAAAAATGCTAGGGGGCACCCTAGCCTAGTGATGCTCATGATAGCACGTCACGGCCTGTGCAATCATGCGTAAGAGACGAGTCCATCGTCTAGGCACACCAGTAGTATGCCACTGCAACTGTAAAGGTAACTCATCAATCCTCACATCGGGAATGCCGAGAGTAAGGCTCTCAACCTGCTCCTGCACAGCTGTAAGGGTCTCGGCCACGTCAAGGTCGCGGAGGATAACCCTCCCAGCAGTCTCCCATGTTGGGGCAGCGACTGGCGCTCTCGGGCGAACTGCTGGACGAACAGGACCAACATCTGCATTCACACATGAGTTTGATTAAAGTCTTGATAGAATAAATCACAAGGACATTATAAATAAGAACAGTAAATAGTAATATGGTCGAAGTTTTTACCAATAGCGCCCCACTGTTCGCCATCCGGCAGTACCAAGTTTGGATCACCTCGGAAATCCATACCAACATATGGATACTCGGAATAGACCATCTCCTAACGCTCGAACCACCTGAAGAAGGTATCAGTGAAAGAAATCTGAGATTGACCAGCATGCCTAGACATGTGATCAACCCATCTCTGCATGCGTGGCTCGGTGGGAGAAGGCAAGTCGAGTGCGATATACTGAGGCTGCATCAGTGGTATTTTCTCCAAGGCAAACGCAGTCAGAATAGAACCAAATCCAAAGTTCTTCAGCTTCCCGTCCTTCACCTTGTTTAACTGACTTTTCATCTGAAGAAGTACTACATCACACCAGTTGAATATTTTCGGTTGGAGACACTCCAAGGCGTGCTGCACATAGGACCTGTTGGCAACATGAAGAGATGCGCTACCGGCCATCCTACCAATAGTATACAGAATGGACCTGAGAAATCTGTCAGCAATCTCACGGATAACGACCTTGCCGTCTCTGCTCGGCTGAGATCCTTCCCTGCAACACTGACGGACATAATCTCTCACGGAGTCATTCCCTCGGGCCGAACCTGACAAAGAAATGGGGGCACCCCGCCTCAACAAACCAGTCAAGAAGTAAATGTCTACCACGGTCAAAGGGATGGATTGGCTCCTGATCTGAAATACTTGGTTGATAGGATCCCAAGCATCAAGCATATACTGCAGTAAAGAGATTTGTGCTCTCATACTAGAGATACGGAAGAACTTCAGCAGGCCACAGTTCCGCAGCGCGTTCACCGTGACAGGGTCATGGAGGGCAATCATGTCCTCTTCTTCATGTTCTCGTTCTCGCCATGTAAGGGTCATTTTGCTCAAGAGTCCCTGCAAAACAAGCAAGAGAAAGAGTAAGGTCCTGGATTTGATGAGAAACTGGCAAAATTTTCATCAAAAACTGTGCAAAAGAACTGTTTTTCTATGCTCAACGCAACTGGCTAGTGTTCCACCTGCGTTGAAGGTCAAACTGCCTTCATGCATCTTGACATTCAATGCAGGTTTCGAGTGGACTGCCTGCGCTGATGGAAGAGCGCCCTAGCAAAACCCCAGGGGCTCAGGGGAACAGGAAAACAGGCACAGAATGGAAAAAGGAAACCATGAAAAGAAAGAGCTAGGGTTTAGCTCCTACCTGGTCCAGACGGCGCCGAAAATCGTCCGCAGAATCTCCCGAAATCAGCTGATGAAAATCAAGGGGGAAGAGGCACCTCCAAAGCTCCAACAAACCAAGTTCAAATGAAATGGTAAAATGAGAGGTAAAAACACCTTTTAATTGCTTTTTACGTAGTTCAAAGCGAAATATTAGGGTTCTAATCTCATTTTCAAGCAAATGTTATTCATTTCTAACTAGTTTGATGCAGCAATTGAGGATACAGTACTATCTTTGAAAAGGGCAAAGCTAGTTATGGTAAAAATAAAAAAATTGACCATATAATATCGAGCAGTTTTAGCACACAGTTCATGCTCGTTAAAAAATAAACGCAAGATCCGAGCAGTTTTAGCACATAGTTCATGCTCGTTAAAAAATAAACATAAGATCGAGCAAATGTTTCCACCCTCGTTTAAGCTCGTTAAAAAATGAACTATCCTGGTAAATAACCACTGTGAATGTAATATCATCAGCCATTAAAGCCTTGGTCGTGTTTGCACCGTCACCTCCACTTTTCCATTGGCCGATCGTTCACCTCCATATGTTTGTTTACCCATTTTGAGGAACAGCTACGAAGAGTGATTTCACCTAGCCATCCTTGTGACACTGCCGTGATTGGAAAATTCCAACCTGTACCTGGAATCAGCTTCTAACCCTGTTTATCACTCGTTCCTCAAAAGACGAGTCTTCTTTAAGCTCTTTTCATCTGACTCGTAAAATATGAAAAGATTGCCGAGTTTTTGCCTTCCGGCTCGTTAAAGCGACCAGAAGTGCTATCCCTCCTCTAGATTTTAATCTTTTTTGGACCTGAGGGATTATTGCACAAAAAGATCGAGCGCTTGTTTTATTCGGCTCGTTAAAACTATCGAAAACTCATCCCTTCTGTATTGTTTTATACTTTTTCGGACTTAAGGGATTAGATGATGAAAAAGGACATTTGGAGTTAACTTTATGTACCTTTTCAGACTCTCTAAAAATGAAAAGGACCGAGTTATCCTTGTCGTTAGACTCGTTAAAATCATTAAATAGCGACAAACTTGTCTTTAGACGAGAACGAGTTTCACTATCGCTAGGCTCGTTAAAACATAGCGATGGCCTTGCCCGAAGGGCAGGTTATAGAACAAGCATATGTTATCCTCCTCAAGCTTGAAAAAAATAAAGAGGTACTGGTCAGCAATGACTGGGGAAAAATTGGGAGAAACTCAAGAAAACTTTGATGGTAGCAAGTCGCTCTTGAACATGACACTTTTCCTCCGTACCACAATCGGGTTGGGTTGTTTCATTCACCAGTCACATCCATGGTCTCGCCATACCATCCATATTTGGGGTAATGCTACCAATCCATCGCATCAGTGACGCCATATGTTCAAGAGAAGTCGTTCAGGATAGTCAACCGTGTCCCATCCACTACCATACATTATCCTTCATCCTTTCATGACCGCCACCCTGAATCATATGTCACAGATCGTTTTCACCTCCATTAAAATCATTAGCTCCGTTCCGTGTCACTGATGTGGGATTCATTAAGGCCCTCCTTTGACGGATCGCTTCTTGTCGACATCAACTCATTATCCAAGAAATTGATCTAGGAACAACCCCTTCAGTACTTTGAAGCTTGCATGCCTCAATGGCAAGTTTCCCACTTCCGGCGACAGGTATACATCAATGACCTTCGACCGAAAGATTTTGCGTGGTGTTCGACGCCAAGTCCTTTATTCACACCACGTGAATTGTACTACAGTACCTTGAGGGTCATTATCATTATTGGTGATTCCTCTCGCGCTTGTTAACGGTTTACATCATTGACCGGTAATCAAGCGATGTCTTTCCATGTTCGACTTCATAACATTTCTCACATGGATCGACTTGTACTTAGAGTGAAGATCGAACGAGTTTGAAGACCCCAGATCTAGTTTCATCCATCCGGGATGCGATATATATTCAGGAAAGATAAAGACATTGACATGTACATCATTGCAACAGATAATCATCCTACTCAAAGGATGATAATTTCATCAAAATTATCAGTCTACCACCAGACGATTGTCTGTTCTATGTACAGAAAAATGAATTTATAAAGTTGAGCATGGGAATGCCCGCCTCAACTAGATCATGAAAGCAATATGAAAAATAATGTATTGTATTGTATCTTATTACAGGTCTCCTCTCAACATTGGATGAACTTCGGATCCCCCTGATAAAGCATTTCACCCGATAAACAGCCTCATACTTTAGGGGGCAACTGTTATAGAAATTTTTGTGCCTTACAGCATTAAGCATGAAATGTCCATAATCTAAGGGATCCAAAGTCCCTAAACATGTTGTTCCTACCCCTAGAGGAACAAGGCTAACAAACCACAGCAATTCACAGAAGTTCTCCACCAAAAATTGCTCAAAAACAAGTCAATTCAGGATCATTTCAGTGGCTACACTAGCTGTTTGCGCTGAATGTCAAAGCCAACACTGGCTACCTGTGTTGAATGTCAAAGGGAACACTGGCTACCTGCGCTGAACGAGAATGGACATGTGGCAAGCTCATTTCTCAAGGTGTCAAAACCCAGGAAGCTTCCAAAATGACACTTGCCTCAGGGAATTCGACTGGTGATGAGTAAGAGGTTCCAAATCTCCAAGTGGAAGCAAGAACCTCCAAGTGGAATCAAGAACTGACAGAGGGAGAGGACACTAGTCAGATCTCAAGCTGACTCATCCTCTCTCCAAACATCTATATATGGATCTCTCCTCCATGAGATCTAGAGGCTGGAATTTTGTTATTGCAAAGAATTGTTGTTGGTTTGAGATTGGAATCATTGGGTGCTTAATGCTTTGAAGGGGGTGAAGATAGGAATTCCATTTGCTGGGAAGGAGATGCTAGATTGGAGCCCTCTGGGTTGTATCTCTTCCTGAACCTTGTTATCCATCAACAAAGCTATCTTGGTTTCTCCTATATACTGATGTATTCTTGATGTATGATTGTATTAGTGTATTTGGTTTATTTCTAATCCTAAACTAGTTATGAATGTGAATATATGTCTTTGTGTAGTGTTCTTCTCTTGTCGCAAGTAGTTGTTCTCTTGTGATCTTGCAGGAACCCGTTGAAGATGGACAAGCAAGAAGGCAAGTAGTTGTTCTCTTGTGATCTTGCATGAACCTGTTGAAGCTGGGCGAATGAGAAGGCAAGTAGTTGTGAACTCCCAAAGAGAAGAGAGACCAGATCGAGGGACAAACGGAAGACACCGGTAAGTCCATTTATCTCTCTTATTTCACATTTCATAAAGGAAGAAACCAGAATAGTTGTCTCTGTTTGTTGCTAAGGCACTGTCACACCTTAGGTGGATAGGATCGTCCTGCATAGGCATTTTTCCCCACAACATCGTCTCCATTTTTTATTTCGAAAAGAAACTTGTTGATATTTGTCGCTTGAAAAGAAATTCAGATTTGTGCATCAACTTTCTTCTTATCATTCATATACTAAGAAAGTCGAAAACAAATACATGCATGTGCATTTGCATTTAGACAGTCTGATTGGTTTGATTTAGGAAAGTGCATTTAGAGTGTGCTCTTTGCTCTTTGTGAAAGAATTCTGTCTTTCTTTCTCCTAGTAGCTAGGATTTTCATTGTGCAAAGAAGATAAAAAGATTGTTTATCATCTTAGATTGCATTTTAGGAATTACATCTACATCTCGCGGTGAACCTGAAAGGAAAACTTCATAAACAAGATCAACTATAAAATAAATTCAATGAATCTAACAACGCTTTGGAACCTAACGCACAACATTTAGAAGTCTAGGCTAGAGACGTATTCCAGCGTCGTAAAGCCTGGTAACTGTTGTTCTCACTGATGGTTGGGTGATTCCTCCACTTTGAGGCGATAAGTGCCAGTACGGACTTGTGCTCCCACGTACCGTCAAGTATATTTTGAGAGACCACAATAGGCTTAATCCTTTATCCATAGGAAGCCGTGTTTGCCGCCCTATCGATCGCAATACACTGAACACAACATTCGGGAAGATTGACTGTCGTACCGTAAAAAGTATTCTGCAGTTTTGTGATTGGTTTGGTAATCCCTCTACCTAGATTTCCATAGCAGTCCCTTTCGTTCCTTTTCAGACTCTTTAACAGAAAAGGTCCATCTGAGCACTTGTCACTTCAGGCTCATTAAAAATCGAAGGAGACTAGAGTCATCTTTTGTTTTTTCTCGACTCTTAAAAATTGAAAAAATAAGTTGTGTCAAAGCGTCTAAAATTTATTTTAAACGGAATATTCATTACCCTTTCCTACGTTGATCTTGGGTTGAGAAAATGGAATCCACCAACCAAGGAATTCCCCTTGGAGGAAATCCTAGTCCCTTCTCTTCTTGGGGAGATGTTGGTGCACCCCATATGGCCACATTCTCGCTTCCAGGACTGACAATCGGCTTGCCTGTATGGCTCTTCTCAACCTCTGTCGTTCGGAACACCGCAATTCCTGAACAATCGAGTCAGCAACTAGACAATTCCAGAGTTACCCACCAACCTTCTACTTCCTCCAATTCTTCCTCTCCTCCTTCCTCTTCGCTTGATGGGGCTGGTAAAGCCAAAAGTCAAGTACCTGAGAAGAAGAAGGAGCCAAAAGCGAATGGGGGCAAACGAGCGTCGTCTAGCGAAAATCCACACACTGCACCGACCAGGCCTAAATCGCCATGTGTCATTTGCAAAGGAGACCACTATCATAGAGATTGTCCTTGCATCCCTTGGATCTTAAGGGACTGGTCTCCTCGTTTGCACAACCCGGTGTCGTCAACCTTTGATGATCATGTTGAAAACACACCGTCGACTAGTGAAAGTGAAGCCCCAGGACAAAAAGGAAAATATAGATTTCCTTGTAAACTGTGCGAAGGCGATCACGCCGTCCACCGTTGTCCCTTCTTAGACGAGGCTAAAAAAGTTTTGGACGATCGTCCGGTTTCACCGTTACGACTTCCTCCTAGATATAAAAAACTCTTGCCGAGTTCGTCACTAGTTAAAAATCCGGCTGGCCCACTCAGGTGGTCAGCTGAAGCATCTATCATTGAAGACAAACCATCTGAACCCATACCAGACGAAAGTCAAAAGGTCGAGGTGGCAGTTGACCCGGTCTTGCCTTCAGAGGTTCCATATTCAGATGATACAGTCACCGAAGAGAACAAGGATGACACCGTCCAAATTCTTTTCGTAAGCACAGACTCCAATGAACATGGGGGAAATTTACCCGTTCCTTTACAGCAGGAAGGAAGTTTGTCAGAGTCATACCCGACCGTCTATTCGGTCCCACCTCCAAGCAACCTAGTTGTCTCCTTTGATTGGAATCAACTAGGCAGACCCTGTTTACCAACTAGTGTACCATTCCGAATCATTGTTCAAATATATAGAATGGTTATGGCTGGTACCATCATAGATGAAGGGGCTTCTGTGAGTATCCTTTCCTCGACTGCTTGGAAAGCGCTTGGTTCGCCATCGCTTTTGCCTGAGATGAGAAATCTAACAGGCTTTGATAAAGGAACCAGTCGACCATTAGGGATCCTTCCCAATGTACCCATAACATTGAGAGGAAAAACCGTTCAAATGAACGTAATGGTAGTTCAAGGACCCCTGGATTATAATCTACTCCTTGGACGAGACTATATTTATTGCATGGGAGCGATTGTCTCCTCACTCTTTAGAGTAATGTGTTTTCCGCACGAAGGAAGAGTGGTCAAGCTCGTAGACCAGCTTTCATTTCCCAGATCACACAGAGCAAATAGTCATATACCATCCCTGAATGGTCTTTTCACGCAAGAAATGTCTCAACCTCCAGTCCGTCCGCCTGATGAGCGCGAGTGATTCGGGGGACATGACTGAATCCCAGGGGGCATGCACCATGGCCTGCTTCGGCAGGAAAACTTCGGGTATAGGGTAGGTTTCCGCGAGAAAATATGACTTGTCTATACTCCCATCCGTGATTGAAAGAGGGGGTTATTCTGCAATAAGATTCTCTTGTCAAAGTTATGTGGGTTGGCAAGCATCGCCACTCACCTTTATTTATTTCGATAAACATCGCCGAAGAAGTTTTTTGTTTACGCCATAAATAGAACAATCTTTGGTAACCTGTAAGAGGTAGACCTCTCCCGGTAAAACAAATGTTTTAACGGAAGGAAGAAGGGGTAACCTTGAAACTCTATTTTATACCTGGGGGCATGCAAACCTTTTGGCATGCAAGCGAAGAGCGACTATTTATTTTTTAAATTTGTAGGTCCTCTAACCCTTTAAACTCGTAGGATTGGTCGTTTCCTAACTTGCATAAAGAAAGGATGTGGGACAGAACTTTAAAAGTTTCCGTTTTTATATATGAAACATTCTTATCACACGACTGGATTAATCGAGCAATTTTAGCGCGGACTTCATGCTCGTTAAAAAATAAACATAAGCAATGAGCACATGTTCCTCCAGAGTTTAAGCTCATTAAAAAATGAACCAATTTCCGGTAAATAACCATCGTGAATGTAATACTTCAGCCTTTAAAGGCTTGGTCATGTTTGCACCGTCACCTCCACTCTTGCATTGGCTGATCATTCACCTCCATTTGATTGTTTACCCATTTTGAGGAACAGCTGTGAAGAGTGATCACGTTAGCCATCCTTGTAACACTGCCGTGATTGGAAAATTCCAAACCTTACCTGGAATCATTTGCTACCCGTTTTATCACCCATTCCTCAAAATACGAGTCTCCTTTAAGCTCTTTTCAATTGACTCGTAAAATATGAAAAGATTGCCGAGCCATTGGCCTCTCCAGCTCATTAAAGGGATCGGAAGTGCTATCCGTCCTCTAAATTTTAATCTTTTTGGACCTGAGGGATTATTACACAAAAATATCGAGCGCTTGTTTTGTTCGGCTCGTTAAAAGTATCGAAAATTCATCCCTTCTGTATTGTTTTATACTTTTTCAGACTTAAGGGATTAGATGACGAAAAAGGAATTTTGGAGTTTCCTTTACGTTCCTTTTCAGACTCTTTAAAATTGAAAAGGGTCGAGTTATCTTTGTCGTTAAACTCGTTAAAATTTTAATAGCGACAAACTTGTCTATAGACGAGAACGAGTTTCACTATCGCTAGGCTCGTTAAAACATAGCGATGGGTTTGCCCGAAGGGAAAATTATACAACAAGCATATGTTATCCTCCTCAAGCTTGATAAAAATAAAGAGGTACTGGTCAGCAATGACTGGGGAAAAATTGGGAAGAAAACTTGAAGAAACTTTGTTGGTAGCAAGTCGCTCTTGAACATGACACTTTCACTCCGCATCCAAGTCGGGTTGGGTTGTTTCATTCACCGGTCACATCACCATGGGCCCATCATACCATCCACATTCGGGGTTAACGCTACCAATCCATCATGTCAGTGTCACCGATATGTTCAAGAGAAGTCATTCAGAGAATTCACCTGTGTCTCACCCACTACAATACATTTATACTCCATTCTTTCATGACTGCCACCCTGAACCTTATATCACCAGATCGTTTTCACCTCCATTAAAATCATTTGCTCCTTTCCGTGTCATTGATGTGGGATTCATTAAGGCCCTCCTATGACGGATCACTTCTTGTCGACATCAGCTCATTATCCAAGAAGTTGATCTAGGAACACCCCATTCAGTACTTTGAAGCTTGCATGCCTCAATGGCAAGTTTCTCACTTCAGGCGACAGGTTTACATCAATGACCTACAACCGAAATATTTTGCGTGGTGTTCGATGCCAAGTCCTTTATTCACACCACGTGAATTGTACTGCAGTACCTTGAGGGTCATTATCATTATCGGTGATTCCTCTCGCGCTTGTTAACAGCTTATATCATTGCTGGTAATCAAGCGATGTCTTTCCATGTTCGACTCCAGAACATCTCTCACATGGATAGACTTGTACATCGAGTGAAGATCGAACGAGATTGAAGACCCCGGATCTAGTTTCATCCATCCGGGCTGCGATATATATTTAGGAAAATAAAGACATCAAATGTACACCATTGTTGCACAAATAATCATCCAATCATGGCTCTATCAGAATCATCAGTCTACACTCATACGATTGTCTGTCTTATGTACATGAAAATGAATTTATAAAGCTGAGCATGGGAATGCCCGCCTCAGCTAGATCATGAAAATATTATGAAGATAATGTATTGTATTGTATCTTATTACAAGTCTCCTCCCAGCTTGAAAGAACTTCGGATCCTCATAATAAAGCATTTCACCCGACATCAAAAGATTAACGACCTCATGCTTTAGGGGGCAACTGTTATAGACATTTTTGGGCACTGCAACCCCAATCATGAAATATCCATAAACCAAAGGCTCCTAAGTCCCTAAAAGTGTTGTTCTAACCCCTAAAGGAACAAGGTCAACTAATTACAGCTTCTCCCAGAAGTTCTCCATGAAAAACTGCTCAGAATTGGTCAAAACAGGATCATTTCAGCTGCTCCACAGGCCAAGTGCATTGCATCTCACCTAAGTACACTATGTGGGTGCATTGCATTTCAAAAATCCCTTCTATGGGGTGCGATGGGCGAGAAATGACAAATGGTAGTGTCATTCCGCGAGGTGGAGAGGCAATGGAAGCTTCTAGAAACTTCTCCTGTGACACTTGCCTCTCTGAATTCGACCAAGGATGAGTAAGAGATCATCAAATCTCTAAGTGGAAGCAAGAACTATCAGAGGGAAGACACTAATCAAATCACAAGCTGACTCATCTCCCTTACAGATATCTATATATGGATCCCTCATCCCAGAGATCCAGAGGCTGGAATTTTGCATATTGTAAGGAATTGTTGTTGGTTTCTTGAGACAAACATCAGATTGCTGGGTGATCTAAGCTTTGTATGAGGTGAAGAGGGGCTTCCTTGCTGAGAGGTTGATGCTGGGTCAGAACAGCTGGTTGTAACTCCTCTTGGCTTTTTCTTGTTTATCAATAAAAGCTATTCAAGTTTTCCTCCATACTCTTGTGTCATTTATGTTTGCTGCATTTGTATGGTCAATTTACATCTGATCCTAGATTGTTTATGATTATAGATCCATGTATTTTTATAGTGCTATGCTACTGTGATCTTACAGGTACTCTGTGAAGCTGGGCGTGCAAGGGAACAAGTAGCGAAAGACTATCAAGGAAGTGAGGAATCAAACCAGGAGATTAGCGCAAGACAGAGGTTGGTCTTCTTTGTTCATCTCTATCTATACTTTAAAAAGGAAAAATGAAAGTAGCTTTACTTTGTTTGTTTCTAAGGTAGCTATCACACCTTAGTGGGATAATCAGTTCTGAGTAGACACTTTTCCCTGTAACAACCCTTACCCTGCATTTCTTGGAATTGATTGGGCAACGGATATGAAAGGGATCATTAACTTGAAAAGGCGGAAGATGACGTTCGAAAAAATGTCACTGAGAGTAGTAGTTCTGTTGGACCCAGAGGAAGGAGAACGCTACACCGAACCTATGCGCGACGAGGACAGTGACGATGAACTGGTTCACATCTATCAAATAACCATGCAGGACCAAGATCAGGTGCACCCCGCGAACGGTGGGAGAACCTCGTGAGAATGCAATAGAACCTATATAGTGGATCCCGATGAGGAGACTGAATGATGGTAGAACTGGTTGCAGGAAGTTACGACACTTAACTGAAATATGATGAACCGGTCATTGCGACGCATAACCACCGAGGAAAGACAGCAGCTAGTAGAGAACCCCGCAACAGATGAAGGGAAGCTCGGCCAGCTAGGCACTTTATACGTAGCATGGGAGCAACATAATGGGGCAGAAGACGTGTTACGCACACCTGGGGAAAGGCCGTGGAAGCCGAATTATAGGAGCGATTTCGGGGACACATTGGAGGACGTACACAGCTGTTAAGGCAGTATAGAATGGTCATTCCTCAATGACGACGAGTACAGGTGTACATCAGGCAGCCGTCAACCCAACTGAACTGGCGCGGAACCAAGGCTCGACAAGAAAGCCTCTCTATGATTGAACAAACTAGCACAGCGGCGGTTCACCCTAGTGACAGCATCCGCGAAAGAATTTAGTAGCTCCGGGTAACCATTTTGCTCGGTAAGGTGCAACTGGGTCAGTTAGAAGAAACAAGGGCCAGACTTTGCGCACAGAGTGCGAAGCTGGATAAAGATATTAACAAGTTGCAATTAGAAGCCACCTACACAGATTACGCGAAGGGGATAATGAGGGAAACGGACATGGCCGGCTCTCTTACCCTGCCACAAGCAGCGACCCCTCTAGCATGGTCGCACTTGCACTAGAAAAGACAAGACCGCACTCACCGCAACTTGTTAGCAGAATCAAGGGAACACAAAAGGTGCTCACAACCCGGGCTAGTCAGGAAACGAAAGACCCACACGAGGGGTTCGCCCACCTGACTATCCGTAGGAGGACCAGTCCCAGCGCCCCATGCAGTTGAAAGAGGGCGCGAGACTATAAACCAGGCTGCTGCGAAGCTGCGCGATATGACCTCAGCATACATACAAAAACCGCACTTGCGATCCTGGGGTTTCGCTGCCGCGAAGGAAATATGGAAAGCGACCATTGCAAGTACTATTCATGATATGATGACCCATTTAAAGCACCATGGAGCAGGCGGTGGGAAATTAAGGTAGAAGAATAACTGCCAAAATCGCATTTATGAGCTGTCACAAGGGCAAGCAGCCAATCTTAAATTTCAAATCATATATAATCATAGTAAGGGTCACACCACCACGTCTTACCACCCTGCAAGAAAGCCGCCCTGGGTTAGAAACAAGTGCAAGATGAGTGACAAGCAATTCGAAGAAAGTCTGTGGTTCAAGGCATTGTCGAAGCACTACTAGGAAGAAATCCTCAAAGCACACAACCCTACCACCAAGAACCGTAGCCAACTTTGCCACAAGTAGTTGAGATCCCTAAAGCATGAAGCATCTTTCTGAATTTAAAGCATACATGCATTGTCTCTACATCAGGGCGCGTAAGGTCCCGACCCAAGCATGGACCTCACTCCGACTTATTGCTATTGACGATGTTGTCAATGGGATTGTGGATACCTAGCCACCGGTGTGGCGTGGACCGGTGGCGGTAGAGCACAACGAGGCCGCTATCCAAAATAAAAAGGAGGAAGCTAAGCGGGCTGCGCAGCAAAAGCACAACGAATAGTTTGCCATGGAAGTTCAGGCAGCATGGGAAGCGGCGATGGCGCCAGCAGGAAAGACACCACCAAGAGGGGCGGCATCAACAACAAACAAGGGTAGTCAGAAGGCACCCCCCAAGACGGCCCCGGACAAACCACCAGTAATAGGCACAGATCCGCCTTTGAAGCAGCCAGCGACACCAGAGCGGCTGAAACCATGCAAGAAGGCAAAGGCATCTAAAACGGACAGTGGAGTGGCCACATTAATCGAAGGAGACCTAACTAACATTGAGAACACCGTTCGAGATGCTGCTCGGGAGGTAGTCAATGAAGCCATGTCAGAGCAGCAGATTGTGTTGGGGGAACTCTGCATGCAGTTACACGAACTAGGAACAAGAATCGCATTGTTAGGCACCAGCGCTACTCCGGGGGCCTCCAGTATGACAGCTGCGGAACCATTGTTAAAATCCCAAATGGCTCATTCTATTCTGATTCCAGCAGGAGCATTGAACACCACACAGGCGAAGGACTGAGCTGTGCTAGAATGGTTTACAGCGCTGGGACTAAATGTGGCTGCTCTACCACATGAAAGTTTGCAACAGCTCCACGACAGTGCCATAATCGAACTCCGCACTAGAGCCGACCGCGTCGATCAAGTACTCCAGGAGCAGAAGATTAATATCGAACAACTGCGCTTCCAACAGGACGAAGCAGTTACACAGAAGCAACAGGTGGAACAGATAGTAGCAGAAGCCTGCTCGAGTGCCCGTGAGCTAGTGATTGCGGCGGAATTGCCTATTGAGGCACAAATCCATCAATTGGCTACTGGGTTCCGAGATGCAAAGGAGGAGGCCGTGTGGATCCAGCGGGAGCTCAGCTCGCAGATCGCAGACTTAAAACTACAGGTTCCACCACCAACACCACCAGAGATCCTAGAGCAACGTAGGAACATTATTACTATGGGGCACGTGATGCTCACACATTCAATGGCGGAATGTACCGAGCTGCTAACTCAGTCGATTGTTACGCTCACCGCCCTTCAGGAGGATCCAACACTTCACCGATTGGAAACTGAGGCCCAGGAGCTCCAGCAAGCTTACGATCAACTCAGAGGAACTGCGCAAACCGTTGCTATTACGCAGCGCTTGGCTAAGATGCGGGAGGCGCAGGACCTGAAAATCCAAGCCAATACCGCCAGACAAAAGGAAGCAGTGGTTAAAGCCCATCTCCAGCCGTGGTTGGATGAGGCATTTGTGGTTTCAACCACCCTAGAGCGTAAGGTAGCCCACATGTAGGCTGAGTATGCCACTACGGAAACAACAGAGACAGGGAATGAGGTGTCGGCGACACATGTGGAACGGATGCAGCGCATGACGAAAGAGTTTGTTGCTAGCACAAGCGACGCACAAAAGCTGTTGACTGATCTCCACGCAAAGTTGGACGCACCAGCTGAGTGACTCGGGACGAGTCACAATGATTGTGTTAGGGGACTGTTGGGTAGCAGAAGCCCTGCGCAACGGCTATGGGGCGCGAAGCCCGCAATTTTGGGTAAGAGCAGGGTAAAGACTCCGTGAGATCTGCGAAGCATGAGCTGTAATAAGTCAAATTCAAAAGGTTAGTCCGCCCAAAAATAATGTAAAGAAATGTAAGTTGAGTCAGCCTGCCCATGGATCGCGGGCCACAGAAATGTGTAAATAGAGAAAGGCTCTATGGGTAGAATATCTAAGTCTTTGGTATGATTTTGAGATTTGATATGTAATGGGTGTCTGAGAAGAAGCATTCTGAAAGAGTCTGTAAGTTCGAGTCGGGGGTTTGGGTAGGAGATAGAGGCTCTACAGTTGTGTACGCAGAGGCTTGGAAGAGTCTGCGGCTGTGTGCGCGGACCCCTGCAGCTGAGTGCGCAGGGTAGATCTGGATGTAAGGGTGATTAGTGGAAATAAATATATGTTTCTTCTGAATTTTGTGGTGCATCTGAATTATCGCGAATCTGGCATTTTGTATGGTTAATAAGACTATTTGATTTATGCGCACTGCTTATTGAATACTTGTGAATCTGGGTTTAAATCTTAATCTACAAACTGAATAAAAGTGATAAATGTTTGCTTAAAGACCACTTTAAAGTAGATCCATGTTGCAGTACTTCCTCTTATAGATTAGATCCGTAGACTGCGCGTTAATAGACAGTAAAAGGCATTCCAGATTTTCGCGAATACAGTGTAGTGCGAAGTTACGGAACAGGGCACGAAGCCTCCAAACCAATCTAGACATCCCAAGAGTGTGGAAACCTGGTTCTAGTCCCCTGCTACCTCGAGTGAGACCTCAGTCCGCGCTTCACGCGTTGTTGCTGAAAGGGCTGGTAGTTGCGGGATTTTCTTGGCTAAATAATTCTTCCAAACCTGGGCCAGGCCCATATAAGCCAATAGGCACGACCAATTGTTAGAAAACTGGAAAGAAAAACATGAATTGAATTAACTAGCAACTCATAGGTGAGCAAGCTGCACCTGGAGACTACACAAACTGGAGCGTATACTCTCATATTCAATTAATCAAAGATGAGACAATAAATACATCTCAAAAGAATAGGGAGGTGAGAACAAACTCCTACAACCTAGGAACTAATCCTAACTTAAGGAGTTACGTTACAACCATGTAACCATTTCTCCATTAATACAATATAATATTAATTATTTTCAACTCTCCCCCTTAATGGAGAAAGGATTATCTTGAAGTCCTAACATCCCCCTAAACAATTCAAACTTCACTTTCCCAAGAGGCTTTGTAAAAATATCAACCATATTGTCACATGTTTTACAATATTCAATAAAAATTTCTTTTCACTGGACCTTTTCTCTCACAAAGTGAAATTGAGTATCTATGTGTTTCGTGTTCTTATGAAACACTGGATTGTTTTCCAGCTTAATGGAACTCTAGTTGTCACAATTGATGACGTCGCTTCTTTTTTCTCTTCTCCTACATCATGGAGAAGCCTCCTCAACTAGATAGCTTCACATGTCGTTGCGCATACTGCTTGGTACTCGGCTTCAACTGAAGATAAAGACACAGTGCTATGCTTTTTACTGCTCCATGCTATGACCCCAGATCCAATACTGAATGCATAACCCATGATAGATCGTCGATCATCCAGGTTACCTGCCCAATCAGAGTTTGAAAAACCTGCTAAAGTAAAATTAGATGTATGAGTGTATAAAATGCCATAATCACAAGTACCCTGAAGACACCTCAGTACACTCTTTTTCGCTACCCAATGACTTTCAAGAGGTTTAGCAATAAAATGTCTCAGCACACTAACAAAGTATGCTAAGTCTGGTCTAGTTGTAGTCAGATATATCAGACTACCAACTAGTTGCCTGTACAAAGTAGCATCCACCTCCTTAGATCGATCGTCTCTGCACAATTTCAAGTTTTGCTGCAAAGGTACTGATGTTGTCTTACATTGTTCCATTCTAAATTTTTTGAGCATCCCTCTGACATACTTCCCTTGAGTAAGGAAAGTTTGCCGAGAGTCTCTCCATGCTTCCAAACCTAGACAATAATGTAAACTTCCGAGGTCTTTCATCTCAAAAACCTGTGACATCTGCAATTTGATTTCTTTGATTAATGAATCTGCATTACCTGTTATAATCATGTCATACACATATAAGGAAATCAAAATTATCTGCCCCTATTTATCATACATGGTATATAGATTTGGGTCATTATTACTCCTATGAAAACCATGCTGTAAGAAAAATGAATCAATCTTCTCTTACCAAGACCTAGGTGTTTGTTTTAAACCATAAAGGGCCTTTTTCAATCTACAAACTAAATGTTCCTACCCTTGTTTAACAAATCCTTCAGGTTGCATTAAATAAACCTCTTCTTTTAAATCACCATTTAAAAATTCAGACTTAACATCTAACTGGTGTAGCTTCCATTAATGTTTTGTAGCTATAGTAATTAACATTCTAATAGTATTCAGTTTGGCTACAGGAGCAAAGGTTTCTTCATATTCAATTCCCTGTTTTTGTGAATAACCCTTTGCTACTAATCTAGCTTTAAACTTTTCTATACTCCCATCCTCATTAAATTTAGGTTTATAAAGCCACTTGCAACCTATGGGTATTTTTCCTTCAAGAAATTCAACTAGTTCCCAAGTATTATTTCTAATTATAGATTCAAATTCTTCATTCATTGCGGCCCTCCACTCATGAGATTGACTAGCTTCTTTATAATTTGTGGGTTCTATAACATCTAAAATGTTTGACATTAAAGCATAATCTTTCAATCTAGCTGGTAATTGAGTCTACCTACCCAATATTCTCGGTAAACTCACCTCGAATCTATCTGCTTTAGACCTTAGTGGAATCGACTTACTGATTGCATCACCTGCCTCTTCCTCTTTCTACTATTGTTGTTGTTTTGTTGCTGCTGCATGTCCTCACTACTTTCTTCCATCAACAATGGAATGTGCCACTCTTCAAGGTTGTTCTCTTTATTTCCTTCCTCAGTCTGCTCATGAAATAACACATCTCGACTTGCAAAAACTTTATGAGTCAAAGGATTAAACAATTTATAAGCTTTAAACTCAGTGCAGTATCCTACAAAGATGCATTTCATGGCCTTAGGATCTAACTTCTTCCTATCATCCTTGGGAATATGGGCAAAGGCTTTTGACCCAAAAACCCTTAAATGATTCACTGTAGGCTTATATCCATAAAATGCTTCAAAAGGAATTTTAAAATTGAGAAATTTAATTGGACTCCTATTTTTCAAGTGAACTACAGTGTTCATGGCTTCAGCCCAAAATCCATTGGATAGACCCTTGCCTTGAAGCATACTTCTTGCACACTCCACAAGGGTTCTGTTCTTGCATTCAACAACTCCATTCTATTGCGGAGTGTGAGGTACTGTGTACTGTTGAATAATCCCATGATTCCTGTAAAATTTCATGAACTCTCCCAACTTGTATTCTCCCCCTTGATCAGAGCGGAGAATCTTAATGAATTTCCCTATCTGCTTCTCCACCATATTCTTGAATTCTTTAAAGCATTGAAATGTCTGACTCTTCTTTCTAATAAAATATACCCAAGAGAATCTAGTGCAATCATCAGTAAAAAGTAGAAAATAATATGCACCACCTAGCGACCTAGTCTGCATAGGTCTACATATATCTATATGCACAAGCTCCAGAATATCTATTTTCTTCCTATCAACATTCAAAGGAAACTATTCTCTATGCATTTTCCCTAATGCACATCCATCACAATCTAAATGAATATTCTGAAAAGCAGGTAATCCATCAACCATACCTTTTCTTTGTAGCAGCATGAGATCTTGTAGGTTCAGATGACTGAATCTTTGATGCCAAAGATTCTCGATTGTCAATCATGTTGAAGCCAGAGCTTGGTGTGGCATGATTTTGACATTCAACCTATATAGGTCTCCCACACGCACTCCTGATGAAACCAGTTCCTTATTGCTCTCCTTTATGACACAATATGATCTGAAGAATTCGACTTGCAGATCCTGATTTGCCATCATTGAAACAGAGATCAAGTTCTTCTTGATCCCAGGTACATACATCACATTTTTAATATATCTGATATTACCATTAGGCAACATCATCAGAATATCACCATACCCCTTGATCTGATAACCTCTGTCATCACCTAAATATATGTTAGCTCCACAAGTAGTTTCTTCAAAATTTTCAAACCAATGCTTATTACCTGTCATATGTGAAGATGTGCCTGAATCTATGAACCATATTTCAGACTCATCCTCCTCAATAGCTGAAAGAGCATAATCAGCTACAAATAATCGAAGATCATGACTGTGACCTTCATCGGCAAAGTGCCCTGTGTGCTTTCTCTGTTTATTTCTAGCCTCATCTTCCTGTTTCTTAAAGAAAAACTTAGCTAAATGATCGGTTTTCCCACAGTAAAAACATTTAATGTCAGATTTATTTGGAGACATACCTCTAAATGGTCTCTTCTGAAAAATGCCACCACCTTTTTGTCCCTGTGGTGGTTTCCCTTTGTATGGCTTCTTCTTCGCCATCAAAGCAAGTTCAACACTCTGTGGTCTCAAATTCTGCTTCATGTATCAATATTCCTGTTATCTCTTCAAATGCAGGGGTTTCCTTCCTTGCAAACAATCCTGTGATGAACATCTGGTATTCATTTGTCATCTTGTTCAATGTAATTGTGACAAGATCATAATCAGACACCTTCTCCCTGATGTCTCCCAATCTATCCTTCTGGTCCTTGACCCGTGAAATGAATCCGACAATAGATTCATTCTCCTCCATCCTCATGGAAAACAACTTGCCTTTGAGCGACAAGATGCGATTGGTTTTCTGTGTCTGGTAGAGGTTCTTGAGTGTAGTCCATATGTCACTAGATGATTTACAGTCTCTGATATGCGGGATAATATTATCTTTAACAGACATATTCAATAATACTTTCGCCTTATTCTCCCTTTTATCCCAATCCTACATTAGTGTTGTCGTGCCACCTGCTGCCATGGTCGGCTTCTGCTCATCGCCACTAATGATCGACCAAGTGCTCGATCCCTCAAGCAACATTTGTAGCTTGAATTTCCAATTGGTATAATTGGTCCCATCGAGTTTATTAGACTCGTTGAGATAATATTCTGTAAAATTTTTCATTTTCGATTGATCAGAATCCCAATCCCTCGATCTATAATCGATTCTCAACAAGTGAACAATTACAAGCTACAAAAAAAATTCTCAAAACATACCAGAACCTTTGAATCGATCATAGATCTGCCACCAAACTGCCCGATCTGCCTCCGATCTAGTCGATCTGCCACGAATCTACCACGATCTCTGTGTCTGCAACTCAGATCTGCCACCAAACTGCCCGATCTGAAGCTCAAAACCATAAAAAACATGCCATCACTCTTTTAGACTAAAAAAAATGATGATTTAAAATCCCTCTGAGAGGTCGATCATGGCAGGTTTGACCTTGAGATCCATGATGATCATCACTTCTGTCAAGCTAAAAGGCACGATGACTGCTTTGTGCTCAGTTGGAGATATGCTGAGACCTGTGAGAAATAAAATTTCTCCCTGTGAGTAAGGTGTGTCACTCCCAACCACCAAGACTTCGAAAATGTGAGCACTGAGGCTCCTATGTTGCCACTAGGGCATTGTAGCCACTAGGGCTCTAATGTAGCCAATAAGGCTCTGTAGGTAATTCTGACTCACCACATCTGAGCTATGATACCATATTATAAAACTGGAAAGAAAAACATGAATTGAATTAACTAGCAACTCACAATGAGCAACCTGCACCTGGAGGCTGACCAAAGTGGAGTGTATACTCTCATATCCAATTAATCAAAGATGAAAGAATAAATACATCTCAAAAGAATAGGGAGGTGAGAACAAACTCCTACAACATAGGAACTAATCCTAACTTAAAGAGTTACGTTACAACCATGTAACCATTTCTCCATAAATACAATATAATATTAATTATTTTCAACTCCAACTTGACACTCTTTGAATCATTAAATAAAATGAAATTAATAAATATAATCAAGATATGAAAACCCTGTAAATTCACATCAAGTGGTAAATGACGTTAGAACCGAGGTAATTAAAACAAGAATAAAAATTGGGGTAAGGGGAGAATATGAAGAAATAAAATATTTTACCTTGAGAACTCTACCCTTTCCATGTTGGAAAATATTAGGTAGATAATGTACATAAGTAACTTATTTAGGTAAAAGAGGGAAACTAGGACATATATGTAAGTATACATATTAATCCTAAAATAGTAAAACTTCATTAAGAGAAGATGGTGGTGAAATTAAAATAAGATTAATAAATTAAATTTTAGGGAAATTTAGAGATCCTCCATGTGGCAAGAGTCATCATAAGAATATCGATTTAAGAGGAAAATTGAATAAAATTAGGAAGTAGTTAGGAGATAAAATGTGAGACTTATCAATTGACTTTAGTAATGAACATAGATTAAAGAGTAGAAAAGGGGGATCAAGAGACAACTAGGAGAAGAAATAGGAAGTCTTGTTGAGGTGAGGAAAAATGTATTTTTTAAATGTTATGTTATTTGGAGATCCTTGGTGAGAGAGTGACATATGGGTGGGTGAATAATCAAACTTTTGGATTAATAAAAATAATTAATTATGCATGAAATGTTAAGTGTCACCTATAAAGCCTCTTATAAAATAAGGGGCAAGCCATAGGAGAAGGGACTTTTTTAACCCTATTGTTGTATGGATGATACTATGTCAAAGTAGTGACTACGAGCTATAGTTGAGTTTGGTGAGGTAGAGGACTTTAGAGAGGGGACATTTGAGCCAAGGATTGTTCTCCTCTACCATCTAGCACATTTCCTCCATTGTGCAACCCCATTGCAACTCGAGGTTCTGCGGGGAAGGAAAGTATCCAAGGAGTAGGTTGGGAGGTCAACCGGTGGGTCACTACATTCAAATTAAGCACATCAACATTCAAACTTGGAGGTGAACAACAACAAGGGAGTGCAAGTAGTGGCAAGTCAAGATTGAATCTTGTCTCCTAGTGAACAATACCTATGTTATTTAAAATGTTTTTTATATGACTTCATTGTGACCATAGTTAACATCATGTAAAATAGATGATATGTGTAATGCAATGAAATTTATAGATGTTTCATTTTATATTTATCATATTAAAATAAATTTAAATAATAATTATTTATATTCCTTACTATCATATTTCATAACATATAATTAATAAACATATAAAATCTTAATAAATTTAATTAATAAATGCATAATTAAAAATAAAAATATTTTTAAATATAAAAATTGTAATACATATATAATATAGATAATAGCTATAAATTAAATCTCATTTAAACATATCAAATGATTCCTATTAGTAACCATTATATTTTAGAACCTTATTATTTAAATTTAATTAATAAATATATAAAAATTCTATATATATATATATATATAATCAATCAATGCTATGCATATCACATTTAAAAATAAATGTTAAAAAATATGTGAATGCAATTTAACAAAATAAAAAATAAGAATATTTATATAAATATAAATAATATAAAAATGTGAAATATATATAAATATAAATATAAATAATATTATTAATAAAAGTCATAGATTCATGTTAATTTGGGTTATTTTGGGTGGTTGGTTGGAATGATTATTATCAGCATCCCCGCCCATGTTCAAATCTTGGCTAGTGAAATGTTGAGATTTGAAGCCTTAGATGAATATTGTTGTAATAGCTTAAAGCTTGAGAAGAGCACTCATAAGTGAGTATAACATCTACCAACTGGGGAAATTTGCATCTTGGTGCGAAATTTAAAAAGATGTTTGTTTCTTGAAAGATGTGTCAAGGTGAAAAAGTTTAAAAAGAGATTTGCTTCTTGAACGATTTGATTTCTCTTGGCACTTGATAAGTCTGAAGTTCAGATAAATCTATACTAGTTTACTAAAAATCTCTTCTGACTATTCACACAAAGTTGTACATTTGGCGCCAATTTACTGTGGATGTAATGGCCCACACTTAAAACATAATTAAACAATAGTTTCTTATTGAAATTGAAATGCATTAAACATCATACATGAGAAAGATTTCAATTAACTAATATATAATCTATGGAAGACATGAGAGATGGGAAACTTAGATGTAGACGATGAAAAATCTTACTTGTAATCTTGGAAATATTGTGTTATTCTAATCTAGCTAATTGCAACGAACATTTTGGGAACAACTCTCTTCCTAACCATATGCTCAACTGCATTATGTCATTTTACAGTTGGTCACCTCAAAACCCTCATGATGCGAGAGCATCATCCCCTAGGCAACTCATTTTTTTGGACCCCAAGTGGGTTATGTAAATTTACAAAGAGAAAGGAAATTCCTTCAAAATGCAATTTGTATAAATTAGGAGTAGTGAGATTTTAATGTAGTTCCATGTGTCTTGATTCTAGAAAGAATATGGACTATTAGGTTGTTTGGATATTTCAGTGAGTTGGTATTTTTCCAAAAAAGGCATGTGTAATAACAACAAGTGTCAAGTTGAACCGTGAGGTAGTTTGGAATTAGGGGACAACTATTCAAACCAATCTTATTCTGTTAAGACACATTTTGGGTAATCAAAAGAAATATATGTGTGAAGGAAAGCTAGTTTCTTAGGTTTAGAATCGAAAAGAAGAAGATTTTAAAGTTTAGAGGAATCGATAGAGGGTTAGTGTAATTCATTGTATATATTTCCTAGTTGAGTAATGAATATAGTTTTCGAATTCCTTTTGTTTGCATGTGTGTGAAGTTATTCTTGTATAGTTGGCTTATGAATATGATTCACCAAGTCTAGTGTTAAAGTAGAAACAATCTATTAGATAGTAAGAAAACTCGATGCCTTATTGGGTCAAGTTCGAGTCAAACAAAGGGATAGATAAAATAGGGGGGCTGAGAGAAAGTTTCACGTGAGTAGAGAGTCCTTGGGTATTTAGAGTGGGAAATAGTTCTTGGAGGAGGTACTTGACTAACACGAAATTATGGCCAAAGAGCCACATGAATCTCCTCTCTGTATGCTTTCACAGGTGATTGAAAATCTAAGTTTTGTTCATTCATTACCTTTCTGAGCATGCTTTAATTCCCATAGTTGAATGTGCGTTGGTGCCATGTCTGGAAGGGGCAAGTACTCCTACAAAATTATAATTGGCATGCAGTTGGATCTCGGGGTTGGGTTTCTTATGGAGAAGAGGTCGAGGACCAATCTCTAACAGTGTTTTTCAACAAGTTATTGATGTCGTTTGAATTTAAGATGAGCTTAGTGTCATCGGGACTAAAAGAATTTGAAATGTTTGATGCATAAGGCTTGGTCATGGGATAAGAGAGTGAGTGCAAAACTCACAGCTCAAGGCCAAGGACATAGATGTCAAAGGCGTTGATAGGAAACATGAAATTTCCTACATAGACCCCTAAATTGTTGAAAATGCAGCAAGAAAATCTAGTTTTGACTTTGCCTTGGTCAAAGTAGATTAAAAATTCGAATTTCTATTTCAGCAGAATACTTGGAGGTAGTTAACTAAGGTGACATGGCTCTTGTCACTCAGTGAGCTCAGTAAATTTGAGTTGGATACTCTTGAGTTTAGTCCTACATGATTGATTGCTAATTTCTAGCAATCTATTTCATTTAATTTGAGTTATTATCAATTTAACTAGTTCTAATTGTCAGAAGAACTAGTGGAGGTCAAGTTGTGGATGTGTAACTTCAACCACACTCAATGATCAACAAGTTAACTGGTCAATCAACCCAAAATAATTATTGCATGTAGAGAATTCGAGTTACCCAATTGAGATCGAGATTCCAACGTAGTGTACTATTAGTTGTAGCATATTCCCATGTGCATAGGTGGTGCATGCAATCGGAGATTGATCTAAGGCTATTGCACAATTCCTTGGTATGAAATTCCTAAAAAATAGGGGAAATTTACCAAGGGAACAACACAAGGAAATAGGAGCTTGGAAAGGCTTGAAATTGGCTAAGTGTTGGGCCAAGTTTAGTCAGTTAGGAAGAGAGATAATCTATACAGTTGCAGGTGTGCTCAGACTTGAGAAAGCATTGTATTTCTTCTCTATTCTCTTATTATTATCAATTTAACTAGTTCTAATTGTCAGAAGAACTAGTGGAGGTCAAGTTGTGGATGTGTAACTTCAACCACACTCAATGATCAACAAGTTAACTGGTCAATCAACCCAAAATAATTATTGCATGTAGAGAATTCGAGTTACCCAATTGAGATCAAGATTCCAACGTAGTGTACTATTAGTTGTAGCATATTCCCATGTGTATAGGTGGTGCATGCAATCGGAGATTGATCTAAGGCTATTGCACAATTCCTTGGTGTGAAATTCCTAAAAAATAGGGGAAATTTACCAAGGGAACAACACAAGGAAATAGGAGCTTGGAAAGGCTTGAAATTGGCTAAGTGTTGGGCCAAGTTTAGTCAATTAGGAAGAGAGATAATCTATACAGTTGCAGGTGTGCTCAGACTTGAGAAAGCATTGTATTTCTTCTCTATTCTCTTATTAATGCAATACAAATAGTAAGGGACTTTGAGTAGTTTCTTTCCCCTAGATAAATCTCTATGTACGTGTGATGTTGCCTTTTGCATGCCAATGGTTCTTGTTTTATATGGTGAATTAACTTCCACGGATCAGTAGAGTAGCTTCAAGTCTTGTGATTTAGTAAATTTCATGAGTAGTGTTGAATCTACACATTAATTTCTACATAAATTGAATTGTCTATCCCTTTGAAATTTGGGAGGGATATGAGAACTCGTGTGAAGTGCAGCCTTCATATTGGAACAAATATGATCTAAGATGGATTTCGTATAATATTAATTAGTTAAGTCGCAGACTTCAACGTGGGAGGAAGCTTGGAGTGACCTCGATCTGGACCATTTAAGCCTTTGCAAAAAGCACTAATCATAAATTTGTCCGAACTCTTGAACAGAGTCAGGCACTCGAAGAAAGGAGATCGAGGCTCACAAGTGAGATGATTGTGCATTCAAGACCTGAACTTAGTCGGGGTAGAGGGAGTTTGAGTTCATGATGAATTATAGCGTGGAGCAAATTCGGTTATGGCTAAACTTGTCCCATAGTGGGACTACCGGTGCATTGAAGAGGGTAAGAAATAATAACTTTTTTTTGTAATTGGAAGAGACTCGTTTCCTTTATCGTGAAACCTTCCAACTCGAACCAAAACGAAAGGAGAAATTTACCAAAAAAAAAAATTATAAACAAGGTCAAGGGACATTGATGCATAATTCCACTGTGTCAAAGTGGTATCAAGCAGTAGCACGCTCCTTGGGATTTGAGAAGTATCCAAAAGAAATTTTGCAACAAACGAGAAATGGAGATTTAAAAAACTATTCGAAACAAATTGAAGAGGTTGCCGAAACATCAAAGTTGTGTCTTACTTTGAGTAAGTAACTATTAGGTAGTTACTTTTTTGCATGAATGGAGAACTATAGTAGAGAAGGTTGAGTAAATTCTTAGCCAAAGTATAATTGGAGAAATTGTGATCCAAATGTATGGGAGTAATGTGTAAACCAGCAATGTTCTCAAATGACCGAAGATATTGGAGTTAAGGAGACCCGAGAGGTAAACTTGGTCTTTAAAATTTTATTTTAACCAGGTAAAGAAGTTGATAATTACAGGTAGCGATAGAAAAAGAATTGTGGCATAGAACCTTGCAACAAATAAGCTACAAAGAGATATTCTAGCTAAGATTAGAGAGCAAAGGAGACAAAGGAACTCCTCGAGAATAAGGAGAAGAGAATGAGAGGAGTCCTCAAGAAATGTGAGTAGTAGGTGCAGAATCCCAAAAGAGCAAGGAGCACTCAGAAGGTTCTAAATAAGAGAACCAAAGGAATACTAAAAGGTTAAGATAAGGAAAAGGATTGATGAGGTATTGTGGTGATAGGTTGGTGGAGAAAACTTGTTACTAGGGCTTGATTGTAGCTCATAGTGGGAAAGAGGAAGCTCATAGAAGAGGAAGGAAGATGACAGGTGATAGTCATTACAAAGTTTCAAGTGCAAGCCACAATAGAGGTAAAGAAGACAGCAAAGCAAAATTAATGGCATGAGAGGAAGAATGAGTCGAAGAGGAATTTGACTAAGAAATGGATGAATTAAAGGAAAGGATCATCATAATGTTGCAACTGCTACCAGAAAGGGAAGAAGACCAAAGAGATGGTTGGGTGTTGAGGAAGAAAAGGGTGAAATGGCCTCTACTACAAAAGAGGATGAAGAACAACCTAAGTGCTTCATTAGAGAGGAAAGAACTTGAGATAACTAAGTATGAAGGAGAGAATGTTCACTTTTGTGAACTTGAACAAGGACCAATTCTTGTTGAAAATGATAGTGATGAAGAGAGGAGACTCATGGGAAGTCTCATGGACTGTGTAAAAAATTCGAACCAATAGGAGAAGCTGATGATGGAGAATGAGGTGAGGGAGACTTCTATTTTTTAAACTAATAAATTGTGTGTGGATGCAAGATTTAATATAGGAAATGAAGGTAGAAAGAAAATAAAAACCGCCATAAAGGAGGAAGAAGATAAAATGAATTTTTCTCTAAGCGACAAAGACAAGAAGAATTCAACCAATGAAATGAAGGGAAATAGACTTGTGATGATGAAAGATGTTGGAAATTTTTCTGCTAAAATTCCAAAAACAAAATCACAGAACAGAGAACAATGCTCTGTTTTTCCACACACAGGATCTTAACACAGCGGAACAACAAAAAAAAAATGTTTCCAGAACACAGAGCTTTACCCACACACACACATAAAACTTGTATTCATTAAAAGATTGTTGTTACAAAAGATTCTTCCTCTTAACAGAGGGATTCACCAAGAACTTCCAGTTCCATACAAAAAAAATCTCTCTCACCAGAAAATTTCTCTGTCTCAGCTTGCACAAAGATTACACTGGTGTGTGTAAAATTTTTATTACATTCACACGCTGCTGCAAAAAAAAAAACTTCTGTCTCTGCTGGAGAGTTCAACACACTGCTGTGTGGAAATTACACATAGATTTTTCTCACGCATGTTCCTTTTTTTTTTGCATATTCAAAACTATACATATGCACTGTTGTGCCTCTCTTTTCAATTACATATATATATGACAACCAAAAGAAAATTACTTCACGTTTTCACTTGCCATGCTGCCGTAAAATAAAAAACAATAAAATTTAAATGGTTTTACCAACTTTTACTTGTGCCCATACTCCCGCTGATAGAAAATAATAAAATTAAAATCTTTACCAAAACTTACCAACCCACAGTAAATTACATTTAATGTTTTACTCACAAAGCTGGTGGTAAATGAAACTTTTACTTCACGTCAAATTCATTTCTGTACTTCAACCTTTAAAATATGAGATTTGCGATTTGGAATTTGATCGCATCGCGAAATCACGTTTGGCAGAACGAAAAAAAATGGAGCACAAACATATGGTGCCATTTGCGATATGCTATTTATCGGAGAAATCAAGTAAACAGATGAAGGCTCCAAGCATGCATGTTATTTGTCTGTCATCTCATCGCATCGCAAAGGTAAAGGAAAAAATTTTATTGCAGTTGAAATTATATTTCAACAAAAGAGAGTGTAACGCCTAGTGAACATGCGAAGATAGAAACTACAGATGCTTAGGTAATGTATTTAACTTTAGAGAATGATTTTTTGTTGAATGACTATAAAGGTGCATTGGCACGTAAAAAACATGGAAAAATTGTTGAATGACTGTAAAGGTGCATTGGCAAGTGAAGAACATGGACAGGTAAGTTTGAAAATCAAATATAATCACTGTCACTATTATACGGAAAGTATATTTAACAACTTGTAAGTTAGATATACTAGATATTTATCATACCAAAAGTATATTCAACAACCTACAAGCTAGATATATTATAAATTTATGACTTAGGAAGAGCCAAGACTCCATGAAAGTGGGGAACCCTACTCCTTGAGCCTTATCACAAGGAGCAAAAAAAAAAGTCCCCTTATAATTTGAAAATAAATTAAAAAAATTAACTTATACCAAACACTTGATCATCCCACCAAAAAATAAAAACTAATCTTATTATTACTTACCATAATTACCCATATTTAGTGGACAAGCCCGCTTCCAAAAAAATGCCACCATTAAAATCTGAAAGGTGTAACTCAGCCTATGACAAGTCTAATGAAAGAAACTCGAGAGTTTCCCAATCCCGGCTACCAAACATGAAATGAAATGTAATTAATATATATATATATATATATACACACACACTAGACGGTCAATGCTCTGGTAACATAGTTTTGGCATTGGTAACAGTTTTGTAATGCCAATTCTAGGTATTGTCTAGTTTTCTGATGAAAATTGTACTAGGTATCATACGTAACTGATTGTACTAATTATCGGGGCCTCACCATTGTATTTAATGGAGGAGTTTTTTTAGGGAGGCGGAGGAATTGTTTGGAAGGTCAAAAATAGTTGGAATTTGGGTTAAAAAAAATTAAAAAATCTTGTAGAGATAGTGTTTGAATCATATTTTTTTATGATGGAAATGGATTCAGCCCATTAAAAATTTTTGAGACACTTAAAATCTTGAACCTTAACCACAGTAACTTAGATTTAGAAAAATCGCTGCAAAATTTTCTTAAATATGACCAAAATTTCCATAACTTTCAAGACAAAAAACCAATCTCATTACACTACAGCTCCCCTGGAACAGACTGTTCTGTCCTTCCAGGTTCCGCTTCATAACAAAGTAATGTCAAGGGAAGAGATTTAACAAAACAGTAATGTCCGGTGGACTCAGGCATGTAGTGGAGACCAAGGATACCTAAACAGTACTATACTGTGCGTTTGAGTCATGCATGTGATGTGGAAACGATCATGCTAAAAGCGTTTTGAAGTGTAGACATGGACGGACACCACAAAGGGTAGCCAATAATGCGGATAATATGTCGGTCATCAGATCTGAGTTTCACTACTTATCCTGATCTTGTAAATCACCGGTAACCACCAAACCCTCCAAATAAAAGCAGTCTCAATCTTCAAATATGTTTTTTTAGGTTACGTTTGCGCTATGTTTTTTATGGTTACGATTTCACTGAGGCATGTTATCCTTTTTATGGTTACGATTTCAGTGACATATTCTATGTAATACATTGTCTACTCAGCGGAAAATGGTTGGAATTTGTTAATTTTTTTTTTTTAAATCTAGGGTTGGAATTGTGTTTTTGGTAGTAGCAGTATTTGAATGGTAAATTTAAATGTTAATTTGTTAATAAAAATAAATAAATAAATAAATATATAGATATAGATATATATAAATTTCATTAAATTAATTATATAGCAATATTATTTTTATTAATAAAATTATAAACTATTTTTATATTTATCACATTAAAATAAATGTGAGTAATAATGAGTAATATTTGTTATTATTATATTTCAGAATATATAATTTAATAAACGTATAAGAATTTTTAAAATTTTATTAATAAAAAATGATGGTTAATGTTCAAAAAACCAATATAATTTATAGTTTATTGGTCTTTAATAGTTGATTTTTATGATTAAAAAGAATGGAGAGAAGCGTTCTAAGATCACTGTAGTTTTGTTGGTTTAACAAATCTAGAAGATTGAGAGTGAGGCAAATGTTTGTAAACATAGCGGATGTAAGTTACGGCCAAGCAATCCAAGAGGAAATCCTTTTCCTTTTCAACTCTCTTAGTATGGCAAAGGGGGCAGACTTTTTTGTCCCAAGGTGTTTTGGGAATAGACCAATGTCCATTTCACTCCAAAGCTCAACAGAATTAGATTTTATCTTTGCAAAGTTCATTTTCTTATTAACACTAGTCAAGGCAAAAAAATTAAAAATAAAAATATAAAAATGTGAAATACAAGTAAAATATTAATAATAGTTTTAAATTAAAATATATTTAAACATATAAAATGATTATATTTATAACTACTATATTTTATAATTTCATATTTAAATTTAATTAATGAACATATAAAAATTCAATATTTACAATAAATTTTCCTCGTATATATTACATTAAAATAAATAAAAATAAAATTTAAAAATATGTGAAAAAGTTTTAATAAATAAAAAATAATAATATGGAACTAAGCAGAATAGATGCATGTCAATTTAGTTTATTTCTAGTGGTTGAGTTAGATGATCTTTGTAGATATAATTTTTAGTGGGTATAACAACTACCAAATGTGTGGAAATTTACATATTGGTGTGAAACTTAAAAAGAGATTTACATCTTAAAAAATATGCCTATATGCAAAAATTTAAAAAAAAAAATTACTTCCCTTAACTCTTAGTAAATTAAAAGTTCAAATAAATATACACTGATTTACTAAAACTCTTTTCTAAATAATCACACAAATGGTTAATTTTTAAAAACAACTCTAAATAATGCTAACGTGGACACGAAGTTTTAAAACCAACTCTAACTAATGCAGGCTTCTACCAATATCAATAGATCACAATTTAGCCATTAATTTATCAAAATTGTCATATTGATTACATGAATAATGGTAGATATAAACCTTTAATGAGTAAATATTAAACCAAATTAATTATTAACTTAAATGCATGACAAATAAATGGTAAATATGAAGCAAATTCAATTATTAACTCAGTATGAAATTAAATTTAAAAAGGTAAAAAGGGAGAAAAAGGAAAGATGAACAAAAACTACCTATAATTACGCTAAATCATGTGTGTAAGAACGTAAAAGATAAGGGCGGTCAATATATTACTAAAAAGCTTTCAGCATAATATTAAAAGTTATTCATGGACATGATGGAGGAGGGGAACTGCTTTTAAAAAATGTCGATAGGGTGAAAACAAATATTAAAAAAAGGACACCGCAATGATTTGAAAAAACATGATTATCCGAAAGATAAAATCTCTCATTTTATAACCGACCTTTCAACCCAAGGTAGGTACCATGATTCAACATCTCAACGGTAAGTCCATAAACAGCATCTTCAATTTCGTCATTCAATATCTCAACAATGATTTGACAGCTCAACATTGCCTCCAATCACAACTTGTTTCGGTTGAGAAGGGAGGATGCATTTTACATTGGAGTAGTCTTTAACGCGACTTTTTGAAAGTCTTTCCGGCGATTTTTTCGGGTGAAAATCCGGCAGTAATTTATTGGAATCCAAGTTTGATAGCTAATTTATGCACAATGAAACCGTCCCAGGGGTTTTTCAGGGTGCTGAATCCGAATATGCAGTTAAAAAACCATTTTAACTGCAACAAATCATGATTTCATCTCAATTTCTTCCGCCGGATTCCGTCACCGGAATCTCAAAAAGTCGCATTATAGACAACTCCTTTTACATTTCCATACCAGAAAAACCAACCTGTACCCATGACGACGATATCTAGTTAGGACATTTTAATTTACTGTTTTGGTAAAATGTCCATATCCATAAATAGAGGTCCATTTTTACTTCATGACAGTAACATTTTCATTTCGCTAAACAACAAAAATTAATGGGTATTAATGAAATTAGTATTTTGTTACTAGAGAATTGGTTTTGACGATGTACTTACTTTGTGAAAATTTTGAAGTGTATTAATCAAATTGGTATTTTATGAAGAGTAGTACGAGGCAACTCTTCTAGTTTTTTTTTTCGTTGTTTTCTCATATTAAATTTGATTTTAAATGAAGTGAGAACATGGCCAAACATCAGTGCAAATTAATTCGTGTTGAAAAGTTGGCAAATTAATTTTCTAAAACCATTATTGTTTTTACAAGTGCATTTTTGGTTATTTATTGATTTGATTGTTTGAATAATGGAGAAAATTTATGGATTATTAGAGTTATTAAGCACTCTAATCTTATCTCTGGAAGCACAGTTAAAGTCAGCAAAGACACTCTCAGAGATATTCAAACATCTCTACAACATACACAAAAAAAACATTGTTTTTTTGTAGCTTGAATCTCAACTACAGCAAGAAGAATTACAGCAGTGGAGTCAGCATTCTGAACTTGTTTTTGTTCATAACATTGAGACAACCACCCATCAGCAACAAGTCAATATTGTTGAAGTTCATTCAGATCCAGTGCCCAATAAAACAAGAAGGTTACATGCAGATGCAAAAATTCATGCTGCACTTCTGAAGCCCATCATCAGGCCTTGGGAAGAGCTTGTCCACAACAAGCACAACACTGGTCTTGGATATGACAAGGACGTGTCCTTTCCTATTCCAGATTACTCAAAGCCCATCCAGTTTCAGAGTGTTGGATTCCTTCATGACAATTCACCTTCATCTATTCCAGATTTTGCTCCTCTTCCACACGACAACAACAAATTGTGAAATGCCAACACTATGACCAAATTGGCCATATGAAAGATCATTGTTTTGATCTTCATCCATGTAAGCATTGTCATAAAACTAGTCAATCTTCAAACAGATGCTTCAGAAACAAGTCTCCTGCAAAAACAAAGATTCATCTTGGATGGATCGCTTCTTGGCAATGGGCATCAACAGCCAAGAAGATATTTCCAGTCATATGTCAGAACGTGTTCTAGAGTATTGAAGAGTCTTGTAGTTGAGTTTTCTCCATCATCTCACCTTGTATCTAACGAAGGGGAAGAAATGATGGTCATCTACAAGCTTCAAAGCCACATCAAGCGAACCTGAGCCACAACCTACCACACCAGATTCAGAGTTGTAACCAGAGACAAATATGCCCCTGAGCATGCCTTCAGTCAGTGATACCTCTTCATAGAATTGGGGACACTTCCTCTAGCAGAAGACTTCATCTTCTTGCCAGTTTTGGAAGAGTTCCAGGAATTGCATTAAGAATTCCAGAGTTGGTGGTAATCCTTAAACCATCACAAGTTGAGACCTCCATTTTGAGGTTGAGGTTCTCCCTTTTATGATGGGTGAGACCTCCCTTTCATGGTTGAAGGTTTCCCTCTTCAAAACATTAGGAGCACTTCCTCTAGCAGAAGACCTCAGCTTCATGCCCGAATTGGAAGAGTTCCAGGAACTGCGCTAAGCGTTCCAGTGTTGGTGGTCATCCTTAAACCACCGCCCTTATACCAACATTTCAAAGAGAACATTTAGCCTAGTGCTGCCATGAATTTTTTGCACATTTTGTATTACAGCTCTCTTCTTGGACTCATACATAACCCTTTGGATTAAGGGGGGGATGTTGGACACCTAATCCTCTAAGGGTTGGTGTGGAAGCTGAATAGCCAAAAGGAGTCCAAGAGACCACTTGGAATATGAATCCAAGGGTCACACCATGTACTATAAATGTATATCATTTGTTAATAATAAATGTACTCTCCTGCTTATCATTCATCTGTTGTTGCTGCCATGTGTGTGTCTAACAAATTATAATTATGAAGACTTTTAAAATGCTAACTAGATCCATTTGAAAGGGGAGTTTAATAGAATTTGAAGAAGAATTTTTGAAATTCAAAAGTGTAGAATCTAAGCATTCCATGCATTGCGATATATGGGAGATTTTTTTTATTAAGAGTATTGAAGTTAGTGACGTGGAATTTATCTTATAACATGTAATTGATCTAATTAGATGTTGATTGTTAAATTTGTGCATTAGAGTATTTATTTGATGTACACCTAAGTTTACAAATAAGATATAAATGTTGTTTTATTTATATTTATTATTCTTTGCAAGGTTGTGTTACACATTTTTTGCTCATGGGACATAGAATAGATGGTGATAGCTCATGGGACATAAAATAGATGGTGATAGGGTGTTTTATTAAGGTACTCCATAATGTAAAAATTATTGAATAGAAAATTAGTGGGCAAAAATCTAGCCATGCTAAGGGCTAGCGTGACCCACGCCAATAAATCAGTTACTCAATTTTTGATTACTTCTTTATTATACTAAGTGGTATCAAAATTTTGAGAATAACTCAAAAAAAAATCAATTGATAAAGTTATCCAATTAAAATAATGACTAGAAATTGTATTTAGACGATAAATATTACTTTAAATTATAAAAAGAATGACACTAGAACCTACTAAAACTTCCCAAAAATTTATTAACTTTTTGTTGAACCATTATTACATTTAAAAATAATTTCAATAAAAATATTAAAACTTCCCATAAAACTCTTTCTAGAACCATTCCTATCTCTAAAAATAACTTTAATGAAAAGAAATTGACACAATTCATTATTAATAATATATCTTAATTAGATATATATCTTAAAATAAAACTCATTATCATCATTACTTTTCAAAAATTATAAACAAACTTTTTTAAAGAAATATAATTCTACTATATTAAACCTTAATCAAACCAGCATAAAAGAAAAACCTTTGTTGTATTGAATCTAAACATCAAAACCGTTGATAATAAAGGAAAAGTGTCTTTCAAATACGCCCAATTTATTTTTAGTAATTTGTCAACATTCTTGAAAGGAAAACCTTTGCTGTATTGAATCTAAACATCAAAAGCATTAATAACATAGGAAAATTGTCTTTCACATACAGTCAATTTTTTTTTAGTAATTGTAAACATTTTTATTAATATGATCGGAATGGGTATTAGAGTTGTGTAATTTGTAAACCATTAAATTTGATGGGTGATTAAGATTTGAAATTCTTACCTCCAGCTACGTAAAAAAGACGGTTGGTTGTTCTTTAACTTAAATTTGAATTTGATACCAAATATTCCAGCAATAAAGTGAAACATTCTTTTTATTGTACAATGGTTGGATGTCACTACAATTTTTTATATATAAAATAAATATTATTTTATTTGCAAAAGAATTATGTTAAACCAGGTGGTTTTTTTTTAATCAAGATGAGGGGATAACTTGTTGGAATATTATGAGAGTATAAAGATTAAATCTAGTTGCTAGTATTATAATATTAAAAATGTATCTAATAATTTATAAATTGATTAAATTTAGTTGCTATTATTATAATACTAAAAATGTATCTAACAATTTATAAGTTAGATATACTAAAAGAAATTATAATAAGTTAGATACATCAAAAAAAAATTATAATAAAATTAAGATTTTAAATGAAAGAGATTACTCCTTAAACCTTATCATAATAAGTTGAAAATATCCTATAAAATTAAAAAATTAATAGCCAAAAACTACCTACATTAAGCATTTCTTGTGGACATGCCTACTTCCACAGAAATCCGACTAGTAAAAACTAAACGGTGTCCATTTAAACAAATATTGATGAAAACTTGGCATATTACAGGTCTAAAGAAAGAAACTCCAAGGTTTCCAAATCCCGACTGCCATATACATATACATACACATACACATATCAAACAAATTCACATGACCGTCAACGCTCTGATAATATAGTTAGTTTGTAATGCGCATTGTACTAGGTATCAAATGTAATTGATTATTATACAGATTATCAATGGATGTGGATCTTCAAACAGCAATTAAAATTGAATAAAATTCTTGCGGATCACAAGGATTCTAAATCTTTATAAAGCTCCATGAAAAAGGAATCTCTGAACAAAGTATCAAAGTTCCCCAATCACCAATAAATAACAACACCGAATATTATATTTTTATTTGAGTTGTTTTCAATTGCAAATGAGATTTGACAAAAGTGGCCCAATGCATTCTCAGGATTCTAACCCTAGCAAAATTTGTGTGCATTCTCTGTACATATCGTATATGGATTGATTCTCTGTACACAATTGACTCTGTTCTGTTTTACATGGTGATCTGGCGTTGATACCTTTGAATCCGATCTATCAACGCGCTGGCCTTACGTCTTGCTCTAGAAGTACCAGTCAAGCTCAGATCTATCAGCGCCTGCTTGTATCCTGCACCTCTGTCGCTGTTTTTCACTTCCTTCAAGTATCTCGGATCGTTTGAACAGAGCGCCGACAGAATAATCACAGCGTTCTCTCTGTTGCGAGGGCATCCTTCAGCTTTGATGTATTCCATCAATAATGGCAGCGCACCGGCGTCCCCAATGGCCTTAGCTCCCTCCTCATGGCTCGACAGAATAGTCAGAATTGCCAGAGATTCATCCCCCATTGCTTCCGTGGGACTACTCATGAATTCCAGCAGGACAGGCACCAGCCCAGCTCTCACGCTTCTGCTTCTGTTAGCCGGAGGATATATGCACAGATTGAACAGCGCAGAAGCGGCGTCCTTCTTACCCCTTGTGTTTCCATCCCTGAGAAGCTCCACCAGAGGAGGGATGGCACCGCAAGCCCCGATTTGCGCCTTGTTTTCATCCACTGCAGATAGACTGAACAGAGCCGCGGCTGCGTTTTCCCTGGCGGCCATGTTTCCGCTTCTCAGAACCTCCACGATGGGCGGAATTCCTCCTTCCTCTGCAATCAGACTCTTATTCCCTTCGTGGATCGATAGATTCAGCAGGGTCGTCACTACATGCTCTTGGGTCTCCAAATCGGGGCTTAGCAACAGAGTAATCAAGGTTGGGATTATATGGGCCTCTCCAATGTAGGCTCTATATGATGGCTGCTTCCTCGTTAAAGCCCGGAGCTCCCGTGCAGCTTCTCTCCGCTGGGATTGATAGTCCCCTGAGAGCTCATCCACCAATGTTGCGACATATTTTTTCTCTTTCGGCGTAATTGTCACGCTGTTGGTCACATCGGCGGTATTGATGGGGAGTTCTAATCCATGGCCCTCGCACCATTGCTGAATCATCATTCCCAACAGATAATTGGGCGTCAGGATGAAATGGGGCAGTATCTGCTGTGTTTTGGGGCATGTTCGATGCCCTGCGTCTAGCCACGCCTGTATAAATTTTCGGTCATATGTCTGCATTACATCATGCGCAGCACAGATCTCAGAATAGAAATTTATGTTCATATTAAACACACTGAGAAACTTTCAGTCACTTTAATCAAATATTAAAACAACAAAATGCTGGATCTATATATGCATTAAGATATTAAAACTGCATGCTAACTAAACGTAACTGACAGTAATTATTTCTTGCACAACTGTCATTGCCATCACCATGATTACCTGTCCCGTGGCCACCACGACGGGATCTCTGATGAGCTTTGAAGAGATAGGGCAGAGAAAACAGTCTGGAACACCAATGGCGTCTAACTTTTCTGAGAATGATTTGGAGTTATTCTCCGACTTGTCGTTTTGGAACCTTAGTTTGCGGTTCTTGAGCGTGGCGAGAATGCAAGAGATCTCATCCAATACCTCAGTCCTGCAGTCGTCCTCATCTGGTATCAGGTGCACTAGCCTCTTCAGCTCCCTTTTGAGCTCTGAATTTGAACGGAAAATTTCTATACTTGCGATACCCAGGGATTCATTGTCACCATGAGACTGTTGCTGGGGGCTCGGCGGATTGGCCATATCAACAGCCCTAGTCATGGTTGCTGTACAGATCTAAGAAAACAAGAAAACCCAAATCAGCGCCGAGTAGAAATAGGAAACCATACCAATTCGGAAAAGGAACCTCCAATCAATGTAGACTGAAGGAATGAAATACCTACTGCTTGATGTTCCGCCTTCAACAGGTGGTTTGTAGCAGTGGCGAGGCCATATACGGCCTGCAAACTAACTGGCCTCTACTACCCTGAAGCTCAGCGAAATAATTGGGAGTTTCCCAAAACTATGCCACTCCCACCGCCTCTGGCCATGGCATTTGGAATCGACGTAAAAGTAGTTTGCTCGTGGGCTTCGTGGGCTCCTCCTGGCCATCGCCGGGTCCCTCGGTTTCCCACGACAACGTAATTAAAGCCGCACATAAGGAATCTACCTAATCATATTCTGAACATCCATGTCGATGGCGTTGTCCATACATGTTGACGAAAGAATGGTTTGCCCACCACACCTTACCGGAATTTGACAAAGCAAGGCTACCGATTTTCGATAAATCCATCGTGTTGTATAATTATTTTGGAATTTGGTATTTATAAAGGGAGGTGTTGTCGGTCATGGAATTTGGGGGAAAATTTTGAGGTGAAATCTTTATTCGTGTTATTTAATTGGTTTTTTTGATTGTATAGGGATTCAGCGTCTTGAAAAATTTCTAGGGCATTTCTGCATGGGTTACCCATCAAGCTTGTGATTTCAATAAATTCATGCCGGATTTTAGAGAAATTAGACTGGAAAAACCCACCCGAAAAGCTTCCAAAAAGTCTCACTAAAGACAACTTTGTTATAAATGGTTGTAGATTTCAAATTTGGTCGGAAAATTATGGAAATCCAGGTAAGTTGTTCATGAAATCTGGCATAAATTTTTGTAAATCCAGAGTAAAGTTGTTAAACTTCAAGATGTTGAGTATCTAAAATTTTTTTATGGTGCTGAATCTATTTCCACCATAAAAAAATGTGATTCAAATATCCTACTATCAAATATTATGAAAAAAATTGACAAATTCCTACATTTTTTAGCAGCTCCTTAGACCCAACCTTATAATTATAAATAAAATTTTAAAATATATTTTCTCACATAAAAAAGATTTATTAACTTAAAAAATTAATATAATATTTAAATTATGCCATTCAAATTTATAATTTTAATAAATATTTATTAACCAAAAATTTCAAAAACAAAAACTACAGGAAGTAGAATAATTAAACCACGAGTCAACACCACAACGTTTCAAGATTACATGTTTAAACTGCGAAAAACACCCCCGCAGAGGTAAATTGTCACGAAATCAATTTCATTTTTTTTGGAAAATTGTGGGTGGATTTTATATTTTCTTTTGGATTTATTATGGTTTCATTTTGTGTAGATCGATTTCTTCTTACATTGAAGCTGATTCCAGCTTACCTTTACATATAATTATTTTCGTAGATGTTTTATTGGTTATTTTAATTTAATTATTTTATTCGTTGTTTTATTAATTATTATAATTTAATTGTTTTAAAATTTTAAAATTAGTAATGTTAAATTTATTATAATTTTTTAATTATTTATATTTTAAATTTATATTAAATATAATATAATAAAATAAAAAATTATGATTTTTTTGGTTTTTATATCGCTTTTTATATAACCCTGTGTTTTGATTTGCATTTTCATTTGGTTATACAAAATTGTTTCATATGTAATTTTTTAGGGAAAAACTTTTCTTAAAATAATTAATAGTTTTTGTGAGAATATTTACAATTTCATCATTATTTTGACATTTTATGAGAATATTTACAATTTCATCATTATTTCGACATTTTATGAGAATATTTACAATTTCATTATTATTTGTTTTGGGTTTTTTTTGGTGAGAATTAATAAGTAAAGGTACTTGAGATATCATTTTTTATCTCGGGAACCTTTAAAGTGAATCATTGACATGTCTCTTTGGTTTTTGTTTTTTAAAGTAAATTAATAATAAGCAAAGGTCCCTGAGATATTAATTTTTATTTGGAATCTTTAAAGTAAATCAATAAAGGTATTTGAGATGTTTTTTATTATTATTAGTCTCTATCATCTGGCAATGGCATGGGACTATAGTAATATGTTTGATGGCATTTGACATTAGTTGGTCTTCTATTTTTGGAAATTTTCGAAGTTTTTTTCTTTCATATTTGTTATTTCCATTCTCATTCAACTTCACCTCTTATTTGGCCTCTTCCCGAAGCAGGGAGGCCAAAAGCATATCTTATATGTGTAGGAATTTACAGGGTAAGTTCCTCAGACAGAACACCAAAGGACACCGCTCACAAACAGATCACAGACCAATACACCAGTATTTTGACGTGGTTAAAACCCTCAAAGAGGGAAACAGTGCACGGCCTGAGCCAACGTGGCCACTTCAGGCAATTTATTAATAAAAGAATGAAAATTTACATATGCTTCTCTCATAGACGGATTACCCTACAAATGACCCTCCATGCTCTTTAAATAGAGATCATGGACCAATCGTGTGTTAAGCCACGGATCAAGTGTCGGTAATACCGAGGAGAGAATGAACCGTCGGATCACTACATATCGTGACCGTCGGATTGTAAGTTACAAAATGTACATAGTAAAGAAACACACTTTACCTAACTCTATACTAGACCAAGTTGTACTTAACTATTTCCTATGTGTCGGAATATCCTAACATCCCCCCTTAAGAACAACTTGGGATAGGATTGAAGGATTTACAAATATGACACAATAGGAGAAGGAAGGAGGCACTAGAGCCTATCCTCCCTTAGTGACAACTTCCTGAACTCCAACCATAAATCGAAGTTTAGTGAACTTCGCCTCTGTGAGAGCCTTTGTAAAGATGTCTGCAACTTGATCATCTGTTAAACAATATTGCACTTCAAGAACATGGTCGTGAATGAACTTTCTGATGAAGTGCATGTGCAGTTCAATGTGTTTGTTGCGCTGATGTTGGACTGGATCTTTGCATAGCTGAATGGCACTTTGATTATCACACCAAAGTGTAGTCGGATGCTGCTGCTGAAAGCCAAACTCTGACAGGATCTGACGAAGCCACAAGGCTTCCTTACTAGCTTCTACGACACCACGATATTCTGCTTCTGCTGAAGAAAGAGAAATGGCACCTTATTTCTTGCAAGCCCATGTAATAGGTCCTGAACCAAGAGTGAACACATAACCTGCAGTAGACTTCCGATCATCAGGGTCACCAGCCCAATCGGAATCAGTGAAACCGACCAATAGAGGAGATGCTTCGGCATTGTAATGAATCCCAAACTGAACTGTACCTTGAACATAACAAAGTATTCTTTTAGCTGCTTTCCAATGACTTTCACGTGGGTTTTGCATAAACCGAGCAACAAGGCCAACAGCAAAGGAAAGGTCAGGACGAGTATGGGTTAGATACAAAAGTTTTCCTACAAGTTGACGGTATAAGGTAGCATCAACTTCAGGAGAAGTACAAGTGACTGAAAGTTTGACTCCAGACTGAAAGGGAGAAGGGGCTGGCTTACAGTCTTCCATGTGAAAGTGGCGTAGAATATCACAGGCATACTTGGACTGAGAAAGGGAAATACCTTCCTTGGATTGCAAGACTTGAAGACCGAGAAAATAATGTAAGTGTCCTAAGTCTGTCATTTCAAACTTCCTTTTAAGGCTAGACTTCACATGGTTTATAAGGTTGGGATCACTACCAGTCAGGATAAGATCATCAACATAAAGAACAAGAATGATAAGAGACTTGCCCACTTTCTTGGTGTAGACAGAATTGTCAAAATGACACCTAGAAAAGCCATTTTCTAAAAGAAAGTTATCCATTTTGGCATACCAAGCTCGAGGAGCTTGCTTGAGACCATAAAGGGATTTCTTAAGCCGACATACAAGGCTGGAGTCTGTTTGTATAAAGCCAATAGGTTGTTCCATATAGATTTCTTCATGAAAGTCCCCATGCAAGAAGGCGGATTTAACATCCATCTAATGGACTTCCCATTTGAAAGAGGCAGCGAGGGAAAGAACAAGGCGGATAGAGTTCATTTTGGCAATAGGGGAGAAGGTTTCAGTATAGTCAATGCCTTCAACTTGTGAAAAACCCTTAGCAACAAGACGAGCTTTATGTTTATCAACTTTCCCATCTGGTCCATACTTGGTTCTGTAAACCCATTTGCATCGAACAAGTTTTCGTCCCTTTGGTAGAGGAACAAGATCCCATGTATCATTTGCCAATAATGAATGATATTCTTCATTCATAGTTGCTTCCCAATCTGGATGGCCTGAAGCTTCTGCAAAGGTGTCAGGATCATAATTCACTGAAGCTTGAGCCAGTAAAGAATGTTGAAAAGTGTGCAACAAGAAATGCTTGTTGAGAATGCAACAAGATGATGGAGCTTAGTGAAAAGAGTCGCCTTCAGTAAGTGGGCCCGCAGGCAAATTATGGCGCAAGTTCTATTTTTGATCATAGTGTGGATGATCACAGTGTGGGTGACCACAGTATGAGTGATCACAGTGTGGATGATCACAGTGTGGGTGACCACAGTATGAGTGATCACAGTGTGGGTGATCACAGTGTGGGTGACCACAGTGTGAGTGATCACAGTGTGAGTGATCAAAGTCTATTTTTAGACTGGCTGTCAAAAATAGAAAAGTCAAATATTATTGTCTCATAATAATATTTGGACTATAAACTTGATCTTATTCTCTTGGAGCACTTCAGGATGAGCTACGGATGTGGTACATGCAGATCCCAGAGGGAAATACGTGGTTACCTATGGGATGACTAATATTTGCATGCAAGACTTCAGTTAGAACTCAAGTGAGTTGAGTTTAGTGGACTGGAGGTGCAGTTGATGGAGTTGTGTTCAGTTTAGCTTTGTTAAACTGGTTGTAGTTAGTCTAACTGATCAATAGATTAGAGATGAGTTGGGTGAATTAGTTATTAATTAATTCACAAGTTATTAACTCATAATCCAACTATAGAATACATCAGTTAACTCAGTTGCATGTCAGTGCATGTTCAGTTCAGCAGGGACAGGTGTTAGAGGATCAGATTGCTATCAGTTGTGACTATAGTTGTGCATGATGATTTGCATAATCAGAGGCATTGAGTATGCCAATGAATAGGCCAATATCAAGAATTGTAGCCTGTGCTCACGTCCAACAGAGTGTGAGTGATTATTTGCAGGTCAAATACGAGTTTGGTAAACCATTCTCATCAATTCTTGAGCAGGTATTGAGCTGGAGAGGCAGGCAAGCAGTGGAATAGATTTGGAGATCAGATCTGAGCTGTATTGTGTGTAACAGGTGGAGCTGGTACTAGATTGCTTGTGATAAGCATTGTACTTTGTAATGTTACATGATTCAATCAATATAATATACAGATAGTGTGGGGTTTTTAGCGAGATGCTTTCCCCGGGATACATACTGTGTTAATGAGTTTGATTGATGCTTCTATGTGTGCCTGTGAATGTTTCTGCTTCTGTAAATTGATGATCAACGTAGAGGAGCTTATGTATTGTGTATGTATTCCGCAATAGTACATGATCAGGATAATCTCTGTTGAATATGTGTTAAATTATTCAAAATTTCTACAAGGTATCAGAGCTGCTTGATTTGTAGAAGAGATTTTTACAGGATATCAAGCGAGGATTGATCATCGGATCTATTATTCATAAAGTGTTTACATTTTATTTCTTCAGGCAGAGTCTGTAATCGGGCCAGGTAGCCTCTGGATTCATCCTTCTTTTGGAAGGTGAGATATCCGGTGAATGCCCATACAGTCGATCTCTGTACAAGAAATACTTTGTTCTCACGAATTTTAGATCGGAAGCGGTTGAGTTTTGAGCTGGTGGAATTCGAATTTAATTCCAAAGCAAGAGCGAAACTCAAAAACATTCAGTGTGAGAATGGAGACAGTATGCCCCAGTATCTCACGAAGTTCACCCAATGCTGGGATGAGCTGGGAAGTGTGGGGGTGACTGTCGGATGAGGATGGTGAGTCTAGCACTTCTTGACCTTCCTAAGAGTTGGCATAGCTACCAGGACTCGGTGAACGGAAGGGAGAAACTTCCAGGATGGGAAAGACTATGGTCAGATCTTGTGCAGGAGGAGATCAGGCGGAACACCAAAGACGGTTCTTCATCCATGCAGGATGAGGAGAACTGTGCCTTAGCGAGTAAGGCGAAGAAGGGGAAGGGGAAGGTTTCTCTTTCCGAATCCAATTCTTCCAATGATGGGAAGAAGGTTGACAAGGCGAAGGTGAGATGCTTTCGTTGTCATGAGTTGGGTCATTATGCTACTAATTGCCCAAAGAAGAAGTCCAAGAAGGGATCCGGGGAAGGATCTGAAGGTGAGGCACTTGCTTCACAGTTTGAGTTGGATTTCACACTCTTCGCATGCATGGTTTCATCCATGATGGGAAGTGGTTGGTTTCTTGACAGTGGAGCTTCTTTCCACATGACCGGTGACAAAAGTTTGTTCAGTACTTTGGAGGAGAAAGATCTCCAGATACTCATAGGGATGGGTAATGATGAGAAGTATAGTGTCTCAGGTGTAGGCACGGTTATTTTTCAGAGGGAGCATGGAGCTCGCCTTACCTTGACCGATGTCAAGTATGTACCAGGACTGAAGAGAAACTTGGTGTCGATCGCGATGCTGGAAGACAGAGGCTATGATGTAGTCTTCAATAAGGGAAAGGTTTTCCTTAAACACATCATCACTAGACAGGTGAAGCAGATTGGTTCACGGGTCAAGAACCTGTATGCTCTTGAGGTTCAAGATGCATGCAAAGCCTTGAGCAGCAAGGCAACTGATGGAGACTTGGTGGTTGAGAGGGAGCGTATATTACCTCTCAACATGCAGAGCTAGAAGAAGTCTCAAATGATTGTGGAGGAGCCACGATTGGTGCAGCAACTTTAGGAGGTTGTGGAGCAGCCACAACAGGGGAAGCTGAGAGGAGATCGAGTAGAGACATCTACTCATGCAGAGACCTCCAATAGGGGGAAACTTCAAGCCAGGTGGGCTGAGGGATCGCATGCAGCCATACCTCCAGGTAGGAGGTGGGGTGATGTGGATTGATTGTCCCAAGGAGGAGGGGCAAGATCCTTGAGGTACCCAACCTCTTGGATGAGACCTTGCTACGGGAGCCCCAATGTGTAGTAGCAGGAGCTGACTGATTGGGTAGAGACAAATGCGGATGGAGCGGTAGAGAGAGCGACAGTACAGGGAATCCCAGGATAGCGCATAGCTAGCAGGCTGCAGCAATGCGAGAGGCACAAGTGTTTTGCACAGTGCTAGGTGGCACAAAGAGGTGTGCAATGGTGCGAAATGCATGGAGATGTTGCAGTAGCGCAGATGTCAGAGAGGGAGCACTTGTTAGTAGCAGGTAGAGCTTCAGCATCAAAGGATGTTTCTAGCCCAACAGGGAGGTCAGTTGGGAGGTGCAGTGTGGATGCAATGCTGGGAGATAGAACCAGCAACAACACGGATGTAGTCAGAGATCAAAGTGACAGAGGCTAGAGCAGTCAGATACTGAAGAGCACAGAGATGCAGAGTTTTCAGTCGACAGAGGCAATAGCAGTCAGAGACTTTGATGACAGAGTAAGTGGACCGGTCAGATGTGTTGCATGGAGAACATTCCAGAGTTACAGGATCAGGTTTGAGAGGAAGCCTTTCTTGTTGAGAGGGAGTGTTGAAAAGTGTGCAACAAGAAATGCTTGTTGAGAATGCAACAAGATGATGGAGCTTAGTGAAAAGAGTCGCCTTCACTAAGTGGGCCCGCAGGCAAATTATGGCGCAAGTTCTATTTTTGATCACAGTGTGGATGATCACAGTGTGGGTGACCACAGTATGAGTGATCACAGTGTGGATGATCACAGTGTGGGTGACCACAGTGTGAGTGATCACAGTGTGAGTGATCAAAGTCTATTTTTAGACTGGCTGTCAAAAATAGAAAAGTCAAATATTATTGTCTCATAATAATATTTGGACTATAAACTTGATCTTATTCTCTTGGAGCACTTCAGGATGAGCTACGGATGTGGTACATGCAGATCCCAGAGGGAAATACATGGTTACCTATGGGATGACTAATATTTGCATGCAGGACTTCAGTTAGAACTCAAGTGAGTTGAGTTTAGTGGACTGGAGGTGCAGTTGATGGAGTTGTGTTCAGTTTAGCTTTGTTAAACTGGTTGTAGTTAGTCTAATTGATCAATAGACTAGAGATGAGTTGGGTGAATTAGTTATTAATTAATTCACAAGTTATTAACTCATAATGCAACTATAGAATATATCAGTTAACTCAGTTGCATGTCAGTGCATGTTGAGTTCAGCAGGGACAGGTGTTAGAGGATCAGATTGCTATCAGTTGTGACTATAGCTGTGCATGATGATTTGCACAATCAGAGGGATTGAGTATGCCAATGAATTGGCCAATATCAAGAATTGTAGCCTGTTCTCACGTCCAACAGAGTGTGAGTGTTATTTGCAGGTCAAATACGAGTTTGGTAATTCTCATCAGTTCTTGAGCAGGTATTGAGCTGGAGAGGCAGGCAAGCAGTGGAATAGATTTGGAGATCAGATCTGAGCTGTATTGTGTGTAACAGGTGGAGTTGGTACTGGATTTCTTGTGATAAGCATTGTACTTTGTAATGTTACATGATTCAATCAATATAATATACAGATAGTGTGGGGTTTTTAGCGAGATGCTTTCCCCGAGATACACATTGTGTTAATGAGTTTGATTGATGCTTCTATGTGTGCCTGTGAATGTTTCTGCTTCTGTAAATTGATGATCAACGTAGAGGAGCTTATGTATTGTGTATGTATTCCACAATAGTACATGATCAGGATAGTCTCTGTTGAATATGTGTTAAATTATTCAAAATTTCTACAAAGAAGAGGCTCTCTCGAACTGAGAATGTGTACGTCGCTGATCTGTAGGATCACCGGCAAGATCACCTGCTGCATCTCGAGTAGCATGGACCCATTTTGGAAGCTGAGGAGCTGAAGGAGGATCCTGAGAAGGTGAGGGAGGATTTTCATCCTCGCTTTCATCATCTGAAGAAGAAATATTTTCAAAAGTAGAAGAGATAGGGAGAGGTGGCACATCCGCTAAACTAGGCTCGCAGGCCGATATATTTTCATCAAACTTTACATCTCTTCTAATGATAACATTTTTGGACTTAAGTGGAATAAGTCTATATCCTTTGACATCTTCAGAATATCCAACAAAAATACATTTTTCACTCTTTGGTTCTAAAGCTTTATGTTTCTCATCTGGAATATGGGCCCATGCTTCACTTCCAAAAACACGAAAGTGACTTACATCTGGTTTGTTTGAGCTCCATGCTTCTTCTGGAGTGATATTCTTTAAAACCTTAGTAGGAGTGCGATTTATTATGTAATTTGCACAGTTAATTGCTTCTGCCCAATAATTAAGACTAAGTCCTTTAGATTGAATCATACAATTAGCCATTTCCTTTAAGGTGCGATTCTTCCTTTTAGCTACACCATTTTGTTGTGGAGTATATGGAACAATATGTTGCATTTGAATTCCATTCTCAGTGCAAAAGTTGATGAATGTGTTTTTAACATATTCTCTGCCATTATCAGATCTTAGCTTAAGAATTTGATGTCCAGATTGTTTTTCAACAAAGGCCTTAAAGGCCAAGAACATGTTAAATACTTCACTCTTGAGTTTTAAGAAGTATACCCAAGTGCGTCTGGAGAAATCATCAATGAAAGTTAAGAAATACTTGTAGCCAGAGAATGAAGCAACTGGAAGTGGACCACATAAATCACTATGTACGAGCTGTAAAAGGGCTGAGGCATGCCAAGAGGCACGTTTTTCAAAACTGTCCCGATGATGTTTTCCGAGTACACATCCGGAACAAACACCATCTCTGCAAGATACCATTGGAAGACCTATCACCATATTTTCTTTACATAGATTCTGAAGAGAGCGATAGTTTAAGTGACCAAATTGCTCATGCCAAAGTTTGCTCACTTCATCATTATGAGCAACAAATACTGAGGGAAGATTTGATGACCCAAAGTTGTGAAACTTATACAACCTTGTAGAATCATCAGCAATGCCAGTAGCTAAAATCTGTCTAGGATCTCTTAGGTCCTTAATTACAACATCGTGAGGTGAAAATTCAACGATTTTACCTTCACCTGAATGGGTTATCTGATATACAGATAGAAGGTTGCAGGATAAGGTTGGAACACATAATACATAATTAAACTGACCATTGTCTAGATGAACAGTTCCAGTCCCTACAACACTAAGAGATCTGTCATCACCAACATATATATTTTTGGTGTTACAATCATTTAAAGAAGAAAACATGGCTTTGTTTTTGGCCATGTGATAAGAAGCTCCAGAATCAATGAGCCACTCATGAGAATGAGAAGAAGAAGATACATTTAGTGCATAGCCGGACCGAGATGCTTGACAACCACATGCAGAAAGTGCCATTCCTGAAGATGAAGTTGAAGTTGAAGATTGCTCCAAATAATGTTATGCTACTTCATTGCTGCTTCCAAGGCTTCCATCTTCTTAAAGCATTTGGATTCTAAGTGGCCATCTCGATTACAAAAGTTGCAATGTCTATCAGTCTTCTTCCCTTTGTTTTTATTTGTCTTATCATTTTGTTGAAATGATTTTTCATTTTGAGGTTGAAATTGCTTAGGACCCTTGTTTGGTTTAGGACCATTCTTTTTAGGATACAACTTCTTAGGATTCTTTGGATTTGGTTGCTGCTGGGCGGCTAATGCTTTCTTAGAAGAGTTTCCAAGATGAAGAAGATCAAGGTGTAAGAGTTTTTCTTGTTCTCTTATTAAAGAATCACAAAAGGAATCAAAGGAAGGGGACTTGTAGGTTTGTCCTTGGGAAATGAAGGCTTCTCTTGTAGAATGGAAGGTGGAAACAAACGCAGAATAGGCTGGTCCCAACTTAATAAGAATGGAGTAGATAAGGCTACTATCTTCTTTCTTAACCTTAACACCTTCCAAGAGAAGTCTAAGGGTCTTGAACTTGGACAAAAAATCTTCAATGCAAGAAAAATTATTGGGGTCCAATGTAAGCAATTCATTTTCAAGTTGATGGGCTTTAAGTTCATTTTTAATTCCAAAGACTTTAGTAATTTGTTGCAGTGCTTCATCAGGAGTATCAAGTTCTGCAATATGGAATCTAAGATCTAGAGAAATAGACATCCCTATCAACCCACGTGCTTGGTCTTGCCTATTTTCCCATTTAGCTGCCTTATCTTCATCTTTCAGTTTGGTCTCTTGGCCTGTGGCTATTCTGTAAAGACCTTTACTTCTAAGTAAATCCACAATGTAGGACCACCATTGGAAGTAGTTAGTGCTATCAAGAATGACTTGGCATGGAATTTCCATTTTTAACAGAAACGGAAGCTGTATATGCTAAAACTAAGTGTACCAATGGAAAGATCTTGAAAAATTAGGCTGTTTAAAAAAAAACGGTTCTGAAAACGGCTTCCGGATGAAGAAGTTATGGCTTTTTGAAGAAAATTTGATGAAGTCGCCGACGAAGTGCGGGAATGTGCAGAAATGAAAAATCTGCCCCCACAAAATGGAGACTTGAACCCAAGACCTCTACTCTCATAAATTAGCTTTGCACCAAGTGAGATATACAAAAAGTTTGAGAGAGAGAGAGAGAGGGGGGGGCCTGATGCTTTGGGTTGCGTGCTTGCTTTGAGAAAGCTCTTTTTCCCTACAAAACAAAAAAACACAAAACCCAACATGGACATACAAAAAAAATGAACCTTGCGGCTCGAAGTTAGCTTTAGCCGGAAACTAAATATTTTCAAAAATGAACCTTGCGGCTCGAAGTTAGCTTTAGCCAGAAACTAAATATTTTCCTCAATGTTTCTGATTTTCCAAGATCACACTAAGGCGCAACGGAAAAGAGCATATGCATGAGAAAAATCCTTCCTTTCTGTTTCTGATTTGCCCAGATTGCACAGAGTCGCAGGGCAAAGAGCATACACAGAAATGAAAGGTATAGATATGGTAATAAAAAAAGCTAAATAAACCGAAACCGAAATAAACAGAGAGAAAATAACTGTAAACTGCAAATAAACACTCTATACCTCCAGATCTTAAAAATGACGCAGCTAGGGCTACCGGAAATCTTTTTGCGTGAAACGAAAGGGGTTCCTCACTGGAACAGATGCTCCCAACACAACAGAGCAGTCCTCTCGGCCCGAAAGCAGTCAAAAATAGTAGATCTAGGAAACAACATTCGGATACAGTTCTACCGGCTTTAGATTTGGATCACCAACGGACATGGCCCTCAAATAGCTCTGATACCATGTAGGAATTTACAGGGTAAGTTCCTCAAACAAAACACCAAAGGACACCGCTCACAAACAGATCACGGATCAATACACCAGTATTTTGACGTGGTTAAAACCCTCAAAGAGGGAAACAGTCCACGGCCTGAGCCAACGCGGCCACTTCAGGCAATTTATTAATAAAAGAATGAAAATTTACATATGCTTCTCTCATAGATGGATTACCCTACAAATGACCCTCCATGCTCTTTAAATAGAGATCATGGACCAATCGGGTGTTAAGCCACGAATCAAGTGTTGGTAATACCGAGGAGAGAATGAACCGTCGGATCACTACATATCGTGACCGTTGGATTGTAAGTTACAAAATGTACATAGTAAAGAAACACACTTTACCTAACTCTATACTTGACCAAGTTGTACTTAACTATTTCCTATGTGTCGGAATATCCTAACAATATGCATTTATTTCCTTTCATTTGTTTCCTTAGCATTTTGAATTGCTGAACTAATCTTAGCATTAGTTCGAGTAACCAAGGAGGGATCTTGGATGTATCGGTAGATCAGGTTACATTAACCTCCTCATGCCCTCATGCATGGTTTACACATGGCTCACCCTAACCTCATGCATGGTTTACACATGGCTCAGCCTGGTTTACACATGGATCAGCCTGTTAGCGCTCAGCTTGCCAGCGCCTGCATTGTCATTGTTGTCGACCACTACATTGTTTCATTTCTGAGCTAGCAAACTAGTAACCCAAAGCTGCTATTGTTTCATTTCTGAGCGAGCAAACCAAGTTTAGGATTGGGCCAACTTAACCAACAAGATTCAGATGCTACAGAGGGAAGAGAACCTGCCTGAGCATAATGAAGCAAACCACGTTCAGGTTCGGGCCATCTTAACCAACAAGATTCCAACATTGCAGAGGGAAGAGAACCTGCCTGAGCATAATGAAGAAAAGAAGGATGAGACTACTTTCTTGAGCTAAGCCAGGTATTAGCCAGGAAGAACATTACCTGAGATGAATGCAAGTGGCATGGTCACCTACTCCCAGTCTATACTCTCTGTTCTCATGTTTTGTGCCTCCTCAATCTTTTCACCAAGGAAATTTTAAATTGATGAGACTACTTTCTTGCAGCTAAGCCAGGTATTACCCAGCCTGACCCAACAAAGATTGTGGTTACAAAGCTCTGCTGCGAAAATGCATCAGACAACTATGAGAGGTCGGTTCTTGCCACAAATTCTGTTTTTGTATGCTGCACTCGTTCTCTCACTATTCCTTATTCAATCCACTTGTTTTAACCTTCTGCATCTTCATCCTCCGCGATCATGGAGAGAGGGGGAGCAACGAAGAGAAACTCCTTCCTTCCTATTATTAGTAGGAATAGATAGATGAACACCGAAGTCATTCATATACGGAACAGGAATGGCTAACTTGAATAAGGAAGAACATTACCTAAGATGAATGAAAGTGGCACGGTCACCTACTCCGAGTCCATGCTCTCTGAAAAAAAAACTATGTTTGGCAACTTAAAGGCACTTGTTCTCATTACACCTCTTGTGGTGAGGCAGGAGGCATGTGTAGCCCATGCAAATTCTACACAGAACTGCCTTTACATCTCAAACTACACCCACCAGTTAGAATTACAATGCTTTGTTACAAGGAGAGCTTCGTTACATAACTACAATGCAAGGTTTCGAGCCCAGTGCAGGCGGGTTAGGAAATGCAATCACATCCGTCGAATTACCCCAGGTGCTTAGTTGGTGTCGGTGTCGCCGCAGTGCCGGTCCTTACCAATATGTATAAATTTCATATAAGTATGCATAAATGAGGATAAACAGACGTAAATTACTATTCTTACAAGAAAGGCATTCCCCATATTCCGCGGTCCCACATTAAAGCTTAATGAGGATTGACTATTGCCAGCGTATTGCCCTTTAGCGAGGGTTACCGGTAAGTAAGGCTATAGTTTAGGCTAAGTGCTATTGGTCTGGTGTGGAAGCTAGCAAAAGAATGGCTTTTGGATAGTCGTTAGAGACGCGCTATGGGCCCCAACCCCCAGATTAGGGTTCAAGGGATAGGCTATGGGATGAGTTTCACCACAAAACGCCGTGTTCGGGTATATATATGGATGGTGGCAAGCGATAAAGAAAGGCAGTAAGAAAGACAACCAGAGGGTTGGTCCCATCGAACAAAGGCAAGATATCTTAGTATCTAAGGAGAAGACCGACCTTAGTCTATTGAGGCAAGATCTCAGCCGAACGAACTTGACCACATAATCGAAATTTGGATCGATACCCTGCCCACCTCTCTTCTCATGTTAACACACTCACAAATGAAATATCACATATGTACACTTAGTCGTTACTACTACTTGAACCTTACCTACCCGAGCTCTAATACAACAAGATAACCTAGGACCATCAATCGATCGGTTAATCCACTCAAGCAAGAGAACAAGAGGACTAATTAGACACTACGCAATTAGACCTATGTGCCTTATCATGCCTAAATAAGACTCCTTCCCCATTTTTGAGTAGGAATACCTATAAATCGATATCATAAGTAGTGGGATTTCCAAAGAAAAATAAATATATCCTTGTTTCAGGCAAAGCTATTGAGTGCCGGGAGCGCAGCTGTCGAGTGGAGGTGTGCCGGTAGCGCTATCCAACCAGTGATCAGGATGGAAGTCTCTCGGCCTATTATCTAAGAGCAGGTGAGTTTTTTCTGTCAAATGCATGTTAGCTTAAGACCATCCAAGCCACGTCTCAGCTCACCATGCACGCTATGTCCACCAATCTACACGATACCTGATATCTGTCAAAGGCTCTCTGCATGCCTTTGATCTAGCTTCGTTTTAATCTGCTGGCGAGCTTTCTGTCTGAAATTTTGTCATCCTTTTACTCCTCCCTGCGTACTCCTTACGCAGTGGAGGTTTTCATTAGCATCTGAAATCTCTCTGTGCATGCACTCCATCACCTTTCAGCTGATTCTCCTGAGATTCTGGTTGGGTTTGTTTTGGATGGTTATGGTGTTTCTCCTCGGCTACCAATTGCACCCTGCACTCGGCATGTCTGCGGCTCCAGGTTAGTCTCACTTTTCCCCTTATTATCATTGATGTCATAAAAATGTTTTTGTCAAAAAGGAAAACGCAGAGCATAGGAATTGAGTAAATCTCTCTCTGTTTTGCTTACAGTTCTGATTTGGTTTTATGGTGTAAACTTAAAGAAAATACAAAGGCTGTTTTGTGATAGTAGTTTTGCATTGCTTTTAGTTCTGGGTTTTTCCTTATGAATTCTTATGTCCGATAAATCATCCTCAAACTGGTCATGGGTTTCGGGCTTAAAGGTTCAGAATTATTTTGTCATTTCCAAGCCATGCTCAGATTTTCGTTTTAAGTTGGGGCCCTGGTGGTGTGTCTGCGAGATTTTCTGTTGTTGCCTAGTTTGTCCCGAAGAAGCATCGTGAGGTGTATCACAATTGCTCTGTCCTTAGACTATGCTCAAATCTTGATAGGGAGGATTTCAGGAAGCAAAACTGAAATTTCCTTTCGGAACCATGTTGACACTGGTATGATCTCTCTGGTTTTTCTGGTCCAGAAAATTCTCTGGGAGGCTGGAAGCAGTCTCGAGGTACAAGCTCTAATTTCAACAAAAGATACATATCTTAGTTTAGCTCAGGATATTAATTCCGGTATGGGACAAGATGATTTTCTGGAATAAAGCAAGCCGTCAATTTTAAAAAAAATCTCCCCTTCCTGTCAAATCCCAGCTCATGTTATCGTCATTCCTCCTTAAAATTGATGGACAGATGGGCTCCTAATCAAAATATCTACTTTCGGATAAGAGTCATTGTTTCCCGAGACTTCCTTTGTCAGTACTTTCTGTCAGAGGAGCTTTGTTTAACCCGCTTTGAACCTACCTTCTCCAGGTTTTTTTATTCAGAAATTGACTGTTCTGCAGTGTCAAACATAAATCCTCTTGGATTCTTTTGTACCCCTGATCGAAGAGTTAGGCGGGATTTTTATGAATGGAGTATCCGTTTGACTCATCTGCCATGGAGGCTATGGTCCACGCGGCCATTCAGGCGGAGTCTATTCATGACAATGCCAAGTTGTCAAGTGAGTGGCGATCCACCTTGGAAGACATGCTTATTCACCCAACAGCCCCAAAAGATGACATGAATGATTTTAATGGGGGGGAAACTAGAGCATTCCGTGAAGACAGTCAAAATGAAAACAAGATAAAAGGAAAGTCTTTCGTCGATTCTATGAACTTTTCTCAGAAAAACACAAAGCCTGTTAAAACTGCTCCTCCACCCGCGGCTATTAAAATAGAAAGTGTATATTTGACAGATCGCATAGAAAGTCTCCAGGACTATGCTCTGGTCGGCCGCTGGCATTTCCCGGAGATGGAAGACTCCAAGATGAGGAGCTGGCTTGAAAAGCAATGGAAGCCTCTGATAGGCTATGTGCCTATCGTAGCCAGACTTTTGAAAGAGTGGTATTGTTTTCACTTTTTAAGCTCTTCTGACTTGGAAACCATCCTAAACCAGCAATGGGTCTCGGGAAGAAGCTTCCTGGCTTTGCACAGATGGTATATGGGTTATAATCCGTTAAAAAATACTCCCTCTAACAACTTGATATGGGTCAAGTTGCCAGGGCTTCCCCTGGAGTTATGGTCAAAAGAAACTTTAGCGGAGATAGGAAACGCCATTGGAAGGTGTGTTTATGTTGATCCGAGATGCTTAGGTGAGAAAGATAAGAGAGTGGCTTGGATTCTCATAGACAAGCCATATAGAGGAGGATTCCCGGATCATATTGATATTTTCTGGAGGGATTTAAAAATTAGTCAGAGGCTGGATTTTTGGGGAGTCCCCTTTAGATGTTCAGCGTGCCACCGGACTGGACACTTAATAAAGAGCTGCCCGCGGCGCCCCTCAAGAAGTCGAAACCAGCATGGCATCCCCCAATTAGCGGCAAAATATTATAGGATAAAGTCCCCTTCCCCGGAAACGGAGAAATTATCATCAGAAAAGAGCCTGTCTCCTCCTATGCCCGATGAACAGCGAAGAGCCTCTCAGGAAGCCCATCAACTTTCTCCACCGCATCTCAAATTCCACCCCCCTTGGATGCCATCTCCCCTTCAATGCCCCCTCTGGAGCCGGCCTTTGATCACGAAGTCCCGCTTCCCCCACAGGTTCCCCATCCCCTCATATTCTCCAACATGGAGATCCATGTCATCCCATCCTCATCTCCTTCTCCTAAAAAGAAAAAATCTCCAGGTGGAAAAGGAAAAGAGCCAATGATTACGGCCACTCCTGTAAATACTCCTACATCCTCTCCAACAAACTCAATTGGAAATGACTTAGACTATCTCTTAAGTAAAAGATTGCTGGAGCTCAGGCCGCTTACTATCCATAAACCTGGAAAACATCTTTCTCCTCAAATAAGCCCAAACTCTGCAAGCAACATTACAGTGAGGAGAAAGAACAATAGGGGCAGTAGACATTTCAGGGGAAGGGGTGATGGAGCAGGCAGAGGAATTCGTAACATATCTCTCATAGATGTTCCTATTATCGACATGACAGAAGAAGGGCCTCTTAGAGCAAGCATGGCCGCAAAGTCTCCGAAATGAATTTTATCATATCCATGAATATAAGAGGTCTGGGGGCAGACCATAAATTTTTGGCTTTAAAGGACCTTTTCCATTCAGCAAATCCCAAAATCATTTTAATTCAAGAGACCATGCATGACTCCTCAGCTACAATTTCCTATTTCAGGAAGATGTTTCCATCCTGGCACATCACTGCTTTGGAAGCATCCGGACTCTCTGGAGGCTTAGCGGTGTTATGGGATCCTGGGTGGATCAAAGCAAAAGCATATCGATGTCTGGCGGGCATCCTCATCTCAGCGCAAATAAGGGGGCATAAAAATCCAATAAACATTTTGAATATTTATGCGCCCTACAAGAACAGATGGCCATTCTGGGAAAAACTTTTCGAGTCTGAAATTTTTGACATTGATTTCTTGCTGATTGCAGGAGACCTTAACGTCACTTTAAATATGGATGAAATATAGGGCATCAACAAGAAAAAGGATCCACTTGCTGATAGAATTAAAAATGAGCTCTTAAACAGGAATCTGGTTGATATTATTCCGCATAAAATGCTTCCGACGTGGGAAAATGGAAGAATTGAAAATGCTTATATAGCTAAAAGGCTTGATAGATTTATTCTTCATGATAGCTTAATTGATGAGATGGGCATGCCGTTCTCAATGATTGAGAATGTATTCATTTCAGATCACAGGCCGATTCTGTTAGGCTGGAGGGAAAAGGGCTTTAGGAAAGGTTACTCATTTAAATTCAACAGAACATGCCTGGAGGATCCAGAGTTTAATGAGAAGATAACAGAGACCTGGAATGGTTTGTCGTCAAATAAAATTTATCCATCTTTAATGACCTTCAGGGATAAAATGGATGCTATTAAAAAGGTGGTAAAGGAGTGGCAATTCCAAAAAAGACAAATGAACAGAAAGGCTCTCCGTGAAATCCAAATAGAGTTAGACAGCGCAACGGGATCCATGGCTGTCCATCAGCTTCCTTTCAAGATTCGATGCCGAATAAAGGAGCTTCAAAGGAAAAAAATTAAAATTTTAGAACAGGAGGAAGCTTTCTGGAGATTGAAGAGTAGGGCGATCTGGCTAAAGGAGGGGGACAAGAATACAAATTTTTTCATAAATACGCGAGCTCCAGAAGGGAAAAGAACTCTATTTGGAAAATAAAGGATGGAAGAGGAGGGTTCTTATACTCTCAACAGGACATTTCAAACGAGGCCGTGAGATTTTTTGAAAATCAGTTCAAGAGATCTGAAAATTGCAGGTTTCAGGATATTATGTGGGGCATAGAATTATTCCCTCAGATGTTCGATGAGGATTTAAATGACCAGGTCTTTCAGCCAGTAACGGAGGAGGAACTCTTAGCAACAATGAAATCCTTTAAAAAGGATAAATGCCCAGGTCCAGACGGCTGGACGATAGAGTTCTTAATACATTTATTTGATCTGATTAAATGTGATCTGCTAAGGATGGTGGAGGGAACCAGAATGTCTGGCAGTATTAATCAGAAAATTTCTTCCACCCACATAACGCTAATTCCAAAAAAGGGAGATGCAGAATCTCTCCTGGACTATAGACCGATTTCTCTGTGCAACATCTCTTTCAAAATAGTCTCAAAAATCATCGCAGAAAGAATCAAAGAAACTCTATCAAATTTCCTAACAAAAGACCAACACGGCTTTTTAAGGGGTAGAAATATTATGGATGCGGTTGCGACAACACAAGAAGGTCTGTTTGCCATTCACTCAAAAAAAAGTGAAGATGTCATTTTCAAGATTGATCTACGCAAGGCATATGACTGCCTTGAATGGGGATTCATCAGATGTTTACTTGCAAAGATTGGTTTCACTGGGTCATGGCTTGTATTGAAAAGGTGAACTATGCAATCATTATCAACGGGATCCCTTCATCTTATTTCACTGCGGCCAGAGGACTCCGCCAAGGTTGTCCCTTATCGCCACTGATATTCATTTTGGCAATGAACTCGCTCAGTCTCCATATCAACAAAGCAGTAAAGGAGAATAGATGCCGCCCTTTAAAAATCTGCAGGAATACATCTATCTCTCATAACCTTTTTGTGGATGATATTATTTTGTTTGGTATGTTATGTAGGCTCACCTGGTTGTGTTTTTATGATATCCTAAAAAAAATTCAGAAGGCTACTGGATTGCAAATAAACAGGGAAAAGTCAATAATTTATCACAATGATATCAGCCAAGAAGCTGTTGATTGGTTATCAACCCTTTTTGGAGTTGAGACCCAATCAATCAAACATGGAATTAAATATTTGGGTTACCAGATTAAAGCAAATGGTTATTCTAATAGGGATTGGCAATGGGTTATTGATAGATACTACAAGAAGATTTCCTTATGGGAATACAGATGTCTATCGCTGGCAGGAAGAGTAACCTTGGTGCAATCAGTGTTGAACCAGCTTGCAGTATACTGGGCCCATCTTTTCTACCTTCCTGCAAGCATTATTCAAAAAATGGAGAAGATTACGATGAATTTTATATGGGGAGGCCAAGCGGAAAAAAGGAAATACCATCTCTCAAAATTATCAGATATATCTATTCCGAAGAGCATGGGAGGATGGGGTCTGTTGAACTTTCAGATTTTCGGAAAGGCTCTATTATGTAAGTCTTTGTGGAGAGGAATTTTCGGAGAGGGCTCTTGGAGCGCCACTATCCAAAAAAAATATCTGGGTAGAAAGGATTTCTCATTATGGTTCAGGGAGGGAAGGATTGGCCCCTCTTATGGCTCGTCAATTTGGTTAAGTCTTCATAAGGTGGAAAGATATTTCTTGGGAAACTTAACCTGGCGTTTTCAAACAGGCAATAAAATCCTAATTGGAATTGACCAGTTTCTGAGTGGTGACGAGGTAATTAATGTGCCGGAATCATTGTTAAACTTTTTTCACAGAAAAGGTTTTTTCTTTTGGGAAAGTTTGATCGCTGGTTGGCAAGGTTCGATCCCACTCTGGAAAGACGCAGAATACCTGAAGATGCCGGATGCTATTTCTAAACAATGGGAGCCCATAAGGACATGCCTCAGAAATTGCGGTATTTTCCGCACGGCGGGATCTGATTGCATAATCTGGAAAAATTCAAAGGCGATGAATATTGTTCGAGTAAAAGATGTTTATCAGAATCTAATTGGGATGAAGGGTGCCCCGCACAATACTATTTTTCCAGTGATTTTTTGGAAAGCTGCATGTCCATCGAAAATGATATACTTTGCCTGGTTGACATTCCACAACAGAAATTTAACCTGGGAAAAATTGATGAAGCGGGGATGGCAAGGTCCTGGGTTTTGTACAATTTGCAGGTCAGCAGAGGAAACAAACTGTCATTTATTTTTAAATTGCCAGATATCTCAGCAATTATGGCAAACTTTGGAGAACTGGTATGGTTTTCAACATTTGTCTCACTCTTCAATTATTGATGCGTTTCTCTGGTGGAGTCAGCAAAAAGATATTTGGAGACCTTTGTTTATTATCATCCTCTAGTGCATTTGGAAGTGGAGAAACAATTCTATTTTCAATGACAGGAAATTCACTTATTTGGATATTTTCTCCAATATTGTATCCATTTATGACAATCTCCCTAAAAAGACGATCATGATAAAAAAGAAGCCGGTATTGCCAATCCACAGGCGTTAACATCTTTCCCAAGGGCGTTCTTTGATGGAGCTGAACAGTTGGGACTATGTGGTTGTGGGGTTTATATTCTTGTAAATGAAAGCAGTCAATTTTTCATCCACTGGAATGGCGGGAGGGGCTCCAACAGCAAGGCAGAAGCGATGGCTCTTGCAGGCCTGTTATTTTTTTGTTCCTTTCTAAACATTCAGTCCGTCTCGATTTTTGGAGATTCAAAGGTAATGGTGGACTTTGTGGAAAAGAAAATCAACATTTTCAAACCCCACCTTGTCGGATGGCTGGATAGGATCAGGTCTTTTTGGGATGGAATGGAAGGAACCTCTATTCATCACATCAACAGGGCTCAAAATCAGCAGGCAGACTCTTTGTCAAAAAAGGGTCTTCTTTCGGCTCCAGGATTTTGGTTTATGCAGGTATCTTCTGAAGAGAAAATTTTCACTATTCAGGAATTTTCTCTTCTAGTTTTCTAATTTCATTAAAACAGATCCTCAGGTATGCCTGTTTTTAATCATCGTTTAAGGTTTTATCCATGTTTTTTGTTTATAAAATGATCCATATGGTAACTTGTATATGTAAAATTGCCTTTATTAGAACAGTCTCTCCTATGCCAATGTTGTGGGCATTATAAAACCGGAGGATAGTGTTGTAGTTCTTCCTCTTGACAGACCTATATGGACATATCTTAGAATTATATGCAAATGTAATATTTGTGACTTTTTATATTTCTTATATAATACAATATGACTTTTTTCGTCCTGAAAAAAAGTAGTGGGATTTCCAAGCTTGAAGCAACATGCATCATGATAACTCAATTTTCAATGTTTGGCGTATACATCGACCATACAATTGATCTGAAAAGGGATGCCTTGACTTGAATTCAAATCATAGGAATTCCAAACAAGTTGCCCATGTGCTTTTTCCTCATCCGCTACTACGTGTAATCATAATGCAGCGAGATAGTAGTGGGTAAGCTAGGATTGAAACGAGTACTAGTTCTCCCACCACTATTGGCTAAGGCTAAGAAACTCAATTTGTATCTGGAAATGGAACTATATCTGAAACTAGAGGATCTGTTACTATACTTGCTGCTTAAACAGGGTTGAAACTATAGGATCTCCATCTCGATATTATATATCTGCATCTCAGACTGCAATTGCTTCTTGTGCCGCTTCTTGAACTACTGAATCATCGACTACCTACTTTATCCATTGAACCAACAGAACCAACATAATGAATAGGCCAGAATCAACTACTCATATTGCTAGTGCTGGGGCCATAGCTCGTACTGGTAGTGGATAAGATGGAACGAGAAATCAGGGGCTAAAGACAATAAGCAACCCATTTTCTTATCTTTCCTAACGCATCTCTTAACTCCCCTATACGTTTCTAAAGCTCGGCGTGTCTGGCCTACAGTTTCTTGGAAAATTTTCCATAATGCTTCATATGCTAATGTATCTCTTTCAAAGAGTTCAAACGAGTGCCCGCCCGACTGTATGTCGTGAACCGTATCAAGCCGTGTTCTGCAGATGTAAGATTTTATGATGGGGTTTGCCAAGGCTACATTCTTGGCAGATCTTAGATTTCATCAGTCTCAACATTTTTGTTGTTTTCAACTCCAGTTCCCGTGTTCCTCCTACCCCTCTTCGTCTTGCTTAGGGCACGGACTAGCTGTCGCACAACCCTCTTGTTTAAAATTACACAAAAGACATCCATTCATCATGCAAGAGTCTCAATAGGTAAAAGCATTTGAGACGTCTATTTTTTTTATTAGTTAAATTTATAGAAAGGACACCATTCATCATGCACCATGGGCACAGTTTTTGGTCATATATATCACATTGATGCAGGTTGTAAAATGTGGATTATTTTCCCATTAATTATAAAATTTTGATTTTTCTTTTTTATATTAAGTTTTTCAGGGGGAAGGGCATCCCCGCTGAAGAAGTAACATATACAATATATACATCATCTGTACATCAGAATTGAAACCAACATTTGTTGTGCGCAGGCAACACAGCAAACCGACGGAGCGACGAAACACAATGTTACAATAAGCTGCAGAGCAGCGCATCATGCAAGGTGAATCGAACTTGGGTGGGGGGGGCCACAAGCCGACCATCCCAATTTTAAAATGTGTTTAATTAAAAAATTAATTAATAGTTATTTGAAATTTTGTAGGTGATTTACAATTTCATTTTGATTTATTGATTTTAGTTTTGATGGTAGATATATTTTTATTTTTATTTTTTGAAATTTTTTATTTAATTATATATAAAAATGAAAATTTTAAAATTAAAGTTTTATAGAAATTTTTTTTATTTGTGTATAGGGTATATCAACTTAGATTTATCTTAACTCCCAATATACCAAACCTTAAGAGAGATCAAATCTATTAATCCCTCTAGACTCTTGGTAGATCCGTAGTTAAGATGGATCTAGCCTGATTTAATTTCCCCTTTTAAATAGGGTATATTCCACATGAATACCATGGGTTCTCAATACCATTGCTCATTTTTATTTTGATTATTATCTTATATTTTATTGTGTTAATTTTAATTTATTTTTTTAAATTTGCCTTTATTAAAAGGTTTACATACATTACATTAGTTTTTTTATTTAATTATTTATTTATTTTTATGTAATTAGAAATTTGATCCCACTTGGTAGACCTAGAGTTAAGATGGATATAGTCCAATTTAATTTCCCCCTTTAAATAGGCTATATTCCACATGAATACCATGGGTTTTCAATACCATAGCTTATTTTTATTTTAATTTTGTTTTTATAAGTTTTTTTTCCCTTATTAAAAAGGTTTACATTAGGACATCTCTATCATATTGGATTAAAAACCTAAAATAAACTTATATCTTTCTAATTTTTTGTAAGTCAACAGCCAATGACCTATCACATGGAGTGCCTTAACAATGCATTTTCACCATAAATAGTTGACTTGATTAAAATCTTAAAATAAAACTATATATTTCTAATTTTTTATAAGTCGACACCCAATAACTTATAACATGAAATGTTTTAATAATACATCTTTCTAGAAAAAATTTAAATTAATTAAAAAAAATTTCTATTTATTTATTAATTTCTTAAAATATTTTTGATATTTTTTAAATTAATAAATAATTTTATTAAAATATATTGTTTTTTTTAATTAAATTAATTTATAATATTTTAAAATAATATAATTAAAAAAATAAAATAGGAATAAAGAAAATTTATATTATTTTAAGAAACAAGAAACAAAATTTTTCGAATAAAATGAATCACGCTAAATAGGTTGAGACTTATCCCCGAAATTTCTCATGCGTAATTTCTACCCAAAAAATTGTTTTTTAATCAATACGAAACTAGAAGCGAAAAAAATACCTATATCATATTAAAAATCAAACTATCTGTTATAAAATTTAAGATTCCATTTAGACGTTAAGCTAAATATGGGCAACTGTCATTCTTGAAATCAACGTGGTTTCAAACCGCCATTCTTAAACGGAACATGCTTTCCATATTTCAAGGAACATATGAGATTTGTGGTTGAATTTGAATTTTTTTACTATTATATCATTTTATATTAAAATTCTATTTAAGATTATTTATTTATATTATATTATATTATTATTTTATAATAAATTTAACCTAAAAAATTGACAGATTTAAATCTTTAAATAATTTAATTTAAATATTTAAATTTTCAAAAATAAAATAATAATAAAAACAAAAAATTTATAAAAATTTAATTTAAATTTATTTTAAATTAAATATTTAAATTTGCAGAGAATAAAAATAAAGATTAATTTTTTTATATACTTTTACTTTCAATTCAAGTTAAGATAACATAAGGATATCTCGTGTTGAGGAAATCATCTTGAAGAATAAGGAGAATATTATCTTTTTGTCTTGACTATTGCTAAGAAAATGAACATTGTAAAGATATGAACTAATTCTCATGAGCTTCGAAGTAAAACTGGGCGTTGGTCTATCCCCAAAACACCCCTGGACAAAACAATATGTGTGATACTAAGAGGATTGAAGATGAAAAACACTTTCTCTTGGATCACAAGGCTCTTTCTCACATCCGTTAGACCACATTAGTCTTAATGAAAGTTAACCACCACCATCATCATTAAAATTTAACTATATAATATATAATTTATAGTAAAATTATTTTTTTTATTACTTAAAATATATATTTGAATATATAAATTAATTTACAATTATAAATAAACTAAAACATTTAATTTATATAAATTTAATAATTTACATTTGTCATTTCAATATTTTTTATTATATTAAAACCAGGGTAGATCCATCTTAACTCTGGATTTACCAAGTGCCCAAAAGGATCAAATCTTTCTACATCTTAAGATTTCGCATCTCAAGAGATTTGATACCTCTCTGAGTTGGAGATTTGATCCGTCTTTGAGTTGGTAGATCATGAGTTAAGATGGATCTATGCCGGTTTAACTCCCCATTTAAATAAGCTATATTCCACATGAACGTCATGTGCAATGCCATGGTTTTCATAAACCTAGAACTCAAAAACTACGAGTGACTTGACCAAGTCAAGTTTACCTTAACTACCCAACAAAAATTAATTCAAAAAAATAATAACATAGAATTTTTATAGATAAATGTCTTTCGAATTAATTACATTATTAGGATTGAACCAACTAATAATGTAATTAATCCGGAAAGACATTTATCTTCATTATGGATCACAAAAGTCTTAGATCTAACATAGAATTTTTATTTAACACAAAGTTCTTTTTATTTTTATTTTTATTTCAAATTTCCCTTAACTACCCAACAAAAATTGATTGAAAAAATAACATGTAGAATTTTATTTTAACTTAAAGTTATTTTTATTTTATTTCGATCAAATCAAAATGTTTATATAACATAACAGGATAGGACAACATATCTTACATGCTGGGCTAGGACAACATCTCTTATATACTAGACTAGACTAAAGAGTGCCTCTAAGTAAAAAATACTTTGTAAAAATATAAATCTATTATATATATATATATATATATATATATAAACTTTAATTTAAATTTAAACTAAAAACAAAGATTAATTATTCTATGTTTTAACCAAAATCTCAATATACAATTCTGGGTTATTCCAAGTGGCCTGGTTTTATTTGAATAATGGTGATGAGTCAATTTGCATTAGCGAATAGCAGCCAGAGATTATTATTCCCACCACTGGTTTGACAACTTAATTTTGATAAAATTTCCCACCAAATTATGATAAATTTTCCCACCCTATATAACATCTCAGCAAATAATTAGGAAACTTTCAATTACGCATCCTTTCAAAATTTCAAAAAAAAAAATGGCAAGGAAAAAAAGGAATGCGCAGTAAAGGTTGAAGTTGTCTTATTAACTCCTTCTGTGCTTTGGTCAAGTCAACTACGTGAATTATCATCACCGTTGCAACATCCTTTGTCTGTCGGCGCTTTATTACCTTCAGGTCAACCACGTGAATTATCACCACCGATCCAAATACTTTCACTCGGAGTTTTATTACATCCACGTCAGCCACATGAGTTATTATCACCGCCGGAGGCCACTGTCCCGCCTCTGGTAAGTCTCCAAATAAAACAAGCTCAATCAAAAAATTGTGGTGGCCAATGTGCTGGCTTTGGTTGATCAGAGGGAAACCAGCAAATCTTCAAATAAAACAACCTCAATCAATTAACTTGTCGTTGAAGTACACAATCTACTCAATGCTCTTCTAATTAATTAGAGACACAGTTGTAAATTTCTCACCAATTTAGAGTAAACAACGAACGTTGAATAAGGTAAAGTAAAACTTACACCAATTTACTGTAAACAACAAACTCTGCATAATACTGACTTCCATCAATCTACCAGAAGATCACAGCTCAATATACACTAATGCTAATACAAAATGACTAAAGAAAGGAAAAATAAATGAACAATATATTTGCAATAGTAATACCAATGAGTAAGCCATATGTATATGAGTGAAAAAATAAAACTACCATGTCCCAACTTTTTGGATCTAATAAAGGAAAGTTTGGAGCTTTTGAACCCTAAAGTTTAATTCTTACGAGAGTCAAGCTTGAAGTTACGGGGGCATTTTGAGTTGGCACTTAAATATATATATATATATATATATATATATATATATAAGTGGATTAAAGCTCACTTCGATGTCTTTAGGATGATCCACCGAAAACGAAAATGAGCATTTGAATGTAGTGGTCAAATCTGTGGTTGCACCCATAAGTATTATGTGCAAACATAAGTGGATGAAAGTCTATTCTATGTCTTCCTTTTAGCAGCCCAAAGTGGTTGGATCCAATGATGGAAAGAGAAGAGTTCTTTAGCATTGTACAAGGTTCAATTCCCATGAGGGTTTAAGTCGAAGCCATGGGGCATCTTAAGGTAGTGGTGGAACATGTGGTTGCACCTACAGAGATTATATTGAATGGTATAATGACATGTGCACACATAAGTGGATCAAAGTCCACCCCCATGTCCTTCAAAAGTTTGGAAACAAAGGTGGAAAGCGCAAAGGGGTTATTTACAACACCATGGGGATTGTCACGCCCCTACCTTGGTAGTAGTCTTTCAACCGCATGAAGGGGGGTGCAGCACCACCACCCGATTTCTTTTCACCAATACTTTCAAGTGTGGACTACGCCTAACATTCCATACTTAGTTTATTTTTCACTTTCTAAGTATAACATTCATAAGCACAGTGGAAAACATACATTTACATGTCTTTCATCATCATTATTATTTTAACACATATGCACAGTGGATAAATAATGGGAGGGGAAACTCCCTGAAGAATGAGTCTGCCCACAATAATAATGACAATATTTAGTTTATACAAAATTAACACCTGGAGAGGAACCCCAACTTCCTGCTCACATAACAGTCAATTTTTCCAACTCGGCCTGCACCACTGTGTAGCCTGCTCGAACTGTCATTCGGGTGCGCCCACCCTTCACCGGGTCGGGTCGCCCAACGCATCGGGCAGAGGCGCCCACCGGGTCGCCCTCCACCATTTAGCCCAACTTTTCGTTCACCGAGTTTGTCGCACATCCTCCCATTCAAACCGCCACTGAACTCACCATGCAACTCTGCCCAGCGTGTCGCCCGCCCGGTGCACACACGCGGCCTACCCGCACATCGTTCAGTTGTGTCAACCATCTCATGCTTTCTCACCCGGACCCTCTGTTTACTTTGCCAGGGGCACACCTACCCACCGGGTCGTTCCACCCAACCCGCGCTCACTGTGTTGCGGGCGCATCGCCCAAACGGGGGTCACCCAATCGACTCATCACAACGCCCGTCTAACTCGCTTATCTGCTTACCCGTGTCAACTCGTCGGTTAGCTCACCCGTCTGCGGTTCTGTCTGCCCGCCTAGTTGCCTGCAGTTCTGTCCGCCCACCCACCCGACTTGCGGTTCATCCGCCCGCTCGACTTGCGGCCCAACTCACCCGCCCAACCTGCTAATCCAGATTTAAACAGGAACGTAAAAAATTACAGAGATAACCATAAACACAGAGATGCAACGAATATATTACTTCATTTGATTAATGTAAAATACTAAAATATGCTTACAAACAGAAATGGAAATAAACCAGTTAGGGCGATGGTAGCTTATCTCTGAGAAGAGATGTGGCGGCTACATGCCTCTGAACTGTGTTACAATGAGGCTTGAAGGCCTATTTATTGTTGAGAAACAATGGAAACTCCTTAACATCCCAAATCCTAACCCTAGAAGATGAAACGCCAAATTGTGGGCCTCGTTTTGGGTAAGTTGGTACATCAACTTCCCAGGGTCGTAACTTTGGCACCCGATCTTTGTTTGACGCGTACAATAGCTCGTTAGAAAGATCTATCCAAGCATTACAACTTTGGGAAGAGAAATATCAGTCCATGGACCCATGTTGCTCCCAGATTTCCTAGAAAACATCATTTAGGGCCTCAAAACGGCTCCGGAAGTTCAGGACCCGAAAAACTGCTAAAAATAGTAAATTGTGCTACAATTAAAGAAACTGAAAAACTAAAAGAGAAGTTGTGGGGGTCCAAATGTGATAGGTGGGTGGCCACCAACATCCACCTGGATCATTCCTCCCCCCATAGGAAGCAATGGTCCCCATTGCATTGAGTTCCTCCATCTGCTGAACTTATTCCCGGGTGAGCTGTTCTGCAATCTCGAATGTGTCTAGTAATGGTGGAAAGCATGGTCGAGGGCGGTACACATTGAACACTTGATGCAGGCGAAGGAATGGAGGAATGTTGTGCTCCAAAGCATTATTTCCCACAACCTTGGTAATGGTGTAAGGACCATGTCGGTGTGGTCGGAGCTTCTGATGGGCTCTTATAAGGCGTTCTTTCTGCAGATGCAACCAGACTTTGTTGCCTACCTAAAGTTTATGTGGTACCCCTATGGGTGAGGAGAAGTTGTTCATGCGTTCTATCATGACCGTATCCCTTTGTTGCTGCTGCTGTGTGGAGGAACCCTTTGCAGTGGTCATGGATGTGGTGACATTCTTCCCCTTACTTTGGGAGTGAACCAGACAGAAAATGAATTTCCTAGTCTGGAAGATGAGCTTGCTGCCTTTCTTGGTAGTGATCAAAGAGGTGGCGTTAGGTGGGGCTACCTCCAGTATCCTATATAATGAATTACCCAAGGAAATAATGATAACGCGAGACCTTGACTCATACACAGCGTGTCACCTCCACAAGTATGGTTGGCCTAATAGTACATCACAAACATCCAGAGGTGTAACATCACACAATACCTCGTCTGTGAAGGGTTTGATGCTGTAGGGAAGGCAGAACTGTTAGCAAACTTTAAGATCTCGTCCTTCATGAAGCCACCCGATACTGTACGACTGCGGGTGTGGCGTAGTCGGTAGGCCCAACCGCTTCATGACCTCTGCGAAATGAGGTTCTTTTGGCTGCCACTGTTGATAATGAATTGCTGTGATGAACCCTTCACCCACATCTATGAGTGAAAAAGACGCTCCCCCTCCTCTGGGTCTTCGGGCTCATTCTTCTGGATCTTGGCGGTGGCAACAATGATGCTAGGCTCCGCATCAATGATCTGATTCCCTTTGCCATTCCCCTTGTTAGGTTCTGAGTCAGGGTCGGACATGCATCTGATTCTGAAGCCTTCAACTCGGTCACCAGCGACTGCTTGGTCCAACACTCACTTGTGTTATGGGTGGGACTCTTGTGTAACTCACACCACTTTCCTATGTCCTTCTTCGATTTCGTGGTGTTGTTATTTTCTTACGGCTTCGACGGGTTGTCTTGGGTCAACCCACCTTGGCTTTGTCCTTTGGTCTTCGGATTTGCAGATCCAAAGTCTTGCTTCTTCTATTTGAACTTTTTCTCAATTTTGACAGCGTATCGATACGCTGTGCTGAGCAAGGAGATGTTCAGGAACTCCATCTCTTCCTGGATGTATCTGTGTAGGCAGCCGCGGTATTTGAGTACCAAATGCAGCTCAGAGTCCTTGATACCCAACTGTGTGTGAAGGGTATGAAAAATGTTTGTGAACTCTGGCACATCTTGGTCCCTTCCCTACCGCAGTGTGGTCCATTTGATGTATTTGTCCTCATAGATTTTGACAGGGTAGTACTGCTCCTTGACGACATCCTGGAATGAATCCCAAGTGGGTGCGGCTGAAAATAGTGAGCCCGTACTTTCATTCTTCTGCTCGCAGTAGGTTTCCCACCAGTCCTTGATGTGGGGGCTGCTTTGAGATAGGTGAAAACAATATTTTCCCGATTCAAAAATTCATGAACAGAAAAATACCCATCTAGTAGATTTAACCATTTATCTACAACATCTGTGTCTATTTGACCCTCGAAGATGGGGATTTCAAAATTAACTTGTACCTCAAACAGTGTGGCGTTTCTAGAGTAGCTATTGGAAGTCGATGCATCGCCTCTGGTTAGCTGCTAAAGGATCTGCGCAAAGCTATCCATCATCGCATTCCTTTGCCACTCGAGGGCTTCTTCGAGCAAGATTTTGATAGGATCTCCTGCCCCCTCATCTTTCTTTTCATCCACCATGGGAGGCCGTCTAGATTTGCGAGGCTGGTCTTGCAAAGGTTCGATTAGTTCAAGCCCTAACTCCTTATATCCTAACCTCGTTGGGGACATGCAAAAAAAAACAAAGAAAAAGCAGACCGCTCTAATACCACTAATCCGGATTTAAATAGGAATGAAAAAAATTACAGAGATAACCATAAACACATAGATGCAGCGAAAATAATACTTCATTTCATTAATGTAAAATACTGAAATATGCTTACAAACAGAAATGGAAATAAACCAGCTAGGGCGATGGTAGCTTATCTATGAGAAGAGATGTGGTGGCTACATGCCTCTGAACTGTGTTACAATGAGGCTTGAAGGCCTATTTATTGTTGAGAAACAATGGAAAACCCTTAACATCCCAAATCCTAACCCTAGAAGATGAAATGCCAAATTGTGGGCCCTGTTTTGGGTAAGTTGGTACATCAACTTCCCGGGGTCGTAACTTTAGAACTCGATCTTTGTTTGATGCGTACAATAGCTCGTTCGAAAGATCTATCCGAGCGCTACAACTTTGGAAAGATACCCATGGACTAATGTTGCTCCCATATTTCCAAAAAAACGTCGTTTAGGGCCTCAAAACGGCTCTGGAAGTTCAGGACTCGAAAAACTGCTAAAATAGTAAATTGTGCTACAATTAAGGAAACTGAAAAACTGAAAGAGACGGTTGTCGGGGTCCAAATGGGATAGGTGGGTGGCCACCAACATCCTCCTGGATCACCTGCGGTTCGACTTGCCAACACCTCGCTGTGGCTCATTTACCCTGGCTCTGTGCTTCGGTCTTGGCCACCCATCTACACTTCGTCTTTCTTCTATGCGCCCAACTGTAGCTCGCTATCTCTCTCTTAGCTCGCCCTTTTAGACTTGAATATTTTTGAATGTCTTTCCTCCATCCAACACCCACCAATATATATGCTAAGCCGTGGATGAATCATGGGTCGGCCTGCCCAGGCCGACCTTCCCGTTCGGCCAGCTCGCCCACTTCGCCCGTCGGCCTGCCCATACCGTCGCCCCGTCGGGTCCACATGCCTAACTCGCATGGTATAAGTCGCCCTCTCATGAAATTCGACATACTTAGTTGAATTCCTGAATCTCAGTTTTTCGACACCTTCGTTGGCTCGTCGCACCTTGCCAACTCATCCCAACGTCGCACAAAATGTTGCACCCGATGCGCCCGTTCGCCAACTCGTCGCACTGTCAACTCGTCACTCACCCGGCTCGTTGCACATATCTGGGAGCACTCACCCAACTTGTCGCACATTGCAAGTCACGACTCGTGGGCTTAACAGGGACAATCATGTTTGATATGCATGGAGCCTAGGGATAATCACTAACAAACAATGACATAAGCATATACTTTACTTTATGGGATAAAGCTAGCAAAAGATTAGTAGATTCTTTACTTGCCATAGTTATTATCTTCAATCAATCCTCTCATGATTACAAGTTGGAATCTATATTAGAGAGAATTCGATAAGAGAAAGGCGGCATGACCTCAATCTCCTACTTCCAAATCCCTAGACATAAAAATAAAGAGTTGGTTAGGCTAGTAAACTTGGCAACAAGAAGGAAAACGAGAATAATATTAATTAATTCTTAGGAATATGAGTAATAAGATCCATACCTCAATCTCCTACTTCCAAATCCCTAGACATAAAAGTAAAGAGTTGGTTAGGCTAGTAAACTTGGCAAGAAGAAGGAAACCGAGAATAATATTAATTAATTCTTAGGAATATTGAGTAATAAGATCCATAAATCCCCCACATATTGTTTCAATGGTATCAACAAAATTCATATTAAGGAATACAACGAGGACATATATTTCATATTAGGAAGAAGGTGGTAAATAAGGCATTTGAACCACCCTCTCATGCCCCTCATTATCATCTCTCCTATTTAGGATTGCCTCTCTGTATTCAAATGGGATGCATTTGGGATTTTTCCCATGATAGTTGATCTTGAAAAAACACTTGGTCCATTATCCTAGTTTAGTTGCAATTCTCATTGGTTCAGGCTTGTTCTAGTTTGTGTTTGTCTTGCTCAACGTCCCTCATCCCTCCTCTAACATGAACTCAACTCCAACATTGGAAATTATGTGACAGCTCAGTTTAGGGCATGTTATCTCTAACTTTCTTGTCCATCTCAAACATTCGGTCCAGGTTTATTCCCATCTAAATTCCTTTAGTTGTGTTGCAAAGGTTTCCCATATGGCTATGGGTGCTTTAGGGTAGAAAATGGCTACAAGAATTGCCTAAGGATTTGGCCCCCTCCATTCATTAGCTACCTAAATTAGGTCATCAAAGGGGAAGAAACAACATGGGTCTCTCAAAGAGTGCCTTCGTACATTGTCAGTGCCACAACTTAGTCTGCATTCTTGTACCAATCAACAGAAGAATAGGGGATGGGTTTCGGTTCCACAACATAGATTACATAGATATTTGAAATGTTGAAAAACCATGAAGCTAGGATCAATGGCCTCAAACCTCAATTCAAGGAGAACAAAGCTAATTGCAATCCCATCAAGATTCAATCTCACTCTTAGCATCCAAGGCTCATGAAAAACAAAATTTCCATGAGTTCCCTAGTCGTCCAATCCCATTGCATTTTGGTTATAGGAAAACAAGTCAGAGATCGTTACATTTTGGTTATCGAAAAAGAAGTCTGAGATCTTTAACTTCATCCAATTTGTTAATCATTATAGAACTACACTCTTTCTACTACAAGGATTCTTTCTCTTTCTACTACAAGGATTCTTTCTCTTTCTACCTAGTAATTCACTCTTAATGAATTAGTTATAAAGGAAAAAACCATGGTGCATTCAACAATTCCATATCAACACAAGAGAAACAACCATGCCACTAACTTAGCAAATAACAAGACTTTGAATGAGTAAGTCTCCTCTACTTTTTAATTTATAATATATTTTACCTTTACCTAGATTCTAGATTTTAGAATATATATATATATAAGGTGGGGAAAGTCTGACTCTAATAAATCACTATTTGAAAAGGACAATTATATTTATTAAAAAAAAGCACTTATCAATATATCGCAATGATTGTGGTGTTAAAAGCTTTCATGCACATGATAGGAATTTACTATTGAAACTTTAATTTTAAAATATTACTATAAGTTGCTGTCAATAAAGATAAAGGCTATGAATTATTGAAAGTAGAGAATTACAAACACAACTGAAATAGAAAACAACATTTTACCCGACATTTTGACTGTGCGGGAGACGGATAATGATGATTCAACAAGCCAACATGATCCCACATAAAGGATGCTTCCACAACATAAGTGGAATTCGTGATTCAACATCTTCATGATGCTTTGACATGCAACAACATTAAGGTTGCACTTTACATGCCAAATCAAAATTAGCAATGATGTTGACGTGGATGTGGATATTTTATTGGACACTTTAATTTAATTTGAGTTTGCATTAAATATCTGTATGGATATATAGAAGGCTAAGAGTTCCATTCTCACATGCTGAGATATTATTATATTTTTATTTCATAAATATTTATGATTCGGTATTATTATATTTTTATTGGATAAATATTTATGGTGAGGTATTTTGTTGTCAGATATTTGATTTTTGATTAGGTTGATTCTATTTAATATTTTTGATTAGGTTGTTTTGATGATGTAGGTACTTAGTCGAACATTCATTCAATGTGCTTTTATTATCGCATTTATATTTATATGGTTAATTTGAAAATAAAATTAATTATTTTAATTTTTGAAAAAATCATATTTATTAATTTTATCTAATAAATAATTAAATTAATATTAATTATTATTTTATAATTAAATATTTATATTTATAAATAAAGGTTAATGATTTTTTTTTATAAATACTCATCTAATTTATTCAAGGTTATGGTTTCTATTCGAAAGAAAGAAAGATATATATATATATATATATATATATATATATATATATTCTCAAGTAAGAATATATATAAAGGTTATGATTTCTATTCTTAAGTAAAAATATTTGTAGTTTATAAAAAAATTATATATTTTTTAATTTGGGTTTTTAGAATATATGGTTAGATATTTTAATTTGGGTATTGGTTAAATATTTATATTTAGTTAGTATATAATGATAAATATTCATGATGAGGTATATTGTTGTTAGATATTTGTTTTTAGGATAGTTTAAAAGTTTTATGTTGTTAATTTTTTTTGTATTTTTTTTAGTTTTACTCACAATTTAGTTATAAATTTTGGAATTGTAAATTTTAGTTCTTGACATTGCATAGTTAGAGTTTGTTTTGAAAGTTCTTGAGTGTTTTGAATTGATATATACATTTAAAAATGTGATTTAAGTAATGTAAATATAATATATTCTCTTTCACATTTATCTAATTTCATCGGCTTACCAGGCTAAATATGAGACAAAGAGTTACTATGACATGACCCGACCTCCAAGCTTCAGTTAAGGAAGTGGGGCCTACAAACTGACAACTAACATCACCCTTTAGGGTCAAAGGACACTTAGGGGCCAAAGGATCATCCCAGGTGACCAAACCCAAAGTTGGGGCTCTTTTTCACTAACCTAGACCCCCATCCACATGCATGACAAGGCTTGGGTGCAGTTATAGGCCTCCAACTACATGCACAACACTTCCTCCATGCGGTTGCCACCCAAGTTGCCCAATTTAGAGGGTGTGGTCTCGAGATTTGAGCCACAATTCCAGGCCAACCTTCATACCACTGCCCAAAACTGCCTTAGACTTTCCAAAATCATTATTGACATGAGGAAAAAGCTAAACATTCAAACTTGAATCAAGAACTTGACCTAGACTGCTTAGAACACATATGACATTTCGTTAAACACATGGAAAACATGTAAGATATAGGTCATGAATGCATATCTCATCATAATAGTTTGAGATTCATTTGAGAATCACCAAGAAAGCTCTATGCCCTCTTCACATAGTTGCAACAATGCTTATTAGTCCATATACACATCAACTAGTCAATAACTAAACAATTCATGACAATAGCCATATATAATACACATCATATAACCAACATATAACCAAAAAATAACTAACATATAAACCATGGCAACTCAACCATAATATTGTCAACATAATCGCTACAAATGCTTGTAGATCACAATAAGGAAATGTCTCACATTAACATATGAAAATACCAATAAAGCCAAGGACTTCCACGTACCACCCGACCATAGATTGGGCTGAACCAAATCTCTCTTTGAGTCAACCACCCCCATGCCATATTCCAAGCATGAATGTGGAATCTTATGGATTAAACAAAAACAAAACCAAACTAGGGTTTCCAGAGGCCAACCACCTCAACCCTCAACCAATGATTTCCACCTCTACAGTTGTACATCACTAACACCAATCAGATCGGTCTCTACCCAAGTTATCCAAGGATCGAGGAACTAGTAACTCAACCCACAACCTTCTAGGGCTCCAAAGCGTTTGTCCAACCTGGCTCGAAGGACTAGTAACTCAACCCACAAAGGGTCCAAAGCATTTGTCCCAACCTAGGCTTCAGGAATAGTAACTCAACCCAAGTTATTTTAAGGCTTCCAGAATGTGTGTTGCAACCCACAACCATAAGAAACTTGAGCACCAATAAAAAAAATAAGTGGAAAAACCCACAACACCATGGATATTGATGAAATGGCAAGGCAAAGCTAAAACCACTGTCACTAGAGAAAAATCTCCATGCCAATGACAACATATAACTAGAAAATCACATGCATATACCATGCATCCAAAAATCAACAATGAAATCACACATACAACCTGTTACCTGCAAAGCAATCCAACTGTAGCTGTTGATTCAACTATTTCCTTGCACGTTCTTGCTTTTCCTTTTCCTTCATTCTCCAAATCAAATGTATGCCAAAGTTATCCAAAATTTCTCCAAGAATACTCTAAGTGTACAAGAGTATGAGAGCTCCAAAACTGAACTGACAAAAGGTTAAACTAACAAAATCCATTAATTGATCCTCAAAAGCATTTTTATCCTTGAGGCCACTATTTTCTTCATTTTCCTCTAATTTCCCTTGCATGCAAATCTATGTCTCTTCACCTTACTTTTTTCCTATTTTCCTTTATTTCATAAATAAAATGCCAATTAATGCCTCTTTGCCTTTATCAATGCCTTTTCCAATTTCCTTAGCCATTGATTAAAGAGAAAGTGATCATCACTAGGATGTTTTTCCCATCATTCAACTTGGAATATGTGCCCCATGACCTTGGTCCTATTTTTTTCACATGGAAAATTAATCAGGGGATGTTACAAACCCCTCCCCCTTAGGGGAACACCGTCCTCGGTTTTCTATGACACCTATAACTAGAAAACCGCTGAAAACAAAACATACTACCTATGGAGATTTATAACATAGGTTGATGCAGTATTTACAATGAAAACTATTGAAAACATGACAATCATACCATTTACTGGAGCTTTATAACACAACTCATTATGATATTTACAATAACAACCACATATGTACTCATGCACATTTGCTTCAATCAACAAATAACCATATTGTCTATGGAGCTTTATAAATCCAACTCGATACAATATTCACAATAATATGCACATTTTCTCAATTAGAAAATAAAATGATACAATGCCTGGATCAATCAACAAGCGAATCCAGAGGCTCACACATCCACCCTCAAAAGTCGTACCAGGATTCACCTCCTTTTGAGGAAGTCCAGAATCCAATGCCAAAGTCAAACGTGCATCCAATGTCCAGTGCTACAATCTTTGCACTACTTTTTCTCTCAGTGAATAGTTACCGACTCATTGTTCGAGGGTACACTGCCAATGTGCTTATGATTCCATCTGGAAGTGATGATGACAAAAACAAATTCATTCCCCAACCTTCCCTTCTCTGCTACATAGTCCATTGGGAAATTTGGTCACCCCCTTCCAAGTTCTATCGGAATCCCCTTCTCTTCTACACAGTCCCTCAAGCGATCCATCCCTTGACAAGGTTTCCTTGCATTAGAAGGTCCAAAAAACCAAGGCATATCCCTACTCAAAACCATCATACTGGTCATAACATGCTCATGGAAATCAATGGACACTATTGGGTACCAAAGTCCCACAATGGCCCTGCTCCTGAATGATTTACCATCATATTGTTGCATGTTCCAATTCCTTTCAGTGTTGCTGCTAACATTCTTGTAGCCAGTTCCAACCACCCAAACCAAGCATTTTCCATGATTTCCTGCAAATCTGTTGACTTCATGTCACAACAAGTCAAACTAGCCCTTTGATCAAATCATCATGTATAAACATATCACATCCGGTTAGCTCAAAACTAAACCACCATAAATCAGAATCATATATCACATGCATAATTAAATTTGAAATAAAATATTGATACTTAACCTTTGAATAATTCTTTGCTTCTACCTTTGTTCTTGTACTTTCCATACACACACCGGATTGGTTGCCAAACCTGAAAGCACCCAGTGTCTTCTCTTCTCTCTAATCACATACACACAGTGTACATCACAACACATACATCCACACATGGCATACAACGTTACAAAATACATACACCTACACCTAGTGTACAACACAACACATACACCTACACTCGATATATGACACAATGAATACACATGTCATGATACACCAACTACACAATACATGTAACACAGAAAAACATGTACACAATGCAACATGTGTGACATGTACATAATACCACAAGTACACAACACACCATATACAACATGTACACAATAACACACATGTACACAACACCACATGTACAACATGCACACAACACCGCATGTACAATATGTACACATCACCACATGTACACAACACCACATGTACAACATGTACACAACACCACCTAAACAACATGTACACAAAACCACATGTACACCATGTACACAACACCACCTATACAACATGTGCACAACACCGCATGTACACAACACCACATGCATAACATGTACACAACACCACCTACACATATGGAGACAACATTGTCTCTACCAAGAAACCTTACTTCTAATGTCTTTCTCATTCCTTATTGCGTGCATCCACAACCCAAATTCCAGGTATGTGGTTCTTTCTACTTATCCATGCTTGTCCTAGCAAGATGTAGATCACACTACTTTCATTCCGCTGATTTATTCTTCAATATTTCTGCAATAGCATAAACATAGACATAGTACATGCACATAATATCAATTCATTTCCACATGATACTACCCTCACAGATTTGTCAAGGCTACTATGCTTGCTTGATACTAGGAACTTCTTCGTGCCATTCACTTGCATAAACAATCATTCCTCCACAAGCATGATCCATGATGACCCTGTTAGACAATGGCATACATACATACATGTATACATATACAGACGTCAACATAATCATAATCACAACATAATTACCAGATATCATAAGGTCAAAGTTAAGAGAACTTTTTATATCCATGCACAACATGCATAACATTAAGAAAAATAATTCCCAACTTAACCAAGGCATTTGACGCCTCAAATCCATTTACTTTACCTTTCCTGTTACCTTTCCCATGACTATCCCGCCACTGTCCATTTACCCCAATGGACCCAACCAATCCAATTTGTTGTCATATTATTTCCTTCAGTTGCCCTTATACATGCGACAGGATTCATCCAGACCTTACATTACTTGAGTTTCATTCAGCTCCCCCTAAGCTCTATTAACATTCCTCTTTTCCTGAACAATTCCCAAGACCCTCAAAACATAAAAAGAAAACAAGAATAAAAACCATGAAAAACCAATAACAATACAATAATACAAAAAAATTGGCACGGCTATGCACCAAACGCAAACAAAACCGCAATTCAGACACAAAAAAATCACAAAATAACGAAAGCACAAAACTTTCAACATACACTATGACTCAATCCCCATGGGTTCCCAATGCTTCCAAGGGAAAGATCAACCTGAGCCTTCTTCAAGATTTCATGGCAACCTATTTTCCATGTAATCCCCTGCATCATACTACCATAAACACACACTTGTCAGTGCATAAATAAAGATAACAATATACCAGTTACCTTACCTTGTTGTGCCCAAAATACTAACCTATAATTGAGCACGTACATATATCATCTCTCAAGGGACTCCAATTCCTTAACGAATCCAGCCATAATTGGAAACCAACTATTATACCTGTCAAATACATGTTCATGAATCTAGCACATATGCACATAATGATCTAGGTGGATATTGGTGACCACCCACCTATTCCACCTGGACCTCAAGTTGGTTTCATCTGTTTCCTTGATTATAGCACAATTTACTATTTTTAGTAGTTTTTTGGGTCCTGAACTTTTGGAGCTCTTTTGATCCCATAAACACTATTTTTTGAGGTTCGCAACAGGCCCATAGTCGTAGGCCTAGGCCTGCCACAAATATTGTAGTACTTGGAGAGACCTTTCTAACAAGTTATCGTACATGCCAAACGAAGATCATATGACTAAGTTACGACCCTAGGAAGTTGGATGTCCAACTAACCCCAACGGGGCCCACAAACTCTCGACGTTCCATCTCCTAGGGTCAGGGTTTTGGTTGTTAAGGTTTCCCTTTTTTTCAATAATAAAAAGGCCCTTGAACCTCATTATAACACAATTGAGAGGCATGTAGTCGCCACATCTCTTCTCATAGATAAGTTACCATTTCCTGAGCTAGTTTATTTCCATTCTGTATGTAAGCATATTTCAGTTCTTTGATATTAATGAAATGAAGATTTATTTTTTCCACATCTCTGTGTTTATGTTTATATTTGTATTATGTTTCATTCATGCATAAGTCTATATCAGTTGTATCAGAGTAGTTTGCTCTTTCTTTGGTTTTTTGTTCTTGTCCCCAACGAGGTCAGGGTATAAGGAGTTGGGACTTGAAGTGGTTGAGCCCTTGAAATATCGACCCTGCCGACACTGATGACCTCCAATGGTGGAAGAAAAGAAAGACAAGGGAATAGGAGATCCTATCAAGATGTTTCTTGAAGAAGTGCTCGAGCGATAGAGCAACAAAATGGTGGGTGACATCTTACGGCCCTTCACCAACTCTTCATGGTAGTGTATTTGGATGACATCTTGATCTTCAACGAGAGTTGGAAAGAACATCTACACCATAATTGATGGGTCCTCCAAACCTTGCAACAACACAAATTGTGTGCGAATTTGGAGAAATGCACTTTTGGTATGACCTAGGTTCAATATATGGGGTATATCATTAATGAGCAAGGTGTGCATGTGGACCCAACAAAGATACAAGTTATCTAGGATTGGCCAGCCCCAATCACTCTAACATAGCTCCGCAACTTTCTAGGTCTTGCTAATTTCTATTGCAGGTTCGTGTTAGGATTCTCTCATATCACTTGGCCTTTGAATCAAGTCTCTAAGGGTAGAGAGAAAGAAAAGTTCTTTTGGTCTAAATCCCAACATAAGGCGTTTTCCAAGTTGAAGCATCGCCTCTACTTTGCACCAGTGCTCATATTACCATACCTACAACAATCATTTGAAATTGAGATAGATGCCTCTGACTGTGCTATTGGTGTAGTTCTTACCTAGCAGGGGCATCTAATGGCATGTCACAATGAGACACTTTTGGGTACAGTATGAAAGTATCCCACCTATGAAAGAGATATGTATTACATTGTGCAGTCCTACCAACATTGGAATCATTACATTATGGGTAAGGAAATGGTAATCCACATAGACCACCAACCCTTGCATTTCATATAGGCACAAGGAAAGTTGTAGAATAATCACCATCATAAATGGTCCACATATCTACAACAATTCCATTTGAACATTAATTACAAGAAGGGAAACACCAATAATGTTGTAGACTGCCTCATTCAACCTCCAATTATGGCTTTGACCATTGTGATTGACTCTTGTGGACACCAGACTTCGAGATAGATGCATATTTACAAGAGTGATCCATAATTTGGCACCACATATCAGATGCTCTTGGAAGGCAAGAATGTTAGATAAAAAAATTATATATATTTTAATTTGGGTTTTTAAATATATTGTTAGATTTTTTAATTTGGGCTTTGGTTAAATATTTATATTTAGTTAGCATATAAGGATAACTATTCATGATGAGGTATATTGTTGTTTGATATTTGTTTTTAGGATAGTTTAAAAGTTTTATGTTGTTAATTTTTTTGTATTTTTTTTAGTTTTACTCACATTTTGGTTATAAATTTTGGAATTGTAAATTTTAGTTCTTTTGTATAGTTAGAGTTTGTTTTGCAAGTTTTTGAGTGTTTTGAATTGATATATACATTTAAAAATGTGATTTAAGTAATGTAAATATAGTATGTTCTCTTTCACATTTATCTAATTTCATCAGCTTACTAGGCTAAATATGAGACAAAGAGTTACTATGACATGACTTGATCTCCAAGCTCCAGTTAAGGAAGTGGGGCCTACAATCTGACAACTAAGATCATCCTTCAGGGTCAAAGGACACTCAGGGGCCAAAGGATCATCCCAAGTGACAAAACGCAAAGTTGGGGCTCTTTTTCACTAACCTAGACCCCCATCCACATGCATGACAAGGCTTGGGTGCAGTTATAGGTCTCCAACTACATGCACAACACTACCTCCATGTGGTTGTCACCCAGGTTGCCCAATTTAGAGGGTGTGGTCCCGAGATCCAAGCCACAATTCCAAGCCAGCGTTCATACCACTGACCAGAACTGCCTTAGACTTTCCAAAATCATTATTGACATGAGGAAAAAGCTAAACATTCAAACAGGAATAAAAAACTTGACCTAGATTGCTTAGAACACATATGATATTTCATTAAACACATGGAAAACATGTAAGATATAGGTCATGAATGCATATCTCATCATAATAGTTTGAGATTCATCTGAGAATCACCAAAAAAGCTCTATGCCTTCTCCACATAGTTGCAACAATGCTTATTAGTCTATATACACATCAACTAGTTAATAACTAAACAATTCATGACAATATCCATAGATAATACACATCATATAACCAACATATAACCAAAAAATAGCTAACATATAAACCATGGCAACTCAACCATAATATCGTCAACATAATCGCTACAAATGCTTGTAGACCACAATACGGAAATGTCTCATATTAACATATGAAAATACCAACAAAACTAGGGACTTCCACGTACCACCTGACCATAGATTGGGCTGAACCAAATCTCTCTTTGAGTCAATCAGCCCCGTGCCATATTCCAATCATGAATTTGGGATCTCATGGATTAAACAAAAGCAAAACCAAACCAGGGTTTCCAAAGGCCAACCACCTCAACCCTCAACCAATGATTTCCACCTCTACAGTTGTACATCACTAGCACCAATTAGATCGGTCTCTACCCAGGTTATCTAGGGATCGAGGAACTAGTAACTCAACCCACAACCTTCTAGGGCTCTAGAGCGTTTGTCCAACCTGGCTCGAAGGACTAGTAACTCAACCCAAAAAGGGTCCAAAGCATTTCTCCCAACCTAGGCTTCAGGACTAGTAACTCAACCCAAGTTGTTTTAAGGCTTCCAGAATGTTTGTTCCAACCCACAACCATAAGGAACTTGAGCACCAATAAAAAAAAAAAATAAGTGGAAAAACCCACAACACCATGGATATCGAGGAAATGGAAAGGCAAAGCTAAAACCACTATCACTCTAGAAAAATCTCCATGCTAATGACAACACATAACTAGAAAATCACATGCATATACCATGCATCCAAAAATCAACAAGGAAATCACACATACAACCTATTACCTGCAAAGCAATCCAACTGTAGCTGTTGATCCAACTATTTCCTTGCATGTTCTTGTTTTTCCTTTTCCTTCATTCTCCAAATCAAATGTATGCCAAAGTTATCCAAAATTGCTCTAAGAATACTCTAAGTATGCAAGAGTATGTGAGCTCCGAAACTGAATTGACAAAAGGTTAAACTAACAAAATCCATCAATTGATCCTTGGAAGCATTTTTATCCTTAAGGCCACTATTTTCTTCATTTTCCTTCATTTTTCCTCTAATTTCCCTTGCATGCAAATCTATGTCTCTTCACCTTACTTTTCTCACATTTTCCTTTATTTTATAAATAAAATGCCAATTAATGCCTCTTTGCCTTTATCAATGCCTTTTCCAATTTCCTTAGCCATTGATTAAAGAGAAAGTGATCCCCACTAGGATGTTTTTCTCATCATTCAACTTGGAATACGTGTCCCATGACCTTGGTCTTATGTTTTTCACATGGAAAATCAATCAGGGGATGTTGCAAACCCCTCCCCCTTATGGGAACACCATCCTCGGTTTTCTATGACACCTATAAATAGAAAACCGTTGAAAACAAAACATACTATCTCTGGAGATTTATAACATAGGTCGATGCAATATTTACAATGAAAACTGCTGAAAACATGACAATCATACCATTTACTGGAGCTTTATAACACAACTCATTATGATATTTACAATAACAACCACATATATACTCATGCACATTTGCTTCAATCAACAAATAACCATATTGTCTATGGAACTTTATAAATCCAACTTGATACATTATTCACAATAATATGCACATTTTCTCAACTAGAAAATAAAAGGATACAATGCCTGGATCAATCAACAAGTGAATCCAGAGGCTCACACCTCCACCCTCAAAAGTAGTACCAGGATTCACCTCATTCCCAGGAGGTCCAGAATCTAATGCCAAAGTCAAACATGCATCCAATGTCTAGCGCTACAATCTTTGCACTACTTTTTCTCTCAGTGAATAGTTACCAACTCATTGTTCTAGGGTACATTGCCAATGTGCTTATGATTCCATCTGGAAATGATGATGACAAAAACAAATTCATTCCCCAACCTTCCCTTCTCTGCTACATAGTCCATTGGGAAATCTGGTCACCCCCTTTCGTGTAGTCACACACCTTCCAAGTTCTATCGGAATCCTCTTCTCTTCTACACAGTCCCTCGAGCAATCCATCCCTTGCCAAGGTTTCCTTGCATTAGAAGGTCCAAAAAACCAAGGCATATCCCTACTCAAAACCATCATACTAGTCATAGCATGCTCATGGAAATCAATGGACACTATTGGGTGCCAAAGTCCCACAATGGCCCTGCTCCTGAATGATTTACCATCATATTGTTGCATGTTCCTTTCAGTGTTGTTGCTAACATTCTTGTAGCCAGTTCCAACCACCCAAACCGAGCATTTTCCATGCTTTCCTGCAATTCTATTTACTTCATGTTGTAACAAGTCAAACTAGCCCTTTGTTCAAATCATCACGTATAAACATATCACATCCGGTTAGCTCAAAACTAAACCATCATAAATTAGAATCATATATCACATGCATAATTAAATTTGAAATAAAATATTGATACTTAACCTTTGAATAATTCTTTGCTTCTACCTTTGTTCTTGTACTTTCCATACACACACTGGATCGGTTACCAAACCTGGAAGCACCCAGTGCCTTCTCTTCTCTCTAATCACGTACACATAGTGTACATCACAACACACACATCCACACATGGTGTACAACATTACAAAATATATACACGTACACCTAGTGTACAACACAACACATACACATACACCCAGTGTATGACACAATGAATACACATGTCTTGATACAACAACTACACAATACATGTAACACAGAAAAACATGTACACAACGCAACATGTATGACATTTACATAATACCACATGTACGCAACACACCATATACAACATGTACACAATAACACACATGTACACAACACCACATGTACAACATGCACACAACACCACATGTACAATATGTACACATCACCACATGTATAACATGTACACAACACCACCTGAACAACATGTACACAACACCATATGTACAACATGTACACAACACCATATGTACATAGCACCACATGTACAACATGTACACAACACCACCTGTACAACATGTGCACAACACCACATGCATAACATGTACACAACACCACCTACACATATGGAGATAACATTGTCTCTACCAAGAAACCTTGCTTCTAATGTCTTTCTCATTCCTTACTCTAGGTTTTAACCCCGTACAGAAATTACCTGCATATGAATTCTAAAACACAAATAAACAATGCGAGAGCATGACACATAAAACACATATACACAAAGATTTTCCCCTAGATTCCAAAGCTGGGACTACTAGCTTGATTTTTCATTATGCTCCTTTCAATGTTATAATACATATTTATAAATGCCGAAGCATCCAATACCATGGACTGAAAACCATCGCATCCAAAACCATGGACCGAAAACCATCGCGTCTAAAACCATGTGCAAAAATCATGCACAAAACCATAGGTAGCTCCGCCCAACCTAATATAGGGTCCAATGGGGGGTTACCTGCACCGCTCAAACCCCCTGTGACCCCCCCGCTATGCAATTGGTGCAACAAAGGGGGGGATCCGCCCCCCCTCTGACCCCCCGGTTAACTACGTGGGCTAGTCATGGAAAGAATATAACACAACCCAACATTCTCCCACTTGTTGTTTTCTTTCCATAGGGGGCCACAAGAGAGCTTAGTCATTTATCCAGCCCTGCAATGCCCATTGTTTCTCTACACCAAGAGAACTTCTTAGAGCTCACAGATTTTGTTAATGTATCTGCAGTATTCTTCAAAGTGTCCACCTTTACCAGCAACACCTTTTTGTCTTCTATCATATCCCTCACAAAGTGATACTGAACATCAATGTGCTTTGTCTTTGAATGATATGCAGGGTTCTTTGCTAAAAAAATTTCACTTTGGCTGTCACAGTCTATTCTTATAGCTCCCTGTACTAACCCTATACTTGAACACAATCTCTACAACCAAACTTCTTCCTTTCTTGCATGAGTGGCTACCATGTATTCTGCCTCTGTAGTTGATAGTGCCAATATAGATTGTTTCATACTCATCCAACTAATTGCACCTCCAAATAGGTTAAACACATACCAACTTGTAGATATTCTCTGATCTAGATCTCCGGCCCAGTCTGCATCAACAAAGCCACGGATATCCAACACTTTATCTAATCTTGGTCTTCCTTGGTAGCACAAACCATAATCACTAGTGCCACGCAAATACCTGAAAACCTGCTTCACTACTATCTAGTGCTCCTTCCCTGGTTTTGACATAAACCTGCTCAATACTCCCAATGCATGTGCAATGTCTGGTCTAGTATAGACCATTGCATACATTAGCCTACTCACTTCACTTGCATATGGAACACGGGACATGTCCTATTCCTCTTCTTGTGTCATGGGACATTGTTTAGTAGATAACCTCACACCTACAGGAATAGGAACCTTCACAGGTTTACTATCTTGCATATTAAACCTCTGCAGTATTGTCTCGACATACTTCCTCTGGTTTAACCAGAGCTTCCTCTTTTCCCTGTCTCTTTTAATTTCCATGCCCAAAATATAGTTTGCAGCACCAAGATCTTTCATGTCGAATTTAGAGGACAATTGGGTCTTCAAATCTTGGATAACTTCTTTTCCATTTCCAACCAGCAACATATCATCCACATACAAGACCAGATAAGTAACATGGTCACCAATTAATTTAAAATACACACAGTGATCTGTTTTGCTTCTGGTGAAGCCAAGTTCCCATATAAATGCATCAAATTTCTAATACCACATCCTTGGTGACTGTTTTAACCCATACAGAGACTTCTTTAACTTGCATACCAATTCTTTCTTACCCTTCACCACAAAGCCTTCAGGTTGCTTCATGTAGATTTCCTCTTCCAGATCCTTGTGAAAAAATGTTGTCTTCACATCCATCTGTTCTACCTCAAAATAAAAAGCAACAACAACAGATAAAAGTAATCTAATAGAAGCTACCTTAGCAACAGGAGAAAAAATATCACCAAAATCAATTCCCGGCACCTGGGAATAACCTTTTGCTACCAATCAATCTTTGTATTTCACCACCTTTCCTTCTGCATTTCTCTTCTTCTTGAACACCCATTTGCTGCCAATGGGTTTCCTTCCATCCGACAACTCCACCAGATCCCAAGCCTCATTTTTGTGCAAAGATGCCATTTCATCAACCATGGCCTCTTTCCAGAGTTTGCCATCCTCTGAATCTACTGCTTCCTTCACAGTTCTGGGATCATCGTGAGTAATAGATAAAGAAAAATTTGAACAAAAAGTAGATGGACTATACCTTTCTGGCTACCTTCTTTCTTGAATTCATCTTCTCACACCCGAAGTTTGTGGCTCTTCATCTTCTGATTCCTCCTCTGTTGTAGAGTCTGATTCTTCCTCCTTAAGCTCAAACTCTATCTTCTCAGGTTCCTTTGGTTGGACTTCATGTTTAATAACATATTTTACCTCTCTGAACACCACATCTTGGTTGTACACAACCTTCCTTTTTACTGGGTTCAAAGCTTATAACCCTTTGAACCATCCTTATACCCAATAAAGATGCACTTTTCAGATTTACTATCCAACTTGGTTTGTTTCTCCTTTGGAACATGTACATATGCATCACATCCAAATACCCTCAGATGTGAAAGAGAGGTTTCTTACCAGTCCATACCTCTTGTGGAGTCTTATCCTCCAACATTGATGAAGGTGATCTGTTGACCAAGTAACATGTTGTCTCCACCGCCTCTGCCTAGAATTCCTGTCCTAACCTGACAACACTAAGCATACTTCTTGCACTTTCCATCAACGTCTTGTTCATTCTTTCTGCAACTCCATTTTTCCTAGGTGTGTATGGAGTATTTTTCTGCCGTGCTATACCACACTTCTTACATAATTCTTCAAATTCCTTACTGCAAATCTCTTCGCCATTATCTATCCTTAACACCTTTATCTTCTTCTATTTTTCATCAGACACTCCCATTGGTTTAGTACCCGGATCTACCGCCATCCACTGATCTTTATCCACCAACAGATCCTCCATCTTGAGTTTCCACAATTCAAAACATTGACCATTAAATTTCTTGATCTCTATCTTTTCACTGCTCGCCATCTTCTTTCACCACTAGAATCGATGTCATAGATCTCCACTGAACAGGGTCTACCACAGGCTCGAGCGAAACCTCTCAGCAACAAAGGCGTCCCCTTGAAGCCAAAAACTTGGCTTTGATACCAAATTTAGGTTTTAACCCCGTACAGAAATTACCTGCATACGAATTCTAAAACACAGAAAATAAACAATGCGAGTGCATAACACATAAAACACATATACACAGAGATTTTCCCCTGGATCCCAAAACTAGGACTACCAGCTTGATTTTTCATTATTTTCCTTTCAATGTTACAATGCATATTTATACATGCCGAAGCATCCAATACCATGGACTGAAAACCATCGCATCCAGAACCATGGACCGAAAACCATCACGTCCAAAACCATGTGCGAAAATCATGCACAAAACCATAGGTAGGTCTGCCCAACCTAATATATGGTTACTTGCATAAAGGGGGGTTACCTGCACCCCTCAAACCCCCTATGACCCCCCTGCTACACAATCGACGCAACGAAGGGGGGGCTCTGCCCCCCTCTAACCCCCCGATTAACTACATGGGCTAGTCATGGAAAGAATATAACACAACCCAACATTTACTGTGTGCATCCATAACCCAAATTCCAAGTCTGCGGTTCTTTCTAGTTATCCATGCTTTTCCTCGCAAGATGTAGATCACACTACTTTCATTCCATTGATTTATTCTTCAATGTTTCCTGCCATAGCATAAACATAGACACAGTATAAGCACATAATATCAATTCATATCTACATGATACTACCCTCACAGGTCTGTCAAGGCTACTATGCCTGCTTGATACCAAAAACTTCTTCATGCCATTCACTTGCATAAACAATCATTCCTCCACAAGCATGATCCATGATGACCCTGTTAGACAATGGCATACATACATACATACATGTATACATATACAGACATCAACATAATCATAATTACAACATAATTACCAGATATCATAAGGTCAAAGTTAAGAGAATTTCATATATTCATGCACAACATTAAGAAAAATAATTCCCAACTTAACCAAGGCCTCAAAATCCATTTACTTTACCTTTCCTGTTACCTTTCTCATGACTATCTTGCCACTGTCCATTTACCCCAATGGACCCAACCAATCCAATTGGTTGTCATATTATTTCCTTCAGTTTCCCTTATACATGCGATAGGCTTCATCCGGACCTCACATTACTTGAGTTTCATTCAGCTTCCCCTGAGCTCTATTAACATTCCTCTTTCCCTGAACAATTCCCAAGACCCTCAAAACATAAAAATCAAGTGAAAAAAGAAAACAAGAATAAAAACCATGAAAAACCAATAACAATACGATACTACAAAAAAATGGGCATGGCCATGCACCATCCACAAACAAAACCGCAAGTTAGACACAAACAAATCACAAAATAATGAAAGCACAAAACTTTCAACATACACTATGACTCAATCTCCATGGGTTCCCAATGCTTCCAAGGGAAAGATCAACCTAATCCTTCTTCAAGATTTCATGGCAACCTCTTTTCCATGTAAAAGCCTGCATCATACTGCCATAAACGCACAATTGTGAGTGCATAAATAAAGATAATAGTATACCAGTTACCTTACCTTGTTGTGTGCAACACACTAATCTATAATTGAGCATGTACATATATCATCTCTCAAGGGACTCCAATTCCTTAATGAATCCAGCCATAATTGGAAACCAACTATTATACCTATCAAATACATGTTCATGAATCTAGCACATATCCACACTATGATCTAGGTGTATATTGGTGACCACCCACCTATTCCACCTAGACCTCAAGCTGGTTTCATCAGTTTCCTTGATTATAGCACAATTTACTATTTTTATTAGTTTTTTGGGTCCTGAACTTTTGGAGCTCTTTTGATCCCCTAAACACTATTTTTTGAGGTTCGCAACAGGCCCATAGTCATAGGCCTAGGCCTTCCACAAATATTGTAGTACTTGGAGAGACCTTTCTAACAAGGTATCATATGTGCCAAACGAAGATCATATGACCAAGTTACGACCCTAGGAAGTTGGATGTCCAACTAACCCCAACGGGGCCCACAAACTCTAAATGTTCCATCTCCTAGGGTTAGGGTTTTGGTTTTTAGGGTTTCCCTTTGTTGTTCAATAATAAAAAGGCCCTTGAGCCTCATTATAACACAATTGAGAGGCATGTAGTCGCCACATCTCTTCTCATAGATAAGCTACCATTGCCTGAGCTAGTTTATTTCCATTCTATATGTAAGCATATTTCAGTTCTTTGATATTAATGAAATGAAGATTTATTTTTCCGCATCTCTGTGTTTATGTTTATATTTGTATTATGTTTCATTCATGCATAAGTCTATATCAATTGTATCAGAGTGGTCTGCTCTTTCTTTGGTTTTTTGTTCTTGTCCCTAACGAGGTCAGGGTATAAGGAGTTGGGACTTGAACTGGTTGAGCCGTTGAGATATCGACCCTGCTGACACTGACAACCTCCCATGGTGGAAGAAAAGAAAGATGAGGGAGTAGGAGATCCTATCAAGATGTTTCTCGAAGAAGCACTGGAGCGATAGAGCAACAAAATGTGGGTGACATCTTGCGGCCCTTCACCAACTCTTCATGGTAGTGTATTTGGACGACATCTTGATCTTCAACCAGAGTTGGAAAGGACACCTACACCATATTTGACGGGTCCTCCAAACCTTGCAACAACACAAATTGTGTGCGAATTTGGAGAAATGCACTTTTGGTATGACCTAGGTTCAATATATGGGGTACATCATTGTTGAGCAGGGTCTACATGTGGACCCAACAAAGATACAAGTTATCTAGGAATGGCCAACCCTAATCACTCTAACAGAGCTCCACAAATTTCTGGGTCTTGCTAATTTCTATCGCAGGTTTGTGTTGGGATTCTCTCATATCACTTGGCCTTTGAGTCAAGTCACCAAAGGTAGAGAGAAATAAAAGTTCTTTCAGTCTAAATCCCAACATAAGGCATTTTCCAAGTTGAAGCATCGCCTCTGCTTTGCACCAGTGCTCATATTACCATACCTACAACAATCATTTGAAATTGAGATAGATGTCTTCGACTGTGCTATTGGTGTAGTTCTTACCTAGCAGGGACATCCAATGGCATGTCACAATGAGACACTTTTAGGTACAGTATGAAAGTATCCCACCTATGAAAGAGATATGTATTACATTATGCAGTCCTACCGATAATGGAATCATTACATTAGGGGTAAGGAAACAATAATCCACATAGACCACCAACCCTTGCATTTCATATAGACATGAGGAAAGTTGTAGAATAATCACCATCAGAAATGGTCCACATATCTACAACAATTCCATTTGAACATTAATTACAAGAAGGGAAACACCAATAATGTTGCAGACCGCCTCATTCGACCTTCGATTATGGTGTTGACCATTGTGATTGAATCTTGTGGACACCAAACTTCAAGATAGACGCATCTTTACAAGAGTGATCCATAATTTGTCACCACATATCAGATGCTTCTGGAAGGAAAGAAAGTTCCAGAATTTCACCTTTTGGACACACTATTAGTCCACCTACGACATCTATATGTTCCTTCAAGCAAACATGCCAAGATGATTTTGGAGGAACACTACAGTCGATTTGCTGAACATTTTGGGGTGGAAAAAATAGTGGCAGTGTTGTAGAAGTATTTTTATTAGTCGAACCTTTGACAGGATGTTGGGAAGTACATAAGGTCCCATACTTCCTACACCATTCCCAAGCCTACAATCAAGAATCAGGGCCTGTATACTCCTATGCATACTCATAGCCATCCCTGGGAATCCATCTCCATGGATTACACGTCACGCCTTCCTTCTACCAATCATGGAAATGACTGTGTTTTCTAGGTCATCAATATATTCTCTAAGATGACCATTCTGGCGGCCCGCAAGAAGAGTGTCACAATAGAAGCCACTTCCAAAATATTTTTTGAATGAGTATGGGTACACTTTGGGATCCCATAGTCCATTATCTTACATCGGGACAATAGGTTCCTATGTACATTATGGTCAAGCCTCTAGTCATTGTTGGATACCAAGTTCACTAAGTCCACGACCTTCCACCCCCAATCTGATGTCCAAACTTAGGTCATCAACAAGATGATCATGCACATCCTATCCATGTACAAATCAAAGCATCCATGCACATGGGATGAAATCCTCCCCTATGTCCAACACAACTATAAAACATCTCTCCATAATTCAACTGGACACAACCCATTTCAGGTGGGGTTGGGATTCCAACCACAATGTCCAATTGATGTTGCCATACCACTTGCAACTTCTTAGGTAGATTTATCTCATGTCCAGTCCAAAGTTAACATAGATACCAACTTCATTGAATGCATTCAACACATATTCCATCCGGTCCATGACATATTGGATAGAGAAAATTCTAAGTACAAATAGCATCATGATCAGCATTGGGTGTGTTTATGGGAAAACTAGTATTCCTAAGGAATGCTAGCCCTCTAGGTTTGGTAGCTACCCTAGAAACAACAATTTAAAGCAATTCAATGATTTCTTCTATGTGTAACAAATAAGAGAAAGATAATGGAACCAACCTGGAACTTCCTCTTAATCCCTTGCTTGTTCTCTCTCCCCTTTGATAGATCCTGCAACTCCTCCCCATACTTAACATGCTTGGAGAGTACCTGCACAAGTACAGCAACAAAGAACCATCAAAGCATCGTGATCTATTACAACATAACCATTAAAGAATCAGATATATAATGGACAAATGATAGCATTCACAAAAGATAACATTCACAATTGCACAATCATATGGAAGAAAACTTGAAGAACTTTATTAATAGAAGGGAGAATTACAACCCAGTTGTCTGATCCAGCATCATCCTCCTAGCTTCAATCCTTCTTCACCTCATGAAATAGCAATATCACTCTAACAATACAATGCTCCTTCCTCAATTACAAACTATCAACACTTCCTTGCAATTCACAATATTCTAGCCTCTAGATCTCTTGAATTGGAGATCCATTTATAGATGCGTGCAAGGGTGTGAGTCATCCATGGGGTTTGATTAGTGTCATTCCACTTGTTACAATTGGTTCCACTTGGAGATTTCTTAGATCCCTTATTCATCCTAGGGCGAATTCAGAGAGGCAAGTGGCACAGGAGAAGTTTCTAGAAGATTCCATGAGCAACCACCTAGCAAACTGTCTCGGACATTTGTCCATCCTCACCCATCGCACCCTATAGAAGGCCTAATCAGTATGCATCACACCCTGGTAGTGTACCACTCAGTATGCATCGCACTTTTACAGTGGAACAGTCAGTATGGTTTAATTTAGGCCATTTTTGGATGGTTTCTTAGGTGGAACTTTTGGGGAATGATGTATTCAGATGATTATGTTCCTTTAGGCCATGAAACAACTCTTTTAGGGGTTGATGATCCCTAGTTTATAGACATATAAGTTTGGGCTTGATGTGCCCAAATATGTATATAACAGTTGCCCCCTAAAGCATGAAGTCGTAAATATTGATGTTGGGTGAAATGCTTTATCATGAGGATCTGAAGTTTCGAACTGGAAGGTGACCTGCACAAGTTACAATACAATACATCATCATAATATAATTTTCATGATCCAGCTGAGGGAGGCATTCCCATGCTCAGCTTTATAAATTCATTTCATGTACATAGATGAGATAGTCGTTTGCAGATATAGACTGGTGGTTCTTCAGATATAGAGTTATCATCCATGGTTAGGATGACCATCTGTGTAGAGCCTTTGTACATTTGGTTTTGTGTAGAGTCTGCAGATACAGATTGGTGATTTTTATGTCCCTGAATATATCGCAGCCCAAATGGATGAAACTAGATCCGGGGTCTTCAAAATCGTTCAATCTTCGCTCGATGTACAAGTCAATCCATGTGAAGAGATGTTTTGAAGTCGAACATGGAAAGACATTGCTTGATTACTAGCCAATGAGGTAAGCTATTAACAAACGCGAGAGGAAACATCGATAATGATAATGACCCTCAAGGTACTATAGTACAATTCACGTGGTGTGAATATATGATCCAACGTCGAACACCACACAAAATCTTTCGGTCGAAGGCCATTGATGTTAACCTGTCGTTGGAAGTGAGAAACTTGCCATTGATGTATGCAAGCTTCAAAGTACTAAAAGGGGTGTTTCTAAGTCAACTTCTTGGATAATGAGCTGACATCGACAAGAAGTGACTCGTTGTAGGAGGGCCTTGATGTATCCCACATCTACGACATGAAACGAAGCAAATGATTTCTGGAGGTGAAAATGAACTGACAACACAAGGTTCAGGAATGGCGGTCATGAAAAAAATGAAGGTTGGAGGTATTGCAGTGGATGAGACATTAACTGGATGGTGGTTTCTCAACTGAATGACTTCTCTTGAACATGTCGGCGACACTGAGATGAATTGGTAGCATTAACCCCAAAAGATGGATGGTATGAAAGACCAATGGTGAGATGACCAGTGAATGGAATAACCCAACCCAACTCAATAATGGTGATGAAGTGAAAGTGTCATGTTCAAGAGCGACTTGCTACCATAAATTCTTCAAGTTTTCTTCCCCTTTTTCCCCAGTCATTACTGACCAATACCTCTTTATTTTTGTCAAGCTTGAGGAGGATAACATATGCTTGTTCTATAATTCACCCTTCGGGCAAACCTGTCGCTATTTAATGTTTTAACGAGTCTAGCGACAGTGAAACTCGGTCTCGTCTAGATGGACAAGTTTGTCGCTATTGTTTTAATGAGTTTAACGACAAGGATAACTTGGTCCTTTTCATGTTTAGAGAGTTTGAAAAGGGACGAAAAGAAAACTCCACCAGTTCTTTTTTGTAAAATAATCCCTCAGGTCTGAAAAATGATAAAATAATACAGGAGGGATGACATTTCCAATCACTTTAATGAGCTGAAAAGGCCAAGTGCTCAACAATCTTTTCATGTTTAACAAGTCTGAAAAGAGTTTAAAGAGGACTCTATTTTGAAGAATGAGTGGTGTCTAGGGTAGCAACTGGTTTCGGTGATTTTGGAACTCCTCAAAAAGGGGTAAAACAACCAAGTGTAAGCATATGATCGGCCAAAGGGATGGTGGTGATGGGATGTACATGACCAAGGTTCAAAAGGCTGATAGAATGGCAATCACAAAGGTTAATTTACTTGTAAATGGGTTCATTTTTTGACAAGATTGAACCATGGGGAACTATGCTTGGATTCAGTTTCATTTTTACACAAGCTTGAAATGAAAAACTATGCTTGGATTCAAATTCATTTTTACACAAGCTCGAAATGAAAAAACTATGCTTGAATTCAATTTCATTTTTACACAAGCTTGAAATGAAAAAACTATGCGCTTGGATTCGGTTTCATTTTTACACAAGCTTGAAATGGAAAAACTATGCTTGGATTCAATTTCATTTTTACACAAGCTTGAAATGAAAAAACTATGCTTGAATTCAGTTTCATTTTAACATAAGCTTGAAATGAAAAAACTATGCTTGAAAAATGGTTTGCATGCCCCTAGCATGATGAAAGGGAGAGTCCCCTATAACCAGATGGAAGTCACTGCGGTGAAGCAGGACGGTTATCGAACACCTATTTGTCTTTGTCCAAAATAGATAAAGGTGAGTCTCTTGTAACCAGATGGAAGTCACTGTGGTGAGGCAGGACGGTTATCCAACACCTCTTTGACTTTGTCCAGAATAGACAAAGGTGAAAGGTGTGATAGACCAATCATTTAACACCTCTTTGGCTTCGTCCAGAATAGACAAAGGTGAATGGTGTGATAGACCAATCATATAACCTACAGGGAAACTAATTTAACACCTCTTTGGCTTCATCCAAATTAGACAAAGGTGAATGGTGTGATAGACCAATCACATAACCTATAGGGAAACTTATCTTTACAACTAGGTGCATGGCCCCCAAGCTTCATTACAATCATTAGGCTACTCATGGCTATCAGGTGGATGGAATGAACGTTCAAGTGATACCGTTGATGTGAATGGACGATTTAGGGATGATGATTGACTTGGAGCTATGTTTGGACTAGGAAATGAAAGCTGGTCAACGGTGACAATCCTGCCTTCATGCGAGAAACAAATCACTCGAAAGAGTGTTGAAACAATAGCTCCCATGTGATAAACATAGTCACGCCCAAGAAGTAAATTGTAATCTAAAGGTCCTGGGACTACCATCACATTCAGATAAATGATTTTTCCTCCCAAAGTGATAGGTAACTGAGGAAGGATCCCTAATGGTCGACTAGTTCCTTTGTTAAAGCCCAACAGATTCTGTGTAACAGGCACAAGTGGTGGCGAACCGAGCGCTTGCCAAGTAGTTGAGGAAAGGATACTCACTGATGATCCTTCGTCTATAATAGTGCCAGGTACAATAATATTACAAACTTGTACTATGATCTGGAAAGGCACATAAGAAGGAAGGCGGGATCTTGCCAGTTGATTCCAATCAAAGGAAGTAACTAGACTACTTGGAGGGGGTACCATAGAAATGAGAGGATTAACCCCTTGAGTTACTAGAACTGGAGGGTTTTCCTCCTGTCTTGATGGAACAGGTGGATTTCCCCCAAGCTCATTTGGATATGAAGAAACAAAAAGAACTTGAGTGGTATCATTTTCATTCTCTTTGGGAAAGGTACGATTAGCTAAAGGTGAAATCAGGTCAATTGCTACCTCGACCTGTTGATTTTGGTCGGGCATAGACTTATAGGATTCACTTTCAGAGAGAGTGGTCTCGACCGACGATTGATTTAAGTTAGTCAGTTCATCACCTAGTGAAGGATTCAAGGAAAGTTTCTTGTAACCAGATGGAAGTTGCTGCGGTGAAGCAGGACGCTTATCCAACACTCTTTTGGCTTCATCCAAATAGGGACAAAGGTGAAAGGGGTGTATACCTTCACATTGTTGGCATTATGATGCATGTGTTGTACTTGATGGCAACCCACTCGTAGAAGAACATCTCACTTATTTATAACTAGATGAATCTACAGAAGAAATATCAGATGTGACTGAATGCATGGGATGTAGGACAGCTTAAAGGAATCAGATAGCAATTATCAGTAATGACAAGTTAGCTTTGCCATCAAGTCCAAAGGGGGAGATTTTTGGCATTATGAGACAAGTGTTGTCCTTGATGGCAAATCACATAGATGACAGATCATAGTGCAGTAGGTCAATAGCAAGGAATTGATGATCAGACTACAAAGAATGAAGAAAGAAGAGTATATATGCAGGCTCAGAGTATATACGCAGGTTCACTATATACCAAGTAGGTTATACATGCAAGTTATACGTAGGTTCACTATGTACCAAGTCGCGTATATACGTATACCAAGTAGGGTATACACGCAAGTTATACGCAGGTTCACTATGTACCAAGTCGCGTATATACGTAGGTTCGCTATATACCAAGTAGGGTATACACGCAGATTATACACGCAGGTTCACTATATACAAAGGCGCGTATACACGCGGGATTGCGATCAAAATTCGCGTATGCGTATGCACGCATTTTCATGCATGGAAAAGCGCGTACATGTGGGAAAGCTTATTTTGGGTCCGTGGTATTTAGACCTATGGTTTTGGTCCTTGGTATTGCATCTGAAGTGCTGATCCCAAGTATTGGGTCCATGGTATTTATTTGTTATGGTTTTGGACCGTGGTATGATGAAAGGCCTAAGACTATAAAAGGAGAAGAAGATCATTAGGCAAAGGCATGGAAAAATTCTTGAATATCTGATGAAGTATGAGGTATATCGGGATCAAATGGTTTGAAATGAACTATCTCTATATGGTTGATTATGTTATTCTAGATCTGTATACTGACGCATGTAATGATCTGAACTGAGTATAACTTAAGTTTGAAATCATTGCAAGTCATGATTGAGTATTTATAGATCTGTACGCGGGTTGGCTTTGGTGAAAGTGCGTATGTACACGGGTTTGGTTCATTGTAGTAGCGTATACCATTTGAGCTATGATGTTTGAAGTTACAGGTGGTTCTGGTTGTTGATGAGTTCTGATGACTATTTAATGGTGTTAGTATTTTGCATATTCAGTTTGATTGATTGTGTTTAGCCTCAGTGTTGATGGATGAGATCTAATAATGGATCAGGATCATAATGGCTCATATTTATGTGATCTGATGGACTAGATCTGGTTGCTAACACTCATATATGTAATGATCTAGATATGTATGAAGTCAGGAAGTGCAACAAAGTTATATGTAAGTATTTGATGACATATACGCTAGTTCGCTTTGGTGAAGTCGCGTATACACGCTGGTGCGGCACTTCCAAGTAGCGTATGCACTCTGATGCATGATTTTTGAAGATACAGTTGGATCTGAATATTGTTGCAGAGTTCAGTGTTCTGCTTTGTGTTCTGGTGACTGTGTTGATTAACAGTGTTACAGTATTGGGTGATTCAGAGATTGATGACGTAGGTGTAGTTGATGGGTTTTGCAATAGTGATTGAGTTTGTGCTTCAATGTTATTAATGGGTCCAGTATGAAAATTGGATGAAATGTGGCCTTTCAGATTATGAGTTGTGCTTCAGGAGTATCCAGTCTGAAAATGAATGAAACGTGGTACTCGGAGGTGAGAAGATTGTAGGTCGGTGCCTACGTACTAGTATCTTAGCTAGTACAAGAGCTAAGGGGGTTGGAGCTCCCTTCCAGTAGCAGTTGGAAAATGAGTAAAGGTTGGAGCATTTCAGCAGGTAGCAGCCTGCATACTAGTACATCAGCTAGTACAAGAGCAAAGGGGGTTGTAGCTCCCTTCTAGGAGAGTCTGGAGAACGAGAGAAGGTTGTAGCCTTCTGTAGGTAGAAGCCTGCATACTGGTATAAGACTGCACCCGTACAAAATCATTGTAAAAGAAGATTCTTATTAAAAGAAGATTGAGACGACTTGCAGCAGGTGGTTTTCACCCGCATTGGGTTTCCACCTTATATCATGGTGTTCATGTGTGCTCTTTATGTGTGATGATTTGTTCTGTTTTACTGCGCATGTTTACTGCTAATATGGTTAATAATGATCTGATGCTCTCACTAAGGATCAACTAACTGAATCATAAGTTTACTGGATATACGCTAGTTGCTTTACACACAGTTGCATATACACGCGGTTTGCCTTAACTGAAGTAGCATATATGAATCTTAACATGGAAATGAAAAAGTTATATTTATTTGATAATACTGATTCACCCCCCCTCTCACTATTATTTCCAACACACATAGCCTACATGGAAGCTTGACTTTTCCCTTTTGCCCATGAATTTTACTATCACTAGTTGATGGTGCGTTACCAACATGATCTCCAGAGGTTGATGACACGAGATGGTGTGAATGAGAGGACCATTCTTTCAAGATTCGAGGAAAGTAAGGACAATTTCGATGAAAATGGTCTTCCGCACAAATTATGCATGGATATTTGACTTTGTGAGGCTTAACGGACGGATTTTCATTAGATGTTGCATTTAGAGCAATGGTTGCTTGTTTGCCCCTTTGTTGAATTGGCTTCTTTTTCTTCTTCTTCTTCCCTTTCTTCTTCTTCTTAGCAACTTGGTTACTAGTACCAATACTTTCACCAAGCAAAGAGGAAGAAACAAACGAGGAAGAAGGAAAAGGGTCAACTTTAGGATCAAATGGAGGTTGATTTTTTCCAGTTGGAGGTGTTCTCGATTTCAGAGAAGTCTCGACATTTTGAACCAAGGAGGTTGAAAACAGCCATACTGGCAAACCAATGGTAAATCCCGGAAGGGACAATGTGGCCATATAAGGAGCACCAATATTTCCGAAAGAAGGAAAAGGACGAGGATTCCCATCAAAAGGAATTCCTTGATTAGTGGACTTCAGATTTGTTGCCATATGTTCCAACCTAAGATCAATTAGGGAATAGGGATGTTATTCGTGGTCAATTAATTTTAACGACACTTTGGACACAACTTTTCTTTTTCAATTTTTAAGAGTCAAGAAAAGGCTAAAGATGACTCTAGTCTCCTTCGATTTTTAATGAGCCTGAAAGGACAAGTGCTTAGATGGACCTTTTCTTTTAAAGAGTCTACAAGGAATGAAAGTGACTACTCTAGAAAATCTAGACAGAGGGATTACCAAACCAATCGCAAAACTACAATATACACCTTGGTGATAAATTAAAAGAAATTACCAAGGACTTATGTACGGCAATCAATCTTCCCGAATGCTGTGTTCAGTGCATTGTGATCGATAAGGTGGCAGACTCGACTTCCTATGGATAAAGGATATAAGTCTATTATGGTCTCCCAATATATATGTGACGGTATGGGGAGCACAAGTCCATTCTAGCACTTGTCATATCAAGGAGGAGGAATCAGCCAACCTTCAATGAAAATGATAGCCACTAGTTTTAATGACACCAAAATAGGTCTCTAGCCTAGACCTTTAAATATGTTGCGTTAAGTTCCAAAGCGTTGTTAGGTTCATTGAAATTTATTTTAAAGTTGATCTTGTTTAGATTTTTCCTTTCAATGGTTCACCGCGTGATGATGATTTGAAATTCCTAAAATGCATTCTACAATGATAAACAATCTTTGTTTACTTTGAGCAATGAAAATCCTAGCTACTAGGGAGAAAAATGACAGTGCAAAGAGCAAAGAGCAAAGAGCACACCCTAGTGCATTTCCCTAAATCATATTTTCGCACACAAATCAACAACTGCTAAATTCAAATGCATGTATTTGTTTTCATTCTCCTTAATGTGAAAAATGCCAAAAAGGAAAACTAAATGCAGCAAAGATCGGAAATATTTCACTCAAAATGACAATTTTCGACAATTTCTTCTTCAAAAGAGAAAGGAAGATTCAACAACACTTTTCAATTTTGAATAAAAAATTCTTTTGACACTTCGAATATAAACAAATCAAACCAAATACATGAAGAAAAGTTCAATCGATTATCAAGGAAGGAAGAATTCACGACACTTCTCTTTTCGACACAAAACGACAATTACGACACTTTTGTATCAAAGCGACAAATCGATTTAAACAACTTTTCGACAGAGATTATAAATGATGAACAAAAACATAAAAAAATTCACTAATCCTAATGTAATTGAGGCTGATCTAAGTGATGCAAGTAAGTTTCAGTAAAGAGGCACTGTTCATTTGCAGCAAAACAACCAAACAAAACTGAAAACAAGGTCACAAACCCTCAATTTCTAGAATGGAAAAAGAGTTTAGTCAGTCATCGCACCTGGGCTTCATAGAAACATAGATGCATCACACTTACTACACTTGGGAGGTGCGATGCATACTGAGTTATAGTGGAAGATAGTGTGATGGTCGAGGGAGTGCAACTGAAATGGGTTTTGGCTTAGATGTGCAACTGTTTTCAATGAGTTAAGCTGAGCTTTGATGAAAAGTAAAGAGAAAAGTATGAAGGAATGTCTTGGGAGGTTACTAAGCTACCAAAAGGGCATCTAGATGTGCTTGTAAGTCAAATGTTTAATTCATAAACTAAACTAGAGATTGACTAAAGCAACATTCATCTACTATGAAATTGCAGAGCAAGAGCAGTTCGAAGGCTACCTAGCTGACTTTAGAATCTGTCTATAGTTTATAAAACAAAAAATAACAACAAACAAACATCTGTTCACCCTAGTATGGTTGCCAATTTGTTTGTGGGAAAACTAGTATTCCTAAGGAATGCTAGCCCTCTAGGTTTGGCAGCTACCCTAGAAACAACAGTTTAAAGCAAGTCAACGATTTCTTCTATGTGTAACAGATAAGAGAAAGATAATGGAACCAACCTGGAACTTCCGCTTAATCCTTTGCTTGTTCTCTCTCCCCCTTGAAAGATCCTGCAACTCCTCCCCGTACTTAACACACTTGGAGAATACTTGCACAAGTACAACAACAAAGAACTGTCAAAGCATCGTGATCTATTACAACATAAACATTACAGAATTAGATATATAATGAACAAATGATAGCATTCACAAATGATAACATTCACAATTGCACAATCATATGGAAGAAAACTTGAAGAACTTTATTAATAGAAGGGAGAATTACAACCCAATTGTCTGATCCAGCATCATCCTCCCAGCTTCAATCCTTCTTCACCTCATGAAATAGCAAGATCACTCCAACAATACAATGCTCCTTCCTCAATTACAAACTATCAACACTTCCTTGCAATTCACAATATTCCAGCCTCTGGATCTATTGAATTGGAGATCCATTTATAGATGTGTGCAAGGATGTGAGTCATCCATGGGGTTTGATTAGTGTCATTCCACTTGTTACAATTGGTTCCACTTGGAGATTTATTAGATCCCTTATTCATCCTAGGGCGAATTCAGAGAGGCAAGTGGCACAGGAGAAGTTTCTAGAAGATTCCATGAGCAACCACCTAGCAAACTGTCTCGGACATTTGTCCATCCTCACCCATCGCACCCTATAGAAGGCCTAATCAGTATGCATCGCACCCTGGCAGTGTACCACTCAGTATGCATCACACTTTGCTAGTGGAGCAGTCAATATGGTTTAATTTAGGCCATTTCTGGATGGTTTCTCAGGTGGAACTTTTGGGGAATGATGTATTTAGATGACTATGTTCCTTTAGGGCATGAAACAAATATTTTAGGGGTTGATGAGCCCTAGTTTATTGACATATAAGTTTGGGCTTGATGTTCCCAAATATGTCTATAACAAGGTGCCACACATGTTCCAAGTGGGCGAGAAAGTTTGGTTACATTTACAGGAGTGCCTCATTGGGTCCCACCACAAGCTTCGCCCATTTTGATATGGCCTCTACACCATCACTAAGGCTATAGGAGACAATGATTTTGAGACCAACATTCCATTGTTCCTTGGTCTCCACCCAGTATTCAATGTGGACCGACTGTGGCCATAATTTCCCCCATTGCTAGACACATCAAACATTGTTGAGCATATGACACCAATAGAGCTCAACCCAAGTGATCCAGGTGGATATTGGTGGCTACCCATCAATTCCACTAGGAACCCCACCATTGTTTCTTTTAGTTTTTTAGTTTCCTTATTTGTAGCACAATTTACTATTTTTGGCAGTTTTTCGGGTCCTGAACTTCTAGAGCCGTTTTGAGCCCCTCAACGACGTTTTTTGGGAAACGTAGGAGCGATATGGGTACATGGATTGATATTTATCTTCCCAAAGTTGTAGTACTTGGATAGATCTTTCTAATGAGGTATTTTGCGCGTCAAACGAAGATCGTATGCCAAAGTTACAACCCCCGGAAGTTGATGTACCAATTTACCCAAAACGGGGTCTATAGTTTGGCGCTTCATCTCATAGGGTTAGGTTTTTGGATGTTTAGGGTTTTCCATTGTTTCTCAACAATAAATAGGTCTTCGAGCCTCATTGTAAGATAGTTTAAAGGCATGTAGCCTCCACATCTCTCCTCAGAGATAAGCTACCATCACCTGAGCTAGTTTATTTCCATTTCTATTTGTAAGCATATTTCAGTATTTTACATTAATGAAATGAAGTATTTTTTTTTGTTGTATCTCTTTATTTATGGTTATATCTGTAATTTGTTGTGTTCCTATTTAAATCCAGATCATTGGTATTAGAGTGGTCTGCTCTTTTTCTGTTTCTCTTTGCATGTCCCTAACGAGGTCGGGATATAACGAGTTAGGGCTTGAACTGGTGAAACCTTTGCAAGACCAACCTCACAAATCCTGATGGCCTCCCATGGAGGATGAAAAGAAAGATGAGGGGGCAAGAGATCCTTTCAAAATATTTCTCGAAGAGGCCCTCGAGTGACAAAGGAATGCGATGATGGACAACTTTTCCCAAATCCTTTAGTGGCTATCGAGGGGCGACACATCTACTTCCAACAACTACTCCGGAAGTGCCACACCCTTTAAGGTACAAGTTAACTTTAAAATTCCCATATTTGAGGGTCAGATAGATGTAGACACTGTAGATAAATGGTTAAATCTACTAGAATGGTATTTTTCTGTTCATGATTTTTCCGGTTTGGAAAAGATTACTTTCGCTCTTCTCAAAGCCACCCCTCACATCAAGGACTAGTTGGAAACCTACTATGAACAGAAGGATGAAAGTATGACCTCACTTTTTTTAGCCACACCCACTTGGAATTCATTCCAGAATGCCATCAAGGAGTAGTACTACCCTGTCAAAAGCTATGAGGATAAATACATAAAGTGGACCATGCTGCGGCAGGGAAGGGACCAAGACGTGTCAGAGTTTACCAATATTTTTCATACCCTTCGCACAAAGTTGGGTATCAAGGATTCTGAGCTACATTTGGTACTCAAATACATGGCTGCCTACACAGGTACATCAAGGATGAGATGGAGTTCCTGGACATCTCCCCACTCGGCACTACGTACCGATACGCTATCAAGATCGAGCAGAAGTTTAAACAGAAGAAGCGAGGATTTGGATTTGCAAACCCGAAGCAAGGGAAAGGCGCCCCCAAACTGCTGAACAAAGGACAAAGCCAAGGCAGGGTGGCCCAGGACAACCCGCCAAAGCCGCAAGCAAAGAACAACACCACGAAGAAGAAGAAGGACACGAGAAAATGGTGTGAGTTCCATAAGAGCTCCACTCACAACACAAGTGAGTGTCGGGCCAAGCAGTCACTAGTGGCTGAGCTAAAGTCTTCGAACTTAGATGAATTTTCAGACTCTGAGTCAAAACTCGATAAGGGGAATGACAAATGGAAGTAGATTATCGATGTGGAGCCCAACGCCACCATTGCCACCACGAAGATCCAGAAGGAGGAACTCGAAGATCCAGAGGAGGAGGAGTGCCTCTTCCACTCCCAGATGTGGGTAAAGGGCTCCCCTGCTACAGTTCATTATCGACAGCGGGAGACAAAAGAACCTCATTTCAGCACAGGTTGTGAAGTGGCTGGGCTTACTGACCACAACACATCCACAACCATACACCATCGGTGGCTTCACCAATGACGATATCTTCGTGTGAGCCAACAATGTTGCCTTCCATACAACATAAAGCCCTTCACAGATGAGGTATTGTGTGATGTTGCTCCCCTTGATGTTTGTGATGTATTATTAGGCCAACCATACTTGTGGAAGCAACATGCTATGTATGAGTCAAGGCCTCGTGTTGTTATTGTTACTTTGGGAAATAAGTTGTACAAGATAGCGGAGGTAGCACCACCTATCGCCATCTGTTTGGTTACTGCAAAACAATGCAGTAAGCTCTTTTCCAAAACTGGGAAATTTGTTTTCCTGATGATACGTCGTCAAGGAAAGAAAAAGATGGTGGCCACGAACTCCAGATAGGGTCCCTCCGCATGACAACTACAGATGGACAAGCTTGTGGAGGAGTACAAGGACATATTCACCTCCCTTGCAGGGGTTCCTTTGCACTGTCAGGTCAAGCACTCCATCGATCTGACCCAAGTGTGTCACTACCCAATGGCTAATCTACTGGAACTCCATTATGGAGAATGATGAAATCAAGAGGAAGATTCAGGAGCTGCTGCATAAAGGTCACATCTGACCTAGTTCATTGCCCTATGGGAGCTCGATCATGTTGGTACAGAAGAAGGATGGGAGTTAGAGAATCTATATTGACTATCGGGCACTAAACAAGATCACTGTCCGAAATAGGTACCCAATCCCACAGATTGATGACCTTTTGGACCAATTGAAGGGGGAAAAATATCTCAGCAAGATCGATTTGAAGTCAGGATATCACCAGGTACCAATCAAACCCTTTGATGTGTGGAAGATTGCCTTCAAAGCCAAGGAGGGCCTTTTCAAATGGTTGGTTATGCCTTTCGGGTAGACAAATGCTCCTGCAACCTTCATGAGGCTAATGAATGACATCTTGTGGCCATTCACCAACTCATTTGTAGTGGTATACTTGGATGACATCCTAATCTTTAGTCAGAGTTGGGAAGAGCACCTCCAACACATCCAACAGGTTCTCCAAACACTGCAAAAACATAAGTTATGTGCCAATTTGGAGAAATGCACTTTTGGCATGACCCAAGTTCAATATTTGGGATACATTATTGATGAATAGGGGGTGCATGTGGATCTAGCCAAGATCCAAGTCATTCGGTATTGGCCATCTCCAACCACTCTGAAAGAGCTCTGCAACTTTTTGGGTCTTGCCAACTTCTACCGCAGGTTCGTGCTTAGATTTTCTCATATCACTTGGCCCTTGAGTCAAGTCACCAAGGGAGGAGCGAAAGAAAAATTATTTTGGTCTGAATCTCAAGAGAAGGCATTCACAAAGTTGAAACATCGCCTCTGCTCGACACCAGTGCTCTCATTACTAGACTTGCAACAACCATTTGATATTGAGACAGATGCCTCTGACTATGCTATTGGGGCAGTCCTTACTCAACACGGGCATCCAGTGGCATATCATAGTGAGACACTTTTAGACACAATCCGAAAGTTTCCCACTTATGAAAAATATATGTATTCCATTGTGCAAGCCTGCAGACAATGGAAGCATTACATTTTGGGGAAGGAAACGGTCTTCCACAAAGACCACCAACCCCTATAGTTCATAAAGATGCAAGGGAAGTTGCAGAATGATCGCCACTAGAAGTGGTCCACATACCTACAACATTTCCATTTGAATATCAAGTATAAGAAGGGCAAAACCAATAATGTTGTAGATTTCCTCAGTCGACCACCGATCATGGGGTTAACCACCATGCTCAAATTTTGTGGGCATGAGACTTTTGATTGGCCACTTCTCTACAAAAGTGACCCAGAATTTGGCCACACATACTAGACACTCTTGGAGGGTCAGCATGTTCAAGATTTTCACCTCCATGATGCCCTGTTATGCCACCTGGGTCACCTTTGTGTTCCTTTAAGCGAGCGTGCCAAGATGATTTGGGAAGCACACTACAGTTGAGCTGCTGGGAATTTTGGGGTCAAGAAAACGGTGGCAGTGCTGTAGAAGTATTTCTATTGGTCAAATCTTTGACAGGATGTCAGGAAGTACATCAGATCCTGCACTGCCTGCACCATTGCCAAACCGACCATCAAGAAGCAAGGCCTCTATACTCCGTTGCCTAGCCCTAGTCGACCTTGGGAATCCATCTCCATGGATTACGTGTTGGGCCTTCCTTCTACCAAGAATGGAAATGAATGTGTTTTTGTGGTCATCAACAGGTTTCCAATGATGGCATTATGGCGGCTTGTAAGAAGAATATCACAACATAAGCCATTGTTAAACTCTTCTTTGAATGAGTGTGGGTACACTTTGGGATCCCACAGTCTATCATCTCAGATTGCGATAGCAGGTTCCTTAGTACATTTTGGTCCAGTCTCTGGTCGATGCTGGAAACCAAACTCACTAAGTCCACAACCTTCCATCCCCAAAATGATGGCCAGACAAAGGTTGTCAACAAGATGATTGTACACATTCTGTGCATGTACAACTCAAAGCATCCATGCACATGGGATGAGATCCTCCCCTATGCTTAGCACAGTTATAACTGGGATCTCCACAACTCGACTGGCCACAACCCTTTTCAGGTGGGCTTTGGATTTCAACCACTATGTCCCGTTGATGTGGCCATGCCATTTGCAGCTACTCCAGTAGATTTGGCTCATGTCCAGTATGAAATAGATAAGGAAAACAACTTCATTGATCACATCCAACATATCCACCAGCAGGTCCACGACATTATGGAGAAATCAAATGCCAAGTACAAGTAGCGACATGATCAACATCAGGCACCACACAAGTTTTAGGTTAGAAAAAAAGCATGGTTTCATTTGCAAAAGGAATGCCTTACCAGAGTCTATCGGAAACTCAGACCACTCTGATATAGTCCTTACACCATTACCAAGGCTGTGGGAGACAATGCATTTGTGCTCAAAATTCCCCCATTCCTTGGCCTACACCCAATGTTCAATGTGGACTGCCTTCAGCTATACTTTCCACCATTACTAAACACATCTGACATTGTAGAACAACTCACACCAACAGAGTTAGATCCAGATTGCATGGAACAAGCTATAATTAATCAGATCATGGACACACAGATCAAGCACACTCGCCAGTAGAAGATCCAAATGTATCGAGTTGTCAAAGCAGTCGAACTCCTTCACTAGGGCAAGTGGCTCACTAGGGACCAAGTTCAACAAAAGTTTCCTCATCTCATGGAGGAACTCAAAGCAGTGGGGACCATTGCTTCCTAAGGGGGGAGGAATGATCTAGGTGGATATTGGTGGCCACCCACCAATTCTACTTGGACCCCCACCATTATTTCTTTTAGTTTTTTTTTTTCAGTTTCCTTATTTGTAGCACAATTTACTATTTTTGGTAGTTTTTCAGGTCTTGAACTTTCGGAGTCGTTTTTGGGCCCTAAACAATGTTTTTTGGGAAAATTGGGAGGAACATGGGTCCATGGACTGATTTTTCTCTCCCCAAAGTTGTAATCCTTGGATAGATCTTTCTAACGAGGTATTGTGCATGTCAAATGGAGATCGTATGCCAAAGTTACGACCCCGAGAAATTGATGTACCAATTTACCCAAAACGAGGCCCATAGTTTGGCGCTTCATCTCCTAGGGTTAGGGTTTTGGATATTTAGGTTTTTCCATTATTTCTCAACAATAAATAGGCCTTTGAGCTTCATTGTAAGATAGTTCAGAGGCATGTGGCCGCCACATCTCTCCTCAGAGATAAGCTACCATCACCTGATCTAGTTTATTTCCATTTCTGTTTTTAAGCATATTTTAGTATTTGACATTAATGAAATGAAGTATTATTTTTGATGTATCTCTGTATTTATGGTTATCTCTTTAATTTGTTGCTTTCTGTTTAAATCTGGATCACCAAGTTATTTAGAACATGCCACAAATGATAGGATCATGAAAACACATATCAATAACACTCGCTAGTAGAGGATCCAACTATATCGAGTTGTCAAAGTAGGCCAACTCCTTCACTAGGGACCACATTCAACAGAAATTTACTCACCTCATGGAGGCTTTGCACTCAATGGGGACCATTGCTTCATAAGGCGGGAGGACTGATCTAGGTGGATATTGGTGGCCACCTGCCTATTCCACCTGGACCTCTAGATAATTTCATCAATTTCATTTATTATAGCACAATTTACTATTTTTAGCAGTTTTTTAGGTCCAAAACTTCCAGAGCTGTTTAGACCCCTTAAACGACATTTTTTGAAGGTCCGCAGCAAGCCCATAGTTGTAGGTTGGGGCTTTATGTAAATATTGTAGTACTTGGAGATACCTTTCTAAGAAGGCATTGTACGCACCAAACAGATATCATATGACCATGTTACAATCAAAGGAAGTTGGTTGTCCAACTAACCCTAATGAGGCCCACAAACACTTGGCATTCCATCTTTGAGAGTTATGGTTTTGGTTGTTTATGGTTTTCCTTTGTTGTTCAATAATAAAAAGGCCCTTGAGCCTCATTGTAACATAATTCAGAGGCATGTAGCCACCACATATCTTCTTAGAGACAAGATACCATCACTCAAGCTAGTTTATTTCCATTCTCTATGTAAGCATCTTTCAGTTCTTTGAGATTAATGAAATGAATATTTGTTTCTACTGCATCTCTATGTTTATGTTTATATTTGTATTGTATTTCGTTCCTACATAAGTTTGGATCACATAATGTCAGACAAAATCAGGGTTAAGAAGACTTCTTATATTCATGAAAAGCACTCATTCATTTGGAATTGCAGTTGCCAAACATAGCCAAAGGAATTCTCACCCAATTCCTTTCTTTTACCTTTTTCCTTGCTACAGTTGAGTCTTATTATGTGCTATCACAACACCCAATTATTAGTTATATAAACAAATCAACTATTACCTTGTCATATTAATACCAAGCATGTTGCCCTGCAACTATTCACACATGTCAGTCACATGATCCAAAGATCAAGACATCATGTCTTTTAATTGAAATCAACCTTTACCAAGACTAACAACCAAGTCATAGTCAACTCATAGTCATTAGTCATAGTGCTACAATTATCACCCACTTGCACTCAAGTGAATATTAGCTGTCTCAACACATATTATGTTAGTACAACTGTCTTAAAACAAGATCATTCCTTCATGCAATCTTATAGACACGTACTCATATCGTGCAATTAATAAAACATCCAAACAACTTGTAAACATACCCCCTTATTGTCCATTGTCCACACTAAGTTAGAAGGAAGAAACTACTATAATGGCCCAATCCCTAATGTCTAACTATGGAAATGGAATCTCCAAAGCTCTTCTAAGTTTAACCACACTTGCCCAAAGTTGATTTTCATTTCTCACATTTCGTACTTGAAAACATACCACATAATTGCATGCCACTTTTCCATTTCGTAGATTTCACACCAGGCCTGTAAGAGAAATCATGTGAACCGTAGTCCACTATTCTTCTCTTCATCCCTAATATTCTATTTCCTGCAAACATACCATGTTAGATAAACCAAATATATGACATAATCAAAATCATACCTTAATGTATCTCAGGGGAGGCTATCAAATCTACATAAGTTAGTCTAGATTAATATGACACAATATCAAAAGTATATCAACTCATACTTAAATATCATAACCATAACCATCTGCACATGCCAATCCATATTAGAATGATACATAAAAACATCAAGATCTAGTTGCAATGATCATAATCATCATGCATATGAATGCAATGCATATAATACCAAGTTAACTTTCGTGCATGACTAACCGACACACATGCATATGACCGCACTGATTAACTAGCATTTATCATGCATGTAACCACAACAACAATAGAATGACAAACATGCATATAATTGCAATGCATATAAAAAACACTAACAATCATTCTTGCATGCCAACATATAATACCTATATGATGATCTACTCTTATCCCAAGGCCCAGTGTTGCAACCCTGCTCTGATAATCTGCATCTCCTGCTCCATCTCAGCCAACATATCAACATCCTAACATACCAACAACATCATGATGACACAAACTACATAATGACCACCACGATGCATACCTGACTTGCTATGCATGCATAACGATATACATTTATCCCAACCAGTCCAAGTGTTTTAACCTGGAAGCTTTGATACCACCCTGTGGTATCAAATATCACCCAAGGAGAACATAATTGCTCTGATACCACCCTATAACATGCCCCCTCCCACATTTACTCAATTTTACTGACATACTAGGGTAAACATGAGAAAAGGAGTTACTATGACATGACCTGAACTCCAAGCTCTAGTTAAGGAATTGGGGCCTACAACTTAACCACAAACTGACAAATCACATCATCCCTCAGGACTACAGGACACTTAGGGGCCAAAGGACCACCCCAGGTGACCAAACGCTAAGTTAGGGGCTCTTTTTCACTAACCTAGACCCCCAACCACATGCATTAAGGCATGGGTGTGGTTATAAGCCTCCAAATACATGGACAACACTGCCCCCATGCAGTTATGATTAGACTTGCCTAGTTTGGAGGGTGCAGTCTTGAGATTCAAGCCACAATTCCAGGCTAGCCTCCATACCACTGCCCAGAACTGCCTAATACTTCATAGAATAATTATTGACATGAGGAAAAAGTTAAACATTCAAACTCAAATCAAGAACTTAACCTATATTTCCTAGAACACACTAGGCATTTTTTAAACACATGGAAAACATGTAAGCTACAGGTCATGAATGCATATATGATCATATTAGTCTGAAACTCATATGAGAATCACTACGAAGGCTCTATTCCCTCTCCAAATAGCTAAAAGAATGCTTATTAGTCCATATGCTCATCAACCAGTCAATAACTAAATAATTCATGACAAGAGCCATAAATAATACACATCATGTAGAAAATCTTGTAGATTCACAAGCTAATGCAATTTTCTAAAGCAAGAGACAAGAATCCACTTCTACTCTTTACAGCAGAAGCATAATCAATAGAGGAAGACAATCAAAGACACATAACACAATAAATATCTGGAGAAAGCCACAACTCAAAACCCCACTATCTGTTTTGTGTTAATTTGGAAATTCAAGATGAAATTACAATGCTTGTTCTCTCTAGAACAATCCCAGCACTCAGCAAATTCAATCTCCAACTCATAAGCAATCTTAAGGCCAAATATTATCCTCTTCACAAGCTCTCCAATTATCTATCCCAATGTGTAATTCCTATGGAGGATAGCTTGTATTTAAAGGGAAATAAAGCCTCTAAAAACTGCACAATCCCTTAAGGACCAGAACCTGAATGCATGCACTATCAGTGCAAATAAGAAAAATCTAAAACAAATAGCACATTATCCCTACACTCTAGTCTAAACTAGGTATTTCTCTTAATCAACATGCATGAGTTTCTAATAAGTAAATATTCAGTTAACTAGAGTAGCATTGGTGGAGTTCATTAGTGTCACCACTAACTGTTAACTCACTATTAGTTCTCTCAATCAGTTTGAGAACTAATTTAACTAAACTGACTCATGAAACTGAGTCTTCTATTTTACAACTCACAATTAACTCATACTGGACTCCTACAAAGTAGGGAGAACATACACATGATGACATAAAGAATTCCAACTAAAAATTTCCTAAGTTAAGTAAGTTTAATAAACTTAATTTAACTATTTTAAGTTGCTATGAGAATAGAATTCGAATTTAATTTCCAGTTTAATTCAAGGACAAATTAAACTAGACTCTCTTGTTTCCATTTCTCAACACTCCCTCTCAACAAGAAAGGGATTATCAGCTACCTCGATCCTGTCTCTGTGAAACTCGAATTTACATCTTGACAATGCCTTTGTCAATATGTCAACATCTTTTTCCTCTGTGGGAATGTAATATAACAACATGATCCACCTCAATACACAATTTATGAGATGATGATACTAGATATCAATATTCTTGGACTGATCATGAAAGACTGGATTTTCAGAGAGTTTAATACAAATCTCATTATCAAAATAAATCATTATTAGATCCATCTGTTGACCAAACAAGCCAACCAAGATCTTCCTCATCCAAATAGCCTCACATGCTGCCTGACTTGCATCCATGTACTCTGCCTCTACTGAACTAAGTGCAACCAATCTCTGTTTCTTGCTGTACCAAGAAAATTCTGCTGACTCAATACTAAAGATCCCTTCTAAAGTTCTCTTCCTATCAGATGTACTTCCTTTCCAATCTACATTAGTGAAGCCTTGAAGCTTCACTCCCTTTGACCATCTATACCATAACCCAAACTGAGTAGTGCCTCTGAGGTATCTCAATACTTGCTTTGCTACCTTCCAATACAACTTGGTAGGCCTAACCATCGCTTGACTAAGCTGGTTAACTGCATAGCACATATCCGGTCATGTGTTCACCAAGTACATGAGTGAACCCACAAGCTTCTTGTAAATAATAGCTTCCACTACTTACCCTGAAGTAGCATCCTCCTTCCTCCAATTACCATCTAGAAAAGTCTCCATGGGTTTACTTCTCTCCATGCGAAATATCCTGAGTATCTCATTGGCATACTTGTCCTAAGATACAAAACAACTCCCCATCTCTCTATCATACCTCCATGCCAAGAAAGTATTGCATGAGCCCCATGTCCTTCATCTCAAACTCTCTTGCAAGGTCCTCCTTGTAAGGTTTGATGAGATTCTCATCACGTGTCAGTATAAGATCATCTACATAAAGTAAAATGATCAACAACTTACCTTCCACCATTATGTGATACATGTTCGCATCCGCTTCACTATTCGTGAAGTCCAACTTAGTGAAGTAGCTATCTATCCTGGTGTACCAAGAATGAAGTTCTTGCTTCATCCCATACAATGCTCTCTTGAGTCGAAACACATGCGATTCATGGTCCAAGGTTTCAAAATCTTCGGGCTACTCTATGTACACCTCTTCCTTAATCATGCCATCGAGGAAGGTAGTCTTCACATCCATCTGATGGATCTTCCAACCCATTTGTGATGATAGTGCCAAAATAGATATGATTGATTAGTACCTTGCAATAGGAGCAAACGTCTCATCATAGTCAATCCCCTCTACTGTGAAAAGCCACAGGCCACAAATATGGCCTTATGCTTCTCCACACTACCATCTGCAGCTTGCTTTACCTTGAAAATCCAACAGGAGCTCACAACTGACTTGTCCTTCGGTCTCGGGACCACATCCCAAACACTGTTTCGAAATATGGAGTCATACTCCTCCACCATTTCATCAACCCAAACTGGCTACTTCACTACTTCTTGAAAGGAAGATGGCTCTATCACAACACATGCACCCATAAGTGCCATGTATCTAGTGTACCTCTCTGGTGACCTCCTCTGTCTGCACTGAGAAGTGGGTACTCCCACATTCTCCCATGCATCATCCAACAATTTATCAAGCTCTCTAGTGCGCTTTCTTTCCTCTCTGGAACACTCTGCTTGAGTGGATGTCTCCACTCTTTGAACCTCTACATGTCATTGCTCCACATTAATCTGAGGCCCCTCAACCTTAGGAGCTAAAATATCCTCATTCGCATGTAGCTCAATCTCCCTCTCAAGGGGTACTCACATGGCCTTCTCCTCATTGAACTGGATATCCTGCGAACCACTGTCATTCGACTGGTCAACATGTACACCCAATCATTGCGGGGTGTATCAATGTACCCCAAAAATATCCCCACAACAAAGTTGGGGATATTTTTGGGCACTGCAACCCCAATCATATATGTCCATAAACCAAGGGCTCCTAAGTCCCTAAAAGTGTTGCTTCGCACCCTAAAGGAACAAGGTCAGCTGATTACATCATCTCCCAGAAGTTCTCCACAGAAAACTACTCAGAACTGGTCAAATCTGGACCATACAGACTGCCCAGTGCAGAAGGTGCGATGCATCCCACCTACCCAGAGTAAAAAGTGTGATGCATACTGGATAGCTCTTCTACAGGGTGCGATGAGTGAGAGTGGACAAATGGTATAGACATTTTGCAAGGTGGTTCGACATGGAATCTTCCAGAAACTTCTCCTATGACACTTGCCTCTCTGAATTCACCCAGGGATGAGTAAGAGATCATCAATCTCCAAGTGGAATCAAGAACTATCAGAGAGAGGACACTAATCAAATCTTAAAAGCTGACTCACCTCCTTGCAATCATCTATATATGGATCCCTCATCCCAGAGATCCAGAAGCTGGAATTTGGTATCTTGTAATGAAGTGTTGCTGGTTTCTTGGTGTAACATCATAGTGTTGGGTGATCTAAGCTTTTCATGAGGTGAAGAAGGGCTTCTTGCTGAGAGGATGACGCTGGGTTAGAACAATTGGTTGTAATCCTCTTTGCTATTATTGATATTAATAAAGCTATTCAAGTTTTCCTCCACATTCTTGCATGATTAATGATATATGCATTTGTATGGTCGATATATATCTGGTCCTATATTGTTTGTGATAGTAGAACTCTGTTCTTGGATAGTGTTATGCTGCTTTGATTCCACAGGTGCTCTTTGAAGCTGGGTAGACAAGGAAGCGAGTGGCAAAGATCTATCAGAAGGGAGAGGAATCAAGCAAGGAACCAAGTGCAAGATTGAGGTTGGTGTCCTTTGTTCCCCTCTTATCTACTTATCATAAAGGAAAACGAAAGTAGTTTTAGTTTGTTTGTTTCTAAGATAGCTACCAGTCTTAGTGGGACTAGTAGCTCTAAGTGGACACTAGATTTCCTGATAACAAAATGGCGACTCCGCTAGGGATTGAATAGCTTTTTTACTTTTCTATATTCGTTCGTTTTATAAACTTACAGACGGAGCCTGAAGTCAAGCCAGCAAGCCTTCGAACTGCATTTGCTATGCAAGTGCAAAGTAGATCAATGCTGCTTCAGTCTATCTCCGGGTTTTGTTTATAAACTGAACAATTGATTTGTAAACATCCTAATTGCCCTTGTGGTGGCTCTAGTAACCTCCTTAGATCTACCCCTATGATTTATTTACTGATTATCACTTGCTCGGCCTAAATCCTTGAACTGTGCTGCAAACTGTGATCAAAAGTCTCGCACTGTACCATCACACCCTCTCTTCAAGGATATCAGTATGCATCGCACTTCCCGTGTGTAGTAGGTGGGATGCATACTGGAATCCCTGTGTAACAGGTGCGATGGTCAGAGAAGGCTAATTTTGCCTCCAGACTTTGGTTTTTCTTCACTCTTTTCAGCTCTATTCAGGAGTTTTGCTGTCTGTAGTCAGTATACCTCTATGTAAACCCCCTTCCTTTCCATTATTCCGCCTCCATTGTGCAAAGAACTGTAAATGTTTTTATGTATTGTGAGCCATTTTCAGTTCTCTTTTACAAAGAAGTAGCGTAATTGAACTGTCGTTTCTTGATTTGGAAGTGTCGCAAGTGTCGTTTTCAGTCATAGAAGAGAATCTGATTGTTCTTGATAGTCGATTACACTGTTACTCTTGTATTTGATTTGAATTAGTAGTTTTTCAAGTGTCGAAAGCAAGTTTTCAATTCCAAATTGCAAAGTGTCGTCATTGTCTTCATTTTGTCTTGAAAAGAAGCTTGTTAGTAATGTCGCTTTGAAAAATAATTCAGATTTGCGCTTAGCTTTCTTTTTATCATTCACACATTAAGAACGCTGAAAACAAATACATGCATGTGCATTTTCATTTAGACTGTTTGTTGGTTTGATTTAGGACAGTGCATATAGTGTGTGCTCTTTGCTCTATGTTGAAAGAATATCATCTCTCTTTCTTTAGTAGCTAGGATTTTCATTGCAAAAAGAAGATTAAACGATTGTTTATCATCTTAGACTGCATGTTAGGAATTGTATATCTACATCACGCGGTGAACCTGAAAGGAAAATTTCTTAAGCAAGATCAACTGTAAAATAAATTTAATGAATCTAAAAACGCTTTGGAACCTAACGCACAACATTTAGAAGTCTAGGCTAGAGACGTGTTCCGGTGTCGTAAAGCCTGGTAACTGTTGTTTTCATTGCTGGTTGGGTGATTCCTCCACTTTGAGATGACAAGTGCCAGTACGGACTTGTGCTCCCACGTACCGTCGAGTATATATTGGGAGACCACAATAGGCTATATCCTTTATCCATAGGAAGCCGTGTCTGCCGCCCTATCGATCGCAATGCACTGAACACAGCATTCGAGAAGATTGACTGCCGTACCGTAAAAAGTATTCTGCAGTTTTGCGATTGGTTTGGTAATCCCTCTGTCTAGACTTCCAGAGTAGTCTCTTTCATTCCTTTTCAAACTCCTTAAAGGAAAAGGTCCATCTGAGCACTTGTCACTTCAAGCTCATTAAAAATCGAAGGCGACTAGAGTCATCTTTTGTTTTTTCTCGACTCTTAAAAATTGAAAAAACAAGTTATGTCAAAGCATCTAAAATTCATTTAATTCGGAAACATATTTCCCCTTTGATTTTTAGTTGATCGAGTAATCCGCAATCGTGGAAGAAAGTCAATTGAAACCCCGTCGTTCGCGGAGGCTTACAAGTCAACCGTCTTTGTCTCCAGAATAAAAACTGTTACGGACGAAGCGAACTCGTTTAACCAGTTCAAAATCCCCTGGTAAAGTTGGAACAAGTGTTCCGACACCATTGAAGACTCCAGTTACTTCAAACATTTCTAGTATCCCTGCCTTTACAGAAGAAGTTCTGCAGCCACCAAAGGACAGTAGCGCTGATCCTAGTGTTAAGGTAAACACTTGTATTACTGAACCAGCTCCATCTACAGCTGACTCGGAAGGTGTTATTCCCCAAACATCTGTCGCTGCAAAATCTATACCTTCTTCGGCACCAGAAATATTTTACGGACCTGATGGTCTACCTCTTCCACCTGGTCTGATTGCTATAGAAGAGATTATGGAGGATCCTCCATCGAGTACTCCATCGCAATTTGGAGTCGGGATCACCCTATATCCTTCTTCATCAGAAATTATTCTACTATTATCGGAAGCTCCTGTAGAATTGCTAGGAAGTATTTTGGATAAACTAGAAATGTCTGAACAACCGTCGACATCTAGGACTGTGTCATCTGACACAGCGACGACCGAACTTCCTGCTGTCACTCCAACAATGTTTGCCGGCATACCAACTGTCCCAACTAGCTCTCAATCACTAGATGAGGCCCACTCAGGGGCTATTTTGACAGTATGGTTCGTTCTCATTTGTTTATCCGGAATAATATCCGAGAGCTCTTATGTTGAGTCTCAGCAAATTGATCCTTCACGGTGTCAATTTGGGCAATCCTGTCCTCAAAGGCAAATCATTCCTTTGAGTACCGGATTACCGCCGTATGGGGGGCAATATACCCTTTCATTGTCTCCTTCGGGAGAACAACCATACGAGAGTTCACAACAAAATCCAGGTTATGCTGGAATTACATCTAGCGGTTGGGTGCCGATATTGCCTCAACAACCAAGAGTTGTATACTCGATGAAACAATGTTTATCTATGTCGAATATACCAACTATGCCGGCTGTTGTGACGGTGTCGCAAGTATAAGCGTTGCCTGTTGTATGCCAACCTCAGGTTTCTTAGGTCGTAATGCAACAACCTCTCATCCCTGCGACTCAACCACAATCGCCAACTAGTGGAATGACATAGGCCCAAACGGGTACAATTACCCCTCATCTTGGTCAAACAGCCAGTATTGGACAACAACACATGGCTTCACAACCATGGCTGGTGCAATATCAACAACCGCAATTCCAACAATCTTACCAAGGATCTGAGCAACAAATCTTTGCAAATAACGGGCAGCCGTATATTCAAAACGGTCAATATCAACCATTCCATAATGGTTATTCCCATCAACCTTACCAAAGTTACCAGCACCAAATGCATTATGCTGGTATGCAAAGACCAACTGCTCAGACAATTCCATCTTATCCTGGGTATGCTTTGCCAAACCTAAATCAACAGTTGCCCTTTGTGGAGACTTTAGAGTTACCGGATCTAAATCGGCTAACGAATGATCCAATTGCTTACACCCCTTGGTGGCCAGCGTTTCCGCATAAACTTCTGTCAGATATTCCTAAATTTAATGGAAATCCGGGTGAAGACCCATCGAATCATGTGTTGACCTTCCATCTGTGGTGTTCATCAAACACCCTAAACGATGATTCAATTAGGCTTCGCCTTTTTCAGAGAACGTTAACTGATCTGGTAGCAAAATGGTATATCGAATTACCTAGAGCTTCGTTTGATAACTTCGGTACCTAAGCCACAACCTTTTTAACCCATTTTCAGTTACCCATAAGGTACGAAACGAGAATAGAACTTCTTACCAATTTCAAACAAATGACGGCCACTCACATATCTGATCATATTCATGAGTGGCGATGTCGTCGTAGAATGGTAAAAACGTACATTCCTGATCAGCTTTTAGCTGAATGGTTTATTAAGTCATTATTACCTTCCATTACAGAAGATGTGGCAAAGGAGGAGTCATCACCGAAGAGCAAGTTATTTCTCGTGCGCAATATTTAGACTTGATTTACACTCAGTCTGGCACGCTCTACGATAAAATCCTTGACGCTCCCAGATCGGAATTTTCTGTTCCTCCTCCTCCTAAATCGAACAATGACTCTCATGCTGGCGATGGCGTGATTGGTACAACAGACACGAAATCAACAAAGGCTACGTCTAAAAAGGCCTGTAAGATTTCTAGTCAAAATGCAAATGAGGAACTTCTCACCTCGGAAGTAAATGCCGTATCAACTGACAAAGGAAAAGAAACCAAGCAACTAGGAGGCAAGAAGAAAAACAAAGGGAAGAAGAAAAAACAGGAGGAGTCATCCCCTTAAAAACCTTTTGCAAACCCTCCCAGAGATAGGAAACCAAGTCATCGATGTTTTATATGCGATGAGGATCATTGGACAAGAGAGTGTCCATATAAAGTTGAGCTTAGGAAATTCTTCAAGAGTACAAAAACCTCAGCGGTATTAACTGATCCGTTTCCGAACCCAGGAACAAATCTGGTTGCTAGTGACAATGCTTCCCCGTCCCAAGTGCTAATGTTGTTGGTTTCGAATCAGCAAAATGATGCTTTGATAACAACAAGGAATAAAGATTATGGGAATCCACAACTGTCAAACAACAAGGATAAAGATCAACCTAGTAGTTCGACAACAACTTCGACAGAAGTTGTGCCGCCCATCATTCCAGAGCTAACAATAAAACCGCCAAAGGGAGTAGTACACAAGTCGACATTTAATCCTCGTGCCAAAGCAACATAGCATTATAATATAGTTGAAGATCTGGCCCAATCGCCATCCGCTATGTCGACACTTGAGGTACTGCAAAATTGCCCCTCCCAAAAGTAGGCTTTATTATCAGCAATAGGTGGGATTGACCCAAAGGATTCTAATCTTGTGTCCTTTAATCACAAAGGATATGATCCTCAGTTACCAGCTCAACTAGCTTTCCTCATTCAAGTGAAAGCCCTCAAAAAAACTGTTCATCGAACAATTATTGATGAGGGGGCATCTACATGTATTATGTCGATGAGTTGCTGGAAAACTTTAGGATCTCCAACCTTGTCGCGATCTTCGACGACATTAAAGGAAAAATTTTCCTACCTAACTTTGGTAGTGATCTTGGTAGGAAAATTTTTCCCCAATAGTTCCCAAGTTACGGGAAGCATTCCGATGATCCATGGAAGCCCCCATTCGCTTCAAAATATCGGAGTAGGCCTACTAAAAGACCCTATATTAATGGGGACTTTTTCCCTCCCACCTCCAATCAATCTGGTGAAAGTGGCGATGGTAGGAACCTGCAATATGATATCTTCTATTCAAAAGATCTCAGAAAATGATATTAGCATGGATCATCTGCAGGTATTGCCTCCAAGCCCAATAGAAATATTGTAGCAATCAATGTTTTTGGCATGGGAGGCAAACCCAAATCAACGCTCATCAAGCATTTGGATAGATAGGTCTAAGGAACATAGCACCCTTTCAGATCCTTGGTCGCAAGTACATTACACAGACGAAGGAATTGTTCAGTCAATGATAATTGACGGGGTGCAATGGGAAGATTACCACCATCGTTCCCATCTTCCGGATTGTCAAGAAGATACTCATAATGACCTTCATCATCCTTCAGTTTTTGATTTCCTATCAAATACTGTAAACACGGTGGATTCCAAGTGAAACTTGTCCAATATCGAAGAGACTATCGCCATAAATATCTCGACCAAAACAGATGTTGTAGAGAATATTTATGTTGGCAAATGTTGTTCTCCTTCAGAACTGGAAATATACGAAGCTCTTTTTTGCAAATTCAGAGATGTCTTTGCTTGGTCATATGATGAAATTCCAGGCATTGACTCGAGTATAGTTGAACACGAAATCAAGATGTATCCAGATGTCAAACCAGTACGACAACGGCTACGGTAGGTGCACCCTAAGAAAGCCGTTGCCATCGAGGCAGAAGTTGAGAAACTTCTCCATGGTGATTTTATTTACCCGGTTCCTCTAACTGATTGGGTATCGAATATTGTTCCTGTAATGAAGAAACAAGGAACGATTAGAGTGTGCGTCGATTATAGGGATGTAAATCAAGCTTGTCCAAAAGACAACTACCCTACACCCTTTATTGACCAGATAATTGATGAATGCGCTGGATGTGAAATATTTTCATTTATGGATGGATTCTCCGGGTATAATCAAATAAATATCCGCCCACAGGACCAATCAAAGACTGCATTTATTTGTCCGTGGGGCACATTTGTGTATCGCAAGCTACCCTTTGGTTTAAAGAACGTAGGGGCAACATTTCAGAGGGCAATGAATTATGCCTTCCATGACATCAAAAACATTGTTCAACCATATCTTGACGATCTTCTGGCTCATTCGCGAAATCGGACCGATCATCTGCAACATTTGAGAGCGATATTTCTACATTGCCGACACTACAAGATACGACTCAATCCACACAAATGTGTGTTCTGTGTCAGTTCTGGTCGTTTTCTTGGCTTTGTAGTCTTAAAGGACGGGATTCGTCTCGACCCATGTAAGGTTCAGGCAATCATAAATTTGCCTCCACCTTCAAATTTACTTCAGATTCAGAAACTCCAAGGGAAAGCAAACTTTATGAGGAGGTTCATTCCAAATTACGCTGAACTTGCTAAAGGTTATACACGTCTATTGAAAAAATAAGTACCCTTCGTCTGGGATCAGGTTGCGCAAGCTTCGTTTGATGCTTTAAAGGAATCCCTAATAAAAGCATCATTAATGTACGCTCCTGATTATCAAAAAGACTTTAACTTGTATCTGGCTGCAGCGGATACAACCATCGCAATGGTTTTAGTTCAAGAAGACGATGGAATTGAACATCCTATATATTATTTGAATAGAAACTTAAATGATACAGAAAGCAAGTATTCCTATGTTGAAAAGCTAGCTCTCGTAGTTGTTCAAGCGATACAGAGATTTCGACACTATGTTCTCTTTCGAAAAACTACCATTTTGTCAGATTGCAACCCCATGACTTATATCTTGTCGTGATAGTTGCTGGGGGGCAAATATTCAAAATGGATAGCAATTCTTCAAGAGTTTGATTTGGAATTTGTAAAATCGAAATCAAAGAAATCCCTGGTTTTCGCGGAATTAATATGCGATCTCCCATCGTCGTCCAACAATGAAACATCCGAAGAAACCATCGTGGATGAATCTTTGTTTCTGATATCTTCAAGCAATCCATGGTACGGAGATATAATCATCTATCTCCAAACCCAAAAATATAGGTCTAATACCTCTCGCTCGGAACAAAGACGTATTCGATACCAATCAAAAGACTACATGATCGTCGGTGATACGCTTTACCGTCGTGGTGTCGATACAGTTCTGAGGAGGTGCCTCACCCATGAGGAGGCCGAAAAAGTCCTGAATGATTGCCATTCAAGCGCGTGTGGGGGGCATCAATCTGGTTACGCTACGACACAAAATTATTTACGAGCAGGATACTTCTGGCCAACAATGTTCAAAGATTGCATAACCGCAGTCAGAAGTTGCCATGCGTGTCAAATTTTCAATAGCAAAACCAGAAGACCACCCGAACCCCTACAACCAGTAGTTGCTGTTGGGCCATTTGCCAAATGGGGCATAGATTTCATGACATGTAACCCCACCTCGAATGGGGGGCATGGGTATATCATAGTCGTGGTAGACTATTTTACCAAATGGGCCAAGATGATGCCTACATTAAACAACACCGGTGAAACGGCTGCCCTTTTCTTTTTCAATCATGTAGTCACCAGATTCGGCGTTCCACAGGCCATAGTCACAGATCATGGATCGCATTTTCGCAATCACATGATGGTTGAATTGGCTGCCAAATTGGGGTTGTCCCACGACAACTCTACTCCATATTACCCGCAGGCCAATGGACAAGTTGAAGCAATCAACAAGGTCTTGAAGTGGATGCCGCAAAGGATGATTGGAGTCCACAAAAGGAGTTGGCACCTGATCTTGTACTCAGCCTTATGGGCATACCGAACATCGGTAATGAATGCAACTGGGTTTACACCCTTTCAACTGGTGTATGGCCTAGAAGTAATCTTACCAGTTCAATGTGAAATCTCGTCCCTCAAACTCGCAGTCGACCTTCTCCCCGGAACTTCAGAAGAGGAGGCTCGTTTCTTGGAACTAATCCGATTGGATGAAACCCGTCGTGATGCCGCTTTGGCTAACGAAGCCCATAAGAAACGAGTCAAGGCATAGTTCGACAAGAATGTCAAACCCTGTGTCTTCTCAGAAGGTGACTTGGTCTTACTTTACGACCAGGAATCCGATAAATTGGGAACAGGTAAATTCAAGTCTTTGTGGATGGGCCCCTATATTGTTAAATGTGTATTAGAAAAAGGGGCCTGTGAGTTAGTGGATTATGATGGGATTCCACTGGCGCAACCCCGTAACGGGTTGTACCTTAAGCGTTACTACGCATGATTCAGTGTAGTAACCCCTATGCTTTTGTTACATTTTTGTTTTCGCTAAGGGTAATTGTTTTGGTCAGGTAATCCACTTTTTACATTTGTTGCAGATGACGAACCTATTGGAATCATTTGTTGGATATGCCGACGGAGCGAGTCATAGTTCGCGGAACCTATCTTCTGCGGCCTGGGCCATTTTTGATCCAAGCGGTGAGTTAGTAAGTTTCAGAGGGGCATGTATTGGTCGGTCGACAAATAACATCGCTGAATACAACACGTTGATAGAACTCCTCTCTGATGCCATCACACATGGCATACGCCGACTTCTCGTCAGGCTAGACTCACAATTCATCATCCTACAACTCATTGGTATCTACTCCATTCGAAATCCAGCTATCTATCGCATGTTCCTAAGGGTCAAGATTTTGGAAAGGTAGTTTGATTCTATTCAATATCAGCATATTTCCAGAAACTTAAACACATTAATGGACTCATTGGCAAATTATGTGTTAGATAGACATTTGCAACATTTATAAAAAGAAGCATTTCATCAATATTTGCATCAGGATCATGTAACTTAACCAAAATAAGACTCCGAAAATCAAAAATATATATATAACTGTTTGTGGTTTACACATAATGTTTTGTAACCAAGACAAAATTGGTCAGATGACCCAAAACTCAAAATGCTAGGGGTCACCCTAGTCTAATGGTGCTGATGATAATAAGTCACCACCTGTGCAATCATGCATAAAAGCCGAGTCCATCGACTTGGCACGCCAGTAGTATGTCACTGCAGCCTTAGAGGCAGCTTGTCGGTCCTCACATCTGGAATACCAAGAGTGAGACCCTCGACCTGATCCTGCAATGTTGAAAGAGTCTTGGCCACATCAAGGTCGCGAAGGATAGCCCTCCCCACAGCCTCTCCTGCCGGAGCGGCAGCTGGCGCTCTCGGACGTACTGCTGGTCGAACTGGTCCAATGTCTGCATGAGCACATGAGTTTTGATTAGTCTTGAGTAAAGAAAATATAAGAACATTATGAAAAGCAATAAACAGGAATATGGTCAGAGAATCTACCTATGGCACCCCACTGCTCGCCAGCCGACAGCGCCAAATTCGGATCACCCCGGAAATCCATACCAGCATATGGACACTCGGCAAAAACCATCTGCTGACGGTTGAACCACTCAAAGAAGGTATCAGAGAAAGAAATCTGGGACTGACCCGCATGTCAGGCCATGAAGTCAACCCATCTCTGCATCCGTGGCTCAGTCGGTGGAGGTAAACCAAGTGAAATATACTGTGGCTGCTTTGATGGGATCTTTTCCAAGGCGAAAGCGGTCAAAATAGAACCATAACCAAAGTTCTTCAATCTTCCGTTTTTTACCTTGGTCAGTTGTTCTTTCATCACAGGGAGTACTACGTCACACTAGTTGAACACCTTTGGTTCAAGGCATTCCAAGGCATACAGCATATAAGACCTGTTGGCCACATGAAGAGCTGCACTACTAGCCAGTCTAGCAAAAGTGAACAGAATGGTCCTCAAAGACCTATCAGTGACGTCTCAGATATTGATCTTGCCGTCCCTACTCGGCTGAGATTCCTCTCTGCAATACCGGCGAATATAATCTCTCATGGATTCACCCCCACAGGGCGAACCTGATAATGAGATAGGGGCACCACGCCTCGATAAACCCGTCAAAAAATAGATGTCCGCGATAGTCAAGGGAATGGATTTTCCCCTTATCTGGAACACCTGGTCGGTAGGATCCCATGCATCGAGAAAATATTGCAACAAGTTAATTTGTTGCCTCATGCTAGAGATGCGGAAAAACTTCAGCAGGCCACAGTTCCGCAGTACAGTTACCGTCCCCGGATCATGTAAAGCAAGCATGTCCTCTTCTTCATGCTCACGTTCTCGCCATGTAATAGGCATTTTTCTCCGATGAATCTCTAAAAACAAACAAGAGAAGAATCAGGATCCTGATTTGGTGAAAAACAGGCAAAAATTCCATGAAAGACTGTGTACAAGTTTCCCTCCTTGCGCCCATCGCGCCCCCAGCAGTGTATTGGGTGGGATGCATACTGACTGGCCAATGGCCAGGCCAGTATGCATCACACTTTTCGATGAAGGAAAAGTGCGACAGAGCCAGGGTGAATTTTTCAAACCCCTGAGGCTCAGAAAAACCAGGAAACATGCTCAGAATTCAAAAAGGAAAGAATGAAATTGAAGAGCTCAGGTTTAGCTCTTACCTGGTCCAGACGACGCCAAGAATCGTCCACAGAATCTCCCGGAATCAGCTAGTGAAAATCAAAGGGGAAAGCACCTCCAAAGCTCCAACAAACCAAAGTTCAAATGAAATGGTAAAATGAGGAGTAAAAACCACTTTTAAATTACTTTTCACGTGATTCAAGTAAAATATTAGTGTTTTGACTCATTTTTCAAGCATATATTATTAGTTTCTAACTAGTTTGATGAAGCAATTGAATAGGCAGTACAACCTTTGAAGGAACAAAGTTGTCAATGGTAAAATCAAGGTAATCAATGACCATTATATTGAGCAGTTTTTATGTGGAGTTCAAGCTCGTTAAAAATTAAACATAAGCAGTGAGCAAATGTTTCCCCCAGAGTTTAAGCTCATTCATTAAAAAATTAACCAATTTCTGGGAAATAACCATCGTGAGTGCATTATCATCAAACTTTGAACCTTGGTCGTGTTCTCATCATCACCTCCACTCTGTTTTGGCCGATCATTCACCTCCATTTGATTGTTTACCCCTTTTTGAGGAACAGCTGCAAAGAGTGATCCTGTTAGCCATCCTTGTGACACTACCGTGATTGGAAAATTCCAAACCTTACCTGGAATCAGCTGCTACCCGAATTTATCACTCGTTCCTCGAAAAACGAGTCTCCTTGAAGCTCTTTTCATCTGACTCGTAAAATATGAAAAGATTGCCGAGCAATTGGCCTCTCCAGCTCGTTAAAGTCACCAGAAGTGCTATCCCTCCTCTAGATTTTAATATTTTTGGACCTGAGGGATTATTACACAAAAAGATCGAGCGCTTGTTTTGTTCAGCTCGTTAAAATTACCGAAAATTCATCCCTTTCGTATTATTTTATACTTTTTCAAACCTAAGGGATTATACGACGAAAAAGGATTATTGGAGTTTTCTTTACGTCCCTTTCAAACTCTCTAAAATTGAAAAGGACTGAGTTATCTTTGTCGTTAAACTCGTTAAAACCAAATAGTGACAAACTTGTCCATACAGACAAGAATGAGTTTCACTATCGCTAGGCTCGTTAAAACATAGCGATGGGTTTGCCTGAAGGGAAAATTATAGAACAAGCATATGTTATCCTCCTCAAGCTTGACAAAAATAAAGAGGTACTGGTCAACAATGACTGGGGAAAAATTGGGAAGAAAACTTGAAGAAACTTTATTGGTAGCAAGTCGCTCTTGAACATGACACTTTCACTCCACATCCGAGTCGGGTTGGGTTGTTCCGTTCACTAGTCATATCACCATTGGTCCATCACACCATCCACATTTGGGGTTAACGCTACCAATCCATCACGTCAGTGTCACCGGTATGTTCAAGAGAAGTCGCTCAGAGAATTCACCTGTGTCTCATCCACTACAATACATTCACGCTCCATTCTTTCATGACCGCCACCCTGAACCTTATATCATTAGATCATTTTCACCTCCATTAAAATCATTTGCTCTGTTCCATGTCGTAGATGTGGGATTCATTAAGGCCCTCCTATGACGGATCGCTTCTTTTCGACATCAGCTCATTATCCAAGAAAGTCGATCTAGGAACAACCCTTTCAGTACTTTGAAGCTTGCATGCCTCAATGGCAAGTTTCTCACTTCCGGCGACAGGTTTACATCAATGGCCTTCGACCGAAAGATTTTGCGTGGTGTTTGACGCTAAGTCCCTTTTTCACACCACGTGAATTGTACTATCGTACCTTGAGGGTCATCATCATTATCGGTGATTCCTCTCGCGCCTATTAATAGCTTACATCACTGGCTGGTAATCAGGCGATGTCTTTCCATGTTCGACTCCAGAACATCTCTCACATGGATCGACTTGTACTTTGAGTGAAGATCGAATGAGATTGAAGACCTCGGATCTAGTTTCATCCATCCGGGCTGCGATATATATTCAGGAAAATAAAGACATCAAATGTACATCATTGCTGCACAGATAATCATCCAAACTAAGGGATGATGGCTCTACCAGAATCATCAGTCTGCACACAGACGATTGTCTGTCCTATGTACATGAAAATGAATTTATAAAGTTGAGCATGGGAATGCCCGACTCAGCCAGATCATGAAAGTATTATGAAGACAATGTATTGTATTGTATCTTATTACAAGTTGCCTTCCAGCTCGAAAAAACTTCGGATCCTCATGATAAAGCATTTCACCCGACATCAAAAGATTAACGACCTCATGCTTTAGGGGGCAACTGTTATAGACATTTTTGGGCACTGCAACCCCAATCATATATGTCCATAAACCAAGGGCTCCTAAGTCCCTAAAAGTGTTTCTTCGCACCCTAAAGGAACAAGGTCAGCTGATTACATCATCTCCCAGAAGTTCTCCACAGAAAACTACTCAGAACTGGTCAAATCTGGACCATACAGACTGCCCAATGCAGAAGGTGCGATGCATCCCACCTGCCCAGAGTAAAAGGTGCGATGCATACTGGATAGCTCTTCTGCAGGGTGCGATGAGCAAGAGTGGACAAATGGCAGAGACAGTTTGCAAGGTGGTTCGACATGGAATCTTCCAGAAACTTCTCCTATGACACTTTCCTCTCTGAATTCGTCCAGGGATGAGTAAGACATCATCAATCTCCAAGTGGAATCAAGAACTATCAAAGAGAGGACACTAATCAAATCTCAAAAGTTGGCTCACCTCCCTACAATCATCTATATATGGATCCCTCATCCCAGAGATCCAGAAGCTGGAATTTGGTATCTTGTAAGGAAGTGCTGCTGGTTTCTTGGTGTAACATCATAGTGTTGGGTGATCTAAGCTTTTCATGAGGTGAAGAAGGGCTTCTTACTGAGAGGATGACGCTGGGTCAAAACAATTGGTTGTAATCCTCTTTGCTATTCTTGATATTAATAAAGCTATTCAAGTTTTCCTCCACATTCTTGCATGATTAATGATATATGCATTTGTATGGTCAATATATATCTGGTCCTATATTGTTTGTGATAGTAGAACTCTGTTCTTGGATAGTGTTATGCTGCTTTGATTCCACAGGTGCTCTTTGAAGCTGGGTAGACAAGGAAGCGAGTGGCAAAGATCTATCAGAAGGGAGAGGAATCAAGCAAGGAACCAAGCGCAAGATTGAGGTTGGTGTCCTTTGTTCCCCTCTTATCTACTTATCATAAAGGAAAATGAAAGTAGTGTTAGTTTGTTTGTTTCTAAGATAGCTACCAGTGTTAGTGGGACTAGCAGCTCTAAGTGGACACTAGATTTCCTGATAACACAATTCCTAAATGCATGCACTACCAGTGCAACTCAGAAAAATATAAAACAAATAGCACACTGTCATTGCACTTTAGTCTCAACTGGGTCTTTCTTAGAATCAACATGCATGAGTTTCTGATGAGTAAATATTCAGTTAACTAGAGTAGCACTGGTGGAGTTCAATAGTTTCACCACTGATTGTTAACTCACTATTAGTTCTCTCAATCAGTTTGAGAACTAATTTAACTGAATTGACTCATAAAATTGAGTTTTCTATTTTACAACTCACTATTAACTCATACTGGACTCATACAAAGTAGGGAGAACATACACATGATGACAGAAATATTTCCAACTCAAATTTCCTAAGTTAAGAAAGTTTAATAAACTTAACTTAACTATTTTAAGTTTCTATTAGAATAGAATTCGAATTTAATTTCCAATTTAATTCAACGATAAATTAAATTGGACTCTCTTGTTTCCATTTCTCAACACATCATATAACCAAGATATAACCAAATAGCCATAATATTACCAAAATAATCACTACAAATTCTCGTACATCACAATAAGGAAATGCCTCATATTAACATATGAAAATACCAACCAAGTGAGGGACTTCCACATACCACCCAACCATATATTGGGCTAAACCAAATCTCTCTTTGAGCCAATCACCCCCGTGCCATATTCCAAGCATGAATGTGGGATATCATTGTAAAAAGCCTTTGTTAGAAGTTCATATAATAAAGTTAATAAAGGAAAAATAAGACCAAATTCATGGGACACATATTCTAGGTTGAATTTTAGGTAAAATATCCTAGTGGGCATCACTTGTTGTTTATTATGGCTAAGGGGAAATTGGCAAAGGAAATGGAAGTCTTTGAAAAGGAAAAAAAATTAATTATTGGTATTTTATTTATGAAAATAAAGGAAAATAGGAGAAAAGGAAGGTGAAAGGTCATAGGTTCCACATGAGGAGGAAATTGAAGGAAAACTAATGAAAATGAAGAAATTAGAGGCATCAATAATAAAAAGGCTTCTGAGGATGAATTCAAAACTTTTGCTGGTTAGCCTTTTGTCAGTTCAGTTTCAGAATTCATTTCAGAGAGGAGAAGAGCGCCAAGAGGAGAAGGAAAGAAATCAAGCAAAGGAAAGACAAGGAAATCAAAGGAATGGCGAGGAAGAAATGGAAAGCAAGGATCAAGTAAGGGAAGGTTGGATCAAGTAGTTTCAACATGAATACTTGCAGGTAAGAGGTTGCATGTATGATTTACTAGCTAGTTTTGGAATGAATGGTATATGCATGTGCATATTTGGTTCATTTGTTGTCATTGGCATGGGGTTTTCTGGGATTCGATATTGGTTTTAGCCTTGCCTTGTCATTTTTCGGATAACCATGGTGTGATGGGATTCATTCTTGGTTAAACTTTGGATTGTCAAAAGGTTTTGGATCTGGGTGAGGTGGTCTTAGGAAAATCCCAAGGGTTGGGAGTGGAGATGGTTTTGTCCGAGAGGCCCTCAATAGGTGGGTGGAGATAGGAAAATTCCTCAAGGGATAATGAAGGAATTATGAGGAATTTAAGCTCAAATTAGTTTTGTGATGTCGGGACAGGTTTAGGTGAGATAACGGTAGCGTGAGGGTGGAGGTGGTTTAACCTATGGATTCCCTTGGTTGTTTATGGATTGGTTCATCCCATGAGATCCCACATTCATGCTTGGAATATGGCATGAGGGTGATTAGACGAAAGAAAGATTTGGTTCAACCCAATCTATGGTCAGGTGGTACGTTGAAGTCCTTGACTTGGTTGGATTTTGAATATGGTTAATAAGAGCTAAATTCATCTTGTATTTATAAGTAAATGTACTTACTATTGAGTGGATTTAATGGTTGTTCTATCATTTTTAATTATTTGGTTATATCCTGGTTATACACATGGTTTTATGAGAGATTTAAGTATGGCTCTTACCACCTTTTAATTGATGAATGACTGGCTAATTAATTCATGACCTAATTGGTATCGTGGAAGCTATTGTGAGAAGGCATTATTCCTTCTTTGTAAACCCCATATAAGTTTCATATCTCTATGTCCATATATGCATTCATGACCTGTAAGTTTAATATTAGCTATTTGTTTGACGGAATAAATGTCATGGTTAGACCGGCTTAGGTGAATTCCTTGAGTAAGTTTTGAGTTAGAGGCTTTGTCTCTAGGTTATTTATCATTTACGTAAGTTTCATTAAGTTATGGGAAGAGGTATAGATCCTAGTCCTAAAAATATGGCTTAAATATTGTGCTAACTGGCACAAAACTACTTGAAAGAGACTGCAATCACTCCGAAGCAGGTTTGTAGGAGCGTTTTGAGGGTTATAGTCACTCAGAGGCCTTGTCATGGGAGCGACTAGGGGTCTAGATCACTGAAATTAAATTTATATTAGGGGTTGGACACCTGGAATAGTTGTTTAGTTCCTGGGGGTCCTATAGCACCTGAGGGGCATTTATGGTGTTATGTGCCCTTGATGTTCTTCCTCTATTGATTATTATTTGCTCTATGTTTATGGGCTTCCAATGTAAAGAGTAGAAGTAGATTCTTTTCCTTTTCTTTAAAAAATTGTATTAGGTTGTGAATCTACATGATTTTCTACAAGAGGCATGTGGTTATGCATGCATTGTCATGGTTATGGTTGTCATGCATGAGGTCATGGTATGAAGTTGGTATTGTCATGCATGATGTTGATATGATTACGATTATACATATGTCATGCTAATGTGGACTGATTTTTTAGATGAGATAAGCCTCCCCTAAATGTCATTGAGGTATGATTTTAGTTATCATACATATTTGGTTGATCTGACATGGTATCCTTGTAGGAAGAAGAGAATCAAAGATGACGAGCAAAATGGTAGACTATAGTTCACATGATTCTTGTTACAGATTAGTTGGGTAGTAAGGAAATGGGTATTCTCCTGATATAATAGACACATTGAGGAGTTTGAAGGAAGAGATCAAAATTTGCAAGGAAGACAATGATAGGTTGGTTGAGGCTTGGAAATACTTTCAAGGGCTCAGGGAAAACAAGTAGAGGCTAATGCAATCATCCTTCATAGTTTTCCAGATTTTTAGAGACAAGGACAATTGAGGATTAGTCAAGAGTAGAAGAGAAGACTAATGGAGCCTATGGTAGGAAGTCACGATTAGAATACAGGTTTTATAGAGGGGACACAGTCAGAGTTGGCATATCATTAGGTGCACTTGATAGGAGAACTAGTATGTATGGGTATCATTCTAGTTCCTCATCCAAGGAACGTCATCATAGTCATCATCACCATCATCCTTATAGGAGGAGTGATTACTTTCCTGAGGAGTTCAAGAAAGTCAAGTCGCCTACATTTGATGGAGAGATGAATAATTCAGAATATGCAAAGGCATGGTTACTTGGGATGAAGAAATTCTTCAGATTGCATAACTATTCAGAGAACATGAAAGCCAAAAAAGCCACCTTCCGTCTGAAAGGAAAAGTAGATATCTGGTGGGAAGATGTGAAGAATGTCAAGGGAATTTGGGAAGAAGAGTTGATTTGTGATGAGTTCGAGAGACTATTCAAGAAGTACATGTCTGAGATGTATTATGATGACAGAGCTAAGGTGTTTTATGAGTTGCATATGGGTTCCATGACAACTAATGAGTATACTAGCAGGTTCCTGGAGCTATTGAGGTATGTGCCTTACCTGAGGGATGAGAAAGTGAAGATTCAAAGGTTCATTAGTGGGTTGCCAACAACATATAGAGACTAGATTGAGTTTGATGAGCCACGGTTATTAGAGGAAGCCATTAGGAAACTGAAGCATTGTTATGGGTAGTCAAAGCATAAAGTTGATCCTAAGCATGAATTGAATAGAAATGATAAGGTTAAGGGGAACTGGCCACCAAAGTGGGGAACAAATCATGATGCAGGTGAGAAAGAAAATGTTTCTCCTTACAAGAAGTTGAATGCAATTGAGAAGGGACATGGGTCACAGCCTGGAGAGAAATAGACTAGAGGTGATGGTAGGGGACTGTTGAATTTTTGGATATGTGGTAAAGATCATCGCAAGAAGGATTGTTCATTGTACCAGGGTGGCATGCCTCAGATCTACAGTGCTCAAGAGCTGCAGATGGTTAGGGATGTGGGCCATAACATTCCTCATATTTATGCAATTGTGGACAACAAGCAGGAAGATCATCATGCATCCATTATTGAGATGGAAGGTAAGCTCTTTGGTCAAGTTGTTTCTATTTTCATTGACCCTATATCTAATTGTAGTTATGTTAATCATGACCTGGTGGATAAGTGTGGTTTGAAAAAATAAGTGCATACAGAGTCTTGGTTGGTGTAGTTTGCTACAAGTACTAAGAATAGAGTTCATAATTGGGTAAGATCATGCGCATTTGACTTGAATGGTATGCCTTCATCAACACATCTAAATGTGCTTCCATTGGGGTAATATAGTATGATTTTGGACATGGATTCGCTATACCTCCACAGGACCAAAGTAGGTTTCTATGATAAGGCTATTGAGTGCCTAGATGATAATGGGGAAAAGAGAATCTTGTAGGGAAAGAATAAGCCTACATTAGTGAGGATGATTACAACTATGCAAGCTAAGTGCAGTCGCAAAAAAAGGTGTGTACTATATGCAGTCTGTATTTCCAGTGACAAGGGTAAGGATGTTGAGGACACAAAAATCCTCAAGTGGTACCTTGTATTGCAACAGTTTTAGGATGTTCTATAGGAGGTTTCAAAGTTACCTCCTCATAAGGAACTAGATTTTTCTATTAAGTTGGTACTAGGGGCAACATCAACATCAAAGGCACATTACGGGATGAGTACTCCAAAGCTAGTGGAATTGTAGTTTCATTTAAAGGAAATGCTTGGAAAGGGATACATTAGGCCAAGTGTATTTCCTTGGGGCGCACTAGTGTTGTTGATGAAAAATAAGAATGGTACTCCTAGGTTGTGCATTGATTACAGGCAGTTGAACAAGGAAACCATCAAGAATATTCTCAAAGATTGATTTGAGATCAAGATACCATCAGGTACTCATTAAAGAAGAGGACATCTACAATATTTCTTTTTAGGCTACGTATGGGTTGTAGAATTTCCTTATAGATTCAAACTACTTATGCAATATGCTAAAACAAAAGACTTAAATCTACTCTACTCATTAGTGGAAATAATTGATCGATTGAGAAATCACAACATAAAAATGAGACAAGATTCAATAAAATATGTTAAAATATTTATCTAAGGGGAAGTAACTACTCAAAACCCCTTCCTATTTGTTTTTCATTAGTAAAAAATATAGAGAAGAAATACAATTCTTGTTCAATTTGAACAATCTCTGGACAACTATAATCTAGCTCACTGCCTCACAAACTGACTCTGGCCAATACTTAGCCAATTTTCATACCAAACTCCTATTTCCTTGTGTTTTTTCTCAAGGAATTGGGCCCCTATTAATTAGCAAAATCCCCATCTCGAATTGCACAATCCCTATAGGCCCTTCTCTTATTGCATGCACCACCTGCACAACTCGGACAATTATACAACTGATAGTACACTTCCCTTGAACTCTAATCTCAACTAGGTAACTCAAATTTCATGCATGCATGAGTTAATTATGGCTTATTTATCAGTTATATGGTTTAACATTGAAGTTTCACCCCACTGCTAAACCTCCTACTAGTTCCTCCAACAGTTGGAACTTGTTTAACTGACTTTAACTTCGTTTAATTCAATTAAACAATTACAACTCAAATTAAACTCAACATAGGCTCATTGTTGGGCAAGGAATCTCCCCACGACATGTTTTGGGGCTCAAAGCCCAATTTTTGAGTTGATATTGTTGTACAGCTTCACGAATTGCGGCGTGAAATCTATGTTAGAATCATAGGGTTGTCTACCCTAGTCTTGAATGTAAGGTCGGCCTACCCATGGTCCGTGGACCATGGGATTGTATAAATAGAGCAAGGCTCTAAGTTGTAAAGAGAGATAGAATCTAATAGAGAATGGGAATTAAAGGTCCTAGAGATTAAGTCGAAGTACGAAGTGTGTCTTGGGTCGTAGAGTAGGAAAAGGCTCTGAAACTGGGTGCACAGAGGCCTAGTAGAGTCCACGGCTGAGTGCGTGGACCCCTGCAACTGAGTGTGCAGGGTAGAGTCAAGTCTGTAATTGGAGAAGAGATTAATAAAGAAATTTTTTGTTACCAATTATGTGTATCTATTCTGAGTTATTATATGTTTGATATCATTTGTGAATATATTGTTTCTTTACTGTGCACACTTGTATGAATTGTGAATATTGTTAAGTATAACTAAAAGCATACAAATAAGCTAAGTTAATCAACTAATATCAGATTACTAGTAAGGACTTGGGTAATAACACTGCTCAGCCCTCGAGTAGGGCTGCGCGAAGGCAACACCTCAGGCTGCGAGGAATGAGTGTAGAGACATACACGTAGGGTTGAACCGCGGACCACTTGAAACCATTAGACATCTCCAGGGTGTGGAAACCTAGTTCTAGCACCGTCCCATTCTACTTCAGGTGAGACCTTAGTCCGCGCTCCGTGGACTGTTGTCGAAAGGGCCAGTAGTACCAGGATTTGTTTGGCTAAATCACCTCTGAACTTGGGTCAAGCCCCAACAAGCCAAAAAATGGTTTTGTTGCCGGGACCAGGATCTGCATGAGGGATGTCTGATGTCATGTCATTGGAATCCAATGAAGAAAGAAATTGAAGGGTGGTTGGACAGAAAGATTCATGAGTTCACAGCACAGGAAAACAGGAATCCACGAGTATCAAAGGAACAATTGTTAGAGCGCTACTTATATACGAAAATCCACGAAATTTTATTTGCATCCTTCCCCTCGGAGTTGTATGAGTGTGTTGGGTGTGGAGCTTGATTATCTTATGTATTCAAAGGTATCACCACATTGGAACCCAGTTCATAATGGGGTGGCAACGTCGCCTGTAAAATATTCGCTGTAGGGGGGTCCAGGGGGGGTGGCTGTGACCTTTGGGACCCCCCTTGCCGGGGGGATTGGGGACAACGCCCCCAAAGCCAAGAATAGATGTAAAATTTCCTTGTAAAATGTTGTAATTTCATAGTCAATCTGGGCCGTTCATTAGGCAGAGATCTGATGGTAGAATTTATGTTTAATTTAGGTTTTTTTTCCCTAGAAGGCAATCCCTCACTATATATGAGGGAATTGTATTGCGTCTATGCATATCTGTATTCTGAGTGTGGAAGAGAGAGGAGATTCAGAGTGAAAACAATATTACAGCGGATCTACTATAGGTTGTATTTCTTTAGTTTGCTAGATAATATAAAAAGAAGGACTAGTTGTTTCTCCGTGGACGTAGCCCAAACTGGGTGAACCATGTATATTTGTGTCTCTCTTGTTTGATGTGTTTTCTGTGTTTATATTTTTGCAATATTTTATGTGTTCCATTGCTCCATAATATTATGTGGACTCCAGAATTAGTGCGTAGACTAGAAGCATCAGAAGATAAGATCTCGCACACTGTGGACCATTGGATTGATTGAATTATAGGAGGGTTTATCACCGAATTCATGGTAGATAATTCACTCAGCTACAACGAAGCGGAACGCCGCTTCCTCAAAGGACCGCGAGGTAAGTACATTAAGTATTTGAACACTTGGATTAAAATGCTATTGTGTGAAAAGCGGGTTATGCGAATAAAATGATGATTGGGGCTGCGCGGAGTGGTAGGATCTATAGAAATGAAGGTAGCATAGAGATAGAGAATATCCCCTTGATATCGCCTTGGCGAGAAAGCGAGGAAGAGCTTGCGAAAGTTTCACCAAGAAGTGCGATCAGTTTGATAAGGCAACGAATTCTGCGCATACCACCTCCACCTACACCACCACCAGTCTCACCATCTTCACCCCCATCTCCGCCCACAACACCTTTGCCACCACCATAGTTCAATATGGTGAGCGCAATAAAGTTGCCAATGTTCAGAGTAGGGAACGAAGATCCGGACCAATTTTGGTTCGTAGTAAAAGCAGTATGGGAAGCATAAGGAGTCATGGATGATAATATAAAGAAGGCAACACTAGTAAGTGCATTGCAGGATCACTTACTGACATGGTACATTAAGAATTCTAATGACCATCTAAACGCATGGATCATAGATATCTAGGATGTGCTGAATAGGGAATTTAGCTAGCCAAAATTGGAGACATAGTTGATTATCGGGTTTAAGGAAATCACGATGCTTCCAGGTGAGACCCCCCGAGAGCTGGATCAGAGATTGAAGAGTATGATTCGCAAAGCCAACATGACCTTGATGGATGGACAACACCGCACATGGTTTGTAGTGTCACTAACGCTGCATCTAAGGACCGTGCTATCGCAGCAGAAGTTATCCACCTAAGCCTAAGCTTTGGAGATTGCAATGAGACAACACGAGACCATAATACAAGATCCTAGCCTGGCAGTCTAGCAAATCCACACGCAACTGAAAAATTTACGTCTGGAAATGCAGAGTTTGAAACAGGATAGGACAACTTTCCCAGAGGCACGTGAGGAGGTATGGTGCATAAAGGGCAAGGGACAGGGACATGACAAGGACCATTGTCTAGTCTTCGTGAACTACTTGGTGGGAGGATGGCCGATGCCATTAAGACCAAAAGCACAAGAAGGACTGAGTGCGGCACTTGAATTATGGTGCGTGATTTGTCAGATAGGAGGAAAACATGCTACGGATAATTGTCACCTATTACAAAAGTATACGCAGACATCCCAACAATTGTTCTGTAATTTCTACAGATCAATAGGCCATGATGAATGCACCTGTAGAAGTTATGAACTGATGATGGATCAGACTCTTGCCTATCAATTTTATACTGAAACACGAGCCCTCGATCAAAATGCAGGAATGGCGTACACTGGATTCTATGGGTGCGGACGAGTTCGAGGTGGAATGGGACCAGGAAGGGGTCGTAGACAGCTAATTTGTTACAATTGTGGAGGGCCAGGGCATTATGCCCACAATTTTACAAATCCAATGAGGGCATCATGTTTATATTGTACCAAGTTTGATCATGAGATGGAGGACTGCCCTACACTGATAGCGAGGTTGCACGATAAAGGAATACTCCAGCCTCCCCCGACTCAGAACCTACAAATGATGAGTTATGAGCCACACAAAGAGGACCCAAATGTAAACATCATGCTTTGAAGTAGTATCACAACAGGAGAGGACAAGGGCAAGTACCCTGAAGAAAATGCGTGGGTTCACAAGGCTCCCAGAAAGGAACCAGAGTTCGATTTGAAGCATGCGAAGGAGACGTTCATGGAAGCTAAGAAGAGCTTCATGGAGGCCTCCACTTCAAGTAGTAAGGATCAACTAGAACCGAAGAGGGATCCTTCAATGATCACTGCCTTTCTAGAGACATGCATGAATTTGTTGTGTGACAGAAAAGTAGTGAAAGGACTGCAAGAACTCATCACTAGATGTGTTGGATCACGGGAACTGCGTGTAGTATGGAAGCTTGGAAAGCACACATCGTGAACAGGAAGGGAAATGAGATTGACTACACAAATCGAGGAATATGAAATGGATCAAGTAATTATGGATCTAGGATCGGACATGAATGTATTGCCAAAGTAGACATGAGAACGCACGGGCAGGCCCGCGTTGTAGTTGTCCCCTATTCAATTACGAATGTCAAACTAGTAGAAGATCCTACCAATGGGAAGATTGCAAGGAATAATGGTAGACATCGAAGGTGTGAGTGTGCTTGCAGATTTCAAAGTGATAGAGATTGTCGATGACAACAATCCCTATCCCACGCTACTAGGAATAGATTGGGCCACTGACATGAACGGAGTGATAAATCTAAAGAAGTGCAAGATAATTTTTGAGAAAAAGTCACTACGTGTAGTGGTACCTTTAGACCCCATGGAAGGATCGCACTACACAGAGCTTGTGCGCAACGATGAGAGCGACGACGATCTAGACTGTATCTACAAGATAACCGCTCGAGAATAGGATTAGGTGAATCCAATTGCGGATGGCAGGATTTCGTGGGAGTGCGAAAGCTCTTGCACATTAGATTCAGATGAGGAAATAGAATGATAGCAGAACTGGTTACATGAGGTAACCACACCCAATTGTAACATGATGGTAAGATCACTGCACTGCATGACAACAGACGTAAGGGATCTGCCTATGTATGATGGGTTGACAGTGGCGGATGAATTCTTGAACAAACTTGAAAGAGAGGTGCCAGAACAATAGCATTTTGACCCTCCGAAATGGGCACTACAGGCTATGCCCACAAGATGGTGGGGTGTGCATCAAAGCAGTTTTGAGAACTGGTGCGAATGAAAAATGGTGATGCTTATACAGTTTCGAAAGCCTCAGCTGTGGATGAAAGCCAGATATGATGGAGGAAACAACTTGCGCACCCACCTTTCTAGATGGGTACAGGCGTATGGTACGCAACCTACAAGAATGCCCACCGTCCTCTCAATAGAAAATAGGAACAACAAGTAGGAGCGGGCAGAGGATGCGAATGATGAAGGATGATATGACCAAGTGTGCCGAAGATTATATGCAGGGAAGCCTTTGACAAGGTGTGTAAAGTACTGAACGCGGTCCAACAGGTGAGACGTACTGACTGGGACCTGCGCGTACCAACAGTTCTATGGGATTATATGACCATGTGCAAAACCTTGACCGCGCAAGCAGTTCCAAAGCTGAAGTATGAAGCAGGGGTTGTAATCCCTATGGAGCATACAAAGCCTAGTCAGTGCATAGTAGCACCCATAGATACGATAGTCCGTGAAACCCGAAACGAAGGAATCACACAACTGCAAGAAACAAAACACATAATACTTGAGGAAGAAATTTGACAGGGAAAAATTAGACTTCGCGGACTTGAAAAAGACTAGGTATGGCTAAGGGAGAAAAGAGCTTTGATGGATGCAGAGGTCAAGAAGCTGGAAGATGAAATAAAGCAAGCGTTTTTCATTGAAGAACCTAGGATGGTAAGGCAAGGTGCGTACGATCATATTGAAAAGTTGGAGGATTATTGCCGTGAACTGGTTAGTCTGCTGCATTGGCTTGGACAGCATATCGCCAAACGTAGTGACCAAGGTAGTACATTGCAAGTAGTAAAGTGTGCAATGTCGATCACAATAATGGAAGGTGGGGATTCTCCATGAACCATGTTGGAGGAAGGAATGGAGCCCCGCATGGGTGGTGCGACCACCTGACTAGCGGTAGGAAGAATGGTCTTAGTGCTCTAGGTGGTTGAAAGGGAGCGCAAGACTATAAACTATTTTGCTTGGGAACTGCGTGATATGGGAGATGTGCGCAGAAGCAGAATGCCACAAGGTTCACGACCGTGCACGGAGGGGTGTGCTGTGGCATGGGTTGGCTGGAAAGTGACCATTGAGGTCACTATTCATGATGGGATGTGCAATCTAAGGCGAAATGGAGTGGGTGGTGGGCATTTAAGATGTGATTTATGGGTAAGATTTGGGAAAATCTGCTGCCAAGAAAGCATTAATGGCCCGAAATTGGTGGGAACGGTCAAATTCGAATTCAAAAGGCACTATAAAACACAAAGGGCTGGCCAACGAACAACACTTGGTCAGTTGAGAGTTGATCATTTGAGTAGAGCGCTGAGCATTGAGAGCCGAGTGGTAAGTGAGCCCCTAAGTTTGCGAGTGACATAATACAGCTTAGATATGACGATGGCCACTAAAGATGGTTTGGGAATCGAAGAGGTAACTGCCAGCAAGGCCGTGCAAACCCCAATGATTGAAGATGTTCCAGAAGGTGCTAAGGTTGTGGCAGAGATCCCCAAATCACCGTGTACACCATGACCCAAGAAGGCTAAGCAAGCAATGGATCTCGTACGTGTGTCCCTGAGGAACTCGCTGCGTAGCAAACTATCAATGGAAGAGAAGGGGAAAGCTGTCACCATAGACACAAATGAGGAAGAAGAAGATTTACAGGCCCTTATCATCGGAGAGGAAGATGATGAAGGCATGGAGGAGGATATTCAACCTACACACTCTGCGACAAAACTTCCCGCATATATCCCCCCGTGAAAAGGGAAGGCCAAAGTGCCCAAGGACCTAGATGAAACCAAGATTTCGCTCCAGAGCCCGCTCGTCCCAGATGGCCTAGTGTTTGAGGGCCCAAACCTGGGCCATGTGGAAACCCTGAAGTTCGAAGATTGGGACCTCGTTGATGATGATAAATTCCCTCACTTGGAGACCGACAATCTCATGAAGCAGAACAATGCAGGGGTGGTGACAACGTTAGAGCCGTGAAAGTGGCTGCGTGGAGTGGAAAAGGCTGGGCTGCTGAAATTGTTATGGGTGCCGCATTTCCACTGCGTGCACATAACCATTTTCATCATCAAGCAGTTGCTTTGCTTGGTGCATGATCGGTATCTATGGCTGGAGGAGCCTATCCCCATTACGGAAGACCTAATTCATCGCATTTCTTGGCTCCCCTACAAAGGAAAGGACCACGTGACCATATCAGAAGGAAAGGTAGTGATTTGGCCCTTGCAGAGGGCATGAAGACAAAATACAAGCTGGAGAAGAAGAAGAGGGGCTATGCTATCTCCAACATCAAGGAAAAAGCGATACGTGTAGCTACCCAAATCCTGGCTAGCAAAGTCATGCGAAAGTTCCACGGAGATGAGGTACCTGCACTGGTGATCGTACTGGCCGAGTAGTGCGCGGAAGGAGTCCAGTTTAACTGGGCTGAATTCCTCTACACGGAATTCTTGGAGAACTATTGCGAAGCCTAGGAGTAGGGTAAAACCTTCCAGTATGCATGGTTGTTGCTATCCATAGTGCTTGTAGCGGGGGAACTGCTGGAGGATAGTTAATCCCCCCCAATTGACAGAGATTTATGAGAGGCCAAAAAGTACACTTCGCTTTGGGCCAGGAAGGACATGAAAAGAATACGTGACACCAAAATCTTCTGGGTGCTCATGGAGATGAGCATCCGGATGTGGATCAATCGGAGGCCACGCTTGTCACCTACTGTGTACAATAGTTTGTAGAGTTTTACAGAGTTTAAAGCCGACATGCATAATGTCTACATCAGGGCATGCAAGGATACAACGAAGCAGTGAATGAAGCTCCCATTTATAGCCATCGATGATGCCATCTTCACTGTCTTAGAGACATGGCCTCTGGAATGGTGTGCCTAAGATTTGGCAGAACTAGAGAAGGTGGTAGCACAAAAGAAAAAGGATGATGCCAAGGTGCACGTCACCCAATTGGCCAAAAAAAGGCGGTAGGAAATAACATCAGCTAAGGAAAAGGCAGCGTGGGAAGCGACATAGAAAACCACAGAGTAGAAAAATGCTGCAAAAGCAGCAGCAGCAGCACAGGCGGCAGAGGCAGAAACCTCAAAGGCGGATGAGGACCCAGCAACGTTGTCACTAGGGCAGGAAGTAGAGGAAACATAAATAGTAGAAGGGAGAACAGACCCAGGCATCACGTCCACACAGTTGAAGCGGCCACACATCAAAGAATGAGCACGACCAAGGAAGAAGGTCAAGGCCTCAAAGTTGGCCATTGACCCGATCACCTTAACTGAAGGTGATATCCATGACATCAGCGATACGGTCTGCGATGTCACAAGTGAAGCGCTACAAGATTTTATGTAGGACCACTAGACTGTGTTGGGGGCCCTCAGGTTGAAGCTGCAGTAATTACAAGTGTGACCCCCTTAGGTGGGTACCCTTTCTACCCACCTCGTAGCAGGATCCTCAGCAGTAGAGCAGATGCTGTGCTTATGGATGGAAATCACGATAGTGTTACGCGAAGGGGCCCTAGTCACAACGAATATGATCGATAGGATTTTGGTTAACATGTTGAAAGGCCTTGGCCTTAATTTGGCTTCCCTTCCATTAGAAATGTTGTATCAGCTACAAGATGGGATAACGGCAGACCTGGGCACTAGGGAGAGCCACACAATCCAAGTTCTTAGCGAATAGAAGATAAACATGGAACAACTCACCTTGCAGTGCAATGAATTGGTGTCGCAAAATCAACACTTGGAGCAGATGGTAGATGACGCTTGCCGATGCGTCCCGGAGCTAACCATCCCAGAAGATCTACCGGTAGAGGTGCAGATCCACAGATTAGCAACTGGAGTCTATGAGGCCAGGGAAGAAATGAAAAATCCATGAAATTTTCTTTGCATCCTTCCCCTCAGAGTTGTATGAGTGGATCGCGAAGCTAGCAGACAGTCAGGGAAGGTGTAGGCTCGACAAACTAATTGTTTTGACTCCAGAATTGGTTTGTAGACTAGAAGCATCAGAAGATAAGATCGCATGCACTATGGACCATTAGATCGATCAAATTATAGGAGGGTTTATCACTGAATTCGTGGTAGATACTTTACTTAGTGATAGCGAGGTGGAACGACGCTTCCTCAAAGGACCGTGAGGTAAGTACATTAAATATTTGAACACTTGGATTAAAATGCTATTGTGTGAAAAGTGGGTTATGCAAATAAATTGATGATTGGGGTTGCACGGAGTGGGAGGAGCTATAGAAATGAAGGTAGCACAGAGATAGAGAATAATCCCTTGATTTCACCTTAGCGAGAAAGTGAGGAAGAGCTCGCGAAAGTTTCACTAAGAAGTGCGATCAGTTTGATAAGGTAGTGAATTCTGTGCATACCAGCTCCACCTACACCACCACCAGTCTCACCATATTCACTCCCATCTCTGCTCACACCACATCCACCACCATCACAGTTCAATATGGTGAGCATGATAAAATTGCCAATGTTCAAAGGAGTAGGGAATGAAGATCCAGACCAATTTTGGTTCATAGTAAAAGCGGTATGGGAAGCACAAGGAGTCATGGATGACAATATAAAGAAGGAAACACTGGTAAGCACATTGCAGGATTGCGCACTGACATGGTACACTAAGCATTCTAATGACCATCCAAATGCAGGGATCGAAAATATCCAGGTTACGCTAAACAGGGAATTTAGTAGGCCAAAATTGGAGACACAGTCGATTATCGGGTTGAAGGAAATCATGATGCTTCCAAGTGAGACACCCTAGGAGTTGGATCAGAGATTGAAGAGTATGATTTGCGAAGCCAACATGACCTTGACGGATGGAAAACACTGTGCATGGTTTGTAGTGTCACTAACACCACATCTAAGGATTATGCTATCACAGTAGAAGTTTTCCATCTAGGCTTAAGCTTTGGAGATTGCAATGAGACTGCACGAGACCCCGATACAAGATCCTGGCCTGGGAGTCCAATAAATCCACGTGCAACTGAAAAATTTGTGTCTGGAAATGTAGAGTTTGAAACAAGATAGGACAACTTGCTTAGAGGCACGCGAGGAGGTATGGTGCATAAATTGCAAGGGACAAGGACATGACAAGGACCATTGTCCAGTCTTCGCGAACTACTTGGCGAGAGGAGGGCCGATGCCATTAAGACCAGAAGCACAAGAGGGATCGAGCTTGGCACCTGCATTATGGTGCACAATTTGTCAGATAGGAGGAAACCATGCTACAAATAATTGTCACCTATTACAGAAGTATACGCAGATGTCCAAGTAGTTGTTCTATAATTTCTGCAGATTAGTAGGCCATGACAAATGCACATGTAGAAGTTATGAATTGATGATGGATCAGATTCCTGCCTACTAAGTTCAGACCTAAACACGAGTCCTCGATCAAAATGTAGGAATGGCGCGCACTGGATTCTAGGGGCGCAGATGAGGTCGAGGTGGAATGGAACCAGGAAGGGGTCGCAGATAGTTGATTTGTTACAATTGCGGAGGGCCAGGGCATTATGCCCGCGATTGTACAAATCTGATGAGGGCATCATGTTTATATTGTACCCAGTTTGATCATGAGACAGAGGACTGTCCCACACTGATAGCGAGGTTGCGTGATAAAGGAATACTCCAGCCCCCCCCCCGACTCAGAACCTACAAATGATGAGTTCTGAGCCATGCGAAGAGGACCCGAATGTAAACATCATGATTCGAAGTGGTATCACAACAGGAGAGGACAAGAGCAAGTAGCTTAATGAAAATGTGTGGGTTTGCAAGGCTCCCATAGAGGAACCAGAGTTCAATTTGGAGCACATGAAGAAGACATTCATGGAAGCTAAGAAGAGCTTCATGGAGGCCTCCACTTCAAGTAGTAAGGATCAACTAGAACCAGAGATGGATCCTTCAATGCTCACTACCTTTCTGGAGACATGCATGAAGTTGTTGCACGATAGCACAACAGTGAAAGGACTACAAGAACTCATCACTAGATGTGCTAGATTAGGGGAACCATGCGTAGTCTGGAAGCTCAGAAAGCACACATCATGAATAGGAAGGGAAATGTGATTCACTACACAAATCGGGGGATACGAAATGGATCAAGTAATTATGGATCTAGGATCGGACATGAATGTACTGCCAAAACAGACATGGGAACACATGGGCAAGCCCGCATTGCAATGGTCCCCTATTCAATTACGAATGACGAACCGACATAAGATCCTACTGATGGGAAGATTGCAGGGAATAACGGTAGACATCGAAGGTGCGAGCGCGCTTGCAGGATTCGAGGTGATAGAGATTATCGATGACAACAATCCCTATCCCACACTAATAGGAATAGATTGGGCCATTGACATGAATAGAGTGATAAATCTAAAGAAGCGCAAAATGATTTTTGAGAAAAAGTCACTACGCGTAGTGGTACCTTTAGACCCCGTGGAAGGATCGCACTACACAGAGTTAGTGCGCGACGATGATCTAGACTGTATGTACAAGATAACCGCTAAGAACATGATTGGGTGAATCCAATTGCGGATGGTAGGATTTCGTGGGAGCATGAAACCTCCTGCACATTGGATTCAGACGAGGAAATAGAACAATGGCAGAACCGGTTACATGAGGTAACCATGACCAATTGCAACATGATGGTAAGATCATTGTGCTGCGTGACAACAGAGGTAAGGGATTGCCTATGTATGACAGGTTGACAGCGGTGGATGAATTCCTGAACAAATTTGAAAGATAGGTACTGGAATAGTAGCGTTTTGATGGTCTAAAATGGGCAATACCAGCTACGCCTGCAAGATGGTGGGGTGCACATCAAAGCAGTTTTGAGAACTAGCGTGAATACAAAATAGTGATGCTTATATAGTTTGGAAAGCCTCAGCTGCAGATGAAAGGCAGATATGATGGAAGAAACAACCTGTGCACCCACCTCTCCGGATGGGTATAGGTGTATGGTATGCAAGCTGCACGAATGCCCACCATCCTCGTAATAGAAAATGGGAACAACAAGTAGGAGTAGGCATGACGAGGACGCGAATGACTAAGGATGATATGACCAAGCACATCGAAGATTATATGCAGTGAAGCCATTAGCAAGGTGTGTGAAGTGTTGAACGCGGTCCACCAGGTGAGATGCACTGACTGGGACCTACACGTACCAACGATTCTATGGGCTTATAGGACCATGTGAAAAACCTTGACCGTGCAAGCAGTTACGATGCTGAAGTATGAAGCAGGGGTTGTAATCCCTATGGAGCATGCAAAGCCTAGTTCGTGCATATCAACACTCGTAGATACGATAGTCCACAAAGCCCAAAATGAAGGAATCACGCAACCGCGATAAAAAGAACACATAAGACTTGAGGAAGAAATCCGATAGGGCAACATTAGACTTTGCGGACTTGAAAAAGACCGGGTATGGCTAAGGGAGAAAAACACTTTGATGGACACAGAGGTCAAGAAGCTAGAAGACAAAATAAAGCAAGCGTTTTTCGTCGAAGAAACTAGGATATTAAGGCAAGGTGAGTACGATCATATTGACAAGTTGGAGGACTATCGCCGTGAACTAGTTAGTCTGCTGTCTTGGCTTAGACCACATATCACCAAATGTAGTGACCAGGGTAGTACATTGCAAGTAGTAAAGTGCGCGATGCCGATCACAACAATGGAAGGTGGGGATTCTCCGAGAACCATGTTGGAGGACGAAATGGAGCCCCACACAGATGGTGTGACCACCTGACTAGCCATAGGAAGAACAGTCTTAGCACTTCGGGCAGTTGAAAGGGAGCGTGGGACTATAAACTATTCTTGGGAGCTGCGCGATATGGGAGATGCGCACATAAGTAGAATGTCACAAGGTTCGCAATCGCGCATGGAGGGGTGCACTGCCGTGCGGGTTGGCTGGGAAGTGACCGTTGAGGTCAGTATTCATGATGGGATGTGTGATTTGAGGCCAAATGGAGTAGGCAACAGGCATTTAAGACGCGATTTATGGGCAAGATTTGGGAAAATATGCCACCAAGAAAGCATTAATGGCCCGAAATTGGGGGGAATAGTCGAATTCGAATTCAAAAGGCGCTATAAAACACAAAGGGTTGGCTAGCGAACAACACTTGGTCATTTGAGAGTTGAGCATTTGAGCAGAGCACTGAGCATTGAGAGTTGAGTGGTAAGTGAGCCCCTAAGTTCACGAGTGATAGAATACAGCTTAGATATGATGATGGCCACTAAAGACGGTTTGGGAATCAAAGAGGTAACTACTAGCGAGGCGGCGTAAACCCCAATGGTGGAAGATGTTACAGAAGGTGTCGAGGTTGTGGCAAAGATCCCTAAATCACCGCGTACTCCATGACCCAAGAAGGATAAGCAGGCAATAGCTCTCGTACGTGTGTCCCCAAGGAACCCGCCGCACAACAAACTATCAATGGAAGAGAAGGGCAAAGCTGTCATGATAGACATAGATGAGGAAGAAGAAGATTTGCAGGCCCTTATCATTGGAGAGGAAGACGACGAAGGCATGGAGGAGGATATTCAACCTACACACTTTGTGACAAAACTTCCCGCATATATCCCCCCGTGAAAAGGGAAGACCAAAGTGCCCAAGGACCTGGACGAAACCAAGAGTTTTATCCAGACCCTACTCCTCCCAGACGACCTTGTGTTTGAGGGCCCGCACCTGGGTCACGTGGCAACCCTGAAGTTCGAATATTGGGACCTCGCTGACGATGATAAATTCCCTCACCTGGAGACCAGGAATCTCATGAAGTAGAACATCGCAGGGGTGGTGACAATATTAGAGCCGCAGAAGTGGCTGCACGGAGTGGAAAAGGCTGGGTTGCTGAACTTATTATGGGTGCCACATTTCCACCATGTGCCCATAACCATTTTCTTCATCAGGTAGTTGCCTTGCCTCATGAATGATGGGTATCTATGGCTGGAGGACCCTATCCCCATTATGGAAAACCTAATTCACCACATTTCTTGGCTCCCCTACAAAGGAAAGGACCCTGCGACCATATCAGAAGGGAAAGGTAGTGATTTGGCCCTCGCAGAGGCCATGAAGACAAAATACAAGCTGGAGAAGAAGAAGAGGGGCTACGCTATCTCCAGCATCAAGGAAAAAGTGGTATGCGTAGCTATCCAAATCCTGGCTGGCAAAGTCATGCGAAAGTTCCACGCAGATGAGGTACCTGCACTGGTGATCGCACTAGCCGAGTAGTGCACAGAAGGAGTCCAGTTTAACTGGGCTGAATTCCTCTGCATGGAATTCTTGGAGAACTGTCGCGAAGCCTAGGAGCAGGGTAAAGCCTTCCACTATGTGTGGTTATTGCTATCCATAGTGCTTGTAGCGGGGAACTGCCAGATGACAATCAATTCCCCCCAGTTGACAGAGATTTACCAGAGGCCGCAAAGTACGCTGCGCTCTGGGCCACGAAGGATGTGAAAAGAATACGTGACACCAAAATATTTTGGGTGCTCATGGAGATGAGCATCCAGATGTGGATCAATCAGAGGTTGCACTTATCACCTACGGTGTACAATAGTCTGCAGAGTTTTGCAGAGTTTAAAGCCAACATGCATAATTTCTACATCAGGGCGTGCAAGGATACAATGAAGCAGTGGATGAAACTCTTGTTTATAGCCACTGACGATGCCATATTCACTGTCTTGGAGACATGGCCTCTGGAATGGCGTGCCCTAGATCTAGAAGAACTAGAGAAGGCAGTAGCACAAAAGAAAAAGGATGATGCCAAGGTGCGCATCACCCATTTGGCTGAAAAAAGGTGGTAGGAAACAGTAGCAGCTAAGGAAAAGGCAGCATGGGAAGTGACACCTATGGAGCAGAAAAAGGCTACAGAAGCGACAGCAACAGCACAGGTGGCAGAGGCAGTAACCTTGAAGGTGTTTGAGGGCCAAGCAACGTTCTCGCCACTGCAGGAAGTAGAGGAAACAAAAACAATAGAAGGGAGCACGGACCTAGAGACCGCATCCACACAGTTGAAGTGGCCACACATCAAAGAACAAGTAGGACCAAGGAAGAAGGTCAAGGCCTCGAAGTTGGCCATTGACCCAATCACCTTAATTGAAGGTGATCTCCATCACATCAGCGAGACGGTCCGTGATGTAACAAGTGAAGCACTTCAGGATTTTATGTAGGACCACTAGATTGTGTTGGGGGCCCTCAGGGCATAGCTACAGGAGTTACAGGTGCAGCCCCCTTTGGTGGGTACCCTTTCTACCCACCTCAGAGCAGGATCCTTGGAAGTAGAGCAGATGCTGTGCGCATGGATTGAAAACACGATAGTGTTACTAGAAGGGGCCATAGTTGCAGCGAATGTGACTGGTAGGTTTTCAGTTAACATGTTGAAAGGCCTTGGCCTTAATTTGGCTACCCTTCCATGAGAAATGATATATCATCTATAGGATGAGATAACGATAGAGCTGGGCACTAGGGAGAGACACACGATCCAAGTTCTTATCGAACATAAGATAAAGATGGAACAACTCACCTTGTAGTGCAACGAATTGGTATCGCAAAATCAACACTTGGAGCAGATGGTAGATGACGCTTGCCGACGCGTCCTGGAGCTAGCCATCCCATCAGATCTACCAGTAGAGGTGGGGATCCAGAGATTAGCAACCAGAGTCTGCGAGGCCAGGGAAGAAATGACAAAGGTTTAGCTGCTGAATCTTTAGATCATCGAACTGCATTTGAAGGCGTAGCCTTCCACTCCCCTAAAAGTTAGAGAATAGTGCGCTAGCGCTATCACAGCAGGGTTGGAATAAATTGGGGGTGTAGTGCAAGACTATACCAGCATGTTGGAACAAGCAATTGAGGTCTTGACGACTTTGCAAGAGGACCCCAACATCCAGCGCCTGGAAACAGAGGCGTGAAAACTCTAGCAGCAATACGACAGTGTTCGAGGAACTGCGCAGATAGTCATCCTCACTCAATGGCTTGCGAGGATGCAGCAAGCTAAGGCACTAAAGGAGTAGGTGGATGCTGCATGACATAAGGAGGCAGTTCTAAAAGTGTGCATTCAACCTGTTAGCGCTCGAATCTGCCTCAGGCTGAGGAAGGCAAAACTCAAGGCAACATCAAACCAAGCTCAGCCTCGTAGCTAGCCCTACGAGGATAGGAGAGGGCTCTCTCCGGGTCTATCTCGGCAAAAGGTCTTAAAAGGGGCTGAGATGACTCTAATTTAATACTGATTTTAGGCTAGTAAAGAGATAGGAAAGTTTGATTTAGATTTTTGAGTTTTTTGTTGGAGAAACGGGAAAACCAATTTTGGGTGCGGGGATTTGAGGTTAGATCTTTGCAGAATTCGAGTTGGGGCGAGGTAGAAAATAGTCTTGATGTCTTTGATCAGGTGTATGGATGGATCAGAATGAAAAGGAGCTGAAGAGGGCAAAGGAGAACATGGATCCTCTCCAAACTGGCGAAAACATGTAAAACTAAACAAATTTAAAGGAAGAGCACTGTAAACAATGGATTCAACCTCATTTACTCATTCATTTAGTTTCAGAAGCATAAGAAGGGAATGACATACATTAAACATGAATAAAATTACAATAAACTAAGAGATAACACCATCAAGAATTGAAAGCCACAAGGATCCCAACAGGTGCTGCAAAATCTCTGATCTTTCCTTAGCCAAAATATGAAAAATATGTACAATAGTGTGCCAAAATCTTCCCAAGAGTCCAACCTTTACTACTGACTGAAAATTTACATAATATAGACCATGCCAACCCATTCCCTAACCTATAGGGGTCGAGCTCCTCCTTCTAGGAGCTGTTTCAACCAATTCTAAACAAGGAACTGAAAACTAGGTAGTCAAACAACTAACCCCTATATGCTAGGAAACTGATTCATTCATTAAATTTTCACTCTTTGGTGAATGAATCTTCTAGAACAAGTAAATTAGTGCCAAAATTACATCATATACATCAAATTACATCAAGGAAAACCAAAAATTACATCAAGAGGTGAAACTGGTCATAACTAGCCGAAATTCTGAGCTGGAAGGTGAAAATTTGACCAAAATCCTCTATGCGCAGCGCCCTGATCTCTATGCACAGCGCACCTTTCAGACTGATTTTGAGGCACTTCCTGGCATCCAAATTGAGCTCACGATAGCTCGTTGGAAATCCCTGGATGTCTACTTTCCAACCCAAGTGGAATTTCCCAATTTGGAGCTCATTCCCCCCTCAAAACTGCATTCTCCCAGAGGTACTTCCTGCTGTTGCAAAAGGTGGCAGCAAGGTGGTTTTCATGGTGTTTTTGGGCCTTTTGACCATCCAGAACTTGATGAAATGCTTCGGCAATGGCTGAGCATGCGTAACTTACCATGAAAAACCCAAAAATATAAATTTTTCCTCCAGCAAGTGTCCCAATCAAAAGTGAGCGTGCATGCGCGCTGCGCGTACAACCAAAAAAACTGTTTTTGGGGACCAAAATTTTCAAAATGACAAAATTTTCTCCGAATTCGCTCAAATTCGGAGTGAATACCCTCCATCATGTGTCATGCTCAGTCAGTGAAGCCTCGGCCAAAACTCGAAGTGGATCTAGCTTCTTTCGCCGTTTTAGTGCTTTGGTCAACCTCCTTTGCAAAATCTTCATGTTTGCCTTGCCAACATGCATGCGAGCCCAATAATGATTTTTCATGTGACGAAGCATGTCTTTGTCTCTATTGGCCTTCACCAACAACTCCTCCAGATGTCGATTGGATTTCTCAAGCCAAATCTCCCGGTCAGCTTCTACCTCCTGCTCAATGGGTGTCATCTCATGTATATGTCTTCGGGCAGCCTGTCGGTCTTCACGGATGTGTCGCAGCTCCATAAGTGTGTGTTGATATAGGTGTGTTGAAGTCCAAACTTCAATGCATACTCAAAACCCAAATATGTTTACCAAATCATCATACAAACCAAGCCATAATGGTAATGCTTTGCAAGTTTTGGAGTGGATTTGGTATGATCTGGTCGCATGAACAAAGTTTTCTTGGTGCTGTAACCCAGTGCGCAGCGCACAAACCCAACGCGCAGCGCACTCCTCTATGCGCAGCGCCCTTGTTAATTTACACTGGCTAGTGAGGCCCAATGCGCAGCGCACACTTTCTATGCGCAGCGCACCTCCAAAATGCTGTTCAGGTGTATGACATGCGGTTTTCGGCCTTCCAACTTGCTCAAGCACGATTTTGCCTTGGGATATTTGAATAAATGAACTAGCTTGCTCCTTTATAGGTGAAGAAGTATCTCACTTTAATTCAAATTTGTTTAATAGCCCACTTTATAATGTTTGGCACTTTGACATTTGAGCTTTAATACAAAGCTTTCCTTTGGCTTTTTCCTGAGTCTTGAACTGATAATGTCTTGTTGATTTTTGCAGGGATCTAATATTTTGGCTTTGGAAAAGATCAGAGGCTTGCTCTGAAACTTTTTGAGATAAAATAAATACATTTATGTACAATAACAATTTTAGTTCCAAAACAGAGTTTTGGATTAAAAATGTTTTAAAATGCTTTATGAAAAAACTATTAAATAAGAGTCTTTTGAAATCAACCTCATGGCCTGCAGGCTTGTATTATGTATATGCAAAGGACTGACAACCCTAGACTCTAGGACTTTTTAACGAAACAAAACTTTTATGACAATGAATGCATGATTATGGACTTCAGTGATTTTTGAGAAAATTTGTTTTTTCACTAACCCTGCAGGGACAAACATGAGGAAACACAAGACAACCAGACCCCCTCGTCAGTCAATGGCATGCCCCTAGCGAAATGCAACGAAGTGGAACAAGTGAGACACCTAAAAATGATATGCAAAAGTGAAAAGATCTCTGACGGAGGGCTGTAAGGATCGACTCTAACATTGGCTCCAATGGGGATGGTAGCTCCTTGGAGGTGCCAAGAATGGCAGATCTTTGGGAGAGCAGACAGTGCCTCTATCCATTAGACAATGGAGTCAATTATTGTGAAAAAACGACAAAAGACTGATGACTTAATTTATTTGACTGGAACTTGATTGAAAATTGACTCGACAAATGACTCAACTTGACTAAGACCTGAACTTACAACCTAAAACTTAGTGGCAGTACATGGCCACCTGTGTTCCTTACAAGACAATATATCCTCAAACTATATCAAAATGCCAATGCAACCAATCAAGAAGATGGCTTCTTGACTGATTCTTCCTATTAGATCTTCTGGTCAACAATACAAACTGATCACTGGGCATCCAAAAACCTAGTTGACCGTAATCTCCTTCCTCACTGAATACTACAATAAACAACTTCATTGTTGGTTGCAACAAACTTGCCAGAGGATCTTGAAAAACATGAAGATTTGCCATTGCCACATCCTGCTGAAAAAACAAGGTGTCTTTTGCTTCAAATTCTGATCTACCTTCATCATGTGCTTCAGTAAAAGTATGCTCATAGGCTTCAAAAAACTCTGAACAAATGGATGAGCAGATCTCTTCTTGGAAAAACATTTCAGCACATGAAACATATGAAGAGGAATCTGAATGGAAATCTTGAATGTTTTGATCTTCTGTGGTGTGAATGTGCTGTAGGTCATTCTTAAACAAAAAACAATCTGCGAGACTATCAAACATGACAGCCTGATCATCTTTGTGAAAGAAAAAATTATCTTTTTGCTGGTCTACAAAACAGATTATAAGACAGTCATCTTTTTCAAAAGAGGAAGAAGTTTCACCAACACTTTCCTGACTATGTGTGCACTGCAAATTTGTTGTAGCTTGGGCTGTAACAAGACCTCTCAAAAGTAGATCTATCTCATCTTCAGACAAAGGAGACAATGCTTTTTGTTTTCTTCTGCTTAAACAGTAATTATATTCATATGATAGGGCACTCAAACTATCATTTATTACTGAGTTATTGAAAGGAGATTCATCACTTACTTGCACAAAGATCTCACCTTGCTGTTCATGAGATGACTGAATGACCTCCTCATGAAGACTCTGTTCTGATGACAAACTGGCAGCACGACTGAGAACATTTGGATTCATTACTGTGTCTTCTGCATTCCAAATGATTTCAACAGCAGAGTTCTCTTTGATGGGCGTCAGCACAATCTGAATGTAGTTCTGAAATAGTTGACTTGACCACATCACATTCTAAAATTAAATCTTGACTTCCCTGCACGCTGTCTTCTTCTGTGGGCAGATTTGAAACGACACTTTCTGTTTCATCATTTTCAGCCATATTATCTTCAACCTGTTGCAAAGTCTCCTGAGAATCTTGATGGGTATCCTCTAGGTTCTCTCCATGTTGCTGAAATGGTTTCTCATATAGATCTTCCATGATTTCTCCATCCATGAAATCATTATCACCATAAAAATTCTCTAGATCTTCAATGAAATTATGTACATGGCTACAACAGTGCTGAACTAAAATCAAGGATGGATATGATTCTTTATACTTTTCAAAGAACACGATATGAAAATCCCTTAAAAAATAAATGGAAGTAGATGGTAAACTTTCATACCAGGATCGAGCTTCATCTTCCAGAGTAGCCATAAACATTTTCATCAAACAGTCTTCAGGAAAATTGATCTTAAATTTATGCACATGAATGTGAAATTTCACCAGATGAAGAGCAGCATCATTACCTTCCTGATTTCTGAACATAGGCAAATTCTTTGACCAATCTACCTTAGGCATTTTGTTTGGAAAACCTGGGATGTGATCTCGGCTCATGGGAGCGTATCTTCTTGCAATCCGATCCATCTTGAGAAATCTCAAAGCTACTGATCTCTCTGCAGTCGAGTCACCATGAAGCACAGGTTGCTGGATTCTTCAGTGAAAGGAGTCGCCAGGAGAATGATTTCAGCCTTGCAAGTGTCTGATCATTGTCCACCATCAACAATCAGATCTGAACTTGATACATGTACTGGGGTAATTAACAAGTTAGATGTCACGTTTACAAGCTAGACCGGAGATTGACTGAAGTAGCGTTTATCTACTTCTGCTAATGCAAAGCAAAAGCGTTTCGAAGGCTACCTGGCATAAATTCAGGCTCCGTCTATAGCTTATAAAACAAATGGCATCAACAAGTAAACCATTTGTTCTTCCCCAGTGGAGTCGCCACTATGTTAGCGCTCGAATCTGCCTCAGGCTGAGGAAGGCAAAACTCAAGGCAACATCAAACCAAGCTCAGCCTCGTAGCTAGCCCTACGAGGACAGGAGAGGGCTCTCTCCGGGTCTATCTCGGAAAAAGGTCTTAAAAGGGGCTGAGATGACTCAAATTTAATACTGATTTTAGGCTAGTAAAGAGATAGGAAAGTTTGATTTAGATTTTTGAGTTTTTTGTTGGAGAAACGGGAAAACCAATTTTGGGTGCGGGGATTTGAGGTCAGATCTTTGCAGAATTTGAGTTGGGGCGAGGTAGGCAATAGTCTTGATGTCTTTGATCAGGTGTATGGATGGATCAGAATGACAAGGAGCTGAAGAGGGAAAAGGATAACATGGATCCTCTCCAAACTGGCGAAAACATGTAAAACTAAACAAATTTAAAGGAAGAGCACTGTAAACAATGGATTCAACCTCATTTACTCATTCATTTAGTTTCAGAAGCATAAGAAGGGAATGGCATACATTAAACATGAATAAACTTACAATAAATTGAGAGATAACACCATCAAGAACTGAAAGCCACAAGGATCCCAACAGGTGCTGCAAAATCTCTGATCTTTCCTTAGCCAAAATATGAAAAATATGTACAATAGTGTGCCAAAATCTTCCCAAGAGTCCAACCTTTACTACTGACTGAAAATTTACATAATATAGACCATGCCAACCCATTCCCTAACCTCTAGGGGTTGATCTCCTCCTTCTAGGAGCTGTTTCAACCAATTCTAAACAAGGAACTGAAAACTAGGTAGTCAAACAACTAACCCCTATATGCTAGGAAACTGATTCATTCATTAAATTTTCACTCTTTGGTGAATGAATCTTCTAGAACAAGTAACTTAGTGCCAAAATTAAATCATATACATCAAATTACATCAAGGCAAACCAAAAATTACATCAAGAGGTGAAACTGGTCATAACTGGCCGAAATTCTGAGCTGGAAGGTGAAAAATTGACCAAAATCCTCTATGCGCAGCGCCCTGATCTCTATGCGCAACGCACCTTTTAGACTGATTTTGAGGCACTTCCCGGCATCCAAATTGAGCTGACGATAGCTCGTTGGAAGTCCCTGGATGTCTACTTTCCAACCCAAGTGGAATTTCCCAATTTGGAGCTCATTTGCCCCTCAAAACTGCATTCTCCCAAAGGTACTTCCTGCTGTTGCAAAAGGTGGCAGCAAGGTGGTTTTCATGGTGTTTTTGGGCCTTTTGACCATCCAGAACTTGATGAAATGCTTTGGAAATGGCTGAGCATGCGTAACTTACCATGACAAACCCAAAAATATAAAATTTTCCTCCAGCAAGTGTCCCAATCAAAAGTGAGCGCGCATGCGCGCTGCGCGTACAACCAAAAAAACTGTTTATGGGGACCAAAATTTTCAAAATGACAAAATTTTCTCCGAATTCACTCAAATTCGTGAAGACCCTCCATCATGTGTCATGCTCAGCCAGAGAATCCTCGGCCAAAACTCAAAGTGGATCTAGCTTCTTTCGCCGTTTTAGTGCTTTGCTCAACCTCCTTTGCAAAATCTTCATGTTTGCCTTGCCAACATGCATGCGAGCCCAATAATGATTTTTCATGTGACGAAACATGTCTTTGTCTCTATTGGCCTTCGCCAACAACTCCTCCAGATGTTGATTGGCTTTCTCAAGCCAAATCCCCCGGTCAGCTTCTACCTCCTGCTCAATGGGTGTCATCTCATGTATATGTCTTCGGGCAGCCTGTCGGTCTTCACGGATGTGTCACAGCTCCATAAGTGTGTGTTGATATAGGTGTGTTGAAGTCCAAACTTCAATGCATACTCAAAACCCAAATATGTTTACCAAAGCATCATACAAACCAAGCCATAATGGTAATGCTTTGCAAGTTTTGGAGTGGATTTGGTATGATCTGGTCGCATGAACAAAATTTTCTTGGTGCTGTAACCCAGTGCGCAGCGCACAAACCCAACGCGCAGCTCACTCCTCTATGCGCAACTCCCTTGTTAATTTACACTGGCCAGTGAGGCCCAATGTGCAGCGCACCACCCAATGCGCAGCGCACACTTTCTATGCACAACGCACCTCCAAAATGCTGTTCGGGGGTATGACATGCGGTTTTCAGCCTTCCAACTTGCTCAAGCACGATTTTGCCTTGGGATATTTGAATAAATGAACTAGCTTGCTCCTTTTATAGGTGAAGAAGTATCTCACTTTAATTCAAATTTGTTTAATAGCCCACTTTATAATGTTTGGCACTTTGACATTTGAGCTTTAATACAAAGCTTTTCTTTGGCTTTTTCCTGAGTCTTGAACTGATAATGTCTTGTTGAATTTTGCAGGGATCTAATATTTTGGCTTTGGAAAAGATCAGAGGCTTGCTCTGAAACTTTTTGAGATAGAATAAATACATTTATGTACAATAACAATTTTAGTTCCAAAACAGAGTTTTGGACTAAAAATGTTTTAAAATGCTTTATGAAAAAACTATTAAATAAGAGTCTTTTGAAATCAACCTCATGGCCTGGAGGCTTGTATTATGTATATGCAAAGGACTGACAACCCTAGACTCTAGGACTTTTTAACGAAACAAAACTTTTATGACAATGAATGCATGATTATGGACTTCAGTGATTTTGAGAAAATTTGTTTTCTCACTAACCCTGCAGGGACAAACATGAGGAAACACAAGACAACCAGACCCCCTCGTCAGTCAATGGCATGCCCCTAGCGAAATGCAATGAAGTGGAACAAGCGAGACACCTAAAAATGATATGCAAAAGCGAAAAGATCTCTGACGGAGGGCTGTAAGGACCGACTAACCATGGATTAATGAGGCCTTCACGATCATGGTGCATATCAAAGGAAAGCTTGTGCACATATAGGGGATGCATGAGCAGATGTAGGGAAGCACGCTGAACACAGAGTTCTTAGAAGAACAAATGCAACAGGTTTAGCAAGTAGCAGCTCAGTGCGCTACGGACATTTTTACCATTCAAGAACAGTTGGAGGGACTCTGCGCCAAGATCGCCACGATGACAGAGTGATGTGAGGGCGAGTCATGATGTTTGTTTTGGGGGCCTATTGGGAATGGAATCCCCCCATGGCATGTTTTGGGGCTCAAAGCCCAAGTTTTGAGTTGATATTGTTGTACAACTCCATGAATTGTGGGTGTGAAATGTATGTTAGAATCATAGAGCTGTCTGCCCTAGTCTTGAATGTAGGGTCGGCCTACCCATGGTCCACAAACCATGGGATTGTATAAATAGAGCGAGGCTCTAAGTTGTAAAGAGAGATTGAATCTAATAGAGAATGGGCATGAAAGGTCCTAGAGATTAAGTCGAAGTACGAAGTGTGCCTTGGGTCATAGAGTAGGAAAAGGCTCTGCAGCTGAGTGCGTAAAGGCCTAGTAGAGTCCATAGTTGAGTGCACGGACCCTTGCAACTGAGTGCACAGGGTGGAGTTGAGTTTGTAATCGGAGAAGAAATTAATAAAGAAAGGTTTTGTTACCAATTATGTGTATTGGTTATGAGTTATTATATGTTTGATATCATTTGTGAATATACTGTTTCCTTATTGTCACACTTGTATGAATTGTGAATATTGTTAAGTATAATTGAAAACATACAAATAATGTAAGTTAATCAACTAATATCAGATTACTAGTAAGGACTTGGGTAATAACACTGTTCGGCCCCCAAGTAGGGTTGCGCAAAGGAAGCACCTCACGCTACGAGGAACGGGTAAGTGCACGTAGCGATGTACGCACAGGGTCAAACTGTGAACCACTTGAAACCATTAGACATCGCCAGGGTGCAGAAACCTAGTTCTAGCACCCTCCTATACAACTTCAGGTGAGACCTCAGTCTGTGCTCCACAGACTATTGCTGAAAGGGCCAGTAGTACTAGGATTTGTTTGGTTAAATTATCTCTAAACCTGGGTCAGGCCCTAACAAGCCAACACTCATAAAATTTAGGAACCACTCTATATGACTCAAGTTAGGCCCTCAACTCAAATTAACTAAGCTAGCTGAGTGATAATAACTCAGTTAACTCATTCAAGTTGTCTAGTGGTGTGGAATTTTGATTTTCTCCTCATTTAGTTCAAAAGAAAATTAAATTAGGATTTTGTTCTTGCCATTTTCAACACTCCCTCTCAAAAATAAATGGATTCACATCTACCCTAATCCAACACCTTTGGAATGTATTTCATGAAACACTTCTGACTATTGTTGTTGCTACTACAACATCTGAAACTGAAGAGAATAAAAAGAAAAACCATTGAATCAATCTATAACTGTCTACTAGGAAAATTGTGTTTATGCTAACTCTGCTATTGATTCTCTTGCTCTGCTATCAACACTACTATGCATTCCTCAGTATATGACTGAAATTGATCCTCCTACTATTGAATACTATGGGACCCCGTAGCAAGGTGATGTTCCATGAGAAAAAAACACCTCAATGGACCCTGCGCAAATTTTTGCAACTCTTGGGACTATTACTTCACATTGCTTGACCTCACACCTTGAGGTATGGCTGCATGTGCTCCCTCTACCCACTTAGCTTGAAATTTTCCCCTACTAGAGGTCTATTCTTGAGTGGATGTTTTTTCTTTGTCTCCTCTCTTCTTCTCCAATTGTGGCTGCTCCATAACCTGTTGAGGCTGCTTCTAAGGTTCTATTTTGAGAAGTAAATTATGCTCCCTCTCAACCACCAAGTATCTTACATTTTCCTTTCTCCTTAAGGCTTTGCATGCATCTTCGACCTCAAGTGCATACATGTTCTTGACTCACATGATGAACTACTTCACCTGTCCTGTGGCGATGTGTCTAAGGAAAACCTTTCCTTTGCTAAATATCACAATGTAGCCACGGTCTTCCAATACCACAACAGAAATAAGATTATTCTTTAGAACAAGAACAAACATCACATCCTTGAGTCTAAGATGGAATCTATAATCCCTCTAAAAAGTAACTATACTGATACGGGTCGCGTTGTACCTCTTGTCATCTTAAAACTCAATGTTCTGCTTGAGGTATTTCTCCTCCAAGTCACTAAAGAGATCTCTATTCCCCCTCATATGGAATGAGGCACCACTGTCGAGATACCACATGCTTCGCATTAATGTGCTTTCCATGCATGAAATGAGAGTAAAATCAAGCTCAAATTGTGAAGCTAGAGCTTCACTTGCTACTGCGACTACATGCTCCTTCTTGCTTTCCTTCTTCTGTGGACATTTCATAGCATAGTTGCCAAATTCATGATAGTGAAAGCACTTGATGTTGGAAAAGTATTTCTTCTTTCCCTCCTTTCCTAGGAATTCTTTCTCTTGGATTTATTTCCTTTGCTAACTAATGCAAAGTCCTCTTCTTCTTCTTTTGATGAGGTCCGATCTCGGTTGTCCCACCTTATTTATTCTTGTACTATATCAGACCATAACCACTCCTAACTCAATAGTTTGTCTCTACCATTCACAAAATCTTGATAATTATGTCTCTTGGGAAGACCCAACAGAGCTAGAGCTACCAAATATTCTTCAAGGAAAATCACACGACCCCACCAAGTTCATAAGAAACTATGTAAACTTACTCATGTACTGCAGAATTTTGTCATTCTTTTGCATCTTTATGCTACAAATCTTGTTCTCCAGTGCCAACTTCATGTGGTCTTTGTTTTTCTCAAACAAGTCAGTCAATGTTTTCCACATCATGAATGGAGTTTCTTTTTTGTGGAGAATTGAGATAATATGATCTCTAACTCCTTCTAGTGTGATCCTGCTTGCATTTTCCACACATTTCATCCACTCTGCCAGATATTGAGCATCAATTGTTGGAGGCTTTGGAATATCATTGTATATGAATTCCTTCATCTCGTTATATTCCAACACTTCCTCCATCTTGTCCTTTCAAGAAATACAATTTGAGCTACCCTCAAGGGCATACTCGAGTCTCAATCCATAGAATGACATCATGTTGGATATGAAGAATGATATTGAAAAATTGGTTTACCTGCAAAGACAAACTTGAATTCTTCTCTTCTATTGTGATTCCTACTCTGATACCATGTATAAATTCCTTTTCGATTCAAACTTCTTATGTAATATGCTAAAACAAAAGACTTGAATCTGCTATACTCATCAATGGAAACAATTAATCGATCGAGAAATTACAACATAAACATGAGACAAGATTCAATCACACATGCTCAAATATTTATCTAAGGGGAAAGAAACTACTCAAAACCCCTTCCTTTCTATACTACATTAAGAAAATAAAGAAGAAATACAATGCTTGTTCACCCTGAACAATCTTTGCACAAGTATAATCTATCTCACTGCCTCATAAGCCAACTTTGGCCAATACTAGGCCAGTTTTGCTACCTGCCAAGTTCCTATTTTCTTCTATTATTTCTCAAGGAATTAGCCTCCTATTAATTAGGAAAATCCCCATCCTGAATTGTGCAATCCCTAAAGGCCCTTCTCTGACTACATGCACCATCTGTAAAACTCGGAAAATTATACAACTGATAGTACACTTCCCTTGAACTTCAATCTCAACTGGGTAACTCGAATCTCATGCATGAATGAGTTAATTATGGATGATTTGTCAGTTAACTAGTTGAACACTGAAGCTGCACCCCATTTCTAGACCTAATACCTTTCCTCCAACAGTTGGAACTAGTTTAACTGATTTTAACTCAGTGTAACTAAATTAAACTATTACAACTCAAATTAAACTCAACCTAGGCTCCTAAAATTTTATAGGATAAAATGCACGGTGTATGGAGAATGTAGATACCCTCAAAGGTCTTCTCGGGACCTTTGGCAGACTGTAAGATTATCTGCAATTGTCACAATGTTACATGCATGTCCATAAACAATAAATAACTATCAAAGAAAAAAATTTGATTACCTCAAGCCTCCATGTAGATTGCTAGAGAGCGTAATGCAGCTAGGTGGAAGTCCCCTGAGCCGGCTCTAGATCAAGTCCTGCACATAGAAGAGACAAGCATAATCACAACATACAACCTTGATAACTAATACATGAATATATAAAAGAAATCTAGTTACACATAACTAAGCTACTCATGCTAAAAGGTATTGGACAAACAACTAAATGAATGATAGTACCAACACCATAGAGTAGATAGTATGTTAGCACCTAAATTTGCCTTAGGCTGAATGAAGGCAAAGTTCAGGGTAACCACAAACCATGCTCAGTCTGGTAGCTAGCCCTACCAGAACAGGAGAGGGCTCTCTCCGAGTCACACTCAGCGAATAAGTAAACGGAATGGTCTGAGATGACTAACAGTGAAATATTGATCTTAGGCTAGTAAGTAAATATGGATACAAGAAAGAAATTTTTTATGAATGACTGAGTTTCTGGGATGGTATGGGACCAACGGACAGCAATGAGCAGAGAATTTAATACAAAGGCACAGATTACTTCGTGGGGCAAGATAGGTGGAAAGTCTAGCAATTTAGTTTGAAATAATGCAGAATGGAGGAATTGCTTAGGAGGGTGAAAAGGGCATAAGTACATGAATCCTTTTCAACAGAAGAAGAACACTGAACATGAAATTTTCCCACAGGTAGAGTAATAAAAATGAATTCTACCTCATCTAACTTAGAAAATTTCACTGGAAATGAATATGAAATGAACTGTGAAACATTACGAAATACATATGAAACATAAGAGACACATTTGCTACACTCACAACCACATGAATCTAATGAAACAGAGCTGCTGCCTTTCATTAATCCTCTGTCAAAACATACAATGAAGAACTGAGTTTCTCTCCCATAGTCTCCCAGAAATTACAAGCCAACCAACACTTTGCAAATGGTTTGCATACAATAAATAGACTATGCCATGAGGAAATAGAACAACCAAGAGTTGGGGAGTTTCTCAAATCATTACAAAATGGAGATGGAAAGCCAAACATTAGCTACAGGTGCAGCGTTACAAAGATGACAAATGGCTTGGGTGACCGTTTGCCTTCCTTTGCCACTTGAATAGAAGCCAAAATCTTTAAACTTTGCCTTAGTTGCCAGAAAAAGTGAAGTGTAGATGAGCGGGCCCACTTGGAGAAAGTCGCGAATCGAAAATTTCACGAAACGGAGGTGAATTTGGTCCTTTTCTCTATATGCGCTGCGCCCAATTCTATATGCACCGCGCCACTTTGGAGGCTATTTTGAGGCACCTACAAGAGTCCAAAATGTGCCCAAGTGTGCTTTCTGGAAAGCTTGGCCTGTCTACTTTCCAATCCAAGTGGAATTTCTGAATTTGGTGCTCATTTTCCCCTCCAAATCTTCATTCTCCCAAGACTGCTTCCTGTGTGTCAAAATAGGGGCAGAGAGGTCATTTTTTGAGTGTTTTTGACCTCTTGGAGACACAAATCATGCCAAAATTTCTTGTCCAAGCACCAGTAGTCGTGATTTTTCATGCTAAATCCAAAAATACAAGCCATTTGTCATTTGGAGCTCCCAATCCTAAGCGCCGCGCCAGTGGCACGGCGCACAAGGAGAAAAAACCTGTGTTGTGACCAAAAATTTGCCATGTGACCAAAATTGCCCCAAATTTCTTGAAATTTGGGCTGGAGCTTCCTTATCAAGTGTTATGCTGGGCCAAAGAGACTTTAGCCAATATCTGAAGTCGATCGAGCTCCCATTGCCTCTTTTGATTCTTGATTGCCTTCCTCAATTTCGCCTTCAAATTCCTGATTCGGGCCTTGCACACTTTGTTTCACGCCATGTAGTGGAAAGCCATGTGTCTCAGTAAGGCATGGTCCTTGTTGGCCTTGTCTAGCAGCCTCTCCAAGTGCATGTTAACTCTCTCGAGATTGGCCTCCCGATCTTCATTAATCTCTTGCTCAAGTGACGTGAGCTCAACTCTTCTCCTTTGTGCAGCTTGGCAATGCTCACGAATGTTTTGTAGCTCCATGATCGCTTGCTGATCCTAAAGCTATTTGTTCCTCTGCTCCAGATATTTCATGTTCCAATTAGCCCTCTCCAAGTCAAGGGATAAGGCTTCGATCTCTGATTGCTGCTCCTGGATGATCTCTCTAAGCTGTGCATTTGTCGGTTCTGTATCTGTCTCATCATCATGAAGGAGAACGAATTCGGTCTCTTGTTCAGCTGATGGCTCACCTGAAGGCCCCTCATCCTGCATTGGCTCCTTGCCTTTGTCCTTTTCCTATGATGCTGATGTCGAAAGCGAGGACCCTTCCACACCGGGTGGAGATAACACTCGCTTTGCTGCTGCAAACAAATGCCTACTGCCTCTCCGATAGGTGATGAATACTGGCATAGTAGTGGCCTCATGGCACTCATACTGATGAGAAGGACGACCTTCATGCTTAACCTCTGATAATACCCATGAAGTGCTGAAGAGGTCACGGGAGATGAATTCATCCCAAGTAATGCCCTGCAATCCCAACTGATAGGAATAGGGGTTATGGGGGAGAGGTTTTGTTTAGCGATATATAGGAGGGTTTGGGGATTTGATAGGGTAGGGTTTTGGGGGTTTATTTTGACCAAAGATAGGAGAGATAAGGAATAGGGGTTTGGTAATATTTTAGGGTAGGGAGAATAGGAAAAAATGGCATAGGGGGGACAGGGAAAAATGGCAAGAAAGGGAAAATGAGGGGTGATAACGGAACCTTGGCATCAACACCACAATTATGCAACCCTAGCAACAATGGCTTTTGGTATTTTCTTGTGGTTGGTTTTATGAGTTTTGTTGCAATTGAACATAGCCATGAACCACCATATCATTCACAAAATTTGATGATCAAGCCGTGATATAGAGCCTACCTATTGATTTGAGGGGTTTCACAGGCAACTTGAGGCAATTTGGCACGGTTTCGGGCCTTTGTGGGTGTGCGTCGCGCGCCAAACCCAGTGCGCCACGCCCGTTGTGTGCGCTGCGCCCCTCTTTGTGTGCACCGCGCTCCTAAAAACGACTCCCACTCACTCTTAAACACACGCTTTGCTCTCCTAATCCCTTTGCAACGTTTCTCTATGACCTTGGTGTGCACAATGATTTGGTTGCTTGTGGAAACTTGTATATAAAGACCTTGGAGTCATGGGTTTAATTTTTTCTTCTTCAAATCCCACTTTGATAATGTTTCATTTTGACACTTTTCACTGATTTAATGCAACACTGAATTTCACTTTTCCCTTTGAAATTTTAGCTAAAATGATGAAATTTTTCGGCATTCTTTGTAGGGATTGCATGGCAGGGCATTTGGCCATGGAAAACATGACTTCACTTGAAGAAATCAACTGACGATTTTTTTGAAAATTTTATCACAAATGACACTGTTTGACTTTTCTTCAAAATAGAGTTTTGAAGAACAGTCGAAATTTGTCCACATGACGATGAAACTTTCTGAATCATAACTTTGTAAGGGCCTCACTCTGGCCTGCATGGCTTTATTGGACATGGTTGAAGACCAAATTGATTAATCCCTAGACCTAATTATCGAAAATGACTTTTGTCCATTAAAGGACCAGACCTTGACTGTCATGGACTTTAGTGATCATTGACAAAAGACCTAAGCCAGCAGGAGCCAGACATGAGGGGAAATGACTAGCATGACCTTTTCCGTCAGATTATGGCATGCTCCTAGCGGAATGCAGCTGGGTGAATGGAGCATGACTCCTAAAAATGAAATGCATAAAGAGTTTTGATCTCTGACGGAGGACTGACCAGACCAAATCTAACATTGGCTCCAATGGGGGATGGTAGCTCCTTGGAGGTGCCAAGAACAACAGATCTCTGGAAGGGCTGGTAGTGCCTTCGTCCATTGGGCTATGGAGTCATTATTTTGATGAACCAACACAAGACTTCGACTGATTTATTGACTGAAACTTGACTTAAACCGACTTAATTATGAAACCAACATGACTGAAAAAACCAACTTAATGCAAAAGGAAATGACTCATGACTGACTTAACTAAAACAAGAACTGACAAAAATGATTCAATGGCAGTAGTCCATCAAGATTCGAGGGTTTCAAATCATGATGACAACCACTTGCGTACTAATGCAATATGTACAATCATGTGTAATGTGTCTTCCAATGTAACCAATCAAGTAGATGCCTCCTTGATTGATTCTCCGGATCAGATCTTCTGGTCAACAACAGATACTGGTAACTGGGCCTCCAAAAACATAATTGACCATGATCCCCTTCATCACTGAATACTGCAATAATCACCTTCACTGCTGACTGCAATAAATCTACCATTGGATGCTGAAAAACATGAAGTCTTTCCTCCTGCTGAAAAAACAAGGTATCTTTTTCTCTTGATTCTGGTCTTTCTTCATAAATAAGAGTATGCTCCTGGTCTTCAAAAAATTATAAACAAATAGGTGAGCAGATTTCCTCTTCAAAGAACATTTCAAAACATGAGACATATGAGGAAGAGTCTGAAAGGGAATCCTGAATGGTCTAGTCTGCTGAAGTCTGAATATATTGTAGGTCATCTTCATATGATATGACAGCTAGATTGTCTTTGCATTCATCAATCATGAGAAAAGAAACCTCAAATGATTTTTGAAACCCAACACAATCATTTATATCATCTACCATAAATTCACCCAGAGCATTTTTACTTACTTGAACAAAGATCTCATCTCGCTATTCATAGAGGGAATGAGCTACCTCCTCATGAAGGTCTAGTTCTGGTGAGATAAGGTACGTTAGGTATGTACCTCTTTTTTCTCCATTTGAGGCAGCCTCAACCATGCAACTCTCTTTTTCCTCCTCACCATCTGTCTCTTGATCTGATTTATCATCCCCATTATCTGAGATTGGAACATCATTTTCTTGCATATCATCTTTTATTTCCACCAGATCTAAAACAAAACTTCTTCTTTCATCATTTCCAGCCATATGAAAATCTTCAGCCTGCTGATCTATAAAGCTGCCCACAGGATTGTCGTCCTTTTCAGAAGAGGAAAAATTTCCACCATCACCTTCTTGATCGGGTGCACACTGCAGATCTGTGTTAACTTGAGCTGGAACATGATTGTTCAAGAGTTGATCTATTTCATCTTCAGACAAAGGAGATATGGCTTTTCGTTTTCTCTTGCATGAACAGTGATTTTATTCAATATTTTCAAGTGGAGGAGTGTACCAATTTTCCTTAGACTGCTGATCCATTTCATGTAATTCCTGTTGACTGTCAAGATGCAAAATTCCTTCATCTTCCACCGTACTACAATCTTGATTCTGCTGCAAATTTTCATGATCATCTTCATGCTGCTGAAATGGGTTTTCACACAGGGCTTCCATGATCTCTTCATCCATGAAATTATCATCTTCATAATATTTTTCAAGGCTTTCAATAAAACCATCAGCGTATTTGCAACAATCATGAACTAAATTTAATGCTGGATAAGAGTCTTCATACTTCTCAAAGAACATTGAATGAAAGTCCTTTAAACAGTAAATATAAGCAGATGGAAAAATTTCATACCAAGATTGGGTTTTACCTTCTAGAGTGGCCAAGAATATCTTCATTAAGCAATCTTCAGGAAAATCAACCTTCAACTTGCGAATATGCATGTGAAATCGAACTAGATGTAAAGCAGCGTCCTTCTTACCATCATCTTTAAACGTAGGCAAATTCCTTGACCAATCTACTTTCAAAATCTTATTTGGAAAGCCTGGAATGTGATCTCGGCTCATGGGAGTGTATCTTCTTGCAACCCGATCCATTTTGAAAATCTCAAAGCTACTAATCTCTCTGCAGTGGAGTCACCATGAAGCACCGGTTGCTGGATTCTTCAGTGAAAGGAGTCGCCAGGTGAATGATTTCAGCCGTCTTCTTATGTCTGATCATTGTTCACCATCAACAATCAGCTCTGAACTTGAGATATGTACTGGGGCAAAACAATCTTCAAGCAAACCATTTTCTTCCCTAGTGGAGTCGCCACTATGTTAGCACGTAAATTTGCCTTAGGCTGAATGAAGGAAAAGTTCAGGGTAACCACAAACCACACTCAGTCTGGTAGCTAGCCCTACCAGAATAGGAGAGGGCTCTCTCTGAGTCACACTCAGTGAATAAGTAAACGGAATGGTTTGAGATGACTAATAGTGAAATATTGATCTTAGGCTAGTAAGTAAATATGGATACAAGGAAGCAATTTTTTATGAATGACTGAGTTTCTGGGATGGTATGGGACCAACGGACAACAATGAGTAGAGAATTTAATACAAAGGCACAGATTACTTTGTGAGGCAAGATAGGCAGAAAGTCTAGCAATTTAGTTTGAAATAACGTGGAATGGAGGAATTGCTTAGGAGGGTGAAAAGGGCATAAGTACATGAATCCTTTTCAACAGAAGAAGAACACTGAACATGAAATTTTCCCACAGGCAGAGCAATAAAAATGAATTCTACCTTATCTAACTTAGAAAATTTCACTGGAAATGAATATGAAATGAACTGTGAAACATTACGAAATACATATGAAACATAAGAGACACATTTGCTACACTCACAGCCACATGAATCTCATGAAACAAAGCCGCTGCCTTTCATTAATCCTCTGTCAAAATATACAATGAAGAACTGAGTTTCTCTCCCACAGTCTCCCAGAAATTACAAGCCAACCAAAACTTTGCAAATGGTTTGCATACAATAAATAGACTATGCCATGAGGAAATAGAATGACCAAGAGTTGGGGAGTTTCTCAAATCATTACAAAATGGATATGGAAAGCCAACCATTAGCTACAGGTGCAGCGTTACAAAGATGACAAATGGCTTGGGTGACCGTTTGCGTTCCTTTGCCACTTGAATAGAAGCCAAAATATTTAAACTTTGCCTTAGTTCCCAGAAAACGTGAAGTGTAGATGAGCGGGCCCACTTGGAGAAAGTCGCGAATCGAAAATTTCATGAAACGAAGGTGAATTTGGTCCTTTTCTCTATATGCGCCGTGCCCAATTCTATATGTGCTGCGCCACTTTGGAGGCTATTTTGAGGCACTTGCAGGAGTCAAAAATGTGCCCAAGTGTGCTTGTTGGAAAGCCTGGCCTGTCTACTTTCCAACCCAAGTGGAATTTCTGAATTTGGTTCTCATTTGCCCCTCCAAATCTTCATTCTCCCAAGACTTCTTCCTGTGTGTCAAAATAGGGGCAGAGAGGTCATTTTTTGAGTGTTTTTGACCTCCTGGAGACTCAAATCATGCCCAAATTTCTTGTCCAAGCACCAGTAGTCGTGATTTTGCATGCTAAATCCAAAAATGCAAGCCATTTGTCATTTGGAACTCCCAATCCTAAGCGCCGCGCCACTGGAGAAAAAACCTGTGTTGTGACCAAAAATTTTCCATGTGACCAAAATTGCCCCAAATTTCTTGAAATTTGGGCTGGAGCTTCCTTATCAAGTGTTATGTTGGTCCAAAGAGGCTTCAGCCAATATCTGAAGTCGATCGAGCTCCCTTTGCCTCTTTTGCTTCTTGATCGCCTTCCTCAATTTCGCCTTCAAATTCCTGATTCAGGCCTTGCACACTTTGTTTTGCACCATGCAGTGGAAAGCCATGTGTCTCAGTAAGGCATGGTCCTTGTCGGCCTTGTCCAGCAGCCTCTCCAAGTGCATGTTAATTCTCTCGAGATTGGCCTCCTAATCCTCATTAATCTCTTGCTCCAGTGACGTGAGCTCAACTCTTCTCCTTTGTGCAACTTGGCGATGCTCACGAATGTTTTGTAGCTCCATGATCGCTTGTTGATCCTCAATCTGTTTGTTCCTCTGCTCCAGATATTTCATGTTCCACTTAGCCCTCTCCAAGTCAAGGGATAAGGCTTCGATCTCTGATTGCTGCTCCTGGATGATCTCTCTAAGCTGTGCATTTGTCGGTTCTGTATCTGTCTCATCATCATGAAGGAGAACGAATTCAGTCTCTCGTTCACCTGATGGCTCACCTGAAGGCCCCTCATCCTGCATTGGATTCTTGCCTTTGTCCTTTTCCTGTGATGTTGATGTCAGAAGCGAGGCCCCTTCCACCCGGGTGGAGATAACACTCGCTTTGCTGCTGCAAACAAATGCCTACTGCCTCTCTGATAAGTGATGAATACTGGCATAGTAGTGGCCTCATGGCGCTCATACTGATGAGAAGGACCACCTTCATGCTTAACCTCTGATAATACCTGTGAAGTGCTGAAGAGGTCATGGGAGATGAAGTCATCCCAAGTAATGCCCTGCAATCCCAACTGATGATCCACCAAAATCTTAATAAGAGCAAAGTGATAAACACTGTTAAGTTGCTGCTGAGGGGTCTTGTGCTGCATGAAGGTGTTCATCCTCTCTATGTTCCTGCAAATGAAATATGGGATGTTCATCATCTGTACCTGGTAAAGTGCATGAGCAACCTGATGTGATAGGCATATAGACGAGAGAACCTCTCCTCACAGCTGAAGTACTTCATGATCAACCTCATGAGTGGAGCATATTCATCTTTCAAATATCAGAATGGAAAGACTCTTGTGAGCTGCCTCAAGAAACTGGCCTTAATGTAAGGCTCATAATGCTGTCTATCAACCTTCTGTTTCTTGTGCCATGGTTCTCCAACATTCGGTATGCCGGTTGCTAATGAGACAGTTTTGGGTGTCAGTGTGAAGGTGACCCCGGCCAAGATAGAGTGATCTCCATGTAGGTGAAGCACAAAAGGACGGGCCAACTCATGATGTACTTGAACATTAGCCACTCTTTGACAAAACTCAAAACATGATAGATGCTGGAAACATGACATAGCAAGAGGGCAGGCCTGCAATTCAGTGAGGGTGGTTGGCTCATCCCTAACATGTTTTCCACTCTTGTGATGTCTCCGGGGAGCCTGTTCTTCCGAGGCTGTATCACTTTGAGTTTCCACCTCATACTCTGATGAATCCTCAGATGCCATGACTGCTGTATGTACTATACTTTGGCTGCCCTTTGATGATGGTGTGAAACTAGGTGTTGTTGTGATATCTGCCACCAAGGGGAACAATAAAAAAAAGGGAGTATTAGGAGGGGAATAATATGATGGGAATAGGGGTTATGGGGGAGAGGTTTTGTTTAGGGATATATAGGAGGGTTTGGGGTTTTGATAGGGTAGGGTTTTGGGGGTTTATTTTGACCAAAGATAGGAGGGATAAGGAATAGGGGCTTGGTAATATTTTAGGGTAGGGAGAATAGGAAAAAATGGCATAGGGGGGATAGGGAAAAATGGTAAGAAAGGGAAAATGAGGGGTGATAACGGAACCTTGGCATCAACACCACAATTATGCAACCCTAGCAACAATGGCTATTGGTATTTTCTTGTGGTTGGTTTTTTGAGTTTTGTTGCAATTGAACATAGCCATGAACCACCATATCATTCACAAAATTTGATGAGCAAGCCATGATATAGAGCCTACCTGTTGATTTCAGGGGTTTCACAGGCAACTTGAGGCAATTTGGCACAGTTTCGGGCCTTTGTGGGTGTGCGTCACGCGCCAAACCCAGTGCGCCTCGCCCATAGAAACTTTGCACTGTGGGGTGGCTTTGTGTGCGTTGCGCTCCTCTGTGTGTGCGCTGCGCCCCTGAAAACGACTCCCACTCACTCTTAAACACGCGCTTTGCTCTCCTAATCACTTTGCAACGTTTCTCCATGATCTTGGTGTGCACAATGATTTGGTTGCTTGTGGAAACTTGTATATAAAGACCTTGGAGTCATGGGTTTAATTTTTTCTTCTTCAAAACCCACTTTGATAATGTTTCATTTTGACGCTTTTCACTGATTTAATGCAACCTGAATTTCACTTTTCCCTTTGAATTTTTAGCTAAAATGATGAAATTTTTTGGCATTCTTTGCAAGGGATTGTATGACAGGGCATTTGGCCACGGAAAACATGACTGCACCTAAAGAAATCAACTGACGACTTTTTTGAAAATTTTATCACAAATGACACTGTTTGACTTTTCTTCAAAACAGAGTTTTGAAGAACAGTCGAAATTTGTCCACATCACGATGAAACTTTCTGAATCATAACTTTGTAAGGGCCTCACTTTGGCCTGCATGGCTTTATTGGAAATGGTTGAAGACCAAATTGATTAATCCCTAGACCTAATTATTGAAAATGACTTTTGTCCATTAAAGGACCAGACCTTGACTGTCATGGACTTTAGTGATCATTGACAAAAGACCTAAGCCAGCAGGAGCCAGACATGAGGGGAAATGACTAGCATGACCTTTTCCGTCAGATTATGGCATGCTCCTAGCAGAATGCAGCTGGGTGAATGGAGCGGGACTCCTAAAAATGAAATGCATAAAGAGTTTTGATCTCTGACAGAGGACTGACCAGACCGACTCTAACACAGTATAACTACAGTTCTATATTAATGTTAGAAGAATGATTACAACCATTTGTTGCATCAACCTTCCCTTACCCCTCAAGCTTCTCTCTCTCTCTCTCTCACCCTTCTTACCAACTTCTTATGCTTAGATTTGAGACTATGCTCAACAATCAAGTAAGTTATCCTTTCAAATGATGTGACCTCTTTCACAATAGCCCTAGCATTGCTTATGTAGAATTTGAGTTAGGGCTGCCAAGTTCCTCCATGAGTTCCTTAAGGTAAAAGAAATGATGTTGCCATGCTTTTGAGCTCTTTCCCATTTTCCTCCTTCATTAGGATTAGAAATCCCACAAATAGGTCAAACTTGAGATGTTTCCTTGCTTTTTGGAGTAGATTTAGGAGCAAATATCTAGATATTTATGAGTCAATTCGCTCCTTTGACCTTCAGAACTTCATTAGGATCCACTAATGCTGTTCTCGAACTAACAACTAGAGTTAGTAGGGTCACTAACACTCCCTTAGGTTTACAGAGAAGATTTATAAAGCATGTTGTTAGTGTTTAGTCAGCTTTAGTGTGGAAACAAGGCATGTGATCTTGGTCTTTGCTTTAGCTATCATCTCTTTCCCCTCTGAGATGATGAGGGGGTCATTTTGTTGTATAACAGATGCCCCCTAAAGTATGAGATCAGAGGCTATGATGATGCCCGAAATACCTTAATTAACTATAATTTTCCTTCTTCAACAAAAAAGAGAGAGAGGATCAGAGCTTTGGGTGGTACGGGAAACCTGATACCACACAGATATATAAAACGACTAAAATAATGTCCTGGGTTAGGCATTCCCACGCTCAGTAGCCATGTCAGAGTGATTTTCTCATAAAAGAGATATGACGATGTTGGCCACCGATAAGCACAATGCATATCCAATGTCATAATAGGAATCATTCTGATGAGTTGTCTCCAAAAAACAATATACGCAACTTGGGAGAGGAAGCAAGGATGAGTGATGCAAGCCTTTGCCCAAGGTCTTAATTTCTGCTTCGCTGAACAACATAGATCGATACATGTGAATATATGCATTGATGTCAAACATGCGTGAAATCGTCTGATTACCAGTCAATAATGGAGACCGTTAATAGGCGCGAGGAAGGCCACCAATAATGGTGGTGGTCTCCAAGATGCACAGTACAATCTAGCGAGTGTGAAAAATGTTTTCGTCATCGAACACTCATAGAATCGCTTAACCAGGAGCCAATAATGAGAACCTGTGATCAAACACAAGGTGACCTACCACAAATGTTTGCAAGTACCAAGGCACTAAATGTGTTTCTGGGTTGTATTCCTAGATAGAGTGTTGAAGTCGATAGGAAGATACCTGTCGAAAGGTAGGCAATAATGTGTCCTGCATCAATCAACACAAAACAGGACAAGAATGATTTGTTTTTTGAGGAATCTTTGAGCATTGGGTCTAAACGACAGAGAGCATGATGAAAGGATATGCTTGATGGGTTGATGGAGGAAACAAAAGGTTAACCCTTGAACAATAGAAGGCATGACAATGGTTTTAACCATGCAGCACTAGACTCATGAACACCAAAGAGTGTTAGGATACAGAGATGCAAGAACATCGGGGTATTTAGGCTAAAATCATAGGATGGTAGGATTCATATTGAGAGGTCGTCACAAGGAAAGTTTGTCTGAGGGAGTGCCATGTTCAAGGGAATGACTACTGTCAAACCACGCTTTCTAATACTGAATGCAGTTGTATTGTCTACTTTCCCCATCTGATTAGTTTAGTGAGTCCAGACGAGTAAAATCGTTGATCTTTTCATATTTTAAGAGTCTGGAAAGGACCATGAAAAGAGCAACTCTATACCCTATCTGATTAGTTTAATGAGTCCAGATAGGCAAACTCATTGATATTTTCATGTTTTGAGAGTCTGAAAAGTCTCGTAAAAAGATCGAATCTATATATTGTCTGTTTAATTTAACGAGTCCAGACGAGACAACTCGGTGGTCTTTTCATATTTAGAGAGTCTGAAAAGATCATAAATAACGACTCCAGGGTGGTCCCTTTATCATAGTTGATAACTGGGTGCAACAAAAGGTTAATAGTATTGTTGGCTTATTGGGCCCTAACCCAGGTTCAGAAGAGTTTTAGCCAAACAAATCCCACACTACTGGCCCTTTTGGCAACAATCCGTGGAGCGCGGACTAGAGTCTCACCCGAGGTAGTATGGGAGGGTACTGGAACCAGGGTTCCACACCCTAGGGATGTCCTGATGAGGTTTGGAGGGGTCGCAAACCGAACTACGTACTCGCGCTACTCTGTGCAGCTGTTTGGCCTTCGCAAAGATCCGCGATGGGGTGTTTCCTAAATTCTTATTATTATTGTAGTTATTACAGATCTGATCTATTTCTTAAGGTCTTTAATCAAGCATTCAACAGTTAAACCAATGCATGCAACCATAAATCTAAAAGATACGCTTAAAACCATAACATAAGCATAAACATATAGGTCTGTGATCAGATGCACAATAATTCAGAAACACTTATCTTTATTAACCTTCTGTTCAGTACAATCCAATTCCACCTTGCACACTCAGCTACAGGGGTCTGCGCACATAGCTGTGGAGTCTACTAGGCCTCTACGTACACAGCTGCAGTGCCTACACTAACTACTATCAACCCCGACTCGGACTTACAGACTCCAAGCAAATATTGCATTCATAAACCCATAACATTCAAGATCCCCTTAAAAGATACCTTCTACACTTAGAGCCTTGCTCTATTTATACATTCCCATGGTCCACGGACCATGGGTGATTTGAAATCACCCATAAATGACCTCAGAGAAATAATGATGGTATTACAGACTCAAGTGCTGGGGTGTGCCTATGTTATTTTATGCAACAGATAGATAAGATTGCGAAATACACAGACATTGAAACATTAAGAGAACACAGTAAGCAAACACATAAACACAAGAAATTTAATAAGGAGTTCACCCAATCCTCCTGGGCTATGTCTTCTGGTCTAGCCTTCAGTGGTGGCATTTCTATTATGTCTTAAAGCAAAGGTTTTATAATTAGGAGCTCAATTTGAGTCTCACTTAACAGATGATGATCGGTAGGATTGTACTTGGATTCCCCAAGTCTCTAGAGTACATAGAATCCCCTTACTGAATCTCGACCTCAACTGGTCTCAGTGGTATGAGTCCAATTTGGTACTCAATATCCAACAGGTATACACAAAAGAGTTGCTTGAACCTCTCAAGCCTTCTCTGGAGTTCACATACTCTCGGAATCTCTTTGTCTCTGTCTGCTCGACGCTGCCTTTTCTCTATAGGTCAGCTCGGCTTCTCTGTTCTCTACAATTCACTTCTTTCTTGCGTTTTGGCTTTCTAATTCTCTTCCCTGCTTCCTTTGCTCTCTGTATATTCATGGATTAAAGCTAATCTGCTCCCTGACTGTTCATTTCCACTTCCTAATTATCTGGATCTCCTACCTCTGTCCACTTGAATTCCCTTACTCTTCATCATCATCACTATGTAATGCTTCACAGAAAGGTGGCCACTTGTTTCCTCACGAACTGAGTGTCAGTTCTCTTTGAACGGTCATTATTTCTGTTGCTCCAAGATTTTCCGTGAAACTGATTCCTCTGCTAACTCATCGGTCATGCCGGACCTCAAATCTTATATGACTCAGCCTATTTCCCTGTCAAATCCGGTCGTCCATCGGATCATTTCTCTGTCGTTGATCTGGAGCCTCCAGATCCTACGGTCTCTATCCATATCGCGCGGTTAAGTAGCATGACCTTTACCTGCGCGATGTGAGCGGTTTTCTCTCTCATCCGCTAGACGCGTGTCACCCAGTGTATGGCATCGGGCGAGATTCGGTTGAACCCGCTTACCACTTGAAGCCCTTCCGATATCCTGCCAGTTTTAGCGTGGGGCCTGCCTTATGACGGAATCAACGATTCCTGTATGGTTTTATGCTTTTCCTCATGACCAAGTGCTTGGGGCTTTTCCTTCACTGAGGGGGATGCCTTGCGACACACGATTATCAGAAACTTCCTCTGTTTTTGGATTTGACCTTCCGTTTTTCAATTTGTGCCAGTGCACGGTCACCATGGGCCAATGGTCTGCATGCTTTGACCGAGGGTTCTCGTTGTTCCATGCTGACCACAAATTTCCATTGTTTAGAGGTTATTTCTGATAAGATTCGACATCCATAATACTTTGAAACTTTGGTATGAGTTTTACGGAGTTCAGGGAACTTTAAGAGTGTTTAAGGATCCAATTCGGATCACGGCCTTCCCACTGAAAAAGCTTTTGGACCCCAAAAGTTGGTTTTCAAGCATCGACTAAGTGAGGGTATAGCTGTCTCACTTGTCCAATCTCTATCCATTTTTCACTTCTTGGCTTTGAGCCCTTGAGTCCAATCCTGAGGTACTCAACATCTCCCCTGCACGTTGTTCTCACCTTCCTGTCCAGAACTGTGTCTTCCTGCAATTCATTGAGATATTCAGGTAATAGATCATCAATGGAAGGCAATTGACTCTGCTCTTCGAGATCTTCAATTAATGAAGGTTCAAATAGTCTCAAGCTATCTACATTAACGACTGAGTAGATGTGCATGTAAGCTGGTAAATCAAGGTGAAAAGAATTCTCACCAATTTTCTCAAGTATCTTGAAAGATCCATATCTTATTAGCTTTAGCTTTTTACCTTCACCTTGCATTCTATCTTTGCTGATATACAACCACACTTGGTCACCAACTTGGAAACTATGCTCCATCTAATGCTTGTCATGCCTTGCCTTGTATTTGGATTGGCTCTTTTCCAGCTATTCCTGTACTACCTAGTGAAAATATTGGACTTGTTCAATGAACTTGGTTGCCTTGTCCACATCACTATGTCCATCAACTACTATGTCTTTACCAAAGACAAAATCCAAGGGAGACCTTCGTGTGAAACCAAAATAGGTCTCAAAAGGAGATATTTGTGTAGAAGAATGTTTTTCTCGGTTGTAAGCATGCTGCACATAACACAAATGTTCATCCCAAAGTTTGGGATGCTTGATGCAATAGCCTCTGAGTAACTAGATCATTGTCCTATTGACCACTTCTATCTGGCCATCTGTTTGTGGATGAAAGGCTATGCTTCTCTTTAGTTTGGTGTCCATCAGTTCCCACAGACTCGACCAAAACTTCCCAACAAATCGTGTGTCTTGATCAGATATAATGGAAGTGGGCAATCCAAAATGAACCTATACATGCTGAAACAACAACTTTGTAGTTTGTTCAGCTGTAATCTATTTGTTACAAGGTATCAAAACACACATTTTGCTAAACCTATCCACAACAACATATAAATAGTCATGACCTTTCCTAGATTTAGGCAGTCCTCCAACAAAGTCCATGGAAACACTTTCCCAAGGATGAGAAGGAACTGGTAGTGGAGTGTACAAGCTTAGTTTTCTATTTCTCGGCTTGCTTTTAGCACACATGGTGCACCCTTTTACATATCTAGAAACTATCTCATTCATTTTTGGCCAATAACAAAATATTTGCAGCTGTGCAACCATTTTACTTACCCCAAAGTGACCTGATATTATAGAAGTGTGCACTTCTCGAATTATATTTACTCTTTCAGTTTGTGGAATGCATAGCTTCCCACAATGATACAAGAGTTGGTCCTTAATGTGATAATCCAATTCTTCTACTCATTTGCCTTGACTTAAAGTTTCATATACATCTTTAAAATCTATATCTTGAGCATATTGTTCAATGTAGCTCTCATGCAATACTAAATTATGCTTAATTATAGTAGATGCATTTATAATTGGTCTAGATAACATATCTACAACTTTATTATGTATGACCTTTTTATATCTGATGACTAAATGAAATTTCTGTAGAAAACCCATCCATCTATAGTGTCTTGATTGCTGCAACTTAGTTTGGGAGTGTAGATATTGAAGTGGTTGATGATCAGTATGTATAACTGTCTCTTTGCCCATTAAGTAATGTTTCCACTTTTTCACACTCTGTACCAATGCGTACAATTCTTTATCATATGTGGGATAGTTAACTACTGCAGAATTAAATGTCTCAGAATGATAACATATGGGTTTACCGTGCTGTATCAACACTGCTCCCATGGCATAGTCACTGGCATCTGTTTGGATCTCAAACGGTCTTTGAAGATTGTGTAGTGCTAGTACTGGTGCTGTACTAATCTTTTCTTTCAAGGTGTCGAAGGCTTTCTGTTGTTTGCCTCCCCACTGAAACTCCTTGTTCAATCCTATTAAAGCATGTAAGGGAGCTGCAATTAAGGAAAAGTTAGAAATGAACTTTCTCCAATATTGTGCTACTCCTAAGAAGCTTCTAACTTCTGTAGCAGATTTGGGTTTAGGCCAGTTTACAATGAATGCCACCTTAGAGGGATCTATCTTCAATTCACCACCCCCTACTATATGTCCCAAATAATTCAAATATGTTTTGCCAAATTCACATTTTGAGAGTTTAACATAAAGTTTTTTTCTTTTCAAAACATCTAGTGTCTGCTTAACATGCTTTAAATGTTCTTCCCACGTTTTGCTAAATATAAGAATGTCATCCAGATATACAATAACAAAATCATCAAGAAAAGGTCTGAGTACATCATTCATTATTCTCATGAAAGTAGCAGGAGCATTAGTTAAGCCAAAAGGCATAACCAACTACTCATACAATCCCTGCTTTTTTTTGAAAGCAGTCTTCCATGCATCTTGTTCTACAACTTTGACCTGATGATATCCACTATGCAAGTTTAACTTGTAAAAATAAACAGCTTCCTTTAATTGATCTAATAGATCATTTATGCGAGGAAGGGGATAACGAATTTTGATTGTTATCTTATTTAGTGCTCGATAATCATTGCACATTCTCCACGCGCCATTTTTCTTTTTCACCAAAATGATTGGAGACGCACATGGTGATGTGCTAGGTCTGATGAACCCCTTCTCGAGCAACTCCTACACCTGCTTCTTGATTTCTGCATGATCTAAAGCAGACAACCTGTACATTCTGATGTTAGGCAATGGAACATCTTGCTACAAATTAATATCATGCACTATTTCCTTTTTGGGTGGAAGACCTTTAGGTTCTTGAAACAAGATATCATATTCTGAAACAACTTTTTCTAAATCAGCTTGCTGTTTAGCATCATAGCCCTCAAATACATTGGTTTTATCAAGTTTCTTTTCCTTTACAACCATCAGTAAAAATTGTTTGCATGAATTTACAATTCGTTTCATCTACCCTGAGTTTATGAGAGTATAATTATTCTTGAGCTTATGAGCTCTTACAATATATTCGATTCCATCTTTAACGAGGAGATGCTTGTTCTCAGCTCTATAGAAAATAGCTTTTCTATCATACAAGTAGTGACTTCCCAAAACAATTCCACATATATCCAAAGAAAATATATCTAACTCAACCTCATCTACAAATGCTGACCCAAAAGAAAATTGAAGTTTACATTGTCTAGTCACTTGTAGTTGTGCTTTATCACTTAACCAACCTAATGGGTATGGTTTCTTGTGAGGTGTAGTCAGTAATCCCAACTTCTTTACAATTGCTTCAGAAATTAAATTTACTTGTGAGCCACTATAAAACAAAGTATCAATCTTTTGATGCTTGGAAATAACATGAATATGGAAAAGCTCATGTCTTTTTCTCTCATTTTCTTCATTATTAGTAGATTGTGCAGAATTACTAGTAGATGCTTCAGAATTTTTACCTTTTATTCTTGTGGCTGCAATGGTTGTTTCATCTCCTAAGTCTAACCCCAAATATTTCTGAATAGCTGTAGCAGTCTTCTTCTTCTTGCCCTCGAATTTCTTAGGTCTCAGCTCTGGATGCAGAATCCAACAGTGCTCATCATCATGCTCATCCTTCCTACAGTGAGTGCATGAAGACTTGCTTTTCTGTGCAGTTTTGGCCTTCTCCTCTTTCCATTTCTGTTTTCTTTTCTCCTTATTCTGCAATGGGCTTGGATGATCCCCCAACTTCTGGGTTCCCATTCTTTCCTCTAGCTTCTAGATGTGTAGCTTGAATAGATACCTCATCTATACTAGTGGGATTAAACATGAGGATAGTGTGCCTCATGTAGCTATGTAGACCACATATTTACTTCAACAGAGTCTCAGGTGAGTTTAATGAAATTCCTAGAATCAAAGCTCTTTTCCTAAATTCTTGGGTGTAACCTTGTACACTTTGCCCTTTCAATTGGCGAAGAGTTTGCCAGCTCATCATGGCTTGCTGCATGTAAGCTAGTGGATAGAACTGCTTTTTTATTGCAGAAACAAATTCACTCCAGATAGAAAGAATCTTACCATGTTTCTTCATGTCAGCTTATGTCCTACCTTCCCACCATACCAAGGCAGTGCCTCTGAGGCGTAGTCTGGCTAGCTGAATCTTACTCTTGTCTGAGTCGATACTCTACACTCTGCAATAAACATCAATTTGTCTAATCCAATTATCTAGCTTCTCTGCATTCAACTCTCCATCATATATTGGTAAATCAAATTTAACATCTAATTTAATCAAAGATGTCTTCTTTTTATGTTCAGGGCTATTAGGAGGTGTGAGAAAGTTTTCTTCTTTCCCTTTGCCTTTTAAGTGGTCATGGAGGAGAGACTTTTCTTCTCCTTTATCTTGTTTGGAGCCTGATAAATCTTCATCTTTATGTTTCCTAAAGTCCCTATACATTTCCTCTACCATGGACCTCATGGCCAGGAAACTATCTATAAATTAGGGGTCTGGTCCCATGGGACTTTCTTCTGACATTTTCTTTTGAGGATAGACTCTTCCAATTTCTGAGTTAGTTTCAACCAACTCTCCTTCTCCTAATTTAAGCTTTGATCTAGTTAGCATTCAACAACAAAATCCAGCACAAGCTTGTCTAACCTTAACAACCACGAGCTCTGATACCACTTGATCTGGAATCACTTGTAAATGACCTCAAAGAAATAATGAAGGTATTACAAACTCAAGTGCTAGGTTGTGCCTATGTTATTTTATGCAATGGATCGATAAGATTGCGAAATACACAGACATTGAAACACTAAGAGAACACAGAAAGCAAACACATAAACACAACAAATTTAATAAGGAGTTCACCCAATCCTCCTGGGCTATGTCTTCTGGTCCAACCTTTAGTGGTGGCCTTTCTATTGTGTCTTAAAGCAGAGTTTTTACAATAAGGAGCTCAATTTGAGTCTCACTTAATAGATGATGATCAGTAGGATTGTACTTGCATTCCCCAAGTCTTTAGAGTACACAAACTCCCCTTACTGAATCTCGACCTCAACTGGTTTTAGTGGTATGAGTCCAATTTGGTACTCAATACCCGACAGGTATACACAGAAGAGTTCCTTGAACCTCTCAAGCCTTCTTTGGAGTTCACAGACTCTCAGACTCTCTCCGTCTTTGTCTGCTCGATGCTGCCTTTGCTCTGCAGGTCAGCTCGATTTCTATGTTCTCTACAATTCACTTCTTTCTTGCCTTTTGGATTTTTGCTTCTCTTTCTTTGCTTCTCTTCCCTGCTTCCTTTGCTCTCTGTCTATTCATGGCTTAAAGCTAATATGCTCCCTAACTGTTCGTTTCTGCTTCCCGGCTATCTGGATCTCCTTCCTCTATCCACTTGAATTCCCCTACTCTATGTCATCATCACTATGTAACGCTTCAAAGAGAGGTGGCCACTTGTTTCCTCACGAACTGAGTGTTATTTCTCTTTGAACGGTCATTATTTATGTTGCTCCAAGATTGCCTACGAAACTGATTCCTTTGCCAACTCATCGGTCATGCTGGACCTCAAATCTTATATGACTCAGCCTATTTCCCCATTGAATCGGGTCATCCATCAGATCATTTCTCTGTCGTTGATATAGAGCCTCCAGATCCTATGGTCTCCATCCATATTGCGCGATTAAGTAGCATGACCTTTACCCGCACAATGTGAGTGGTTTTCTCTCTCATCCACTAGACGCATGTCACCCAGTGTATGACATCGGGTGGGACTTGGTCGAACCCTCTTACCACTTGAAGCCCTTCCAATATCCTGTCAGTTTTAGCGCGGGACCTACCTTCTGATGGAATCAACAATTTCCTGTACGGTATTATGCTTTTCCTCATGACCGAGCGCTTGGGGCTTTTCCTTCACTGAGGGGGACGCCCTGTGATACGTGATTAGTGCTAATCGCGTATCAAAAACTGCCTCTATTTTTGGAGTTGACCTCCCATTTGTCAATTTGTGCAAGTGCATGGTCACCATGGGCCAACAGTCTGCGCGCTTTGAGCAAGGGTCCTCGTTGTTCCGTGATGACCACAAATTTCCATTGTTCAGAGGCTATTTTTGATAAGCTTCGACATCCATAATACTTTGAAACTTCAGTATGAGTTTTACAGAGTTCAGGGAAATTTAAAAGTGTTTAAGGATCCAATTCGGATCAATGGGTAGGCTAACACATTCTAGATTACTTATAATATTTTAGGGTGGACTACCCTTAGACTTGACCCATTATAATTCACACTTTGTGCACTTCACGGAGCCTTTACAATATTAATACCCAAAATTTTGGGCTTTAAGCCCCAAAACCATTACGCAGGGCCTTCGCTACCCAACAGGCCCCCAACACAATCATCATGACTCATCCCGAGTCACTCGTCGGTGCAGCGATACACGCTGCCAAGGCTTCGCGGTCCACCATCATTGTGAGTGACACACTACATTCTGCTGCTTCCGCCTTGTCTCTTACAACTCTTCTTCAAGCTCTTGCTCCATTGCCTCTACTAATTCACTCAACTGATGATGCTTATTCTGGTTTGCTCGGTTAACACAAAGTGATCCCTCATAGGAGTTTAGCTCTAACTGAGGTGCCAAATGCAGGAATTCTTTGTGCCAAAGCAACAAGTTTCCAATCTCTGGTCCAGTATACGCACTGTCTGGTGAAGCTTGTGTTGCATTTTTGCAAGAGAGATGTTGTTGTCTGCGAGATCCCAATCTTCAAGGTGCATCAGAGATGAACTGTTAACTAATATTCCATCATTTGTCTCAAGATTCACCATCTTTCCCTTATCTTTCATAGATTTCCTGCCAGCCCGTGGTTTGGGTAGCAACATCTCGACCAGTCCTGTTACTTGTTTTAGAATTTCCGGTACATCCCCTACCATCGGTGCTGAGCTTAGCGCAGTGTCCATGGTCATCGACATCACACAATTGAGAAGTTCCTGCATCTCTTTTGGCAATATTAACATCCCCGGGTTTACTCCCTAATCGTCGAAGTGCAATGTTTCCATACCTATTGGAGGGCACAATAGCTTAATTCTCCAGCTACCATAGATTGTTCAGTGGATGTCCCACTGTGATTTATAGGCCTGTGGAAATTCAAATTCAGTCGTTCCCTCCTTTTCTGGCCCATTAATGCTAGATTGACCATAGATCGTTCCAAATCAGGCTTGTACTTCGTATCTTAATTGCCCGTCATCCGCTACTTTTCTCCGTAACTCGAACATCTTGTCATGAATAGTGATGGCAACGGTCACTTCTGTGCTTGTCCATGTAGCAGCGCAACCCCTTCTGCACAACCGCGACCCTTGTGACATACCGATTCTACGCGCACCCCTGTTGTCGCGCAGCTCCCTCACAGACTGCTTTATCGTCCTGCACTCTCTTTCAACTGTCCAGAGTGGTGAGACTGTACTTTGGTCGGTTAGTCAGGCAGTCGGCCCACCCATGTAGAGCTTCAAGTGACTGCCATTTACTCTTCCTAGGAAGGGCTCTCCATTAAGCTTGTTGAGCTAGACTGCCCCTCCATCGGTGACTTCTTTGACTACATATGGTCCTAACTAATGCATCTGGAGTTTTCCGGGGAATTTCTCAAACTTGCTGTCATACAAAAATACTAAATCATTTTCTTTGAACATGCACAACTTGATATGGCGATCATGCTAAGCCTTTTCACACTGCTTCTATACCTGCTGATGGAATCTTGCTAGAAACCATTCCTCCTCTAGTTCTTCCAGTTGCGAGAGCCTCTCTTCCAATGCTCCATGGTCTACCATGCCTGTCATTGCTGCTATTCACAAATTGGGTACAATATATTCCATTGGCATGACGGCTTCTGGGCCGTAGACTAACTGGAAAGGTGTCTGACCCGTCAATTTCTTGCATGTGGTTCGGTATGCCCATAGCAAAGCAAGTATGCAGAAATCCCAATCGTTTCACTGCAGGTTACAGGCCTTGGTCAACGCAATTTCTAAAATCTTGTTGAAAGATTTGACTATCCCATTTTCTTGTGGATGATGCATCGTACTTTGTTGATGATATATCTGGAATTCCTCAGTGAGTGTGCTGATAGTTTCATTTAGGAAGTGTGTTTTGCAGTCGCTCATTAGAATTTTCGGGCATCCAAACCATGTCAACACATTTTCAAACAAAAATTTCACAATTGTAGTGACTGTGCAGTCCCTAACCGGTTGTGCTTTCACCCATCGAGTCAGGTATTCTGTCACAATGATGATATAATGCGCACCCATCTTTCCTTGAGGCGTGATGGGCCCCACAAAATAGATCGCCCATTTTTTGAATGGTTGCAGCATCATCTATGGATTGAGTAGCATTTTGTCCCTCCGCGATGGTTTCCCAGTCCGCTGACATACATCACAGGCCTGACAGTATGCTTTTGAGTCTTGATGTAGAGTTGGCCACCATAATCCAACACGAAGAATCTTTTATGTTGTCGCCCTCCCTGCATAATGTCCTCCTGCAACCCCCCCATGTGCTTTTGCGAGGCTCTGTCCTCATTTAAATTTAGGTACATATCTTCGTAATATTTTGTCATTTCCCATTTTGTAGAGGTGCCCTGCGATAACAGTAAAATCTGTCGCGTGTACCACCAATTATTTCTTTTTCTGGACTGAATACCCCTGTGGCGAGGTTCTTGTGGTTAAGAAGTGGATTATATCCTCAAAGTGGCCATCCGTGACGCACACTATATAGAGCTGTGCATCAGGTACTCCTTCCTCCAAATTTGTTGGCTCCTCACCATTCTCAATTCGGGACAGGTGATCTGGGCCTGCGTTTAGGTGTCCTTGCTTTACGATGACCTTGAAATCATATTCTTGAAACAATAACAACCATCTACAAATGCACACCCCCAACACAGTCTTGTTCACCAGGTATTTCAACGCGGAGTGATCGGTATACATTTAAAGTGCACACTAAGTAGATAGTGGCGGTATTTCTAGAGCGCATATACCATCGCCAATCCCTCATGCTCAGTAGTGGAGTAGTTCTTTTTTTCTTTAGACAATCGTCAACTTGCGAATGAAATTGGGTGATCAATGCCTTTCGTTCCTTCCCGCGTGAGTACAACGCCCAACGCGATACACGATGCATCAACGTGTACATGAAATTCAATGTCCCATTTTGGGAAAACCAAAATGGGGTAGATGACATCTTTTCCTTTAGAATCACCAAACTCTTCTTACAGTCTTCATTCCAATAATATGTAGCATCCTTTTTCAACAACTGTTCCATTGGTGCCATGATTTGTGTGCAACCCTTAATAAAATTTCGATAGTAGCCAGTGTGTCCCAACATGGTACGGAGTTGTTTGACACTGCGCGACACTTGCAGATTGAGTATGACAACAATCTTTGCAGGGTCCACCATCAGGCCTTGTCTATAGACTACATGGCCAAGCAAGTTGCCAAAAGGGATGAGGAATGTACACTTTTTAAGATTTAGCGCAATCTGGTGTCGTCGACATGTATCCAACATCAACCGTAAGCTTGCTACATGTTTCTTGACTAGCCCAAATACAGTCCAATCATCAAAATAAACCTCCAAAAACTTATGAATGAATTCTTTGAATGCAACCACTACTACACATGAAAATATCACTGGCATGTTCTTCAACCCGAAGGGCATAACGGTGTACTAAAAACATCCCCATTCGATCGCGAAGGTGGTCTTACTCCTATCTTCTGGTGCGATCTTGATCTGATGGTATCCCGAGAACCCATCTGTGAATGAGTACGCTTCTTGTCCACCAACATTCTCCAGGACTTCATCTGTAAACGGGGTCAGGAACGGGTCATGAACGCAAGCATCATTCAGTTTTTAGAGGTCCATGCAGATTCGAATTTCGCCCTTCTGTTTTTTCTCTTGTACTATCATAGGACTCACCCAGTCAGACTCTTCCACAGGTTCAATAATTCCTGTTGCAAGCATTTTTTCCAATTCTTCGTGGACTTTTTCCTTATACTTCGGATTCAAATGGTAAGTACGCTGCTTAACTGGATCTGCATCCGGTTTCAGAGTTATCTTCATCAACCCTAGGTCATCGAGAATCCCATTTAACTCTGTAATTTTGGTTAGGAATAAGTCTTGATATTCATGCCGTAACTTGATGACTTTATCCACCATGGCATCATCCCAATAGTCCCCCAGGGTCGCATACTTCGGCTCCTCATCTGTACCAATGTTTACCTATTTCGTTTTTAGTGGTGCTGTGATGTCAGGGTCCTTAATCGATGGTCCTCAAATTTCATGGCTCCCTTCTATTTCCGGGATGTTAATGTTTTGGGGGTCCTCATCATCATCCTCTACTTGCATGTTGTAACATTCTAGGGCCTGGCTTAACTAATGTGACTATACGGGTTGCACCATTTCTTCTAGTTCCTGTGGTATTTTGAAAATGGCGACTTTCACAACTTCCAACACATTGTCAACAATATCCATCCATTGGTCCTCAAATAAGAACGTTAATGAAAATCCTTCCCACAAGATATCCCATTCGCCTGTACCATATCAGAGTTTTGTCTCTGTATACCAATTTCTTGGGATGACATCTAGGGTATGATAAAATAAGTGTACCCATTCTGGCCGGGGTTCTTCTCCATAGGCTTTGGTCCATTTTGTGAGGTGTACGTGAGGGTCATCACGTCCATCATATTTTTCAGTTATTCATAGCTCCGACTTCCCAAACCTTATCTGCATTATCCTCCTGTGGCCATGCTAGTCTTCAAAGGTTCCTTCATGTGTTCCCCACCAATGCATAGGCGTCGTGCGCAGTGCCCACTTTAATGCATCGAAACTTTAGTGTTCTGGTACTGCGCTCTCAAACTTGTTCAAGAATTCATCCACTGCTATTAACCCGTCATATGTCGGTAGCTCACGATCCTGAGCTATTACGCAACACAACGACCTAGTCATCATGTTGCAGTTTAATGTTGTTACTCCATTCAACCGATTATGTTAGCGTTCATCTTCTTCATCTGGATTTGAGGTGCAGGAATCTGTTCGCTCCCACGATATAATTCCCTCTGTAGTCGGGTTTACCCAATCCTGATCTCACGTAGTTATCTTGTAGATGCAATCCAAGTCATCATCACTTCCCTCATCGTGCACAGGTTCAGTGTAGCGTGCTCCTTGGGCTAGATCTAGCGGAACGACTACACATAGGGACTTTTTCTCAAATATCATTTTTCACTTCTTTAGGTTGATGACTCCATTCATATCCATGGCCTAATATATTCCTATCAATGCGGGGTAAGGGTTACTATCATCCACAATCTCTATTACCTAGAAATTTGTCTGCATGCTCTCACCAGCGACATCCACTGTTACTCCTGTCAATCTTCCCATGGGAAAGATCTTTTATTGGTTTGCTATCTGTAATTGAATGGGAGACCAATGTAGTGTGGGCTTGCCTATGCGTTCCCAAGTCTTCTTTGATAATACATTCATGTCCAACCCCAGTCTAAGATTACTTGATCCATCTCATATTCTCCAATTTGTGTTGTCAACTGCATTTATTGTCCGGTGCATAGGGCATGCTTCCCCATTTTTCGAACTACGTGCGGCTCCCCTTACCTTACGCACCTAGTGATCAACTCTTGTAGTCCTTTAACTGCCTTATTATCACATAGCAGTTTCATACATGTCTCTAAAAAGGTAGTGAGCATCGAGGGATCCAGGCCCATCTCTGGTTGATCCCTACTAACTGAAGTAGAGACCTCCGCGAAGCTCTTCTTAGCTTCCATACACATTTATTCTGCATGGTCCAAGTCAAATTTAGGTTCCTTCGTAGGAGCCTTATGTACCCAGGTATCTTCTTCAGGCTTCTTCCCCTTATCTTCGCTCGTGGTCGTGCCACTTTTGAGCATTATGTTCATGTTGGGGTCCTCTTCACATGGTTTAGACCTCATAATTTTGGATGTTTTGCATCAGAGCGGGCTGTAACACCCCTTTTTCGTGCATTTGTGCGATCCCCATTGGACAATCTATCATTTCATGATCAAACTATTCACAGTATAGGCAAGATAGTCTTGTCAGGTTGGTACAATCACAAGCGTAGTGCCTAGGGCCTCCGCAATTGTAACAAATTAGCTGTCCGCAAACTCTCTCGGGCCCCATTCCACCGTGACCTCAACCTCGCCCTTGGAAGCGACCCCATGCTATTGTTGCAGCTAGATCGAGGCCTCACATTTCTATCTGCATTCGATAAGCTGGAGTCCTATCCATCATTAGTTGATAGCTTCGACATGTTCGCTCATCATGACCCACTGATCTACAGAAATTACAGTACAGTTGCTGCAGAGTCTTGGTATATTTCTGCAACACGTGACAGTTATCCGTTGTGTGCTTTCCTCCTACCTTACAAATCATGCACCAAAGAGCGGCCGACGCACTCAGACCTGCCTGCACCTCTGGTCTCAATGGCATCGGCCCCCCTCCTGCCAAATAGTTCGCGAATACAGGACAATGATCCTTATCATGACCCTGGCCTTTACATTTCATAAACCACACTTCTTCGCGTGCCTCTGGTCGGGGCACCCTTTCCTTCTTCAAACTCTGCATCTATAAGAATAGGTTTTGTAGTTGCACATGGATTTGTTGGACTCCCAACCCTGGATCCTGTATCGGTGTTTCGTGCAGCCTCATCGCCATTTCCAATGCCTCTGTCTGGGTTGAGAGCTTCTATTGTGACAGTGTTGTCCTCAGGTGTGGTGTCAAAGACTCTGCAAACCACGCGCGGTGCTATGCATCGGTTAGTGTCATATTAGCCTCGCAGATTGTACTTTTCAGCCTTTGATCTAGATCCCATGGGGTTTCACCTAGGAGCATCGTGATCTCCTTGAATCCTATAATTGATTGCGTCTCTGATTTCGGTTGACTAAACTCTTTGTTCAATGCACTTTGAATTTCTACTATTCTGGCATTCGGGTGATCATTTGAGTGTTTGATATACCAAGTCAACATGCGATCCTGTAGCACACTTACCAATGTGGCCTTTTTAATGTTATCATCCATAATTCTATGAGCTTCCCACATTGCCCTTACTACAAACCAAAACTGATTGGGATCTTCGTTTCCTACTCCTCTGAATACAGGCAACTTGATCGCGCTCGCCATGCTAAACTGCTGGTTTGGTGGAGGCGGAGTGGGCGAAGTTGGAGGTGAAGAAGGTGATGGGAGTGGTGGCGTTAGTAGAGATGATAACTATGGAATGCGCTACCCGATCAAACTTACCGCACTCCTTGGAGAAACCCAATTGTGGTCTTCTTCACTTGCTCGTGGTGGTGAAATTAAAGGATTGTTTGCTAACCCTTTGATCCCTTTAAAGATCCTTCCGCTTCATGTCATTCCACTCATTAATGTATGCACATCACTAGTTTTTCACATAACAACATCTTAATCCTGGTATTCGAAGACTTGATGTACTTACCTCGCGGTCCTTTGAGAAAACGTCTTTCAGCTTCGCAGTAGCTGACAGTTGTGTCTATCGCAAATTCAGTGATAAACCCTCCTATTATCCGATCCAACCAATGATCTATGACCCGCGCGATCTTATATTCAGACGCCTCTAGCCTGTGCACTAACTGCAGAGTCCAAACTATCAGCTGATCAAGCTTGCACCTTCCCGTGCTCATTGCTAGCCTCACGATCCAAGCATATAGTTCTGAAGAGAATGTCACGAAGAAGACCTCGTGGATTTATATATATATGAAGCGATCCAACCACCTTTTTTCAAATATCTACGGAGTTTTGTTTTCCTGTATCACGAACTCATGCAACTTCTGATCCAACCAATTTTCAAGTTCTTTCTTCATAGGGTTCCAACGTCTTGACAACAGACATCCCTTAGGAAGATCCCGGTCCTGACAACGGAACCATTTGTTGGCTTATTGGGCCCTGACCCAGGTTCGGAAGAGTTTTAGCCAAACAAATCCCACACTACTGGCCCTTTCAGCAGCAAACCGTGGAGTGTGGAATGGAGTCTCACTTGAGGCAGTATGGGAGGGTGCTGGAACTAGGTTTCCGTACCCTAGGGATGTCTTGATGAGGTCTAGAGGGTTCAAAAACTGAACTATGCACTCACGCTACTCTGTGCAGCTGTTCGACCTTTGTGAAGATCCACGACAGGGTGTTTCCTAGATTCTTATTATTATTGTAGTTATTACAGATCTGATCTATTCCTTAAGGTCTTTAATAAAGCATTCAACATTTAAAACCAACGCGTGCAACCATAAATCTAAAAGATAGGCTTAAAACCATAACATAAGCATCAACATATAGATCTGCGATCAGATGCACAATAATTCAGAAACACTTATCTTTATTAACCTTCTGTTCAGTACAATCCCATTCCACCATGCACACTCAGTTGTAGGGGTCTGCGCACACAGCTGTGGACTCTACCAGGCCTCTGCGCACATAGTTGGAGAGCCTACTCTAACTACTATAAACCCCGACTCGGAATTACAGATTCCAAGCGAATATTGCATTCATAAACCCATAACATTCCAGATCCCCTTAGAATCTACCTTCTACACTTGGAGCCTCACTCTATTTATACATTCCCATGGTCCGCGGACCATGGGTAGGCCGACACATTCTAGATTACTTACAATATTTTAGGGCAAACTACCCTTAGAATTGACCCATTACAATTCATGCTTTGCACACTTCGCGGAGCCTTTACAATACTAATACCCAAAATTATGGGCTTTAAGCCGCAAAACCGTTATGCAGGGCCTCCGCTACCCAACAAGTATACCCAGATCGGTTACTTTTCCTGAGTTAATCTATTGAATCCAGATAAAGAGGAACCTATCTTCAATAGATGTTGACCTCATTTTATTACGAGTATGAGGAGACAGAATAAACTCATTTTTCGTCGTGAATTTTTAATGAGTCACGTGACTACAAACTCAATACCTTCATCAAATTTTAACGAGTCAAATGAAGAAAACTCAAGGTATATTTTTCAGTTTATTGAGTAAGGAAAAAGAGGTGAAAGAACTACTCATTCCTTCTTCATAGATTTAATGAGCCCGAAGAAGGGGAAAAACTCGGGGATTTTTTTGATTTTAAGAGTGAGAAATGGTCCCAAAAAAGAAAGTGCTCTAGTTGCTGCCGTAGATTTTTAATGAGCCCGGTGACAAAAACTCGGGATTTTTCAGTTTAATGAGCGAGAAAAGTACCTAAAAGAATGCTCGGGTCATCTTTATAAATGTTTAATGAGCCTAAAGAAAAAACTCAGGATTTTTTCAGTTTTATGAGCGAGAAAAAAATGCCTAAAAAGAATGCTCTAATGATCTTTTTCAGTTTAATGAGCTAGAAAAAGAGCGAAAAAGAGTTGCTCAAACCATCGTCATATGTGTTTAACGAGCCCAATGATGACAAACTCGGGGATTTTTCAGTTTTAGAGCCAGAAAACATCCCATAAAAGAAAGCAATCATATCTTCTTTGTAGTAGTTTAATGATCCCAAAGAAGGAGACTCGAGGTTTTTCGGATTAACGAGCAAGAAAAATACCATAAAAAGAATGTTCTCTCTTCTTCGTGGTAGTTTAACAAGCCTGAAGAATGAGACTCAAGGATTTTTCAGATTAACGAGCAAGGAAAATACCATAAAAAGAATGCTCAATCTTCTTCGTGGTAGTTTAACGAGCCTGAAGAAGGAGACTCGAGGATTTTTTGGATTAACAAGAAAGAAAATACCATAAAAAGAATGCTTGATCTTTCTTGATCTCATGCTTGACAATAGAAGGGTCTATGCCATTCATTTCCTCATAAGACCTGTTGTTCCTTAAGAAACCAATTTCCTGTCTATGGGGAAATTGTGCTTAAGACATTAATAAATATTATTTTCTTTCACTTATTGTTTGTTGTGTTCTCAAATGAAGGACCTCGAAAAGGTCTTTAACTCTTAATACATGTATGACCAAAACATCTCAGAATGCCATTTGTTGCTAGATATAAATGATGAATGAAGAAAGTTTGAAGGAGAAGTTAAAGATAATATGCTGATCTTTCACAGAAACTACTATTTGTAACTTAGAGGAGCTATGATGATGAGAACTGAATCATAGACAATATGCTGGTCTTTCACAGAAACTATTATCTATAACTTGGAAAGGAAGTGAGGACTTCAAGTATAGGAGCGCTCTTTTAAGGAAGTTTAACTTTATCTACATAAGAAAATAAAGACCTGCTGCTTCATTACTATACTTGAAAAGAAGAAAACATAGCATGACACATGACAGAGAAGCTTACAAAATTATATGCAACAACTCATGGAAACTTCTGATTCTTTCATTAATCAATGATGATATCAGGAATACAGTGGCCTAGTCTCTAGGTTCTCCAAAATTCCAACCCTTTCTTAGTAAAATTTCCTCTTTTTATACATTGTGGAATAGTGGTTGATTTCTGAAACTGCCCAAATTATCTAACTGCTTTTCTAACTATATGAAGTGAAAACTATTACATAATTTTACAAAGGGTAAAAGACACCTCAAAGAACATGAAATAACAAGAACATAACTGGATTCAGAAGGGAATGATAACTTCTGACTTGCTTTGTTGATCCGCTACCTTTGCAAATGCCCTAATGATGCTTAATTTGTCTTAGCCGTAATGAAATGTGTTTAGTTTATGTAATCCTAGGCTTACATGGGCATTCTAATTGGCCAAAATGCCAAGAAATATATTAGATTGTCTTCCTCTTAAGCTTCATCTCTAACTCTGATTTTCTGCATTACACAATGAAATTAACACGAACTTCTAATTAATTTGGAACTAAAAAGAGTAAATCCTGCTTTATAAACCTGTCAAATTCGCCTAATCAATGCTCCGTTGACTTCCATCGCAAATCGCAATCGGCTTGAAAATCCCTCTAAAACTTAACCGATGCACCCTTAGGCCGCAATAACTATGAAAATATTGGAATTATGTGTAAAACTTTTATAATGAAAATATATGATAAAACATGCCTTTCAGCTTCCAATACGGGCTCAACACAATTCCCAAGGTATACTTCCCACCGATTCATCTCCACCATAGATCTGCGCTTCTCAGATCAGACGATCTACAAAGGTTTTTATGTGGGACATAAGCCCAGAAAATACCCACCCGAAATGGGTGGTTTCCTCTCTCCACTCGGCTGCTACGTGTTGAATGATAAGTGGGATCGGGTGATCTCCACTAAAAACCACTTACCATTTTCATTCCGCCCAAAATCCTGCCTTATAGCTTGAAATTTGTCCTTTAATATACCTTGCAAACCCACCGAGGCTTTTAATTATAATATAGATATGCTTAAAATCTGAACTTGCTATTATAATCCTTTATAATAGAAATGCATATAAAACTGCATGGCTTTTAATATATTAATAAAACCTGTACAACCGGTGATAAGACAGATGCGTTGAGTTATATAAAATATGGCGTATAAACTATCGGGTCCAGAACCCAATCGCTCATCGCAATTGGCGCTTTCCATATATATAATATGTTGTGCAATACAATGGACCCATCGCAATTATAAAACATAATATATATCGTTTCGGGTCCGTCATCGCATATTGCGATCGGTGGAACCCATATGCATGTATATAAAGGACTTTTGATATAGCGGACCCGTCGAACTTTTAAACATGCTGTATATATTCTTTTGGGTCTGGCCCACCCATATTGCAATCGGTAGATCCATATACATACATATAACTGTGGACCCACCGAACTTTATGAAACATAACTTATAGTATTTCGGGTCCGGTGTTAATGCTTTAACCCTTGTTTCATTTGTAAATCCGATATATTTCTTCATTTCCTTTATATTTTGATTTCCGATACACTTGCCTTATCTTTTTTCAAAATATTTTTCAAGTGATTTTTGAATGAAACAATGAATGAAACAAACAAAAAAATACATGTTACAACATCTGGCTCCACCTGGGGATAATGCTTTTGCCATAGAAGCACTAAGAACCGCAGATTAGTGCCTTCACTTCGGGCATGGAGTCATATATTGCTTTGCATAAACTTAAACACTATGGCATTTGTACAATGATTTCACTCTGGTATTCATAATGAAATGATGCTTATTCTTTAGAACTGGAAGTAGTGCTTTAAGTATTTCCCATTTACAGGCAGCTGTAGAGTTTCACCATCAAGATTCTCAAGAATGAAGGTATTATTGGATCTCACTTCAGAAATTATAAAAGGACCATACCAGAGAGGATCAAATTTTCCATGTTTACCCTTATCTTCTCTTCTGGTATCCCATCTCAATACTAAGTTTGCAACTTTAAAATCGATTTCCTTGTCTTTTCTGTCAAAAATATTTTTCATCTTGGATTGATACATAATCAAGTTGTCTCTTACCTTGTCCCTGTTCTGACTTAGCTCCACCACTTTGTTCATTCTTCTTACCAAAGCATTTGGTTCTTCTTTTGGCTCTTGAATCATTGCAATCACTAGCTTTATAAGTTGACTTGGAAATAGAGCTTGAGTTCCATATACTAATTCAAAAGGTGATTTCCTTGTAGATCTTCTTGTAGTTACTCTAGCAACCCACAGAGCAAACTTTAACATAGAATGCCAATCTCTTTGATTTTCTGCAATGGTTTTCTTAAGGATCTTCATCAAAGTTTTATTAGTAGATTCAGCTAATTCATTTCCCTGAGGATGGTAAGCTGTTGAATGGGACAAGATATGTTATGAAACCAGCTCACAAAAAGATAGAAAAGATATATCAACGCCTTAGAATTCAACCTCTTCGAGGGGGCAACCTCCTTTACATTACATAAATGAACAATTCTTGGATGATTCAAATGACAAAACCTCCTTTCTATATATAGGAGTCTAAGGGGTCCCAATATAACCAAGCCGACCTAACAATAATAATATAAAGGCAAAAAAATAACAATAGAGGGATTCTATGGGGCGCAGTAATAACAATATGGGGACAATAGGGGCACAACAATTTTAATAAGGGATACAACTACAATATTAATGGGGTCATCACTAGTATTATAGGGACCTAACATGCCCCTCTCCTTCAAAAAAGTGTTGTCCTCAACACTTGAGTAGTTCTAGATGCTTCTGTATAAAATTCTCATCCTTCCATGTGGAATCTTCAGCGAATAAGTTCTTCCACTTGATGAGATACTCTGAAACGGATCGATTTCGTAGTTTTCGAGTTCTTGTTTCTATGACTACTTCCAGCTCCAATATAATTTTTCCTTCCTCGTCAAGTTCTAGCAATATTGTTTGAATTGGGAGCTTGTCGCCTATAACCTTCTTTAAACATGAAACATGGAAAACTGGGTGCAATCGAGAAGCTGCAGGAAGCTCCAATTTGTATGCCATAGTACCAATCTTTTGCAACACCTTGTAGGGACCATAATACTTTGGTGACAATTTGTTATCCTTCTTAGCTTGCTTGAGGGACATTTGTTTATATGGTTATAGCCGTAGGAATACCCAATCACCTACATCAAAACTGCTTTCACTGCTATGTTGATCTGCCTATTGTTTCATTCTATTCTGCGCCAACACGAGGTTATCCTTTAAGAGTTGGAGAACTTGTTGTTGATGCTCGATGTGATGTTCCACTGCTTGAACCTTAGAATTTTCTCTTAAATATGATGTGATGGATGGTGGCTGATATCCATAAAGTGCCATAAATGGGGTCATTTTTGTTGGAGTATGGAAGGAAGTGTTATACCACCATTCAGCCAGAGGCAACCATTTGACCCATTGTGTCTGTTTATTAGATACAAAGCAACGAAGATATCCTTCCAAAAATTTGTTTACTATCTTCGTTTGCCCATCAGATTAAGGATGATAAGATGAGCTATGAGCTAACTGAGTACCAAGACAAGAAAATAATTCTGTCCAAAAATTTCCTGTAAAAATGGGATCTCTATCACTTACAATAATCTTTGGATTTTCATGTAGCTTTTGAATTGTTTCCATAAATGCTGTAGAAACTGTACTTGTAATTAAATTAAAACATAATAAATTAAATCCTGAGTGCCCTCCTAAGGGAGAAGCGTTCAATTCCAGAAGAATCTTTTGTTTGAGTTGGGAATTCTTACAGAGGTATAAGTGATCTTTGTACCATAACAAATCATTTTTCTAGCTAAATGTATCAGATGTACTAGAATCTTGTTGTAACTTTCGAATAAGTTCCCACACTTCTGCATCATTCTTCCATTCCTCCCTTGCTTTGTTTATCCAATCTGGTTGGATAATAGAAATGGCACACAACAATGCTTCCACATCCTCATCCTTTCTTGAGAGTGCATCTGCCACAACATTTTGCTTCCCTTTTTTGTATATGATTTCAAAGTCATAACCCAACATCTTTGTGACCCATTTTTGTTGTTCTTCAGAGGATAATATTTGTTCTAAAAAGTATTTAAGGCTATCGTGATCCATTTTTACCTTGAAGTGTCTTCCCATTAGGTAGGGTCGCCATTTCTTAAGTGCATGTAGTATAACCAACATTTCCTTCTCATAAATAGCTTTGTGTAAATACTTTCCCTTGATTGGATGACTTTTGAAAGCAATGGGTCTTTCATCTTGCATTAAAACAGCACCAATTCCATTTCTAGAAGCATCACATTCCACAATAAAGGTTTTTTTGAAGGTGTAGCTAAGATTGGTGCTTGGCACATTGCCTGTTTAAGATATTCGAAGGCCTTTGTTGCTTCTAGAGTCCATGAAAATGCATCTTTCTTCAACAATGTTGTTAGAGGTGCTACTATTTTCCCATAATTATTAACAAACTTGCGATAATACCCTATCAACCCAAGAAATCCTTGCAAATGCTTTATGGATGTGGGGATTTCCCATTCCTTAATGGCTTTAATTTTGCTAGGGTCTACCTTAACTCCTTCATAAGATACAATATGACCCAAATATTCCACCTCTTGTACTCCAAAGAAACATTTGGATCTTTTTACATATAATTGTTTCTCCTCCAATAGTTGTAGCACCTTGTCAATGTGTTCAACATGATCCTTCCAAGACTTGATGAAGATTAGTATATCATCAAAAAATACTAACACAAATTTTCTAAGGAAGGGTTTGAAAATGGAATCCATCAAACCTTGAAATGTAGAAGGTGCATTGGTAAGGCCAAAAGGCATGACCAAAAACTCATAGTGACCCTCATGAGTTCTAAATGTTGTTTTTGAAATGTCTTCAGTCTTCATTCTGATTTGATGACATCCTGAATGAAGATCTAACTTGGTGAAGTAAATTGATCCATGCAATTCATCCAATAATTCATCAATGACAGGAATGGGAAACTTATCTTTAATAGTGAGCTTGTTGAGCTCCCTATAATCCGGACACATGCGCCATGATCCATCCTTCTTGTGCACCAATACTACTGGAGCAGAGAGAACATTGGCTAGGTTGAATTATACCAACCTCAAGCATTTCTGCAACCATAGGTTCAATTTCACTCTTTTGGGCATAGGGATATCGGTACGGCCTGATGTTTGGAGGAACACTTCCTGGAATCAAATGAATAGCATGATCATGATCATGAATAGGTGGGAGACCTTTGGGAGTTTCAAATACCTTGGCATGATTATCCAAGACATTTTGGAGATCTAGAGAAATAGATGATTTCGATGTGGAAACATCCAGCGTACATAATTGTGCAATTACACCTCGTTGCTCCATTTTTAGAAGCTTTGTCATACCATTAGAGCTTATTATATTTCCCAGTTTCCCTGCAATACCCCTTAATTCAACTTCCATTCCTTCCGCGTAAAATTTCATAAAAAGTTCTTGATAGTTAAAAGCTATTGTACCCAAGGATTTTAGCGATTGGACTCCTAGTACAACATCAGCACCTCCCATTGGAATGGAAAGCATCGGGATTTTCAATACATATTCTCCCATGGATAGCTTGATATTATGGCACTTTCTAGAACAATTTATCGTTCCTCCATTTGAAACCATTACTTGACACTCTGGTGCTGGATATAGGAAGCAATTCAATTCTTTTGCTATCTTACAATGAATAAAATTGTGGGTACTTCCTGAATCAATCAACACTATTACCTTTTTTGTCTTGATTTTTCCTTCTATCTTGATGGTTTGAGGAGTGGTAATTCCAGCCAATGCATTAAAAGATATGGTCGGATTCATTTCTTATTTATCTAGGCTTTGTTCGTAGAGTATATCCTCTTCTTTTGACCTTTCTTGCTCCTTTTCTTCTTCCTCTTCACAATCTATGTAGAATAATTTCTTCTCTGCACACTTATGACCTTTAGTGTATTTGCTATCACAACTATAACAAAGCCCTTTTGCTCTTTTTTCTTCCAATTGTTGTGGTGTCAACCTTATAGGTTGTGGAAGGCTAGGGGCAACAACACTTCCATCTTTATAGTTGTGAGTGGTATGCTTTCTGGTTGCCATAATTTTGCTTTCCATTTTTCTTGCTAACCTGAATGCCTTCTCTAATGAATTAGGTTCCCAAAGGTGAACATCATGTTGGATATTATCCTTTAAAGTCCCTATGAACACATCAATCCTATGCTCCTTTGGAATATTTTTTACCCTTATGTTCAATTTTTGGAACTCCTCAATGTGCTCCATTATTGAACCATTTTGTTCGAGACTTATCAATTGGCTAAAAAAAGTGTTGCTTTTTGTATCCTCATAATGTGCTGTCAATTCTTCTATAAAAATTGCCCAAGTGATAATTTGTTTACGAGAGAAAAGCCATTGATACCATACAAACTGATTTGGTTCCAAATATAAAGTTGCAATACGTACCTTTTGGTGTGTTTTGCACATTATTGAGATCGAAAAATTGCTCCATTTGTAATATCCATGTTGCGGGATCCTTTCCATCAAACTTCCTCATATCGATTTTTGGAATATGGTGGGTCTTTGATCCAACATTAGAGTCCATGGAATCATGATTAACATTTATTTTGTTCTCCTCATGAGTTTCCTTTACTACCTTTTCACCATTAGTGACCATTTCTTGTAGCAACTTATTGATATTTATCTTTAATTCTTCCATATTATCATCCATGCCATCCATTTTAGCATCCATGACATTCATCTTAGCTTCCATGCCTTTATTTAAACAATCCATCTTAGCTTCTACACCTTTATTTAAACCATCCATCTTAGCTTCTACATCTTTCTTTAAGCCATCCATCTTAGGTTTTGTTACTTTTTGTGCAAGTGACACTTGTTGTACTTGGTCTCGTAATTTTGATATATCATGTTGCATTTCTTCCTCTTTTTCATGATTCATGTTAGAGCTTTTAGGTTTCTTACTAGGTGTTTGCATTTTCTTTCCCTAAGGCTTCAATTACTGATAATAATGCTTTACTATGCCATTTGAATTCTTTTAAACTAATTTTTCAAACCAAGCTTATGCAAAGATTTAAAAAAAAAAACTACACACATTTTTTCACTTTGTAGGAGCTTGATATTGAATTTGATGTATCTCTGTAATTTCGGATCATCCAGTTCTGAAATTGTGATCTGTAGTAGCCCTCTGCGTCCTCTTTCCAATTCCACCAGTCTGATCCAAATTGGATTCTCCAAGGAAGAGTTATGCACAATCTCCCAAGATGACCTGATTATAGACCTTTCTAGAAGAGTGAACTTGTATGAAGTGCCACATGTCACTGCTTCAACCTTTGGCTCTGAAAAATATATACAAGAAACTACAGTCCATCCTCTTTCTATGCCTTCTTACAAAATTTCAATCCGATGCTCAAAGAGAAAGTTATGACGATTTTCCCCAGGTCACCTGTTTGGAATGTAATTTAGGAGTCTGCAAAAAGACTAACTTCCTCTGATCATATCTCTGCAAATATAGTGCGAAAAGCTCTGAAATTCGGACTGGAGGTTCAGTGCGATTTCTTCTCAATTGGTTTTTTTTTTTTTTGTCGCTTCTGAAACATCGCAGAAAAAAGTTATAGTGAAAATTCTGTGATGACCTATTTGGAGTAGCGAAACCCTAGAATCCAAAGCTCTGATACCAAATGTTATGAAACCAGCTCACAAAAAGATAGAAAATATAGATCAACGCCTTAGAACTCAGCCTCTTCGAGGGGGAAACCTCCTTTACATTACATAAATGAACAATTCTTGAATGATTCAAATGACAAAACCTCCGTTATATATATAGGAGTCTAAGGGGTCCCAATATAACCAAGCTGACCTAACAATAATAATATAAAGGCACAAAAATAAAAATAGAGGGATTCTATGGGGCACAGTAATAACAATATGGGGACAATAGGGGCACAACAATATTAATAAGGGATACAACTACAATATTAATGGGGGAATCACTAGTATTATAGGGACCTAACAAAATAACATTATACTTGTGACAAAAAGCAATGAACTTACTTGAGTTGAAGACTTAAGCATTATCTGTTATAAGCTTAACGGGGCATCCAAAACTGCTGAAAATATTTTCTTCCAGGAACTTCATTGCTATACAATCATTTTCTCTCTTAGTAGGTATTGCCTCTACCCATTTGGTGAAGTAATCAGCTGCTGTGAGAACCCACCTGTGTTGTCTGCTTGAAGGTGGATTGATTTCTCCAAAAAAGTCCAATCCCCATTTCCTAAATGGCTCCTCTATGAAAATTGGAATCAAAGGTAAAGGAGCTAATCTCTTCTTCTCAGCAAAAAGATGACACTTCTAACAAATTCTAACAAACTTATATGTGTCACCAAATAAAGTTTGCCAATAAAATTCTGCCTGAAGGATCTTATGTGCAGTTACTTTCCAACTGTAATGTCCTCCACAAAACCCCTCATGATAATCTTTTATTGTTTCTGTAAATTCATCCTCTGTTAAACATAGCAATAAAATTCTAGTAGGATCCTTCTAGTACAATCTGCCTTCCACAATTACATATGGTTGTGCCTTGATCTTTAGTGCCCTATACTTTGTTCTATCTAAGGATTGAGGACAAGAAAGAAAGCACAAATAATGAATTATATGCTTATACCATTCTGAATACAAAAATTTATACCTGATCTTCATACCTAGATCTTGTTCTCCTTCACTTTCTTCAGCTACTTTTTCATCCACAGGTGCCAACAAGTTAATTCCCAATGCCTGAAAGTTTGATTCTATCAACATTTTTGCCATTCCTTGTCCTTTCACCAACTTTGTGGGTTTTATGTCCAAATCATATTCTTGGATCTTGGCAATCCACTTTCCTCTTTTGCCTTCTACATCTCCTTGTAGTAATACATCTTTCACTGGAGCATTTGGAACATAAGCAATGATTTGGGACTGCAGCACATAAGTTCTAAAAGATTTCAGGGCTTTTACCAAAGCATACACTTGTTTCTCAAGAATATTATACTTCAGCTCAGAATCCATAAGAATCTTACTGAAGAATGCAACTGGCTGCTCTCTCTCTTCATCATTCCTCTGCAGTAAGACAACAACTATTGAACTTGATGAGGCAAATGAAAAAAGTTGGAAAGGCTTCTTGTAATCAGGGCTAATTAAGACTGGAGCTACCTGTAATGCCTCTTTAATCTTGGAAAATGATTCTCTAGCTTCTTTGGTCCAACTCACTTCATTCTCCTTTTTTAGCATATTAGTAATTTCTTTTAAAATTTTATTATAGTTCGATACAAATCTTCTCAGGAATTTGATCTTCCCCATAAACTTTTGAATATCCTTTTTACTCCTGGTCAATGGTATTTTGTACACATCTTGTACTCTAGCTAGATCTATCTTCACTCCTTCTCTGGAAACAATGTGTCCCAATAGTTTTCCTTCTTCCAGAGCAAAAATGGATTTCTTGGGATTTAAGGAATGTCCAAATCTTCTACATTTATCAAAAGTCCTCTTCAAATGATCCAAACGTTCTTCATCAAACTTTGAGAAAATAGTAATATCATCCAAATATATTACTACAAACTTATCTCCAACAAAAGCAATGTCCATAGCCCTTTGAAATGTAGCACCTACATTCATCAATCCGAAAGGCATTCTGGCATACATAAATATTCCCCAGGAGGTTGTGAACGATGTTTTCTTCTGATCCTCCTTATCCACAGCCACCTGGTTATAACCAGAAAATCCATCTAGCACTAACATTCTAAAATATCCCGTTACCTTTTGCAGCACACGATCCATCTTAGGCAATGGGTAGTTATCTTTCAAAGAAGCCTTGTTGAGATTTATGAAGTCCACACACAACCTTATTTCTCCATTTTTCTTTCTCGTAGGTACTAGATTAGCCACCCAATTAGAATACCTGAGTGGGACTATGATTTTGTCATCAAAAAACTTCTTGAACTCCTTTTCAATTGATGGTAGAAGCAGAGGATTTATTTGCCTAAGCTTCTGTTTGTAGGGTTTAACCCCCTCCTTTAAAGGAATCTTATGCTGAATAATATTTACATCATAGGTTTTAAGATCTTCATAGGACCATGCAAAGACATCAACATAATTCATGAAAAGTTTACTATATCTTTCATGAAAATTAGGTGAAACTCTAGCATATAATTTGAATAACCTGGGATTCTCCTGAGTTCCAATGTTATGATCATGAATATGTTCATCCCGTGAGATTTTCCCTGAGTCCACAGCCACATCATTGGAATTAAAAAGCCTTTCAAGAGGAACAAGTCCCGTTGGCAGAATATTATCTTTCAATTGAAAGATCTTTTGATTTGCTATTGAATCTTTTAAACCACTGGCTCCTGCAATTTCTATTGTCTCTTCTTCATCCTGATCAATTTTTGTGCCCTGGAACTCCTCAACCATAGTCAAAAACTCCTTAATCTACTAGTCATCTTCAAAAACTTGCCAGTTCTTAACATTATCAGGAATATAAGGTTTGTGCCTCATTTCTACCTCATATCTTAGTCTTGGATTAATAGGAGGCTTGAAAGTGCTAGCAACCACAACTAATGAATCTACCAATCTATTCTCATCTCTTGGAATGAATTGAATGTTAAAAGCTTCAAATAAGTTTTCAATCTAATCCCATACCTCATTTCTGTATGCCCGAAGCCTAAGATGCTTTGTTTGGCAATGATATTTTATCTGCTTAATAATTAGCTCTGAATCTCCAAAAGCAGAAATTGACTTAACTCCTTGCTGTTTGGTTGTTTGTAGAGCAATAATCAAGGACTCATATTCTGCCACATTGTTAGTTGCCTCGAACTCTAATTTGAAAGAAAAAGGGAACATATTACCTCCAGGTGCAATTAGAAGAAAACCAGCACCTATTCCTTCCTTGGAATAAGCTTCGTCAAAGAAACATTTCCACACTTCTTCCATTTTCAGCTCTGTAATTACATTGGCTGAAGCAAGCTACTTCTAATTATCTTTAGCCAACTCTGCATTATCATGTAGTGTGAAACAAGCAAAATCATCCTTCTCCTAACTATATATAGGTGAATTGCTTGCTCCGTTTTTTGTATTTGTCTTTACAAACCTAGTTTCTTTGTACAATCTCCTCTCCTCCACCAAAAATCCGTATAACAGCATATGTAAAATCTACCTTCAAAACACCTCCCAATTTATCCCCCAAGGACCTAGATAGAAGCATTCCAAATCTAGCAGGAATATCTGCTACTACAACATCCATGACCAAGCTTCTAGCTGGAATTTGGGCTAGTGACACTACCAAATCCTTAATAACCCCCAGACACTTTACTGTTTGAATCAAAAGAATACAAATCCCTGTAAGGTTTGGTCACTTGTATATTTAATTGCTTCATCACTGACATAGGCATAATATTATGTGAAGCTCCCGAATCAAACATACAATTATGTAGGAGGAAATCATGAACCAATAGGGAAATATAAAAAGGAGGTATTGAAGAATCTACTTCCTCTACATGTGGACCAAAAACCACTACTGGTTTATCTTCTTGCAGATTTACAGTGTCACTCTCATTTTCTTTTAAATTAATAAAATCAAAAAACTCTTTTTGATAAGTAGGTGTTTTTGCAATTCTGTAAGGGGAACTTGTATTCTTACCTTTTCCAACTCCTTGGTAAGATTAAACAAGTGACCTTGTTTAGCAGTCTTTTCATTCTCATCTTCAGCTTTCTTCATGACTGGAACTATTTGAGGAATTGAAGCAAGTTTCTTCAAAGGAATTTTTCTGGTTTGATCTTGAGAAGACTCACCTCGAAGTATCTGTGTCTTGACATTTTCATTTTGCTACTACTTTCCTTTATTTACTTGTTCTGCAAGCTGAGATTCTTGTGGAGTCTCCTTTAGTGAGGAAGTTGAAACTTGCTGCTCACTTTCATTTTCTTGATTTCTTGATCTTTTCCTAGATCTCAGGTCATATTTCTTGTGTAGTTCAGCCTGCATAAAATTAGAGAATTATTTCCAATATTCATCACTTTCATTTTCATCATGAATAGCATCTGCTTCATCATACGCATACTCTTCTCCTTCAATGTTGAGTTCATCTTCATCAACTTCATATAATGTAGAAATTTGATCTTCAGGTTGTTCTTCACTAGGATCTGCCTCTATATATAATGGTGCTTGAATTTTATTTTGATCTTTTCTTTCCTTTTGCAAGATTTGCAGAGGTTGTCTTCTGAATTGGGGATTAAAGTTCTTATTATACTGTGTTTGTCTCTGAGAGTTCTTATTCTCTAACTCTAACCTATTTAACTTATTTGACATAGTTCTAATTACATTACACATATCCTCCAATGATTGACTTTGAGAGGATTTTATCTTTGCCTTTCCCTTGTCTTTGGTAAGCTTTGTTTCTAGTGTTTTTCCTGTAGCCACTAGATTCGCTTCTATCTCTAAAGCATCTGTTTGGATTTGATCAAGGGTTGGAGCTCTTCTTTCCCTTAATGTGAATCCAAAATTTGATTCAAAAGCCCCTGAAAAAGTTATTTTTGCACTAGCAGGAGGAGGCTTAATCTCTGCTAGGAGATTATTGTACAATTTGTTAAATCTTTTGACAAATTTGGCCACAGTTTCATCAGACTTCTTCTTTATGGCATTAAACTCTGTTAATGAATATCCATGGTCTCTTTTTTCTTCCCATATCTAAATAAACACATGTTCCATATCTTCCCAAGAAGGAATGGTATTATTGGGAAGTCCTTTGAACCATTTCCTTGCTTCTCCATCCAGGGACTGAACAAAAAGTGTTAGAACAACATCTAAATGTTCTACATTTAGGCTTTCTACAAAATTACAAAATACTACTACATGATTCTCTGTTGTTTGTTCATCTTCTCCTAAAAAACGTGGAAGAGTTTTAAGGTAATCCTGTGGCATTTGATTGAAAGGTTGTGGTAGTTGAAGAGGTGCATACCTATTCACTAAGAATGTAGATGCTGCCATGTTTACTGATCTTTGATTACCAACAAATGTGGAACTTGATTGAGAGGTAAATGGAATGTGCGAAGGAGGTAATTTGGTTATTGGTTGAGGTTGAATAATTACAACAGGTAAATGAAAAGTAATAGGTTCAAAAGATTGGTCTTGATAGCTAGGTTCCTGAAATGAAGATGATGAAAAAGATGACTCTTTATCAGATGAATGTTCAAGTGAATTGCTGCCTGATGCAGACAATGTAGGAATTGGCGTAATTGGAATCTTAGACCTTCCAACCCTCTTAGCAAATAGCCTTTTAGGATCTAAAAGAGCTTGAACTTTCTTTTGTGAAGTGTCTGCTCTTGTGTGGGGCCTTCTTGAAGCTATATTTTTTGCTTTGATTCAAAACAGCCAAATATTTCCTCCTCACTAAACAACCAGAGGAAAATATTGAAACCTAGGGAAAAATCTTCTTATCTTCTCTCCCCGGCAACGACGCTAATTAATGTTGTTCCTTAAGAAACCAATTTCCTGGCTGTGGGGAAATTGTGCTTAAGACATTTATAAATATTATTTACTGTCACTTATTGTTTGTTGTGTTCTCAAATGACGGACCTGGAAAACTTAGTCTTTAACTCTTAATACATGTATGACCAGAACATCTCAGAATGCCATTTGTTGCTAGATATAAATGATGAATGAAGAAAGTTTGAAGGAGAAGTTAAAGATAATATGTTGATATTTCACAGAAACTACTATCTGTAACTTAGAGGAACTATGATGATGAGAACTGAATCATAGACAATATGCTGGTCTTTCACAGAAACTATTATCTATAACTTGGAAAGGAAGTGAGGACTTCAAGTATAGAAGCGCTCTTTTAAGGAAGTTTAACTTTATCTACATAAGCAAATAAAGACCTGTTGCTTCATTACTACACTTGAAAAGAAGAAAACATAGCATGAGACATGACAAAGAATCTTACAAAATTATATGCAACAACTCATGGAAACTTCTGATTCTTTCATTAATCAACGATGATATCAGGAATACAGTGGCCTAGTCTCCAGGTTCTCCAAAATTCCAACCCTTTCTTAGTAAAATTTACTCTTTTTATACATTGTGGAACAGTTGTTGATTTCTGAAACTGCCCAAATTATCTAACTGCTCTTCTAACTATATGAAGTAAAAATTATTAAATAATTTTATAGGGTAAAAGACACCTCAAAGAACATGAAATAACAAGAACATAACTAAATTTAAAAGGGAATGATAATTGCTGACTTGCTCTGTTGATCCGCTACCTCTACAAATGCCCTAATGATGCTTAATTCATCTTAGCCATAATGAAATGCGTTTAGTTTGTGAAACGCTGGGCTTACATGGGCACTCTGATTGGCCAAAATGCCAAGAAATATATCGGATTGTCTTCCGCTTAAGCTTTGGCTCTAACTCTGATTTTCCACATTACACAACGAAATTAACACGAACTTTTGATTAATATGGAACTCAAAGAGTAAATCTTGCTTTATAAACCTGTCAAATTCACCCATTCAATGCTATGTTGACTTCCATCTCAAATCACAATTGGCCCGGAAATCCCTGTAAAACTTAACCTATGCACCCTTAGGCCATAATAACTATGAAAATATTGGAATTATGCGTAAAAATTTTATAATGAAAATATATGATAAAACATGCTTTTCCGCTTCCAATACGGGCTCAACACAATTCCCAAGGTATACTTCCCACCGATTCATCTCCACCATAGATCTGTGCTTCTCAAATTAGACGATCTACAAAGGTTTTCGAGTGGGACATAAGCTCGGAGAATACCCACCCGAAATGTGTGGTTTCCTCTCTCCACCCGGCTGCTATGTGTTGAATTATAAGTGGGATTAGGTGATCTCCACTAAAAACCACTTACCATTTTCATTCCGCTCAAAATCCTGCCTTATAGGTTGAAATCTATCCTTTAATATGCCTTGTGGACCCACCGAGGTTTTTAATTATAATATATATATATATATATGCTTAATGTCTGGCCTTTCTATTATAATCCTTTATAATAGAAAGGTGTATAAAACTGCATGGCTTTTAATATATTAATAAAACCTTTACAACTGGCGATAAGACGGATGCGCTGAGTTATATAAAATATGGCGTATAAACTAGTTATTGGGTTCGAAACCCAATCGCTCATCGTAATAGGTGCTTTCCATTTCATATATATATATATATATATATATATATATATATATATATATATATATATATATATATATATATATATATATATATCTATATATATATATATATATATATATATATATATATATCTAGATATATATATATATATATATATATATATATATATATATAGATATATATATATATATATCTATAATATGCTGTGCAATACGATGGACCCGCCGCAATTATAAAACATAATATATATCATTTCAGGTCCGTCATCGCAAATCGTGATTGACAGAACCCATATGCATGTATATAAAGGACTTTCGATACAGTGGACCCGCTGAACTTTTAAACACGCTATATATATTATTTCGGGTTCGGCCCACCCATATCGCAATTGATGGATCCATATACATACATATAATTGCAAACCCGCCGAACTTTATGAAACATAACTTATAGTATTTCGGGTCCGGTGTTAATGCTTTAAACCTTGTTTCATTTGTAAATCTGATATATTTCTTCATTTCCTTTATATTTTGATTTCCAATATACTTGACTTATCTTTTTTCAAAATATTTTTCAAGTGATTTTTGAATGAAACAATGAATGAAACAAACAACAAAATACATGTTACAACAAGACCAAGGGAAAACATTGTGGAAATCCTTAAGAGGGTAGATGAAGCTCACAATTTCCTTGGGATTGAGATTGGCTCCAATCTGTATGTTTTCCATGATGCCTATCGTGACAGAAATATCGATGAGCAATGTCTTTGAAATATTTCCCATGTTTCCTTCTAAGTCCAAAGTTTAGATAGTCATATAGGGTGAGGAAACGATTTCTGGTATGTCAGGGCACAGGATTTGAAGAGGAATCATGTCTGAATCAAATATTGAAACACGATGGTGCGAGTCCTCCCAAGGTCGCTCTTCTAAACTCATGATTTCTCTAATAGCTTGATCTGTAGGTAGGACATGATTGGGTGGATCGAAAGAAGGAATGGTTATGGGAGGGGAAATGGTACCGTTGGTCTTAACCAAAGTGATCGGAGATGTGGATGCAGATTGAATGGCTTGGTAGGCCAATTTAGCTGGTGATAGCAGTATTTGTTCTCCGTAAGTGTCAATGTCTAAAGTAGCCAGTAAGATCCATGGATTGGTTTGTTCATGAGGAATAGATGAAAGCATATTGACTATTTGTGAAACCTTGGGCGGCTGAAGAGGGAAAAAACCCATCAGGGAAGAAGCCTTCAGTAGACTGGTACTGATACTGATGTAAGAGTCAGGTACACCACCTACTAGGGGTACAGAGCCACTTGGTAACGGGGAATAATCAGGGGTGCAGAAGGATAGCTGGTCCATTGTAACTACCTTGCCATCCAATGGAAATAGGATGATGCGAAAGATAGTAGCGACAATGGCCGTCATGGCATACATCCAACTTTGACCCAACAAGAGATTATAATTGAGTTTTTTTATCTACAACTTCTATGTCCACTGTTACCATTTTCCCAAACAAAGTGATGGGGTAGCTGGCTAGGTAACCTTTTGGGATGAAAGTGTGGCCGTCGAAAGCTTTAAGGGAATTTGATGGCGGGGATAGGGTTGGAGAACCCAAAGTGATCCAACATGAAGTCGACATGATGCAGGTAGAAGCACCTTCGTTGATGACAGTTTTGTGTATACCTTTACCTTTTGAAAAAAATTGCACCTGAAATGCAAGCTGGTGGGAAAGGGGACGTTTACACTTTTCCATGTCGAGAATTGCAAACATGGAATCCTATGGGTCGATACCACCAATAGCCGAAAGCAAAGCTTTCCTTTGTGTTGGACATGTTTATAATACTTCGAGCGTCGACATAGCTGACAGCGCTTGCGCCAAGTCTTATACAATGCTGTAGTTTTGGATGACACGTGTAGATTTATTGTGTGTTGTGCGTCGAAGTGCCCCTTTAGGGGGGTGAACCAAAAGGTTAGCAATCGGCCTTTCAATATGAAAATTGTTGGGCGGCGGTGGGTTTTGACTTGAGGAAGGTTCCTCTGCATGAGCGACAGGAGCTCCATAGGATTTTGCTCTTGTTTGTAGATCTATCATTTAAAAGGTGTAAACTGTAGAAGATCCTTCACCAGCTGAAGGATGTTGCGAACCACCGTTGCAATGAGGTTGGTTTGCAATGAGGTGTTACTGTTGCTGAGTGGGGAAAGGATTATTAAGGACAGTGGGGGTCCTACCAATATCCTTTTTAGCAATGAAATTTGTGCATTATTGAAGATGCGAGCAACGATAGGTTATGTGTTCTTGAGTACATATTTTGCAAGGGAATCTGGAGGGTTTATCCTTTCCATCATTAGGAGGTGCAACGACCTTTTGCTTTGGGTTTTGCTGCTTTGTTGACTGCTCCTCAGAAGGAGCGGTGTTTCTCATATTCTTCTTGTTCTTACCATTGGGTTTTTGCATAGACTGCATAGATTTTATCACAGTGGTAGGAAGAGTGGTCAATTTGGTAGAGGGGTCCAGTGACATTTGTGCAATGTGACCATTGAGTTGTTTTACAACAGCCCCATAGTTTGCACGGATAATCCCATCGGCATGTGCTCCGGGGTGCTGAGTAGCAGAAGCATTGGAGTTGCGAGGGGCATTAGGGATTACGTCGTAAAGAGTGCCAAACTATGAATATATCAGATCTAAGTGCTGTTCACGACATATGGATTGGTATTCTATGACCGCACCACTTAAGGCAACATCCTTAGCAATTTGAGGGAGTAGGGATTTGCATAACCAATCCGCTAAGAGATAGTCTGGGAGGGGAGCTTTGACTAACCTCTGCCTACATATCCATTCATGTATATGATCAGAGATGTGGGTGGTGATATCCTGACGTAATGAAGTGAGGAGTTCTGTCTCAGTCTCATAGCGGATGGGTAGCTGGAAGTGCTTTAAGAATTCCATCGCTAGAGCGTCAAAGGTAATTATTGATGTGCGTGGTAAGTCAATGTACCACTTAACTACGTTGCCAGTGAGGGTGCAGGGAAAAAGACGTAACCAAATGCTGTCATTGACCATGGAGTTAGAAACACACCAAAGATGATAGGTGGTGGTATGGGTACCTGGGTCCTCCCCTTGTTTCCCTTCGAACTTGGGGATGTCTGTTGGTATTTTATGTGAGATTAGTAGCCAGAGTAAGTTATGATAGATGGGGTCATTTGTAAGTTTGTACAAGTCGGGGATATCCAACATTGCCAAGAAAGGCAAAGTGTGTGATGCGCGTGACTCGGACCAAGGCAATGACATATGAATTGAGGATCCTTGTGGTCCTCCCATCGTTTGAGTCCCAATATTATACAGAGGTTGCGTGGTATAGTAATTGCCTTGGGGTATGGCATTGTAATGTGGATTTCCATGGGGATTTTGATGTTGGGGCATAGCATTTCCCCCAGGATAAGCGGTGCCCCCTTGAGTCATTTGAGGTTGTGAGTAAGGTGCCCCCATGGATTCGTTTGGACCTCCTTGAGGATTCCCGCTCACCACAGAACTAACCATATGTCCTTGACTACCATAAGGAGTGCTCATATCAATCAGTGACTGACCATACATGCCTAAAAATGGAGGGGGAACTGTTACATTCCCTACTGGTATATGCATATTGAGAGTGCCCCCAGATACTAGAAACTATGGGTTATGACTATACAATGGGTGCCAACCATATTGTTGGTTGAAGGGACCCATGCTAACTGTGCTATCTTGAGCGTTATAAGGAGTGTTGTATGTAGCACTTGTCGAAGGTATAGAGTTTGACACTAAAGGGGCGGAACCCGACATAGGTTGGGTTCCACTCTTGGAGGGTGTCATGTGAGGGTTTGCACTTGGGAAAAATGGGATAGCAGGGTTCGCCATCAATGGTGTGGTGGTGACTATCGACTGGGGAAGTGGTGGGGGACCAAAAGTGTCCACAAAGTTCCAGGACCCGTTAGTCATCGATGGGATGGATGGAAATGTTCCAACTAAAGAAACAGGGAGTACAGGTGCCACGGGAACTAACAGTGGGTCCAATGGATTCGTGAGCGGAGGGTTAAAGGGAGGAAGAAATCCTGCAGTAAAGAAATCCTCTGGTAAACTTGAATCGTCGGTTATCCAAACAGATTCCATGTGAGATATTTGAGACTAATTTCCCAAAGATGGAGAATCTGGTTCACTGGAGCTTGGCGGATCTTCCACAATGAGTGGAGGAAGTCCTAACAATCGTCTAGATTGACGATGAGGGTCGGATGTAGCCACGTTGACCGTTAATTTTTATCAATAAATTTTATCATGATATTTTTTAAAGTCTCAATGATAACACTCGAGTACCTAAAAAATATAAAAAATACACTAAGTTTATCAATCAACAAACATAAGGAAATGAACCTGTCTGATAAGCACTGATCACTAGAGATTGAACCTAGTATCACAATGAATAACAGAGAGGGCTGGCCAAATGTATAGTTATGATTACTTTAGAGCTTCACCTGAACCTTAGATTGAGGGGCCAAGTACTATTGTGAAGATGAGCACCCTCCCAAAAACTGAAGACAGAGTAGGTCCGTTTGTGTTAGGTACTAGGGCAGCCTGCCCTAGTCACCTTGTGTAAGTCCCTAAAAGTATGGCCACTAAGGATACCTCAGATCACAAACACCACTAGGGGGGACATAGTCACAGATAGTACGCTGTGTGGGTAGGATACCTGAGTCCCCGACTCAGCTCCAAAATCCTCGAAGGGATCACCAATACACAGAATACACAAAGGAGTTGTAAGAGAAGGTTAGCTACCTTTACTTACAGTCCAATGTTGTCTCGCATTTAGTTCTGCTTTTACTAGAGTGGTCCCAGTAGTGTGAGTGCAGAAGGAATTTTCTCTCTTTTAATGACACTAGTTGTGGTTTCTGATCTTGGGAAGTTTATTCACACTGCCTATCCCAAGATCCTAGCCTGAACTAATGTTTGTTTGCTCAATAAAGAGTTACTGATTGATTTTAGGTAAATTTTATGTGTACTTTTTTTAGTGTCTTCGGTAGGGGTGTTGACGTATGATGTGTGGTGGGACTCTGACTCAAAAATCATACAAAATACAATGCTTGAAAATATTCAATTCGGTGAAATCAACTGTATTCTATGAGTGAGAGTCTTTCATACATTCATATTTGTTCCATGAATCCTAGTCATTAAGACACAACATAACCAACATAAATATTTCCAATGCGTTCTAACAACTATTTGATACCAAAATAAAGTAGATTTTAACCAGCTACGCAGAAGAATGAATAAAAAATGTGGATTTTTCTCTTATAAAAAATGTTTTAAGAAAGGAAAAAAACTTATTTCCTAAAAAAATTTCTTTCAGGACACAGATCTTACTAACAAAATGTTGCTGCAGATCCTCTTTCAGTCCATGAGCAAGTTTCATATCCCTTTATGTTTACAAACACAGTTGCATGTCAAAATTTGGGGGACTAACGCTCTGCAGCAGTGGCCACAGAGAGTTAGTGGGTCCACTAATGCACTGTTTGTGCAGACACAGATCTTTATAAAGCTCTATTTACTCTGCTAACCTGCATTAGTGTGGGAAAAGAGTTCAAAACAAGGCTTTTAGGATCAGATCCAAGGTTGAATATGTTGGGAAGAATGCAACAAGGTCTTGATGGGCCAGAAAAGGATTTCAAAAGTATGGGGAGGTTTAGAAGGAGGATAAAAATGAGAACTATCCGGGTGAACCGGAAACTAAATGTATAGTCCCCAATGGAGTCACCAATTTTGCTATAGGATAAAATGCACGGTGTTTGGAGAATGGAGATACCCTCAAAGGTCTTCCTGGGACCTTTGATAGACTGTAAGATTATCTGCAGCTATCACAAAGTTACATTCATGTCCATAAACAATAACTAACTATCAAAGAAAAATAGATTGATTACCTCAAGCTTCTGTGTAGATTTGCTGGAGAGCACAATGCAGCTAGGTGGAAGTCCCCTGAGCCGGTTCCAGATCAAGTCCTGCACATAGAAGAGACAGGCATAATCATAGCATACAATCTTGATAACTAATACATCAATATATAAAAGACATCTAGTTACACATAACTAAGCTACTCATGCTAAAAGGTATTGGAAAAACAACTAAATGAATGATATTACCAACACCACGGAGTAGACAATACAATTGTAGTTCTATATTAATGTCAGAAGAGTGATTACAACCTTCTGTTACATCAGCCTTCTCTTACCCCTCCAACTTCTCTCTCTCTCTCCTTTCTTACCAATTTCTTATGCTTAGATTTGAGACTATGCTCAACAATCAAGTAAGCTATCCTTTCAAATGATCTGACCTCTTTCACAATAGCCCTAATTTTGCTTATGTGGAATTTGAGTTAGGGTTGCCAAGTTACTCCATGAGTTCCTTAAGGTAAAAGCAATAATGTTGCCATTCTTTTGATCTCTTTGCCATTTGCCTCCTTCATTAGGATTAGAAATCCCACAAATAGGTCAAACTTGAGATGTTTCCTTGCTTTTCTGAGTAGATTTAGGAGCAAATATCTAGATATTTATGAGACAATTCACTCCTTTGACCTTTAGAACTTCATTAGAATCCACTAATGCTATTCCCAAACTAACAGCTAGAGTTAGTAGGTTCACTAACACTCCCTTAGGGTTACAAAGAAGCTTTATAAAGCAGGTTGTCAATGTTTAGCCAACGTTATTGTGGAAACAAGGCATGTGATCTTGGTCTTTGCTTCAGCTATCATGTCTTTCCCCTCTAAACTGATGAGGGGTTCATTTTGCTATATAACAACCAATATACATGACTCAATTTAGGCCATCAACTCAAATTAACTAATGTAATTGAGTGATAATAATTTAGTTAACTCATTCAAGTTGTCTAGTGATGTGGAATTTTGTTTTTGTCCTAATTTAATTCAAGGAAAAATTAAATAAGGATTTTCTTGTTGCCATTTTCAACATGGGCATTATGAGTTTGTTGTAGTTCCTTTTGATTTGACTAATTCTCCAGATCCTTTATGTGATTGTTCAATAGTGTGTTGTGCCCTTAGTTGGACAAGTTTGTTATTGTATTCCTTGATTATATATTGATATATTCTAAGAATGAGGAAGAGCATGTCGAACACAGCAACAATTTTTTGAGATTGCTACAAGAGCATCAGTTGTATGCAAAGCTTAGTAAATGCAATTTCTTTCAAACATAGGTACATTACTTGGGAGATTTTGTTTCTAAGGAAGGCATAGAAGTGGACTCGAAAATGATAAGAGCTATCATGGAGTGGGCAACTCCTAGGAATGTGGATGAGGTCAGATCATTCATGGGATTAGCAGGCTATTATAGGAGGTTCATCAGGAACTCATGAATTTCATATCCTATTACATCATTGCAGAGACATGAAAGAAATTTGAATGGACAGAGGAATGTGCAACAAGTTTTGAGGAGTTGAAGCAGTTGTTGACAAATACTCTGGTGTTAATGATTGAAGATCTAGATAAATTGTTTATGGTGTGCAAAAATGCTTGCAAGAGAAGACTTGCTGGAATCCTGATGTAAGATAGATAGGTGATGTGTAATGAGTCACAAAAACTAAATGAGCACGATAAGAACTATGTGACTCATGATCTTGAGTTGGCATCGATCCTTCATGCATTGAAGATGTAGAGGCACTATCTTCTTGGCAGGAGGTTTGTATTGAGGGCTGAGGTACCTATTTGACCAATCAAATATGAATTCTAGGAAAGCTAGATGGTTGGCCATGCTCAATGAGTTTCACTTTGAGATCAGATACATTAAAGGAAAGGAGAACAAGGTTGCAGATGCTCTCAGTAGGAGAGTGCAAGTAAATCATGTTGTATTTGTGAGCTCTTATGGGACATATTTATAGGATCAGATCTTATAGGAAGGAAAACAGGATGATACATATCAAAAACTTAGGCAAAAGTTACAGCAGGGTACAAGTGATCAGGATGTGGACTATGATCTCACAACAGATGGCTTAGTTAGATTTAGGGACAAGATCTATGTGCCAGATGACGGGAGCTCAAGAAGATTATCTTCAGGGAGTTTCATGTCAATCCATATTCAATTCACCCACGATATCAGAAGACATTGACAATGGTGAGTAAGTTCTATTATTGGCTGGATATGAAGAAGGAAGTGGCAGAGTTTGTGGCTAGATGTTTGGATTGCTAATAGGTAAAGGAAGAGTGTAGATATCCAATGGTTTAATGCAACCGATTCCGATTCTAGAGTGGAAATGGGAGGTAATTTCCATGGATTTAATTATAAGTTTTCCAAGGATCTTGAAGCAACATGATTCCATCATGGTTGTGGTTGACAGGTTGAGAAAGGTTCCTCACTTCATTCCAACGAAGTCTACGTATTCAACTAGAGATGTAGCATAGGTTTTCATTAAAGAGATAGTAAGGTTGCACGTGTTCCAAATGAGATTATGTTAGACAAAGATGTTAAGCTCAGTTCCAGGTTTCGGAAGAAGTTAGTTGTAGGTTTGGGTACAGAGTTTTCCTTTAGTATAACTTATCATGCACATACATTTGGATAGACAGAGAGGGTCAACATGATATTGGAGTATATGTTGAGGATGTATGTCATGCATCAACAACAAAAGTGGGAGGTGTATCTTCCACTGGTTGAGTTTGCTTATAATAAAGGTTATGAGGAGTCACTGAGGATGAGTCCTTTTGAGGCACTCTATGGGAGAAGTTGTAATACTCCCATCAGCGGGAGTGATGAAGTGAACAAAGTATTTATTGGATTGGGCATGTTGGCAGACATGGAATGTGAAATGTAGGTTATCAAGAAGAATATAAAGGAAACATGGGATAAGCTGAAGAGTTATGGAGACCAACACAATTTATTTAAGGAGTTTCAGGTTGGGGAGCATGTGTATTTGTGCATCAATCTCAAGAAGAGATCCTTGAGGATTGGGTCATGTGCGAAGTTGACACCTCGGTATTGCGGCCTTTTGAGATCCTTGAGAGGATTGGACCAATAACATATAGACTTTCACTGCCTCCTACAGTGAATGTCTATGATGTTTTCCATGTTTCATTTCTTAAAATATATGTAAAGGATGATCATGATACTCATTATTCTGTATTAAACGTGGAAGCAGAAGAAGAATTCCATCCAGAACCTTATTGTATATTGCAACGGAAATAACACATGCTATGGAATAGAGAAATCAAGCAAGTTAAAGTGCAGTGGAAGAATTTTGGGCCTTTTTGTATCTCTAAGATGATAATGGTCAGCTATCATGCTAGAGCATCTAAATTTTTTTGGATGTTTTGTTTTAATTTTGGAGGACCAATGTATGAAACAAATTTATAACAGTGATGCCTAACCTTTTTGAAAAATACTAATACTTAAACAAAGGGCTGCTATTAAAATTCACACAGTGATTGAGCTTATTTAGTGATGAGTAGAAATAGAAAGATGATATGACTATTATAGTTTTTCAAATAGAAAATAAAATAACCATAAGTAAGAAAAACCTTCAAACAATGTTCAAAAAGTTTTAACAAAATATGCCTAAGATTACAAAGAGATTGATAATTTTATGATTTAGAGGGAATTACTTAAACAAATCGTTTCTGTAATTCATTCTCTTTAAAGATGATCACTTCAGAGAGTGTCTAGGAGTAATTGAAACACAACTTCTCCTACCTGGTTATCTTTGTAAAACTCAAGAATATGAAGAAAACATAGTGAATGAAAACTGAAAAACTTACAAGGTATACGAAACTATATGAATCAAAATTTAGAATCCTTTGCTTTGTTATTAGTGATTCAAAAAAATTTGAGTACATTTAGTGCTTACAAATGTTTCTTCAAGGGTGCAACCTTTAATAACTCATGAAAGAGAGTTATTTATACAAGTTTAGGGTTAAGAAAATATCCTAAACAAATTTACAAAAATAGCTTAATATAAAATCAGAAAAATGAACAGATAGTCGATCTGTCACTATTTTGCTATTGAATTGTTGATGACTGTTCCCCAAAATTATGAATGTTGTTGATCTATTGATGACCGTTCCCCAAAATTATGAATTTTGTTGATCCTTCTTTCAATCAAGTAAATTAGTTAACTGTTCCCAACGTTTTTCATCTAGGATAGATAACTTAATTACCATTCGATAAACCTCATCCATTTCTGTATATTTAGTAAAAGTAGGTTTTACTAAAAATATGTGTTTTACTTCATTAAGGATGAAGAAGGTATCTCGGAGTGCATTTAGCACAAGATTTGGTGTTGTTGTACCCTTTATGTTTGAAATTGTAGCTCCACTGGTTGCAAATTCTCTAAGTTTGCAGACATAGTCTTCAATAGGTATTAACTTATCATTTAACACAAATATGGAGGGAGAACCCTTGCTGGTCAAGGGTTCCAGCCTACTGAAAAAGCGTTGAACTATGACATTTATATTGCTACACTTTTCCTTCAACTGAAGAATGAGAGTTTTCTTTGTAATAACTTTCTTCACTTCCAGTATTGTTGATGTCCTGTCATCAATACCCAATTCCTCAAGTTCATGGCTATCTTTAGAATTTAGAAAATTGATTATTTCAGTGAAGTTTAGTGGAGTGAGGCAGAAGCTGATGGCGGGGTCAAAAAGATATGGCGAATGTGATAGGTGTGGGATGAATCAATGGATAAAGTGTGATTATCATTGAGATTTAGCACATTATGGTTAATTAAAACCATTCGTTATATACACATATATCCGATGTTTAAACTTAGGATAAAAATCCTATCATGCTCCAATTTCATTTTGTTTCTCTACTTACCCTTAACTTTCCTAAAATTTTTTGCAATCTTAGTCAACTGAGTGCATTTAGACTAGCAACTCAACATTTTCCTATTAATGATTAATCTACTTCTATCCCTTATTGCTTCCATTGGCTTAGATTAAACTGTTGAGCCAATTTTATTTGCTACCTATTAACAAACAATTTAAATCTAATCCAATCATGATTAAACTGTATGATTGGATTATATGAACTAGTGTGCCATTTAAACAATCTGCACACAACTTTATTTGCAAAAATAAAAGTGACTAAGAGTAGTGGCATTTGGATGTGCAACACTTTCAAAATTTATTATTTTTCTTTTATTCTTAATCTAACATTTTATTTTTTGCTTTCCTTTTTTATGGCATCTATTCTAACATTTTATTTGATATGGACTTATTCATCAAAATATTCCTAACATTTTGTTTCTTTATTCTTTTTTGCCCATATCCTAAATTAACATTTTCTCAAAATGTATTTTCATTTTTTCATCTTTTTTTTGAACTAATAAATACTAACTTACCAAAACCAAACAATGCTACAACAGGCCCCATGAAGCTACATGGGAGATGGTTGATTATATGTGGGCTATGTATCCTTCATTGTTTTTTGGTTTAGGCAAAGCAGTTTTCGTATATGTACATATTTATGTATGGTTGTTATTGTAAATATCACAATGAGTTGTGTTATAAAGCTCAAATAAGTGGTATGGTTGTCATGTTGTCACATTTTTCATGACGATTTTGCTTTTGAGTAGGTTGTTGAATATAAATACTGTAACATGCTGGGTTATAAAGCTCCATGGGTAGTATGTTTTGGTTTTCAGTAGTTTTTTTGGTTGTAGGTGTAATTGAACACCAAGGACGATGTTCCCATAAGGGGGAGGGGTCTATAAAAACCCCAGGTTAAATGTTCATGTAACAAATTTAATAAAGGAAAATTAAGACCAAGGTCATGGGACACATATTCCAAGATGAATGTTGGGAAAAGTATCCTAGTGGGTACAACTTGTTGTTTATTATGGCTAAGGGGAAATTGACAAAGTCTTTGAAAAGGAAAAAAATACATTATTGGTATTTTATTTAGGAAAATAAAGGAAACCAGGAAAAAAGAAAGGTGAAAGGCCACAAGTTTCATGTGAGGAGTGTTAGTGTCAGTATTTGAAACCTTCCACCAGTGATCAAATATGCTCTTACAAAGTGGTCTTAGGGTGTCGAAGTCAAATTTTGTCATTTCAGTGAGTCTTCAAGTAAAATTTGGTCACTAGGTATTAGGTCTAGGGTTTGTTTTCACTCTTTCCAAAGTTTTCCAAGTGTCAGTCCATGTCACCATTCAGCTAAGTGTACCATCATTTCAGGTTCCAATGGGTCATTTTACACCTTGTTCGTGTTTCAGTTGTACTGGGTAAGGCTCATTTCCCTCTCCTAGGGTTTTGAAGGTAATTTCTCTCGGATGGTCAAATCATCAACAAAACTTGTATCCTGATGCTCATTCACCTTCACCTATCCTTAGTGTACCTTCTTAAGCACTTACCATCACTAATATCCCTCAAATTCATCATTTTCCAACAAACCCTAGCTTCTTGCAACAATTTGACAATTTTCTAGGCTAGGCCTGTGTTTTTCCCTTTTGAACCCCTTCCCCTCACTCAACATTTGACATTTCACTTTCCCTTGCTTCCTAACATCCCTCCATACTTCTCAAAATTTTCTCAAGAATTTAGAAGCCCCTTATCCCCTTCATTTCACTTCATTTAGACAAATCCCTTGTTCCACACATCAGGATAGGTTTTACTCAAATGATGTTTCTGAGCAAGAAAAAATGAATTTGGAAAACGTGAGAGAGGTTTTTGTCCATAATAGACTAAGGAAGAAAAAAATCCTTCACTTTTTACACAAGTGTCATGGCTTTAGAGAAATGTCAAAAATAAAGTTGCCTCAGGAGGGTTGCTGCACCTCTGGAGTGGCCTTGGGAAAATCAATATTTCTCCTATCTTGGTTGGCCAAATGACTTGCTTGATAAGTGAAATGATAACTAGACACAAATTTATTTCCAATGAGCTACCATGAGCTCAATTTTGAGTTGAAGAAGACCTTCAAACGTTGACTGCAATAGCACTCTACATTTAGGCAGCCTCATTTTGCATATTTTGACCAGTCTCGGGAAATTTGACTTTTTACAGGGCAAATGAACTCCAAATTGAAAAATTCAAGATGTTTTGGAAATTAGACTCAATAAGATTTCCAATGAGATATCCTGCACCCAAGTTGAACACTGGGAAGGCCTCCAAAATCAATCTGCAAAAGGAAGCTGCGCATTAAATCAGTGGCATTGCGCATTAAATTTTGCAACACAGGAAATTCCGGCTGATGCGTAGCGCCACCAGCGCTGCACATTGAATTAGTGCATCCTCTTGAAAAATGGCTTATATATTTGGATTCAACATCAAAAAACAAGCCAACCCAGAAAGTTTCATCAATTTTGGAGGAGATCTTGGCCACCAAAAGGGCAAAAAACACTCAAAAAATGCCCTCTCTGCCACTTTTTGGACCCATATGAAGCAATATTGGGAGAATCAACTTTTGGAGGGTCAAATCAAATCCAAATCCAAAAATTAAAAGTGTTCTAGAAACTATATAGACAGAAATTTCTAACAAGCCATCTTGGGACTGATTTGGGTGAGTGGAAGGCTTCCAAAAGCAGCCTTGAAGCGGCACTGCGCATCAGGCAAATTTTTGTCAATTTTGCCTAAAACTCAAAATTTCACCCAGTTTCTTCAGTGATTGAATTTTCTTCTTTTCTTGGTAAATATATGCATGGTAAATGATGTATTTGATGTAAGTATGGATGAAAATCACCTCATAGGGTAGATACATCAAGTTCCAAGTGGTTTTGAGCTGTAATAAATTGGTTCCCTAAGTTTTAGAGGCAAGCTGTTCCACTGCCTACTTTGGTGTTCCTAGTTTAGATATGGTTGAAACCACCAATTTTCTCATGGATTCGACCCTGATAGCTAGCATGAGTGGTTTCCTTTCATATATTATGTAATTTCTTAGTCATTTGTAAAGGTTGGACTTTGGCAGAAGTGTTGGAGTCACTGAACATTTGTATTAGCAGTTTGGCAAGGAATAAAACCAGGTTTCACAACTATTTTTGTGGGATTCTTGTGACAGTGAGTTTATGTATTGTTTCTTCTTTGTAATTAGTTCTTTATGATGTTTTATATGTATCCACATCTCTCTCTTTCTTCTAAACTAAATGAATCAAGGTGAATAGGCAAAATACACAAAATTTACAGTGCTTTGTCTTGGGAATGCATTTAGTTTTCAATGTTTTCACTGTTTGAGAAGGATTCATAGTTTCTTATGCCCTCCTCAACTCCTTAGCTATCTTACTCTACCATCTCAGTCCATCGCTAGTACATAAACCCTTGTCTACCTTGCCCCACAGGACATGATTGTATCCCTGAGTTGATTTCCCAGACCCAATCTGTCTTCTCCAATTGATCTAGCAACCAAAACCTAAAATCAAACCAGAAATCCTGAGCTACTATACCTAGCCTAAAATCTACATTAAATTAAGTCATATCAAGCCCTAATTGCCAATATCCTAATTGAGATTGACAAGGAGAGAGCCTTCTCCCGACCTGGTAGGGCTAGCTACTAGGTTAAGCATGGTTAGATGTTACCCTAGACCTGCCTTCCTTCAGCCTGAGTTCAATCTAGGCACTAACAAGGAGGAAATTGAAGGACAAATAAGGAAAATGAAGAAACTAGGCATCAATAATAAAAAAGACTTTCGAGGATTAGTTCATAGCTTTTCCTGGTGTTGACAGTGCTGGACCCGCCAACATGTCAGGGGATCTCCTCGGTAGGAAGTCCAAATTAGACCTCAGACCGTTTGGTGTAGGAGTCCCAGTAGTGGGTCGTACGATAATGCCTTGATCGTGATTTCACATAGAGGCAGGTAAGATGTCTTTGTTGGTAGCAAGGGTTTGATAGTTGCAGTAAGATAAAGAAGGTGCATGAGAGGTTTAAACACACGGAGGTTGAGATGAGTGCGCCTCTTGGAAACCTATTGTTACGGGAATAAGTACCCTAGGGCTTTGGGCTAGAACCCCAATAGCGCAAGAGTAATCTACAACAAGAAACACGCATACAACTCAGGCAACATGCTTAAATAAACAAACTATTAAGGATGAACATACCCGAATGTCCTTCGTTTGGATAGTCCTAGCAGGGTTCAGACCCTCTACAACTCCTGATGATCTTCGAATCTGCAAATCAACCAATCTAAACGTACATAGCAGCATATAGATAAATCATTTTAATGAAATCAAATTTATATCATATAAGCAAATGGTTATTTATACATCAAAATAATCATTCATACATGAATTACAAAAACATCTGATGCATAAACAAGGTCAATCTCAGGAACAAGACAATGTTTCTTTTTATTGTAGAAAACTATAATAAACACGGAAAGAGTTCACATGAGTCTTCTTCTTCCGGCTCCAAGCGAAACCATCCTCCAGGTCTGTCCAGTCCTACTCTTCAACAACCTCCTTCCATAACCAATACCATGATATCTCAAGCAAGTGGAAGAATATCAACACTCAAGGAAACAAGGGTTTCCTAAACTTGGGGAAGTGCTTGAAGCACAGGGATACTTCAGACTTGGTCAGGGGATAATCTCAGTATAGTAATTCTATCTCTTCTCTCCTCCTCAAGGCCTTCCCATAGAAGTCTATTTATACTTCTCTCAATTAGTTTTTTAGTTGGAAAATAGTTTGGCCATGGGCACTAGGAGGTAATAAATAGGTAAAACCCGTGAACTCCACCCATAGTTAAGGAAATTTATTTTTTTTAAGTGTTTAAACACATATACGCAAGTTAGGTATTGACTAACTCGTGTGTACACATTTTTATCACAGGGAAAAGTAGCGTACAGGGAGTCAAACACTGTTTTTAAAATATTTGGACCAAGTATGGAAGGAGGAGTTGCCCTAGGCCATAAACCAGGCATCAAAAATTCCAAGGGTGATATTTGGAGCTTTAACAAATGCCCCCCAATATATGAGGTCAGAAGGGGTACATGATGGCTGAAATGTAGTAAGTATATGGAAAGGAAACCTGTCGAAACTGAAAGGGACTTCACCAGATTTTAGCCTGCCAGGCCATCAAAAAGAGATCAGAAAGAAACAACTGTCTGAGGCAGGCATACCCATGCTCAGAGAAAGTAAAGCATGTTCGCATATCAAGTAGAAGTAGATCCACTATGTATACAAGTATAAAGATCTAAAAGTACATAATGTATCATCTGATTGTGATCGAACAAGTACATGTCTGAATATCACATATAAGAAGATGATCAATGAAGCTGAAAGATGAAGCCGATCACTGATGTCAAAAACTGATCCCAATAGTACCAAATGAACATGATGGAATAAGATGATACTACATCGCAACTCAGCTGCCAGCATATAAGATGTCGCTGTGAAGGATTGCAACATATAATGTGGAATGGTCTCAACTAGCAGCAACAGGAGCAACTGACAAGTGAACCAAAGAATGCTGATGCAACCTGAGGTCTTCACTGACCGTTGTGTTACATTTCTACAAAATGGGAATAAATGATCTGAAGTCAACCATGTGAGAAATCATTTGATTACCGATCTGTTGGACACCTAATCCTCAATGGGTTAGTGTGGAAGCTGAATGGACAAAAGGAGTCCAAGAGACCTTGGGATGTGAAACCCAACGGTCACAACAATGTACTATAAATGTATATCTCCTATTAATAAAAAAATGTACTTGCATGTTTTATCTTTCATATTTCTGGTTGCCCATGTGTGTTTAACATGGTATCAGAGCAGGCGAATTCTGGCCCTGCTCATATTTGAGTCACTGTTTGCTTGTGGCCTTTTGTTGTGTTTCTCTCACCAGACCTATGCATTGACCATTAATGTTATGTGGGTCGTGAACTCTCCGTGCAGTGATATTGCTGGTTGATTAATTCATGCACTGGTGTTGAATTCGTTGTATATATTTGTGCTGGCATATGTATAATTTTTGGTGCGTTGAATGAATACCACAATGTGGTGTATGGAAAGCATTGAAATAGTGTGAGGCAGATGCGTTTGTCCATATTTAAATATGCAGTGGAATGTGGTTATAAATATGACCTCTGCTATGTGTTTAAGGCCGTGCAAAAACGTTGAGAGTTAAAAGTCCTGGCGCGTTGGCTCTGCCATCCCTGACATTCTTGACCTCTGAAATCCACAGGTCTCTATTTTTGGTCTCTGGCTGTCCCGTCTATCCAACTGTTAAACGTTTGTTGTCCAACTGTTAAACGTTTTCTCTCTGAACATAAATTGAATTAGAGCCTGGGCGCCCAAAGCTTGTCAGCGCTACCCATCCTCACCGGATTAAAAGTTGTCAGATCTGCAACTTATATTTCACATGACTTCTGTATTTTCCATTATGAACGCTAAGCTAATTCGGCAACCTGAATTGTCTTAATTATGATCGAAGCCTGAGTTTTCTTAATTATATATGCTTGAACTGTGCATAACAATGCCCCTCAAACCTGCCATCATTGTTTAACCCTAACGCTCCTTGTAACTCCTCTCTGCCTTGACAGAAAACATGTCTTTGATTCCTTGCAATGTGCATTGAATGCTATGTCGATTCTCTGTCTCAAACATTCACATTTGATTTTTCGATCGTCCTTGCTCTCTCCCTTTGAACGCTGGTTTGACCTTCCTGGACATTTAATATCTTGTGCATTTAGGGTGGTATATTGGCTCTGCATTGAACAATTTAGAAGTGTGCGTTGAATGTATGATGCGTTGGTTGGCGTTCAACTTAATGTCGTGAATAAAGACCTGTTATGACAGACCATGTCAGAATTCCACAGCCACACAAGGGAAATTGAAAATGAATGGCCCTTGGGCTTCGCTTTCTCTGCATAAAAATCATGAGTATATTTGAAGGTTGCGCGGAGGATGCAATTCCTGAAACTCTGCTGAGAATCGTGGTAAACGCTGCCTAAATTGAACATTGCGATGGGAGCATGACTGTGTTTGATTAAATGTTGCGGTCCACGTTGTGGCGGTTATGTATTGAAGACATCGGATCCTTACCTCAATTCTGGCTGTAGCTGAGATTCGTCAGACGTTACATTCCAACGTTGAATACGTTACATTCCTCCAATTCTGAATACGTGTCCAATTCTGAATACGTTGAATCATTACGGGAGCTGGAGACAGTATGTGCAACGGAAGCCTCGTGAACCTGATGTGAAACGGATAGTCTTGAAATAGAAAAATACCCTGCCTAGTTAACGCTTCACATAACGCTCCTCGTCATGTGCATTGAATTCCATTTCCTTTGCCATTATTCTCTGTCCGACGCTGCTGCCGTGAGCATGGAGACCAAGGTGAGCGTGGAATAGGTTGAAAATTGTGGAAGAGCACCTTCTTTCTTCACTAGTTCCAAGACTAGGAGCGAGGTGGCACGATTATACTTCTGTGGAGGCCGAGTTCTATACATTATTTTGTTGGGACGGAAACATTGTTCACAGAACCGAGTTTCATTGTTTCTTGAGCTGCGTATTGGTGACAGACATGAGTGAAATAGTCGTGGGGCCTGCCTAATGTCATAATAAAGCCGTGTAGAAATCTTCTGGGGCTGCGAATGAAATCTGGGCAGAGTATATATAGTATACACAGTGGAGCTCAACCACACTCAAGGTAGGGTCGTGTTGCTGACTGTTGAGCGTGCCAAGAAGTTTTGTCTTCTTTTGAACGTGAACACCTTCCAGAACAATCTATGCGTATTGTAGAAAGGACGTGTATGTTTGGAGTGGTCCGATTCATTTTTGCTGGGGGTGACAAAGGGTTCTATCAACAACGTCCCAAGTAATTGGAGCAAAGGGTTGGAGGCGTTGTACAGACGGGGATCACGAATACTAGTTGCTGCGTTGAGTTATTTCAATCGGTAGCTGCTGGGCTATTGGTATCATAGAATTCTTCCACAGTTGAGTTGTCGAACAGCTGGAAATTGGTGTGGTTGACAAGGATAATTTTAGGGGCGAATGTTCGCCCTTTGGCGAAATTAAGGGGTTTTAAATTTTTAGTGGGTGAATATTTTGTATCATAGTACATTTTTACAAATCACCTCAAATAGCCCACCTTATTTTAAGGGAGAGGATAAAAAAGGTAAATTTAGCCCTTGAAATTAGGACTTACAACCTTCCATTCGCCCATTTTCAAGAATAGGTTTTATTTAAGTGAATCCATTTGCCCATTTTCAAGAATAGGTTTTATTTAAGTGAATCCTATGGGCCAAATACCATATTTATAAAAGAGGTATGGTAAATTAATAAAAATATAAATAAATGAGAGGTATGGTAAATAAATATTTTTTTTTTTATATTTACTCCATAAGTCACCTTATATACATGTAAGGGTTAAGTAAAGTGGAGGTATGGTAAGTAAATAAAACGTCTTTTTATACTTACTCAAAAGGTATGGTAAATAAATAAAAATATAAATAAACTAGACATATCGTAAATAAATAAAACCTCTTTTTATATTTAGTCCATAACCCTCGTTCTAAAGGTATGGTAAATAAATAAAAATATAAATAAACTAGAGGTATCGTAAATAAATAAAACCTCTTTTTATATCTAGTCCATAACCCTCGTTCTATTTATGAAGGCTCAAGAAAGAGGTTTTATTTAAGTGAATCCTATGGGCCAAATACCATATTTGTAAAAGAGGTATGGTAAACAAATAAAACATTTTTTTATATTTACTCCATAAGTCACCTTATATTTACGAACACTCAAAAAATGGGTTATATTTAGGTGAAACCTATGGCCAAAATACTATGGGACAAATACCATGGACTAGATTGTTATTAATACCATGCAAAAAACCATTATTAACCCTAATATTAGAATTAATAAAAATAAAAATGGCACATGGTATTGACCCATGGTATTCACCAAAATGGCACATGGTATTGACCCATGGTATTCACCTGGAATGTAGCCTATTTAAATGGGGGAATTAAACCAGCATGTAGCCTATGCTAAGATTCACTAGGACTTTACAAAGTTTTATTATTTAGTGAAAGACTCGCCAAGATCTTACAAGATTTTATAATTGAGTAAAATATTCGCCAAAAAATTATATATACATATTATATTATTGATAAAATCGCCTTCCATTTTTCCTATATACCATGGAGATTCGCCCATTTATTATATTTATAAATTTAGGGGGGGCTCTTAAAATTTTCCCTGGTGGTTGAATTAAATCGGCTGGACAGAAGCAAAGAACTCTCGGGGCACCACACCAAGAAGCGTTAAGACACACAGTAAAAATATATATATATTACATTTGACATTCATGTACTTTCAGTCATAATATTTAGTTTTTTTCAGCTTTTGGGATTGTTGTTTAGTGCTTCAGGGCCGCATCCAATCGTATGTGATTTCAGCACAAAGCGTTAGAGCATTAGAGCACAAAGCGATAAAGCATTTCATCTGGGTTGTTCAGTAATTGATCCTATTAGGCTACTTGGATCAAGGCGTGCCCTCGCTTATTCTTATGATTTTGCATTTCACATGATTGGAAATGAGATACTAAGGGATAAGATGACACCAAGGCTGATAGAATTGAAACAAAATCGTTTTGAACATCATCAAAGGAGTCTTTTGTGGAGGAAAGTCATTCTTGTTTGCTGGTTGCACATTGGCTATTCAGTGCAAATTTACAAAGGATTTTTCTGTGTCTTTGTACTGTGAGTGGGTGTTACTTTTATTCATTGGGTCATAGTTGTGATCAGTCTTTTAAAAAAAGGTGTAATTTTGACAATGGAGAATATGATTCGAATTACTGAAATATTAGAGTTCTTAAAAACTCTGATACATTCCTCTAATCATGAAACATTCCAAATCAGCAAAGGCTCTCTCTCAGAAATTTAGACATGTCTACAATATGCACAAGAGAAAATTGATTTTTTTGCAGCTTGAAACTCAGCTACAGCAAGTAGAACTAAAACAGAGGAGTCATTCTGAACATGTTTCTGTTCAGAACATTGAGACTGAAACCCATCAGAAGCAAGTCAATGATGTTATAGTTGGTTCAGATTTAGTACCGCATAAAACAGCAATTGTACATGCAGATGCAGAAACTCAGTCTGCACTTCCCAAGCCCATCATCAGACCTTGGGAACAGCTTGTCCACAACAAGCACAGAACTGGTCTTGGATATGACAAGGACTTGTCCTTTCATATTCCAGACTACTCAAAGCCCATTCAATTTCAGAGTGCTGGATTCATTCATGATAGTTCACCTGCTCCTCATGACAGTTCAGCTTCAACTGTTCCAAACTCTGCCCCTCTTCCACAATAGCAACAACAACAACAATTTGTAAAATGCCAACACTGTGACCGAGTTGGCCATATGAAATATCACTGTTTTGATCTTCATCCATGTAAGCACTGTCATAAAACCAGTCATTCTTCAAACAAATGCTTCAGAAACAAACGTCCTGCAAGAACAAAGATTCATCTTGGATGGATCGCTTCTTGGCAATGGGCATCAACAACCAAGAAGATATTCCAAACGCATGTCAGAACTTGTTCTAGAGTATTAAACAATCTTGCAGTTGAGTTTTCTCCATCATCTCACCTTGTATCTGACATGGGGGGAAATGATGGTCATCTACAAGCTTCAAAGCCACATCAAGCGAGCCTGAGCCACAACCTGCCACACCAGTTTCAGAGTTGTAGCCAGAAACAAAGATGCCCGTGAACATGCCTTCAGTTGGTAATCTGGGACACTTCCTCTAGCAGAAGACTTCAGCTTCTTGCCAGTTTCGGAAGAATTCCAGGAACATAATTGAGAACACTTCCTCTAGCAGAAGACTCCAGTTTCTTGCCAGTTTTGGAAGAGTTCCAGAATTGCATTAAGCATTCCAGAGTTGTTGGTCATCCTTAAACCATCACAGGTTGAGACTTCCCTTTTCAGGTTGAAGTTCTCCCTTTTATGTGGGGTGAGACCTCCCTTTATTGGTTGAAGGTTTCCCTCTTCAAAACAATAGGAGCACTTCCTCTAGCAGAAGACTCCAGCTTCTTGCCAGTTTTGGAAGAGTTCCGGGAACTGCACTAAGCATTCCAGTGTTGGTGGTCATCCTTAAACCACCGCCCTTTATACCAACATTTTAGAGAGCACATTCAGCCTAGTGCTGCCATGCATTTTTGCACATTTTGTATTACAGCTCTCTTCTTGGACTCATACATAACCCTTCGGATTAAGGGGGGGAATGTTGGACACCTAATCCTAAATGGGTTAGTGTGGAAGCTGAATGGACAAAAGGAGTCCAAGAGACCTTGGGATGTGAAACCCAACGGTCACAACAATGTACTATAAATGTATATCTCCTGTTAATAAAAAAATGTACTTGCATGTTTTATCTTTCATATTTCTGGTTGCCCATGTGTGTTTAACACGATCATTGATGTATACCATTAACAAACTCGAGACTACTCACCAATAACGATAATGAGAGTCAAGGTACCCAGTACAATCTAACAAGTGCGAATAAATGAGCTAAAGTTGAACACCTGGAAGAATCTATCAATCAAGGGATAATGATGGTTTCCCACTGTCGATAGTGAAGGAATCTGCCACTAATGACTGCAAACCCCAAGGTGCTTCCAAATGGACTCTAGATCTTTGCCCTAGAGAAATGAGTCATAGTCAATAGGGAAAGATCTGCTAGATGGAAGGCATTAAGGCATCCTTCATCAGTCTAGTGCGAGTGTAACCCGTAGGCCAATAATGTGGAAGAAATCGGACGAAAAAGATGCAGTAACCCAATAGAAGCACATTTCTGACGTACACAAGATGTAGCTAGCGCATGATAGAAATCCTCTGAACCAAACAATAATGAAAGTTGACACAGAGGTGAGAAATCCACCAATAGGGTCAAATGGAAACCAAGGCATTGCACGAATCCCAATGTGTGATAATGAAAGTTGATGTCGAACAAAAGGGAAACCACTCAATCAAAGACCCATGATACAAATTGATTCTAAGCACAGGGTGACCTATCAGTAATGAAAATAGGGCCAGGGTGTAGCTCTAGGCTTGCCCTCAGAGCAATATGTCGTTGTCGATAAGGACAAGACCCGCTAGCAAGAATTCAATGGGGACCTTCTCAAACTGGCATGAGCAAAGGACCAATATAACTGATGTAATGACAAACAAGACACTGACAACCAGGGATGGCCAACTAAAAAATAGGTCAAGAGACATTGCAAAGAGGCTGACTCGGGCTTACTTCCATTGAACAAAAGCACGACTCAATGATGATTATGTGGCAGCATATGATAACTCTATATAAGTTCGTCATGCAGTAGGCATGAACAAACTCTCCATATGATTGGAAGAGATAACCAATTGGAGGAGAACTGACTCAATAACAAGGTTAAGGCATACCTAAGTCAAACTAAATCCCGCCCAAAATGGAGGAGAGACTTTCTTTTGAGTGCTTTGTTCAAGGGTGACACAACTGACTCTAGCTGCCAACAATATATGGAAATGTTGTCCCGTTCCTGCTATTTTTTGGAATATATAATTTTTTTTTTTCTTTTTCTTTAAGCTGGAAAAAGAATAAAAGAATGCTATAGTACAGTGGAAAGAATGAGTGTCAGTGAAATAGATGATCTAACTCATGGGATGGGAACAATCCTATGCTGAATGCAGGGAGGTGAAACTGGTCATGGACACTCAAAGGGATGTTCCTTCCACAGATCAAAGGGTGTGCCAAGTTGCAAAAGCTAAGTGATTGCAGGTTTGAGTTTGCAAAAGACATGGTCAAATAAGTGGCTTAAACATGAGTCCAAGTGAAGCCGGCTCAAGGCCAAAAGGTGCAAATAGTCAAAATGCAATCCAGTAGTACAACTCAACACAAGGGAGCCTCTAGGGTATAAGGCCAGAATGAAGCGAAGAAGCAAAGAGGAATGAGTCTTCAATGCACAAGTCATGGCAGGACTAAAGAGGACTCCCGAGCCTAAGGACAATAAATCAGCATGGGTGCCAAGTGAAACAACGTACTATCTAGGGCACCCATGATAAGGTAGGCTCTACCACACAAGTCATGATACTTATAAACAATGAGAAGGTTTTGCACCATAACTTGGTGGGGTCAATCCTAAGGCCAAAATGGGAAAGGAAACTAATAAGTGCACAATGCAGGTGAAAAACCTAACCTATATGCCAGTTTTGAGAACCAATACCTGTCAGAACAGATCAACCATAAAAATTTCCAAAGGAGAAATCTTCCAAGTTCTATAAACATAAATAGGAACACTAGATAAGAAGTTAATATATCCCACATATAAATTTAAGATAAAATCTTGTGTTATAGAATACAAAACTTGAAAATGTGTACCTTATATATACAATATGGTACAAGGAAGCACGCAACCTTGCGGCTTATGCATAATAGTTCTTTTGAACAAACCCCTTGCAGGGCTCAGGCCAAGGACTCCTTTGGTAGTCAAAACTCATGGCTTCAAAGAGTTCCTCCTATGAAGGCAAATCAAATTATGAGAAATCATGAGAACTACAAGGATCAAAAGAGGAAATTAAGGGGTCCCATGTCCCTATAGGAAGAATCTCTCGGTCAATTGCCAGGATCAAGTCCTAAGAAGGAGAAAAATAGGTCAAAAGGTCCTTCTCAGAAGTGATTGAATATTGAGGATTCAATGCCACATAATTCACCCATGGCAGGGTAGAGTCTACTTGAACACTTGGAACAAACCAAGGGGTATTCTGCAGTAAATTCAAATTAGGGTGGTGATTATCAGATGCAAGCTTATCAATAGTGACAATATTCCCTTTATGAGGAAAACATATCACTCGAAAGAGTGAAGACACCATCGCATTCATAGCATAGATATAATCATGCCCAAGTACATATTAAAGTCTAAAGGGCTATAAACCACCATCATATCGATTAAGATAGTCTTCCCACCTAAAGTAATAGGTAATTGAGGAAGAACACCCATAGATTCACCAGGTCTTCTATCATAGGCTAACAACTGACTCTGAGCTGTCAACAACTCTGGGGAACCCAAAGCTTTCCAAGTCAAAGAGGATATAATACTTGCAGAGGATCCTTCATCCACCATACATCAATAGATGTTTGTGGAATTAACTTTGACCTTTACTTGGAAAGGTGCAGCGAAAGGAAGATGAGGCTCGAGACTATCCCAATCAAAGGAGACACTCCTAGAACTTGGAGGGGTAACATTCAAAGAAACTGGAATGCCCCCTATACCAGAAGACTCTGTACTAGAAATCAAACAGACTCTTTTGTTAGGAATTTCACCCCCCAAAAGAGGAGTGTAATCAGCCAGAGATTGCACTAGCTCAACCACATTATCAACCAATGGTTAATGGGAGTGATGAGAAACCATATCAGATCCAAGAGTAGAAGAACTTTCAGACTCAGACCATATCCTTTGTACCTCTGGAATACTAGGGCACAAATGAGCAAGATGGTCTCCCTTGCATATCTTACAAGGGAACTTAGGTTTAAAAATTCTACATCCAGGTTTCTTATCAACATCCATTCTGCCAACATGACTAGCAGTGGTTTGCGGAGTGTCCTGAACATGACTTTCAGAGGTCAGTGACTCTTTGCTAGTATGACTTGCAGTGACTAGACTTATGCCCCCAGCATGAATTGCAGCGGCTGAAGGCTGATCTTCAACATGACTTGCAGAGGTTGATAATCAATTGCTAGTATGAATTGCAGTGACTAGACTTATGCCCCGAACATGACTTGCAGTGGCTGAAGGCTCATCTCCAACATGACTAACAGAGATTGATGATGAATTGCTAGTATGACTCGCAGTGACTATACTTGTGCCCCCTGCATGACTTGCAATAGCTGAAGACTCATCTCCAACATGACTAGCAGAGGTTGATGATGAATTGCTAGTATGACTTGCAGTGACTAGACTTATGCCCCCAGCATGACTTGCAGTGGCTGAAGGCTCATCTCCAACATGACTAGTAGAGCTTGACAATGAATGGATAGAATTATTCTTCTTCTTCGTCTTCCTCTTTCTCCTCTTTTTAGATTTCTTATTACAAGGAGGAGAAAGAAGAATCCAAGATTTCTCTTTGAAAGAAGATGAACAATTAGCATCCATGTGATGCCCTTGAAATAAAGCATTCATTTGAGAAGCTTCAAGAACATCTGGAATATTTGGAGTGGACCACAGCCAAATTGGTAGTCCAACATTCAATCCAGGAATATTCAAAGTGGCCATTAAGGGAGTACCAACGTTCCAAAGAAAGGAAAAGCACAAGGATCCCCTTTTGGGAGGGTACCTTGGTTGATTTCCATGGGAACATGTGCCATATCTAACTTATTCGCAGATCCTTCCCTTACGGGAATGTACAAATGACTTTTCAAGGAAGATAGACACACAATCAAAACCTTTGCCCTTGAGGAGGCAACTCCACAACTTTCGAAGGAAAGATCAAAAGTCTTTCAAGATCAGTGGAGTGGTAAGTCAATCACTCAGAATCCAAAGTCCAAAAGTGACTAGATCAAAATACCTAAAGCCAAATATATACAAGGAGCAAAGAGCACTCGACTATAAAGTTCCTAAAGATACAACCAATCAAGCAACTTCCAAGTACTTCCGCTTCAGGTGATGAGGACTGGACACCAAAATACAAGAAAGTGAAGTAAGGGACCTTCTGAAGATAGTCTGGGATAACGATGGCCCAGGCCTACCAACGAAGGTATCAGAGGTAGTTATGCTAAACTCTAGACAACAACCTTTGCTGTTGCAAGCCCCCAAGCTTGGGAAGGGTGCCCTCCAGAAGTATTGTTGTACGTGATGCAACGTCAACCTCAGGTGCCATGGGATTCCCCTCTGCAGTCACCTGTGTGGATTCCTAGGATAGGAAACTATGGACACCAACTCATTTCGTAAGCTGGTAGGAACGGTTGTGAGGTAGGATCTGATAAGTAAGAGAGGGGTATCTCTCGTCCTTATCTTCACTAACCCTCGTGCTTTACTCCTAGTCACAAAGCTTTCCTGGTCTCCCTAATGCTATTGGATTTCGCTCTGTAATCAAACTTCTATGTTTTACAATTTAGAGCGGCCTTGGAGAGTTAACTCTCCTCTCACCTAATCCAAGGCCCTAATAAACCTAAACTTGTTGGTGTATTCTAATGACAATACAAAAAAGTTCTAGTTTATTTTAATTAGTGCGTGATTTTAAAGGTTGTCCTTTTAAGTCAAGGGTATGCGAGTGAAATTGATGATGTGTGTATGACTCAACTGAAATCAATGAAAAAGTAACTACATGAATGCAATCATTTTTCCTTCGATGAAAAGAGATCTCTACATGGGTTCTACGAAACTTCTATAAAGCAAAAGCTTTTTCTTTTCTTTTCTTGCAACAGAAAAAACTAAAAAGATTACTAATGCTTTAACAATGCAAACTAATGCAAGGTGTAATGAAGATGCAAGATCCTAAATCACTCTTAAAAATGAAAGCAATTGTTTATAACCATTAATAAGCTAACTTCAGTATTGAAGATAATATAAATTTTAAATGCAAAAATTCTCTTCAAACAAGAAGGACAGATTGCAAAAGATCACAATTCACTTTCAAAAAATGAAAAAGGAACCAAAAACTTGGCTAAAGAAAAGAAAAACAATGTTTTTTTAAGACTTTTCTTTTTCAAGAAACAATCAAAACAACTTTTCAAAAGAACTCTAAATGCCACCAAAGATTGAAAGACCAAAATAAGAGCACAAGGAAACTTTGCAAGTCACAAATTTGAGAACGAAAGAAAACTTGAACAAAAAAGGCTTCAACTTGCACTAAATGACCCAAAAAGTAGCAAAGAGTTTTGACAAACTAACCAAGAAGTTAGGAAAGAAACACTTTCAAATTTGTCAAAAAGAAACTTTCAAAAAGCAAGAAAAGGTGTAAGGCCACAAAATGATGGAAAGCAAAGCAAGTAGACCAATAATCAAGCTTGACATAAATATTGAAAACAATCTGCTGTTCCGGAAGACCAGAACAATCAAGAACCTCTATAAGAAGTCTTGTGTGTTCAAACACAAATCATAAAACTCACTCAAAAGCAAACCTAGGCCAAAACTTTTCAAAGCAGAAGAGAATTCAAAACAGTAAGCTCACTGAATAATTAAATTCTAAAGACAGAAACTGACCACTCAGAAACCAAACAGACCAAGAAACAAATCTTTCTGGGCAAAAAGATTTGAAAAAAGCATGCAAAAAATGGTATACGCCACTTTGTTCCAGCACAGGTGCATGTACATGCGCTTTTGAAAAAAGAAACTCGCGTATACGCGGTTTCACTTATAGAAACAAGCATGTTTACGCTTCTGTAAATAGACAAAGGTGCGTATACTGAGTTTTGCAAGAAAAATAAAAAACAAGGCCTGATCAGAAAGATCAGACTTGAGGTTTGAGTTCCTACAGGAGCAGGCAATACTGTCACAGCAAGCAAACCAAGAACTAAGCCCTAATTGAAACTGAACAACCTAAACTAGGAATAACAAGATTGTTATCCCCAGCGGAGTTGCCAATTCTGTTACAGGAATAAGTACCCTAGGGCTTTGGGTTAGAACCCCAACAGAGCAAGAGTAATCTACAGCAAGAAAAACACATACAACTCAGGCAACATGCTTAAATAAACAAACTATGTAAGGATGAACATATCCAGATGTCCTTTGTTTGGGCAGTCCCAGTAGGGTTTAGACCCTCTACAACTCTTGATGATCTTCAAATCTACAAATCAACCAATCCGAACATACATAGCAGCATATAGATAAAGCACTTTAATGAAATCGACTTTATATCATATAATCAAATGGTTAGTTATACATCAAAATAATCATTCATACATGAATTGCAACAACATCTGAGGCATAAACAAGGTCAATCTCAGGAACAAGACATCGTTTATTTTTATTGTAGAAAACTATAATAAACACAGAAAGAGTTCACCTGAGTCTTCTTCTTCGAGCTCCAAGCAGAACCGTACTTTAGGTGTGTCCAGTCCCAGTCTTCAACAGTCTCCTTCCATAACCAATACCATGATATCTCAAGAAAGTGGGAGAATATCAACACTCAAGGAAACAAGGGTTTCCTAAACTTGGGGAAGTGCTTGAAGCACAGGGATACTTCAGACTTGGTTAGGGGATAATCTTAGTATAGTAATTCTATCTCTTCTCTCCTCCTCAAGGCCTTCCCATAGAAGTCTATTTATACTTCTCCCAATTAGTTTTTTAGTTGGGAAACAGTTGGGCCACGGGCACTAGGAGGTAATCAACAGGTAAAACCTGTGAACTCCGCCCATAGTTAAGGAAATTTAATTTTTTTAAGTGTTTTAACACATATACGTGGGTTGGATATTGACTAACTCGCGTGTACATGCTTTTATCACAAGGAAAAGTAGCGTACAGGGAGTAAAACACTGTTTTTAAAATATTTGGACCAAGTTTGGAAGGAGGGGTTGCCTTAGGCCATAAACCAGGCATCACAAATACCAAGGGTGATATTTGGAGCTATAACACCTATGAAGGGAACACATGAGAAAAGATGCATCACAACGTGAAAGGAAAGTTAGTTAGCAATCCAAAGTGATGTTTAAACCAACAACATGTTTCAGAAAGATTCATATATACATAGACAGAAAAGTCCATACAAGCATGTGTAAGCAAACAAATACATATATCATTTAGAGTAAACTAGATAACATAGAATATAATAAAACATATGCATGAAATGTGCTAGATCTATTATATTAATAAGTGTAAATTCCAGTCATACAATACATCCATGTCTAACCACTAGTTCCGACAACGGAACGTTATAGCCACAACTAGCTGCTCCTCCAAAGAGAGATACTAGCTCTGTGTAGTGGAGAAGCCAAGGCTCATTACAATATTGTCCAAGCTCTCTCTGAGATAGTCCTATCGGAAGCTTGGCTGACAAAAAGCCTTTACAACAAAGGGTGGGGTGAACCTTGACATTCCCCCTTTGTGATAGTTCATCTACCCTCATGACTCTTCATCTCCTCTATGACTGTTACATCCAACTATAAACACTTGAACTTCCACTTGACAAGATGTTACATCACAATGCACATGTGCCCATGTGAGACAAAATGGCTTGATCAATCCATGCAAGACATCACTGACACTCGGTCCATTGTGGCGATACCAACTCTTTGACATGCTTGTGATGGTGAAGGTGGTGATCTAATGCCAATCTTGGTCATCCGTGATGGTGTGCATGTGCTCCACGATTACATCTTCCTGAAGCAAATCCTTGCCTCTGTTGCGTCCTGGTGCATTAGTATGGATCCTCCATCGAACTCTGCTACTAGCATGTGCATGGTCTTCTCGGGTGTGGCTGAACCGGAAACACACTGATGTAGAATGTCTGTGCTGATATTCTAGTTTGTGCTAGTGGTCATGCTCATCAAATATCAACTCCATGTTCAGCTCTAGTTGGACTTACTTCTTGTCTTTGCCTCGGTGAGTGTGCCGAATGGGTGGGATTGCATGAGTGCGCACAATGACATGCATACTGTTGAATTCCCTTGCATGCGATCAACAACACTGCTCACCATGTCTACTCCATGCCAACTACTAGCATGAATCTATAACTTGTACAGAAGCAGTTTCATCTGTGAGTGCATGTTGTGTCCCCTATTGTACTGTTCATTCTAACACTCTTTCTCTCATCTATGCAGCTCCTATTCTTCCTTGAGTTGCTTCTTCATCACATGCAACTCCATCTCCGTTCCATTCTTTGCCTTCATGTGATCTTCATATCGCACTGTCACCTCATAGCCTGAGTCTCCAAAGTTGCTTTCATCACAAGTGGATCTTCTTGAGCTTGCAACTTTGTTCCACCTTTGTGTTGTGTTGTGCTATTCAACAACCCCCCATTTGTTAATAGTAGTAGTCAATATTACATTAATAAATGGGGACCCTTTGAAAAATATTTCCAAGATAAGTTTAGCATTAAAGCATTTTCTTTATTAATTTTGGAATAAAACAAGATATCAATCAAACCCCTTTTCAAAAGAACTAGTAAACGTTTTCCTTTCCCACATATCATATGATTAAGCTTGATTGAAAGCTTTAATAACCCACCAAATCTAGCAAAAAGAAATCAAAGGACTTCATGCTAAAATGCTTTGAAACTACTAAGTTTCTTATATAAACTAGGTCCTTAGGTATTTCTCTCAAAACTAAGCCTCACATCACATATCACTATTCGTAGAAGGCACAACTTGATAAGTTACCTAAAAAACAAGCGAAATGCGAAATTGCGATTCCTTTACTGCATCACATCTCGAGAATTTAAAATAAAGCTACAAACTTACCACTCGTCAAAATTGTGAAATGCGATCAAAACCTGGACCCACTCCCAACATACATTACAAACAAATGTTTAGGTCTGCCGCTTAATAAAATGGTCTTTATGTAGAAAACCTAACAAACGAGCTTTGTCTTAGAAATAATAAACGAGCGTCTCACATATCGTATCTCGCATATCGCACAAACATAAGAGACAAAAAGAGAAGAAAAAAGGCATAATGCGATAATGCGATATTGCTTTGCAAATCACAAAATCAATATTATTGCAATTCGAAGGCTCGCCACCCTAGAATCTCTTTTCCCGACTTATGATGTGACATTTATGAGCATTAAAGCTAAGAGATAACAAACATTTGTTGGCATTTAGTGAAGGTTAATGTCATTTATGTGTGAAAATCCATTTAACGTGATATGACATATTCTTATGTGCATTCAAATAAAAATCCTTTTATCACCTTTACAAGTTATTTGTATCCTTTCGTCTCACGTTCATTATTATCTCTGTATATCTGATAGCTGCTGTTTTTCTCCACTTTCAGGAACAATACACAGAACAAATCTTTAGGAGCAATGGTGAAGAAATGTAAGGCAGTCACATCTGAGAAATCAGAAATGACTCCCCTATTTTTGGATACTACATGCAACATAGATGGAAGAACCTCTATGTGGGAAACCATGTACAATATCTTAGAAGAAGAGGAACCAAGACTTCTGGAAACAAAGATCACTGTTGACGGTCGTGATTCCTTAGATGCCTCCATTTTTTAGATGACATGTTTATTTTTGCATCACAGAGCTGCGTGCCCAAAGATAATCCCTTATACAGATATGGTTAAATGGGTTATTGATGAGGCCAATATCTAAAACAAAGAATTCAGGACTAGAAGCCAAGAGGTTATGGGATCTTTTTTGTCGGATAACCTATGGCTTATGTACCACCTGCTAGAGCCACAAGTCATAAACAAATAGTAGTTCGTTGAGAAGTTTGCCAAAGAGAACGAGGACCCAGCAGACTACACCCGGACCTTGTCAAATAACGAGGGAAAAATAAAAAAAGATAAGAACAGTAAGTACTCTACTGTGTCTATTTCTGCCCCTCATAGTTTTGTGGTGGCCATGCTATGTAGGATGTTTGGCAAGCCCGATAGTATTAAATTTTCCCAAGAATGGCTACCATTAAAAGATGCCGCCATAAACGAAATTATAATGAATTGGGCCCAATTTTTTTCTGATAATTTAGCGAAGGCAATAATTGATTGTACGAGGAAAAGGAGTGTCTCAACGAGGGTTTACTCTCCATTTTTTATCAGTGCTTATGTAATGTATGCAATTTGTTTTGGTTTGAAATTTCCTGTCATGGGATGAAAGTGGACTATCCAAGATCCACTTCCCATTCATATATACCATAAAGACATATGGGAATCTTAGTTTCAACCACATTTTTACAAAAAAATTCATGGAGTCATGCTCCCTATCCACAAACAGATTTACAACCGAGATGCCTCCAGGTTTTCCAAGGAAGCTGAGGTAGATATCCTCCCAGTGGCCAGATGGTTTGGGGAGGAAATATTCATGTATATCAGGGTATTTGGTAGCATAACCCCACCACATGTCCTCCCATACTATGTCCAGGATAAATTGATGGCTAGAGAGATAGCCTATCAAATAGCTAGTGAGAGTGGGCTGAGCAAAGCATTGAAGGAAGAAGAAAAGGCCATTTGGCCTACCTTCCCTTTGTAGTGTGGAGAATTTGCACTACACGATGTGGGGAATTCATTTAAAGAAGTAGAGATCATGTTATCTCTACAATTACCTAAATTCCCAGGTAGGTAGTATGACCCATTTGGCACTGCCAAAGACTTCACTACCATGGTAAAAGTGAAGGTATTCAATCACGAGAAGGATCCATTTGATGATATCTTCCTACAGAAAGAGAAATTCACAGAAGTGAAGCACATGTCATCACTACTTTTTTACCAAGAAGATCTTGAGGCATTTCATCAATACAACGAAATAATATTGTTAAAGGTCCCATTGGACCAATTGTGGATTGAACCAATAAGGAAGTCGACTCCCAATGTAAGTCTAGAAGTTAGTTCCAGAGGAAAATCTAGAAATGACTCCCAAGCATAATCCCAAGAGAAATCCAACAGGGAATTAGAGTACTTACAACAAAAATCACAGAATGGGAAAAGCAAAAGTGTGGAGACAGAAAGAGGTACAACCCAGTCTACAGAAAAGATATCAAAGCATACTTCGGCTAAAAAAAAGGCTAAAATTCATTCCACCTCCACTTAGCCAATAAAACCCTCAGTGATTGATTTAGATGAAGAATGGGAGCACTTTAATAAAAATCTCCATGCTTAGAAACAAATGCTAGAGCTACAAATTCCATAGCACAGACCAAGTCAAGAAATTACAGTAGAGAAAACTGTAAATACTCAAGAGGTAGAGCACATTCCTGTCACTCCTACCTCTGAAATTGTTTTAAGGATTGAGGAGATTCCTCCTTTAGATGTATTCTATAGTCCTACCCAAAAATCCGTTGTTCAAAGAAAAAGGAAGAAAAGGAAGTTGGATGCTACCGCTGCTACTACTCCTGATAAATTTGAACTGATGGATATCGTCTGGAGAGACTCACCCATTGACTCATCCGCCAACCTTAATAGACTGTCACAGTTTGTAGGGGCCTATGCTACAATGACTATCAATAAAGAAACAAAGGTGCAAATGTTTCTAAAGGAAAAGGAAAATAAAATATTTCTGTTAGAAGAACCGGTACAGTAAGAAAAATCTAGCAAGCAAGCAGAATCGCAGTTAGCTAAGCTCCAACAAGAATTCGAGCAGATGCAAATAAAACATCAAACTAGCTTAGTAGAGAAGGAAGCACATATACAAGGAATAACTGATCTACATAAATATGATCAAAATATTGATTAGTTTATTACTAATGCTCTTAGCCTTAACTCCAAGTTGATGCAGCAAAAGGAACTATTATGCCATGTTGGGTGGCGGATCCCCCCATAGCGGGTTTTTGGGTCTTGTAGCCTGAATTTTGGTCAAATGTAATGTAATACCTCGAAAAATGTGGGCGCGGAGCATGAAAGTCTAGGGTTTTCTGCCCTAAAATATTGTAAATTAATATAGAATGTGTCAGCCTACCCATTGTCCACAGACCATGGGAATGTATAAATAGAGCGAGGCTCTAAGCGTAGAAGTCAGTTTTTGGGGAGTCTTGATCTTAAGTATTATGGGTTGTGAATAAGGAATTCACTCTAAGTTTGTAAGTCTGAGTCTTGGGTGGTAGGAATAGGAAGAGGATCTGTAGCTGTGTGCGCAGAGGCTTGGTAGAGTCCGCAGCAGTGTGCGTGGACCCCTGCAGCTGAGTGCATAGGGTGGAGTTGGGATTGTAATGGAACAGAAGTTTAATAAAAGATAAGTTGATTCTAAAATATTGTGGATCTGCTTGTAGATCTGTGTGTTTACGTTTCTATTATATCTTTGCATCTTTGGACATTTTATGATCATGCACACATGTTATGAATGTTGAATGATTGATAGGACTACTGGGCCCACAAAATTAAGTCAGATCTATAATAATAACACCATAAGGGTAAAGAATCTAGACATCGACTCTTCGTGCTCTGTACCAGAGCTATGCAAAGGTTGGATGGCTGTGCAGAATAGTGCAAGCGCGCAGGATTGGTTCATGAACTTCCAAGACCTCATCAAGACATTCGTAGGGTGCGGAAATCTGGTTCCAACACCCTCCCATACTACCTAAGGTGAGACCTCAGTCCACATTCCGCGGACTGTTGCCAAAAGGGCCGGTAGTTTCAAGATTTATTTGGCTAAATCACTTCTGAACCTGGGTCAAGCCCCAATAATCCAACAAATAGTTCCATTGTCGAGACCGAGATCTGCCTAAGGGATGTTTGATGTCAGAACACTGGAACCCCACAAAGAAGGAAATTGAAGAGTGGTTGGATCAAAAGCTTCACCAGTTTGTGACACAAGAAAATAGAACTCCGTAGATATCTGAGAAAATGTGGCTGGATCGCTACGTATATACAGAAATCCACGAGATCTTCTTCATGTCCTTCTCTTCTAAATTGTACAAGTGGATCACGAGGCTAGCCGACAGCAAGGGAAGGTACAAGCTCGATCAATCGATAGTGTGGACTCCTAAGCTAGTACACAGACTAGAGGCATCAGAAGATAATATCATGCAAGCTATAGACCATTAGCTCGACAGGATAATAGGGGGATTCATCATTGAGTTTGCGATAGACAAGACCATGAGCTACAACGAAGCAGAACGATGTTTTCTCAAGGGACCGCAGGGTAGGTACATTGAATCCTTGACTACCTGGATTAAGATGCTGTTATGTGAAAAACGTGTGATGCGAATACATTAATGTTTGGAACAATGCGGAGCGGAAGGATCTACAAACATACCGAAGAATTAGGAAACAATCCCTTAATTTCACCTTCGCGAGAGAGCGAAGAAGAGCACGCTCAGGTTTCTTCGAGAAGTGCAGTCAGTTTGATAAGGCAGCACATTCTGCAGTTATCACCTCCATTGATGCCATCACCCACTTCACCTACTTCACCTCCATCTTCAACCACCCCACCTCCACCAAACCCGCAGTTTAGCATGGCGAGCGCAATCAAGTTACCCGTATTCAGAGGAGTAGGGAATGAGGATCTAGAACAGTTTTGGTTCGTGGTAAAAGTAGTGTGGGAAGCACAAAGGGTCATGGATGACAACATCAAGAAGGCTATGTTGGTGAGCACACTGCAGGATCACGTGCTGACATGGTATATCAAGCACTCGAATGATCACCCAAATGTAGGAATAGCGGAGATCTAGAATGCGCTAAACAGAGAATTTAGCCGGTCGAAATCAGAGACACAGACCATCATTGGATTTAAAGAGATCACGATGCTTCTAGGTGAGACCCCCTGAGATTTGGATCAGAGGCTGCAGAGTACGATCTGTGGGGATAATATGACATTAATAGATGTGCAGCACCACGCATGGTTTGTGGCATCTTTGACACCACACCTGAGGATGGTGTTGTCATAGCAAAAGCTTTGAACCTAGGTCGAAGCATTGGAAATGGCGATGAGGTTACATGAAACACTGATACAGGATTCGAGGCTGGGAGTCCAACAAATCCACATGAAACTACATAATCTATGCTTGAAGATGCAGAGTTTGAAGTAGGATAGGGTGTTGCGGCCAGAGGCGCGCGAAGAAGTGTGGTGCATAAAATGAAAAGGCCAGGGCTAGGACAAGGATCACTGTCTAGTATTTGCGAACTACTTGGCAAGAGAGGGACCAATGCCATTAAGACCAGAGGCATAGGTAGGGCCAAGTACGGCACCCGCGCTTTGGTGTACGGTCTGTCAGGTGGGAGGAAAGGACACGACGGACAACTGTCATTTGTTGTAGAAGTATACACAGACTCTCCAATAGCTGTTTTGCAATTTTTGTAGATCGGTGGGCCACGACGAGTGTACTTGTCACAGCTATGAGTTAATGATGGATCGAACCCCAACATATAGAATTCAGATGGAAGCACAAAGCTTTGATCCAGCCACAGGGATGTCGTGCAGTGGATTTCAAGGCTAAGGTTGAGGATGGGGAGGAATGGGGCCAGGAAGGGGCTTCAGACAGTTAATCTGTTATAATTGAGGAGGACCAGGGCACTACGCTCATGATTGTACCAATCCAACGAGACTATATTATTCATACTCTGCTCAATTCTATCACGAAGTAGTAGATTGTCCTATGCTGATTGCACAGATGCACAAGAAAGGGGTACTACAGCTTACTCCGACTCAGAATATCCAAATGATGAGGTCTGAACTGCGCGAAGAAGACCCCAATGTGAACATGGTGCTTAGAAGTGGCACAACCACAGGGGAAGATAAGGGGAAGCAGCCTAACGAAGATACATGGGTTCACAAGGCTCCTACAAAGGAACCTGAGTTTGACTTGGAATGCACAAGGGAGACGTTTATGGAAGCTAAGAAGAGCTTCATGGAAGCCTCTACTTCAGGTAGTAAGGATCAACTAGAGACAGGGATGGATCCTTCTATGCTAACTACCTTTTTAGAGACATGCATGAAATTGTTGCGTGACAATAATGTGGTTAATGGACTACAGGAGTTGATAACTAGGTGTGTAGGGTTAGGGGAACAACGCGTAGTCTAGAAACTGGGAAAGCATGCATTACACACTAGGAGGGAAATGAGATTGACGGCACAGATTGGCGAGTATAAAATGGATTAGGTAATCCTAGACTTGGGCTCAGACATAAATGTGTTACCAAAGCAGACATGGGAACGCATGGGTAGGCCCATGTTACATTGGTTTCCTATTCAATTACGGATGGTGAACCAGCAAAAGATCTTTCCCATGGGGAGGTTGCAAGGGGTAGCAGTGGATATTGAAGGTGCAAGCACGTAGACGAACTTTGAGGTAATAGAGGTTATGGATGACAACAACCCTTACCCCACGTTGCTAGGAATAGACTGGGCCACTGATATGAATGGAGTCATCAACTTGAAGAAGCGGAAGATGATATTCGAGAAAAAGTCTCTACGCATAGTAGTTCCACTAGATTTAGCCGAAGGAGCGCGCTACACTGAACCTGTGTGCGATGATGACAATGATGATGAGCTTGATTGCATTTACTGTATCACGGTGCAAGACCAGGATCAGGTGAACTTGACAGCAGAGGGGAGAATCTCATGGGAGCGTGACAGTTCCTGTACTTCGAATTCAGATGAAGAAATAGAACGTTGGCAGAACTGGTTACACGAAGTAACAACATTGAATTGCAACATGATGATTAGATCACTGCGGTGCATGATGAACGAAGCAAGGGAATTGCCAACATATGATGGGGTAACAACAGTGGATGAATTCTTAGACAAATTTGAAAGTGCAGTACCCGAACAACAGCGGTGCGGTATGCTAGAATGGGTGTTGCACGCGACACCCACACGATAGTGGAATACACATTAGAAGACTATGGGGAACTGGCACGAATGTAGAAGACAGATGCACTTATGGTTTGAAGGTCCCTAGCATCGAACGGGAGACGAGTAGCCAAGACAAAGCGGTTTGCGTGCTCACCTATGTCGATGGGTGTAGACATGTGCTGTGCAAGCATACCCTAGACTAAGGATCGAAAATCAGAACCCGATGTGGCAGCAGGGAATGAAACACATGGCACAAATATTCCATGATGGGGTAGTCAAAAAGCTATGTGGAATCATGAACAGAGTTCACCAGGCGGGACAAACTGACTGGGACCTACACGTACCAGCAGTTCGATGGGCCTATAGGGCCATAAGCAAAAACCAGAGCACGAAAATGCACCCAACACTGACAAGAAGAAATGAAACTAGGAGAGTAGATAAGAATCACCAGACCACAACTCTCATAGTTGGGACAAGATGCGAGGACTTGGGTAAAGGAATTAGGTAGTTATAGGAAGCCATTCAGTGAGGGAGCTTGAAACTTCGCGAACTCGACGACGATTGGGCACAGCTGAGGAAGAAAAGTGTGACATTGGACGAAGAAATCAACGAACTAGAAACCGAAGTCACACAAGCGAGCTGCGAGAAACTAAACATGATGGGACCAAGTCTAGCTAGCCCTACTACTGCATTAGAAGGAGTTGCGACCTTGCTACCATGGCTGCGACCACACCTTACTAAACAGGGGAGCGTATTTACAAAGAAGAATGTGATGCACTAATAGACGCAAGGGTATTTGAAGGGTGCCCACGGCCTGGGCTAGTAGGAAAATTGAAGCCTTGCACTGGGGTGTGACCATCTGACTATTTGTAGGAAGCACAATCTCAGTGTTCCAAGTAGTTGAAAGAGGGCACGAGACTATAAATGAATCTACAGGAGAGCTGCGCAGGAAGGAGGTTCTGCACAGGGCCAGTATGTCACAGGGGTCGTTGTCACGCAAAAGGGGTTGGCTGCTACATGGGTAGGCTACGAGGTGACCGTTGATGTCACTGTTCATGATAAGAGGTCCAATTTAAGGCAAAAAGGAGTAGGTGGCGGGCCATTAAGACAGGAATTAAGAGCTAGATTTAGGACGAACTACCACCAGGAAGGTATTAATGACTCAGAAGTGGAGGGAATGGTCAAATTCAAATTCAAACGTTACTATAATATCCCTTGGGGTAGCCTTGAGGCAACACTTGGTTGTTTAATATTTGAGCCAGTACAGAGCATTAAGCACCAAGCTACCTTGCCACCCATGAGTACACGACCGAGTGGATCCAGTGTAGAAATGATGACGGCTGCAAGAACTAGAGTGAGGTTCACGGAAGTTACCTGAGAGCCCCGTGTGACCCATGAGGAGCCTAGAGAGGTGGCTACTACACCAGAGGTTTCAAAGTCCCCACGCATGCTGCGACCATAGGAAGACAAGCAGATAATCGGGCTAGTCCGGGTATCACCACAGAACCCACGATTTAGTAAATTGTCAATGGCAGAAAAGGGCAAAGCTGTCACCATTGAAACCAAGGAGGAGGAGGAAGATTTGCAAGCCCTGATCGTCCAAATTGAAGAACAGGATGATGAGGCAAAGAATGTTTCCCAAGTACCTTCGGCAAAAAAGTTACCCCCCTACATCCCCCTGTGGAAAGGGATAGCCAAGATACTGAAGGACCTGGAGGCCATGAAGAGTGTGCTCTAGACCCCACTTCTTCCAGATGAAATAAGGTTTGAAGGTATGCCACTAGGATGGGTACCTAATATAAAGTTTGAAAACTGGGACCTCGCGGACAGCAAGAAGTTCCCACAGTTAGCCGCGAAGAAATTACTGTAGCAGAAATGGTTACGCGGTGTGGAGAAGGTTGGGTTACTCCATCTGCGGTGGATACCCCACTACCACCGCGCACCCATCTACCACTGCGCACCCATCACAATTTTTGTCATCTGGTAGCTACTGTGTCTAGTACATGATGGGTATCTCTGGCTGGAGAAGCTGATTCCCATCACGGCCAATTTAATTCACCGAATTTCTCGGCTGCTCATCAAATGAAACGATCCTGCAGCCATAGCAAGAAAAAGCAGTGACTTGGCCCTTGCAGAAGCTATGAAGGCCAAATATAAGCTGGAGAAAAGGAAGCAAGGGTATGTAATAGTGAGCATCAAGGATTGAGGGGTGCACGTAACCACCCAGCTACTGGCCGTTAAGCTCATGAGGAAATGTTGCGCAGACGAGGTGCCAACATCTGTAATTGTGTTGGCAGAGCAGTGTGCAGAGGGGGTCCAGTTCAACTGGGCTCAATTTCTCTGTGATGGGTTTTTGACAAACTGTAGGGAGGCCCAGGAGCAGGGTAAGACCTTCCACTATGCGTGGTTACTCTTATCCATCCTGTTGGTTGCAGGGGAGCTGCCAGAGGACAACCAGTTTCCTACCATTGAGAAGAACCTACCCGAAGCCGTGAAGGTACACCTCGCTCTAGGCAACGAAAGATGCGACGAGGGTTCACGAGATCAAGGTTTTTTGGGTGTTCATCGATGTGAGCATATGAACATGGATCAACCACAGTCCACGCTTGTCCCTGACAGTATATAACATTTTGCAAAGCGTGATGCAATTCAAGGCGGATATGCATAATCTGTATACCTGAGCGCGAAGGGACCCAACTCGAACATTGGTGAAGCTTTCATTCATTACAACATACGATGCAATCTTCGATGTAATGGTGGCATGGTATCCAGAGTGGCATGCTAAGGACTTGGTAGAACTAGAAAGGATCGCAACACAACAGAGGAAGAAGGAAACCAAGCTATGCATTGCGAAGCTGGCAGAGAGAAAGCGCCAGGAATAGGAAGTGGCCACACAGTGGAAGGCGGCTAAGGCAGCAGCGACAATGCAGATGGCACAAACCACAACTGTGGCCACTGAAGAGACCGAGGAAGGCAAGGAAATGTCCACAGAGCGAGACATATAGGTGGAGGCTGAGATAGAGGAACGCACGGACCCTACAACAAAATCAACCCAACTCAAGAGGTCGCGCGTCCAGGAGAAGCCAACCCCATGGAAAAATAAAAAGGCAACAAAGACCTCTAAGGGAGCCCTTCTTGATAGTGACAAACCAGTTCGCGATGTCACTAAGGATGCTCTTGAAGAATTAATGATGGGGCAGAAAACTGTGTTGGGGGCGCTCAGAGCGTAGTTGCAAGTATTAGAGGTGTGACCCCCAAGAATGATGACACCACACCTTGCAAAAGGTGCATTCAAAACTAAGCAGATGTTGTGCACCCGCACAATGAACACTTTGGTGTTACCAGAATGCACAGTCTTAGCAGAAGCCAAGGGTGACATGAGGGGCTGGGGGTTGAATTTTGCCACCTTTCCCAAGGAAACCGTATACTAGTTGCAGGATGGGGTAACTGCTGAGCTTTGCACCAGGGAGGGCCGTGCCCTTCAAGTCTTGAGTGAGTAGAAGTTAAATTTAGAAAAGCTCAGCCTGCAATGTGACAACCTGGTCACACAAAACTAGGGATTAGAATAGGCCATGGAGGAGGCCTATAGCAGCATACAGGAGTTGGCCATGCCGGCGACACTCCCCACCACATAAAAGATTCACTACTTGGTAGCTGGAGTCTGTAAGACCCAGGAGGAGGACACGAAGGTTCAGTTGGAGCTGAAATTGCAAATCACGGAGCTGCAACTGAAGGCGCAGCCCTCCACACCCCTAGAAGTCAGAGAACAGTGCCACCGTGCCATTCAATCAGGGTTGGAAGTGATAGAGTGTGATGTACAGGACTGCACGGGATTGTTCGATCAGTCCCTCGTTACGCTCACTTCACTACAAGAAGACCCAACGCTACAATAGCTATAGACAGAAATGCTGGAGTTGTAGCAAGCCTATGACAATGTCTAGGGGACCACGCAGATGGTCGCCCTTACTCAGCGATTGGCCAAGATGAGGGAGGCCCAGGCTCTGAAGGAACAAGTGGACACTGCATGCCAGAAAGAAGTAGGGCTTAAAGCATGCATCCAGCCTTGGCTCAAGGAAGCATTCATGGTCACCACCAAGATCAAGGGGAAGCTGGCCCAAATGTAGGATACATATGTGCTAAGGCAAGAAGGTGCCTCTGACAACGATGCATCAGAAAGTCACGCACAATTGATCCAGTAGACAGCAAAGGAATATGTGGCAGACGTCAACAAAGTGAAAAAGTTGTTGGATGGACTCCGAGTGAAGATCATCGCACCAGCCGAGTGACTCGGGACGAGTCACAATGATTATGTTGGGGGCCTGTTGGGCAGCAGATCCCCAATAGTGGGTTTTGGGGCTTTTGGCTCGAATTTTGGTCAAATGTAATGTAAGACCCTGCAAAATGTGGGCGCAGAGCACGAGAGTCTATGGTTGTTCGCCCTAAAATATTGTAAATTAATATAGAATGTGTCGGACTACCCATGGTCCACGGACCATGGGAATGTATAAATAAAGCGAGGCTCTAAGTGTAGAAGTTAGTTTTTGGGGAGTCTTGATCTTAAGTATTATGGGTTGTGAATAAGGAATTCAGTTTGAGTTTTAAGTCCAAGTCTTGGGTGGTAGGAATAGGAAGAGGATCCGCAACTATGTGCACAGAGGCCTAATAGAGTTCACAACTGTGTGCGCGAACCCCTACAGTTGAGTGCGCAGGGTGGAGTTGGGATTGTAACGGAACAAATTTTTAATAAAAGATAAGTTGATTCTGAAATATTGTGCATCTACTTGTAGATCTGTGCGTTTACGTTTCTATTATATCTTTACATCTCTGGACATTTTATGATTGTGTGCACATGTTATGAATGTTGAATAATTGATAAGACTACTAGGCCCACAAAATTAAGTCAGATCTATAATAATAACACCGTAAGGGTAAAGAATCTAGACAACACCTCTTCGCACTATGTACCAGAGCTACGTGAAGGTTGGATGACTGTGCGGAACAATGCAAGTGTGCTAGATTGGTTCATGAACTTCCCAGACCTCATCAAGACATCCCTAGGGTGTGGAAACCTGGTTTCAGCACCCTCCCATACTACCTCGGGTGAGACTGCAGTCCGCGTTCCGCAAATTGTTGCCAAAAGGGCTGGCAATTTCGGGATTTGTTTGGTTAAATCACTTTTGAACTTGGATTAGGCTTCAATAAGCCAACATGCTAGAAGATCTTGAAATGGAATTCCTATTGCCAAAAAATTGACAAATTGATGAGTCAAGTCATTGAGATGAGACTTGAATATGATGAAATCTTCAAAAGAATTTCCAACTTCATTACCTGGCAGAATTCAAAAGATGGGAGAAAGGCTGACTTTCCTAAACTGGAGGAATCACACAAGGAAATTTTATTTGCAGACTGGGATGCTTGTCTTAGATAGGTAGAAAGGGCAATAGAAGATGCATCAACAATAATTAAAAGTGTTATCAAGAACATTAATGAAATTTTACATAGTGCCAACCTGGTAGTAGAGTCCATTCCAGGTTTTCTTCCAAATGTCAAACAACTCAAACAACAGTGGAGGTAGGAAACAGAGGAAAAAGGAGAAGCAATTAGGCAAATGACCAGGTTAAACTGGGAAGCATACTGGCGACATTTAGTGAATCCTCACAACCAGTGGATGACCCCTTGCGATGCCTAACCACCTCTACAGAGAAAGTGGTGCCAACAGTAACCGATGTCATGTTCATTAGGTAGTTGAAATCTGAAATTGGCCAACCATCATAGCTTAAGCTCATGACAAACATCTGCGATCTTAAGGATCAAACACAAAGGAGTTAGTCACCATGTTCATTTCTATTTTTGTTTTATTTTTCATAATTTGAGGAAGGTTGTTTAAACCTCCTCAACTATTTTTGTAATAATCTATTTTTAGTTTTATAGTTTAGTATTTAAACCCCTCTCATGCATTTAGAGAGGGGTCCATAAATTTTATCAGAAACAATCTTCAAAACATACACTTATGTCCATTTGAGGAAGTTTTGGTGAAATGAATGGAACATGATTTATTTTTATCTTATCTTGCATCTTCTATTGTAATTTCACTTTTTTACTCTTAGATGGTGTTGGATTGATTGAAAGTAGATCAATATTGCTGAACCACATGAGCAAGAATTATTAGAAATGGTGCTTTTATCTCGTAATTTTGTTTTACTTATGTATTAACCAATAATTTCTCTTCAAGTTGTTTATGTATGAAAGTTTGAATCTTGGTTATCATTTATTGCACTTTTGTATGGTGATGGCCTAAATTTTATATGAATATATGAATAAGTTCTTATGCGATATATTTATCACAATCGTTTCAGCTAACTATTTATTTGAAACGATTATTGTTAAACAATTTCATTTATTATTGCAATTGAATGATCTTTATTACCAATTAATTTTGGACATTATTGTAGGTCGCATACTTCAAATTTATTTCCAGGTATAGTCATAGCTAGATAATGTCTACATTAGGATATATGCATGTGATTATTAGTTTAGATTAGATTAATTTTAGCTTAAACATTACTCCAGATATCACATATTGTAGAAATTCCCACCTGTAGATCACCTGATAATGCAATATACTAAAGAAAAATACTTGATCTACTTCTACAACCAATTTAGCAGAAGTTGAATCGAACATGAGCAACATCAATTGAACACATATAACTAATAAGAAGGAATCAATCACACATAACACAGAAGAAATATCCAGGGGAAAGCATCAACCTAAAACCCCAACTCTGTATTATCATACAAGTATAAATACCCAGTATTACAAAAAGAATCAGCTCAAAAGCTATCTTGCTCTCTCTACAATACCTTTGCTACTCATAGACAATCAAAGGCCTCTATCCAACCTCTGGTCTGCCCTCCAAGCCTCCTATTTCTTTGCGCAATTTTGATTGGGGTCCAGTGCAGCCACTTATGTGAATTGGCCTCTTCACACACTCACTAACCTCTACTCCAACTATGTAGTCCTGAAGGAGATAAATCCTCATCATGGATGAGCTTCCTTCATAGGAAAAATATTCATCCAACTGCTAGTACATTGTACCTTCTCTGATCTCAACTGGGTCTTTGTCTGAACTGACATGCATGAGTTATTCATGAGAGAATATTCAGTTATCTGAAGAACAACAGTTATATGCTAGCATGCATTAACTAACTGAACTTACCTAATTTAAACAAACTGTTTAAATCAATCTAACTGGACATGACTCAGTTAACTGAGCTAACTAATTACAACTCAAATTAGAACTCATCCTTATCTCTTTAACTGATGGATAAATTCCAAAATTAATGGAGAAACTGTTGCATGTCCTCACATAGACGTCATGTTTGATTTTTCACAACTAATTAACTCATGGTGAATTAATTAGTTTATTTTCAAATAGCTGTTAAGTTCAAATTCGAATTTTAATTCCTATTTTAGTCCAGGGATTGACTAAAATTGGAATGCATCCTGAACTACTAAAAATAGAATGCTATTTTTAGCACTTACATTTTTCATTCCCTGTTGCTCAATCCAGCACTGGTATCTAATATGCTATTTATAGCAGTGCTATTTTTAGCATTTCTTGTTGTAATTTTAAACACATATCACCCCATCAGCACTAACATAAATTAGATTTGGAAACTAGTCCCACTATCCCTAGTGGGAGCCACCACACCAAACGGAAAAGAAACTGCTAACCAAGGGCTGGACTGGGTGGTTTTCCCCCATGTTGTAAGCAGTGATTTTCAAGGCTTCAACATTTTGGTTCTAGAAGAAGGGCCTGATTGTGAATGGAAAGTAAGTCCAAATCAACATGCCATTCTAAGAGTAAAACTCCCTCACCATCATGGCCAACTTCTCGATTGCATTCAAAATCTCCTGATCCTAAGCGAGAAGTTGCAAAGAAAACTACAGAGAACATTGCTGAAATACAAAAGAAGCCAGATCATTCTTCAACTACTGAAGCCCCTGAAGTCCAATCTTTGATTCATAAATTACAGGGAATTTCGCTATCTCAAGAATAATCTGAGTTATCCCAAGATAGTGTTACCTCTCAATTTACCCCATCTCAATGGTTAACTAGAGCACAAATTGAAAAACTTGGAATCCCACTATTCAAATTCCCTCTGCCAAGCCATAAGAAAGTTAAGAAAACGCCATCCGATTCTCAGAGTGAGGTTCTCTCATAGACACAATATTCATCTTCATTCATTCCATATATACCATCACAAGATAAATCATCCGCCTCACCACTCTAGATTGTGATTCACATAGGTACAGGAACTACATCCTCCTCCACCCAATCAACTTAACCCACTGCTACACCTTCTCCTACTCACATACCAACAATGGCACACAATCCTCCGAGGTCATGGACAAATCTAGGAGCTGTTAGGATGGCTAGGCCTTTACACCAATTTCCAACTCATCCAGAGAAATTGTTACCCAAATTCAATCCTGATAATGGCCCACTTGCTAAGGAACATATAAACAATTTCATGTTGTCCATTAACTTGAATGATGTAGTGGAAGAAGACGCAGTTGTAAGATTATTCCCATATACTTTACAAGGAGCAGCAGGATCATGGTACTTCTAATTACGATCAGGTTCTATTAATAGTTGGGATGCTTTTCAAGAGCAGTTTTTAACTAAATTTGGAGACGATAGATCCACAACTACCGTAATCAATGATCTCTCAAATTTGAAAGTTGAACCTAAAGAAACAATAAAATACTTCAACTCTCGCTTCAATAAATTATTGAATAAGATACCAACTACGTCTAAGCCTAGCGATGAAGTCCAAAATGAATGGCATATTTCTTTTGTCCCTTTAAACACAACTATTTTCATTGATAGAGCTGCCAAACCAACCTTGGCAGAAAATATGAAAGAGGCAATAGTTGTAGAAAAACGAATTCTAGCTATAGAAAAGAAAAACGCACTAGAAGAACAAAAATCTAGGAAAGTAACTTTTAGGGATTACTCCATGAAGAAACCACCTAAAGATCCTTTCGATCTCGAAGGTTTACAAAAATTCCTCAAAAGCATGTTTAATGAAATGGTTGATATCAAAAAACAGGTAGCAGAGACCTCCGCTAAAAAATATTTTAGACCATTTAAGAGGAATTCCCCTGTTGATCCTAAACCTCCAAATGCTATATAAAAAGCCGAATTAGATGGAGAGGAGGATTAAGTTTCAAGGAACAAAGAACAAACAAATGATGAAGAAGTGGCGGAGTTACAAGTAATGTGGTATTTTATTCTTCCCAACGAAGAAACTCAAGAAGCACTGCCTGTTGCCACCCGAAGTAAAAACCTTGTTGATTTTCCACAAAAAAATCCAAAGCAGAAGGCTTCAAAGACCCCTTCCAGGGACAAAACAACAGGAAAGAAGTCTTCATCAAAATCCACTCAAACTACTCCTTCTCAATTAGATTCTTCATCTTCAGCTAAAACTCAGATAATTTCTGATGAAATGGAATATAATATTGTTGATGATATGAAGAAAACTAGGGCAAACATCATCTTTCATGTGCTTAGCAAATTGAAACATCAGCATAAGCTACTCCTTAAAGAACTCAAAGAAGTTCTACTACACCGCTTCCTGCTGCCGTGATCTCACAAGCCACCCAAGAAATGGGAAGGCCCCCTAGCACCTCTTTAAACAAAATTGATCCAACTGACATCGCTCTAATCGAAGGAAGATATAAATCTCATACTCCTACATTGCTCCTTACTTTTGAAGTTTTTAATAAGATTTACACAATTGTTTAGTTTTTTTAGGAGCTTCATCTAACATCTTACCTAGAACAGTTTGTGAAAAGTTGAATGTTCATCCTCAAAAATCTGTTGTACGTATAGTACAATTAGATCGATCTCAAGTCGAAGTTGTTGGGGAAATTAATCAAGTAACCATCATACTTTCATCAAACCCTAAATTTTTTTGAGTCATTGACATTCTTGTGGCTGATATTCTTGAGTTCTATGGCTTAATCCTTAGTAGAGACTGGTAAAAAGACTTCATGGTTATTTTGCAACTGACTAGTCTCACATGTGGCTTCCCTATAATGGCAAGCCAAATAAAATAAGGGTTGATCGTGAAAAAAGTCAAAAGTACATAGTCACAAAGCTAGAAGGAGAAAATGAACCAGTCGCGTATAGCAACAATATCATTGGTAACTACTTAGTAGAATCATTTCTAGGAAATTTCAATGCTTATACTTCACCTTTCTTGGAAAACTCTGTTGTATCTCAAATCGATATTTTTTTCCCAAACAAACACTTCTAAATGCATGAATTTTGTAGATAAACCTATAATTAGCTCTTTAATTTGGAAATTATTTTTTGATGGATCTAAATCCAATGATGGAGCAGGTGCAAGATGCATATTAGTTAGCGCTGAAGGAGAAAATACTATGTCAGCATGCAGTCTTGAATTTGATTGCACAAATAACACTGCGGAATATGAAGCATTAGTTCAAGGTTTTTATAAAGCCATCAACCTTAATATCAAACACCTCCAAGTGTTTAGAGATTCAGAAATTGTGATAAAACAGGTAAGAAATACTATACATTGTTTGTTAGGACATTTGAAATGCTATCAGTCGTTGGTCCAATACCTGACTTCCCACTTTACAACATTTAATATTTCCCCTATTCCAAATCTCCAAAATGCCAGTGTCGATCTCCTAGCTAATGTCGCTTCCAAGATTATTCCACCAGAAGATTATAGCCCTGATTTCTTTTCTATTGAATTGATCTTTAACATTAGAGGGCTCTTATGATGACCAAATAGCTAATGAAGAGCAACATGATAGCCAACTTAAACAAGAAACAACCAATAATGCTATACCGAAGTCTATAGTTAAGTTGGGAGATTTATATGACCTCAAAGATAGATTTAAAAAACCCACCAATTCGAAACTTCAGAGTTCAACTATGAGGTTTGAATTGATTAACCTTGCAATCAACCTAAAACCTCAAAATATTAATCTAGGCCTCAGACTTACATCAGATGAAAAACCAGCCTTTACACGGTTGTTGAAGAGATACAAGAATGTCTTTGCATGGAACTGTGATGATCTTAAAACATACAACACTTCTATTATTCAAAATACTATCCCCATGACACCTAATGAGAATCCCGTTCAGCATAAATTGAGAAAAATCCATCCTAATTTAGAAAACCAAATTAAATTTGAATTAAACAAACTGCTGAAAGCCAAGATTATTTTCCCAATTAGACATTCTCGGTGGGTCTCCAATCTTGTCCTAGTAAAAAAAAAGAACGATGATATTCAGATATGTATAGATTTCCGCAACCTCAACAAAGCTTGCCAAAAGGACAATTTCCCATTACCTCCTATGGAACAGATATTGCAATTAGTTGTAGGCTCACAACTAATGTCTTTCCTAGATGGATTCTAAGGTTATAATCAAATCTTAGTACATCTAGATGACTAGCTGAAAAATACATTCATAACAAAATGGGGCACTTATGCTTATCAAAAGATGCCATTTGGACTGATTAATAATGGTGCTACTTTCCAAAGAGCCATGGACATAACGTTAAAAGGTTTAGTAAACAAATCAATAGTGATCTACTTAGATGATATAACTGTATGTTCCAAAAAGCGCAACAATCATCTAAGAGATTTAAAGCAAATCTTTGAGTGTTGTCAAAGTTATGGAATTTATCTTAACCCTAAGAGATCTTTCTTTGCGTTAAGTGAGGGAAGCTCAGATTCATTGTTTCAAAAGCAAGGATTCACATAGACCCTGACAGAATAAGGGAAATTTCTGAAATACCTTTACCTCATAACAAAAAATCAATGCAATCCTTCCCAGGTCAGATAAATTTTGTTAAAAGATTTGTCCCTGACTTCTCATGAATTGTTTTACCTCTACAATCCATGATAAAGAAATTTATTTGTTTAAATGGGGACACTCAGAACATGAAGCTTTTAACTTGATCAAACAAGCAATCATAAATGCTCCATCTTTAGCCACCCCAATTTTTTCAAATAATTTCATTTTGTATACTTTCACTTCCAAGAAATCATATGCAACCATATTGACGCAAGTTAATGAAGAAAAAGATGAAGCCCCAATCTCTTTCTTTAGCTCCAATTTGTAGGGCGCTGAATTGAATTACTCAGATGTTGAAAAACAAGCTTTTGCCATTTTCAAATCAATAAAACACTTCAGACCTTTTCTCCTCAAAACCCACACCAAAGTAATAGTGCCATTCTCAGCATTGAGAAATCTATTAATACAAAGGGATGTAGGTGAGAAGAGAGCAAATTGGGTAACATCTTTGCAAGAATATGACATTGAAATAAAACCAGCAAAAATTATAAAAGGTCAAGGTTTTTGCAGGATGTTAGCAGGAGCATCTAATCTATCAGCACTACAAGACTCAAGTGATGTACTAGAAGTCTATGAGATAAGCCTTAATGACACTGAGTCAAGATATGTTGATATCATATTTTAATTAAAAAATGGATATTCCCCAACGCAATTAAATTAAAAAATGAGAAGGGCCTTGAGGCTAAAAGATAGACAATATCAAATTGTCAATAATTTTCTATTTAGAATAAATTATGATTCCATTTTACCTATATGTCTTGAAAAATCTGAGGCAGAAAAGGTCTTGCAAGAACTTCATGATGGACTAGTTGGTGGAAATTTTGGAGGAGATACCACCGCACATAAAATCTTACATGCTGGCTATTACTGGCCAACATTATTCAAAGATACACACAGTTATGTAAGAAGATGTAAATTTTATTAGACAATTGCTGGGAGACAAAGAAAACCCACATTACCATTACATGCAGTCAATATTGAACAACCTTTTGAGCAATGGGGATTGGATATAATAGGTGAGACCGTTCCTCATTCTTCTAAGTAGCATAGATACATCCTTACAGCAACCGATTACTTTACAAAATGGGTGGAAGCAATTCCACTCAAGATAGCAAATTCTGAAAACATTATTGAATTCATCGATCAATTTATCATAACCAGACTTGGTCTACCATTTGCCATGATGTTTGATAACGCGTCTTATTTTTTAGGCAATACCATGACAAAATTTTCTCTCAAAAGAGGTTTTAAGGTTAATTACTCTGCTAACTATTATCCCTAGGGAAATGGGTTAGCTGAATCTACAAACAAAAAACTCATAGGGATTATTAAACGAACTCTTGATTAAAGTCAAAAGAAGTGGCATAAGTCTTTGATATTTGCTCTGTGGGCATATCGAATAAATCATAAAGCTTCCATTGGCACTTCTCCTTTCAATTTGGTCTATGGGAAAGAAGTTGTCTTACCTACAAATGTGGTTATTCCCTCTTTAGCCTCAGTTCAGTTCGTTGAAGAAAATCCCTCCTCTTGTATGCAAGTTATACAGTTATAAATCCTTAAGCTTGAAGAGGAAAGGGAAAAGGCCAGAATCACACACGCACATCATCAACAGTTAGTCAAGAATTCCTTTGATTCAAATTCTGTAAGTTCAAAATCTTTTCAAATCGGAGACCTAGTATTGAAATGGGATAAAGCCCATGAAGAAAAAGGTAAGTATACCAAGTTCCAACAAATGTGGCTCAACCCATTTCAAATTGTGGAACAAATAGGCCCATTAACATTATTATTGTAGGATTTATTAGGTAAGAGAGAATCTCTACCTGTTAATGGGTAGATTTTAAAGAAATACTTTCCATAGAAGATGATCTCTTCTGTTCACTGTATATTATTGCCTTTATTTTATTTTTCTAGAAAGAATAATACAAGTTGAAAAACATTTACTTTTGGCTTTAAAAATGATAGTCTCTTTTTAATTTTGGACTTTTCACTTGTATAAGTAAAGAATGCTATGAAAGTGATTTTCACATATGAAATATATAGTTAAGCTATATTGCTCCAAAACTACCTGTTTTCTACCAAAATTATTTGAACTTTGATGACACTTAACTTTAGAAAGAAATCTTTCCTCTACATCAGTCAAGAAAAGTATCAATAATAAAACAAAGTCTCTCTACAGAAAAACATCCTCAAACTCTACAATTGTCATCTAGAAGCTCTTAAGGAGCTAATGATTCTTCCCACCTAATCAACTTTCATTTTTAGAGTGTAATTCTAAAATATACTTAAACATAAAGGATAAGAGGTCTCATCAAGAACTGGCTTACCATGATCATAAGGTCATAACTAGCTGACATTACCAATACTGCATATCAAAACAGGGTAATGGCTTGAGATTGATAATAAAAAAGACAAGGGGTCTCATCACGAGCCAGCTTGTTCAGTTAAGTTATAAATCAAATGAATGACATTGTCAATTTTGGTCACCAAACCATGACATTGTCCTTTAAGGGTTAAAAGATAAGAGTTGAAGAAAAAGAATTGTTAAAAAGTCAATAAGTATATAAATTTGAGCTTATCTCTAAAATTGCATTCTGGCCAAGGTGGGATACTAAATCATTGATGGCTAAAAGGTAACCCTGTCGAGGTTATTAATGCCTCCTGGCAGTAGAGGCTCTACCTATGACAACTGAGTATACCAAAACTGATCTGAAACGATCCCCCCTATTTTTATCTTTAAAACAAAGTAATGACTAATGTAGACAAAGTAATTTTCCTATGAGCTGAGAATAATCAAAAGGATGATGATTAAGCAGATATTGTTTAAATATTCAAAGAGTAGTATTACTTATCTTATATTTCATATAAATTCTATTTTCTAAATCATCTTTATTTCGGAAGTTTTAGAAATTTCAAAAAAACTCTCAGAGATAACTGGTTCTTCCAAGTGAATCACCAATTATTGTGCTATTCAACAAGCCCCCATTTGTTAATAGTATTCGTCAATATTGCATTAATAAATGGGGACCCTTTAAAAAATATTTCCAAAATAAGTTTAGCATTAAAGCATTTTATTTATTAACTGTGGAATAAAACAAGATATCAATCAAACCCCTTTTCAAAAGAACTAGTAAATGGTTGCCTTTCCCACATATCATATGATTAAGCATGATTGAAAGCTGTACTAACCCACCAAATCTAGAGAAAATAAATCAAAGAAGGAATTCATGCTAAAACACTTTGAAACTACTAAGTTTCTTATATAAACTAGGTCCTTAGGTATTTCTCATCAAAACTAAGCCTCGCATCGCACATCACTATTCATAGAAGGCACAACTTGATAAGTTACCTAAAAAACAAGCGAAATGCGAAATTACGATTCCTTTACCGCATTGCATCTCAAGTATTTAAAATAACACCGCAAACTTACCACCTGTCGAAATTGTGAAATGCGATCAGAACATGGACCCACTCCCGACATACATTACAAAAAAATGTTTAGGTCTGCCACTTAGTAAAAAGGTCTTTACATAGAAAACCTAACAAATGAGTTTTGTCTTAGAAATAATAAATGAGTGTCTCACATCTTGCATCTCGCATATCTCAGAAACATAAGAGACAATAAGAGAAGCAAAAAGGCATAATGCAATAATGCGATCTGTGATATTGCTTCACAATTCGCAAAATCAGCATTATTGTAATTCGAAGGCTCGCCACCCTAGAAGCTCTTTTCCTAACTTACGATGTGGAAATTTATGAGCATTAAAGCTAAGAGATAATGAACATTCGTGGGAATTTAGTGAAGGTTAATGTCATTTATGCATGAAAACCCATTTAATGTGACATGATATCTTCTTACGTGCATTCACATAAAACTCCTTTTATCACCTTTACAAGTTATCTGTATCATTCTATTTCACGTTCATTATTATCTCTGTATATCTGATAGCTCTTGTTTTTCTCCACTTTCAGGAACAATCCACAAAGCAAATCTTTTAGAGTAGTGGTGAAGAAAGGCAAGGCAATCGCATCTAAGAAATCAGAAATGATTCCCCTAATTTCGGATACAACATGCAACAGAAATGGAGGAATCTCTACATGGGAAACCATGTATAATATCTTAGAAGAAGAGGAACCAAGACTTCTGGAAACAAATATCACCGTTAATGGTCGTGATTCCTTAGATGCCTCCATTTTTGAGACGGAATGATAATTTTTGCATCGCATAGCTGCATGCCCAAAGATAATCCCTTATACATATATGGTTAAATGGGTTATTGATGAGGCCGATATCTTAGACAAAGAATTTAGAGAACCAAAACGAACTTGAGAACTAACTTGCAACATACCTGTGTGACTGATCATGAGGGTTGCACAATTTCTGCCTGGAGGTCGTGTTACACAGTTATTTGTCACTGTCCTCATCTCAGTCCCTCTACTGTGTCATGTATCAAATAAACATGTCCATATCTTCCCACTCATGTAAGAAGATTAAGAAAATGCTCTCTAATGCTGAATATTGACCCTTTTTGACTAAGTTCCTGCATCGTCGCTAGTGAACCCTTAAAACGCACGATGATTGGTCCAAATGCATTGCCTCCTTGTGATGTCGTCACTAGTCCCTAGTTCATGACTTGCAACGATCCAGATTTGGCGAATTAGTTCAAATAGTCGGCCTTCTGGATGTTTCTAGAGCTGGTTGTTGGGTCAGTTTGGGTCACCTTTCCACCTCTAGGATGGTGGTTCCACCTTTTATGAAACCTCCCTTGAGGATAAGCTCCCTATCCCTCATTTCATGGAGTCTCCTCCTCCTATAAAAACACTCACCATTGCTATAATTTGCTAGTTCTTGAGTTCTTTAGTTGGGCAATGCTGGCTTGTTCTTTTGAGTTTGCTTTGAAACTAAGTAGATAGATTTGGTGTGAGTGTGAAAAGTGTGGAATTTCTAATAGTTTGGTAAGAGGTTGTGGGGTGCCTTAACCTTGTATTAGAGCTTGTGAGTGAGAGAGAGATATCATCTATTTGGGAGACCCATTATTGAGAGTGAATGCTTGAAGAAACATACTGGCTAGACCCCCTGAGAAGGCTTGCGACGTCAAGACTCGATTGTAAGCTTTGCTCTTAATTAATTTTAATACAATCAATGATGATTTCCTATATCTTGTGTATAGTTTACTTGATAGCTTATGATTTCTTGACTTTATAAGTAAATAGATCATTGTTGTTCTCGGTTACATGTTCTGTTGTTTTCTTGTGGTGTTTTAGGTCGATTACTCATCAAGGAGAAAGAAACAGAAGTTGGAGCAGTGCAATGGAAACTTCATCAACCACTGGTTTGAGGTAGGCCTCCAATGATGACTATTTAAGGTAATCGATTATTTTTTTGTCTTTGTTGGGACTAGACCCACTCTAGGGCTAGAGGGGTTGCCTCTGTCCGCAGAGGGAACAGTTTCCTTTATCACAAGTTGGCAACTCCACTAGGGAGTCCTTTGTATGTTTTTTCTCTTGTTTGATTTTGTTTGGTTTTGATTTAGTGTCTCTTGAATTGTGGGGTTAAACCATCAATTTTTGGGTTACCTGGGTCAATCTGGGAATTCCCCTTACTTTCTGGAAGAATACCCTGGTGTTTGTTTGGGAGTTTTCACTTATTTTTCCTTGTTTTCAAACTCGTCACGAGAAAAAGTTTTACAGTCGCGACAATGTCACCCTGTCTTCATTTTGTAAACATGTGTGTCGCTGATACCCTGTCGTACAGTCGTGACTATCCCTGTAATCGACCCGTCGCAGAATACAGGTGTACTCCTATGATGACATCGCTCTGTTGCTGTGAAGATTGGCTTACTGTCGCCAGTTGCTGGTTATATACCCATGACAATTCCTGTGTAAGTTGTTTTTACAACTTCACCTCCTGAATTCGCTAGTCTTGTTTATCCCCTGCTGATTTCCTCTCTCCCATCAGCTTGTTTTGATTGCTTTTGGTTAAGGTATTGTCTCTTTGGTTTCATTGAGTGAGTCTTGTGTTTTTAGACCATGTGACCTAGATCTTTAGAGGTTTCGTTAAGAAACTGTTTGCTTGGGTTACTTTTCTATCCAAGGTTTATCCATGACCGTCTTATTGATTTGCTTGAGGCCTTTTCGTTGCTTGTTTTCTTGCTGGTTGATTTTTAGTGTCGATTATTGAACCAATTTTTGATATTGATTCAATTTCTTCACTACCAAGCATAGATCACAATTGTTTGGATCGATCAGTTCACACTTGCTTGTTTGTCTCTTTAAATTCAAAAAAAAAAATTTAGGGATTACATTCATTTGATAGATGAAATTGAAAGTATATGTGCATTTCAAATTTTCATGTTTGAGAAACTGAAAAGCGAACTCTAAATCTTTCATTAGTAGTATTGATGCATCGTGAGATTAGTGTATTGATGCATTGTGTTTCTTAGTGTTTTCATTCACTTGTGTTTGCTTGGGAATGCACTTTCTACCCTCCTTTAAGTAAGTGTTCATTGAAATGAAAGATGCTTTACTCATTCTAGTTGCATCCTATGGTTTTTGATATACATACAGTAGGGCATGGAAATTGAAACCTAATTCAAGATCAACTCTAAAATTAACTGAATGAACTTAACAACGCATAACTTAATGCACATTATTTAGAGGTATAGCCTAGAGACGTGCTCCGGTGTCATTAAACCTAGTCACTATTGTTTTCGCTTAAGGTTGGGTGATTCCTCCTTCTGTGACTCAATAGCTGCTAGTATGGACTTGTGCTCCCAGTACCGTCGAGTATATATCAGGAGACCCCACTAGGTTATCATCCTACAACCATAGGAAGCCATGTCTGCCACCTTGCGAACCGTAACACACTGAACACAGCATCCAGGAAGATTCGTTGCCATACGGAAAGTCCTTGGTCATTTCTATTTCATTTGATCACCAAGATGTATATACAGTTTTATAGTTTGTCTGGTTAACCTTTTCCTTTTCGACTCCTTAAAAAAAATTTCCATCTGAGCACTTGTCCTTTTAGGCTCATTAAACCTCAAAAGAGATAGAGTCACCTTTTCATCCTTTTCTCGACTCTTGAAACATGAAAAGGTCTAGTTTTGTTCCTGTGTCATAAAATTATCGCCCGGGAAATATTCTTGGTAGTAGTTCGAGTTCTTGGTTACAGTACGAGTGTTTTACAAGCTTGTTCCTGATGGAAACTTTCCTCAAGTCTATTGGCCAAGGTCCTCCCCTTGATGGAAATCCTAGTCCATTTTTTCCTTTTGGAAATGTTGGTGCTCCATATATGGCAACATTGTCCTTACCTGGGTTAACCATCAGTTTTCCCATTTGGCTATTTTCAACCTCGGTGGTCCTGAGTGTCATGACTCCTGTTCCATTGTCTCCTTTGTATGAATCACAACACGATGATTCCGAGGTTGAGCCTGTGCCTTCTTCCCCTGTTCCTTCATCTTCATCTCCTACTTCGCCTGCTAAAAGTTCCACATCTGGTAACCAGGAGACTAGAAGAAGAAGAAGAAGTTTGATAAGCATGAGGCCACCTGTGCAACTATTGCTTCGAGTACATCTCAGGTCAGAACACCTCCTACTCCTCCGTGGAAGGTTAAGTTTCCTTGTAAATTGTGCAATGGTGACCATCTTCTTCATGATTGTCTTGGCATTCCCAGGATCTTAGAAGTATAGTCTCACGGTCTAGGTTGTCCCTCACCGTCCTCTGAAGCTCATGTTGATGTTCAATCCTCAACTGGCAGTGCTTAGAAGAAAGGGAAGATTCAATTCCCCTGTAGACTGTGTGAAGGCAACCATCCCCTTTACCTTTGTCTGCTCATGGATAAAGCTTCCACCATTTTGGAAAGTCATACAGCCTCTTCGCCTCCACTTCCCATTGGTTATCAGAGGCTCTCTTCAAACCCTCTCCCAGTTGACAAAGAGATTAACTTAGATTCTTCTCTTGTCCACCCTTCTCTTCTTGAACCTCGTTGTGCTCAACATGTTCTTGACCAACCATTGTTCGGAGAGAGTCTCAAAATGGATTCACCACCAAGGGTCCACTCTGTTCCCGAAGAACATCATGATTATACTGCTCATGTTCTTCTCATCTCGTTAGATTCTCTTAAGTCCGAGAACGACCCTCCTATCCCAGCTGATTCAAAGGGTCCTTCTTCGGTTCCTATTGAGCATGGGGGAAATCATATGATACCCCCACCAAGTAGTTCAGTCATTTCCTTCGACTGGAGTCATTTGACTGCATTCCGCCTTCCATCCTACGTGCCTTTCCAGATTACAGTACATGCCTATGATAAGGCAGTACCTGGCACTATCTTGGATGAAGGTGCGTTAGTTAGCCTCATGCCTTTCACTACTTGGCAAGCTTTGGACTCCCCACAGCTTGTGTCAGTCACTCAGAGTCTGTTGGCATTTGATGGAGGAACTAGTCAACCTTTAGGGATCCTTCCGAAGTTCCTTATTACTTTGGGAGGGAAAACCGTCTATATAGACGTGATGGTTGTCCAAGGTGCTTTAGATTTCATTCTTCTCCTTGGCCAGGATGATATTTATGCCATGGGGGCTCATGTTTCTTCACTTTTCCATGTGGTTTGTTTTTCACACGACGGAAGAATGGTGACTATCGATCAATTTTCATTCTTTAGTCACCCAGTGCCTCCTGTACCACCACCATCCCCCATTGGTTCTTATCCGCAAATAGTACCTTCCTTGCCACAGGTCAATTATGTGGCTACCTGTTCCACCTCCGCATCTATTCATGATCATGAAGATGGTCTCGTACATCGTGTACTAGGGGCATTGGAACCTAATCTATCATTGGTACTCAACGACATGTGTTCATCCCATAGCATGGTTCTTCCTTCTAGTGAAGATCTCTTGGGAGTCATGTTCTCATATGGCCAATGAATCAGGAGTCTCGAGGATAGTTTGATCTTGTGTCAACCTCGTTAAAAAATGAAGCAAGGATCATTGAGCATAGTTCTCGACCTTGTGTCAAGCTCGTAAAAAAAATGAATCAAGGAGTCTGAGGATAGTTTGATCTTGTGTCAACTTCGTTAAAAAATGAAACAAGGATCATGGAGGAAAGTTCTTGCTCTTGTGTCAACCTCATTAAAAAATGAAACAAGGGTTATGAGGATAGTTCTTTTACTGTGTCAACCTCATTAAAAAATGAAACAACTCCCTTTTCCAAATCAAGTCTTTGATTAAGATCTCGTAAATTATGATTCGTGTCTTTCCAAGATCTCGAAAGTGAACCTTCATTCCATCCACCTCGTTGAATGCAATGAAGCTTGGGGGGCATGTACCTCGATTTGTGCCATTATGCTGGGGGCATGTGAACTTATAACAAGCATATTTTTTCGTTTCAAGCTTGTGTAAACATGAAACTGAATCCAAGCACAGTTCTCCGTGGTTCAAGCTTGTGTAAACATGAACCCATACCCGATTTACATCTCATTATCGTTGTTTTTATCCGCTATATTATTCTAGATGAGCCTTGGTTGTTTTCATTTCATCATCGCCATCTCTTTGGACGATCATATGCTTCCACTTGGTTGTTTTTCCTTTCCTGAGGGACCGCAATGATGAGTGGTTTTATTAGCTAGCCTCTTGACCATTATATGTTTTGAGCAGTTCCACCATTGCCGGAACCAGTTGCTACCCTTTATACCACTTGTTCCTCTAGGATGAGTCTCCTTTTAAGCTCTTTTCTGACTCGTAAAAGATGAAAAGATTTTTGACTTTTTCACTTTTAACTCATTAAACGGAATAAAAGGTGGTCCATTTTAAGCTCTTTTCTGACCGTATAAACATGAAAAGATCGCCGAAATTTTGTCATTTTGAGTTCGATACTGGTTATGAAATGACGTTTCTTCAATCACTTTTTTACTTTTTCGGATTGGGGCCACTAATTACGAAAAGTAATCCTTGATCGTAATGGTCAAGCGGTTCTCTTGAGTATTATTTTATACTTTTTCGGGCTCGAGGGAAACAAATTTATGAAAAAGGACCCCCTGTAGTTTTCTTTTCCATGCCTTTTTCAAACTCTCTAAACATGAAAAAGACTCCGAGTTTTCCCTATGTCGGACTCATTAAACCCAGATGACATTGGACTCGTCACCATGATGAGACTCGAGCTTCTCCTCCCTAGGGCTCGTTAAACTATTACTAGGTTGGACTCGTCTGAAGGTCGAACTTTTATCACAAGCATATGCTATCCCCTTCAAGCTTGTTTTTCAAAAATGATTGGGGTAGTTGCCAGCAATGGTGGGCGAAAAATTTGGAACTTGTCATTGGTTACTTATGGCAGCTAGTCACTCTTGAACATCGACACTTTTGCTTCTCATCGGGTTGGGATATCCTCACATTGTCATTGGCCTTCCAGTGTTTTGGGTTGCCATTTTGCCTCATTCCATCTGGTCCATGTTGTCTCCGTCAGAGCTCCGATCCCTTGGTACCAAAATGCTGCCGCATTCCAGAGTCGTGTCGCCGATATGTTCAAGAGTATAATCCTTATGTAGCTCACACCCTTTCCTCCTCCTCTGATGTTTTGTTTCACCATCTACCACTTGTTCCTTATCTCGTGTCATTGATGAGGGAAAAAGTATGGCCCTCTTGCGATGGATCGTCTCCTGTTGACACCAGCTTATTATCCAAGAGATTGATCTAGAGATCCCTTTCAGTACCTTGGATCTTGCATGCCTCAATGGAAAGTTCTTTGCGCCTAATGACAAACTTTCATCATTGGTCTTCAATTGGGTGATTCCACGAGTGTTCGACTTTAGCTCATTTTTAACACTTAGTGGATTGTATTGGACAGTACCTTGAGAGCCATTGGCATTATTGGTGGTTTCTCTCATGCTTGTTAACGGTTTTCATTATTGACTGGTAATAACGCGACTTTCTATCATGCTCGACTTCATCACATTTGTTCGCATGCTAGAATTTGTACTTAGATCGGTTAGGGTTTCAAGACCCCGAACTAAGATTACATACATTCGGGCTGCGTGGATTGATTCGTGGTTACATATGTGACTCTTTGATTGGATGGTTGCGACCATACCTGAGTCTTCATGGATAGCTGCGACCATACCTTTATCATTATATATGGTCTTATCAACTGGGTGGTTGCATCCATATCACAGACCAAGTTTCAAATGTCTTTTGGATGGTTGCGCCCATGCCTAGACTACATATATTTCACTATCAGAGATATTAGTTGTACTTGCGCCTGTAGGTTCTTCAAGATGGTATTCCATTTCAATCATGGTTTCGTGAAGCATTTCACCCCTCCCACTCTCTTGGGCTTCATGCTTTAGGGGGCATCTATTACACAGTAATTTTTCACTGTCCTCATCTCAATCTCTCTACTGTGTCATGTATCAAATAAACATGTCCATATCTTCCCACTCATGCAAGAAGATTAAGAAAATGCTCTCTAACATTGAATATTGACCCTTTCTGACTAAGTTTCTGCATCGTCGCTAGTAAACCCTTAAAAAGTGTGACGATTGGTGCAAATGCATTGCCTCCTTGTGATGTCGTTGCTAGTCCCTAGTTCATGACTTGTGACGATCTAGATTTGGTGAATTAGTTCAAACAATCGGCCTTCTAGATGTTTCTAGAGCTGGTTGTTGGGTCAGTTTGGGTTGCCTTTTTGCCTCTGGGATGGTGGTTCCACCTTTTATGAAACCTCCCTTGAGGATAAGCTCCCTCTCCCTCATTTCATGGAGGCTCCTCCTCCTATAAAAGCACTCACCATTGCTATGATCTGCTAGTTCTTGAGATCTTTAGTTGGGCAGTGCTAGCTTGTTCTTTTGAGTTTGCTTTGAAATTAAGTAGATAGCTTTGGTGTGCGTGTGACAAGTGTGGAATTGCTAATAGTTTGGTAAGAGGTTGTGGGGTGCCTTAACCTTGTATTAGTTCTTGTGAGTGAGAGAGAGATATCATCTATTTGGGAGACCCATTATTGAGAGTGAATGCTTGAAGAAACATACTGGCTAGACCCTCTGAGAAGGCTTGTGATGTCAAGACTCAGTTGCAAGCTTTGCTCTTGATTCATTTTAATACAATCAATGATGATTTCCTATATCTTGTGTACAATTTACTTTATAGCTTATGATTTCTTGACTTTATAAGTAAATAGATCATTGTTGTTCTCGGTTATGTGTTTTGTTGTTTTCTTGTGGTGTTTCAGGTTGATTTCTCATTGAGGAGAAAGAAACAAAAGCTGGAGCAGTGCAATGGAAACTTCATCAACCACTGGTTTGAGGTAGGCCTCCAACGATGACTATTTAAGGGAATCGATTGTTGTTTTGTCTTTGCTGTGACTAGACCCACTCTAGGGCTAGAGGGGTTGCCTCTGTCTGCAGAGGGAACACTTTCCTTTATCATAGGTCAAGAGACTGACTGACAAAACTGCACGAGGCATAGTCTAGACTGTTGGGAGGTTGATTGACTGTTGGAATTGCGCAAGGCACAGTCCAGCCTGGCCTGTTGAGGACTGAAACTATGTAATGCAAAATTTTAGTCAGCAATGACATGCAACTAACAAACTGCATTGCATAGTTTCTGGGGCCACCGGGAAACTACCTCCAATAATTGCGCAATGAAAGCCTAGAGGTCAGTGCTTGGCTAGGCTTGTGAAATTTCTGCAGGGAAGGTAGAGCCTTCACTTCCATAAATCTGTAGTGCTAGCCAAGAAAGGCATGGTCCGCGCCAAGGTAGCCTAGTCCGGCCGACAGTCGACTGAAAAAATGAGAAGTCTGAATGCATGGTGAGATGAGTGGAAACAAGAGTGAATGATCATTCGTGCAAACAACAAGTGCAGGATTCAGGAAACGGGAAGGCATGCATGTGTGTGAAGCGAGTCGTCGCAATGACGACTATCTATGAAAAATGGTTTCATGCATGCGACAATAGTGAGATGTTAACAAAAACTGAAACAGTGCTAATACAAGCTAGTATGTATCAAAACGAAAAAAAGCACTCATTAAAATCAAGAAGACAACATTCATATGAAGCGAAACACAAAAAGTGCCAGAAACGCAGTGCAAGTCATGAGTAGTGGGCTTACCCTAAGACAACTGAGCTGAATGTGCCGACAATTACTAGATGCAATGTGGGATGTGAAAGCTGCAAGATCCATGTGAGGAATGACCTCCCCAGCATCCAGTTGATGAGTTTTGATAAGATCAAGGTTGTGATGCACATGCCACAAATCTAGGAAAAGAGACACTTGGTGGGAGATTTCTGAGATGATCCTTGCATGCGACCTCCAGTTACTAAAATAGATCCCTGAATCAAGGGATTCCTTTGGATGTTGCCTTGGTAGGAGCATCCCATGCATGCAAATCAATTTTGCTCAGTCTCGAAGGGAATCAGTCAACTCAATTGCACATGCAAGAGCCTGCTCAACTGTTGGGAGAAAATGCACATTTTTGGAAGGGAGTTGGGTTGGATGCCCAGGATATTTGTGCAATTTTTGGGTAGAGAAATTGATTTCTTCCTAGTATTGTACAATTCCTGGGCTGATCATCCCTGCTGGGAGGAATTGCGTAATTTTCTGGATAAAGCTTGACTGGAAAAATTACACAATTCTAGAGCCTATCAGGTTGCCAGAATGAATTGTGCAATTTCTGCAGGGAAGGATGGTTGCCCTCTAGAATTGCACAATTTCTTGAGGGAGCTGATCAACTTGTAGCTAGACCAAGTCTGGAGAAACAACCTATGAGGGGAATGCAAAAGGCTTTGATAGACAGGCTGTCTTTCTGGAAGAAAATCACTGAAGCTTGTGTACTTCACGAAGCAAGACATGTTGCTATGAAAGGTTGGTAGGGAGGCTCTAAAACAAAGCTAAGAAAAAATTTTGGAGGGTGGTTATAGCTGCTACAACACTTGGAGACACACTGGTAGAACTCCAGCTCTCTGAATGGAACTTGTTCATGAAAAACAAGTTTAACACCTCTGGAAGTATTGTTCAGTTCTTAGTTCATATTTTTTTCATACTAGCCTGATTGTAAGATGTAGCATCTGCCAAGATCTTGGTCAATTGACACACATTCCAGGCCAAGGCAACACAATTGTTTCGATTGGGGTTGAGGGTTATATTGGTGCACAAGCAGTATAATCGTCAGAGTCTTAGTTTCATCTCTAGTGTTACTCCACTGCCAGCAGGCCTGGACAATACCCTGACGGAGTCACGCAAGAACACATGCATTACTCTGCTGCGAGTGAGCCTGGTTAGTACCCCGATAGAGTTACTTGCATCACCTCTTTGCACAGAAAGCCTTTCTCTTCTTTTGCCTCATTCGTTTTTCATTTTTTGATTTTCACTTTTCATCTTTTTCATAACTGTGCATAGCACTTATTCATTTCAGAGGTGGAAGAGGGACCCTCACTTATTGAGAGTAGAAGAGGTCGTTCCTTCAGAGAAGTAGTTTATTATATACCTCTAACGTGCTTGTTAAGGTTTTCACCCTCACCTTACTCTAGTTGACTGAGCTAACAAGGGTTAACCCAAAAACAATTGACTAGAGTAGGTGACACTAGTTAGCATGCAGGAATTGTGTTTTCACCAAGTTTCACTTCGAATAGTACGCATTTTCCTTCAATGTATCATGGATTGAAGGTATTAGGATATTCCTACACATAGGAAATAGTTAAGTATAACTTGGTCTACGTAGAGTTAGGTAAAGTGTGTTTCTTTACTATGTAAATTTGTAACTTACAATCTGCTGGTCATGATATGTTCTAGACAGGAAGTGATCCGACGATTCATTCTCTCCTCGGTATTACCGACACTTGATCCATGGATTAACACCTGATTGGTCCATGATCTCTATTTAAAGAGCATGGAGGGTCATTTGTAGGGTAACTATTCATGAGAGAAGCTTATGTAAATTTTCATTCTTTTATTAATAAATTGCCTAAAGTGGCCGCATTGGCTCAGGCTGTGGACTATTTCCCCCTTTGAGGGTCTTAACCATGTCAAGAATACTGTTGTATTGATCTATGATCTATTTGTGAGCGGTGTCCTCTAGTGTTCTATCTGAGGAACTTACCCTGTAGAATCCTACATGATATTAGAGCCAAGTTGATGGTTGCATCCATTGGTGATCTAAATCCGAAGCCAGTGCAACTGCATCTGACTGTTGTTTCCTAGATCTACTATTTCTGACTACTTTCAGGCTGAGAGGACTGCTCTATTGTGTTAGGAGCATTTGTTCTAGTGAGGAACCCCTTTTGTTTCATGCGAAAAGGTTTTTGGTATCCCCAACTACATCATTTTTAAGATCTAGAGGTATACAATATTTATTTGCAGTTTTAGTTATTCATCTCTCAGTTTATTTTGGTTTATTTAGCTCTCTATTTTCTATTTCCAGATCTATACCTTTCATTTCTATGTATTCTCTTTTTTCTATGACTCTGTGTGATCTGGGCAATTCAAAAATAGAAAGGAAGGATTTTTCTCATGTGTATGCTCTTTTCTGCCATGCCTTAGTGTGATCTCGGAAAATCAGAAACATTGAGGAAAATATTTAGTTTCCGACAAAGCTAACTTCAAGCCATAAGGTTTGGCTTTTTTTGCATGTCCATGTTGGGTTGTGTGGTTTTTTGTTTTGTAGGCGAAAATTGCTTTTTCAAGTAAGCACGCATCCCAAAGCTTCAATGACTAAAAAAAAAAAACCCTTCCTCTTTTCAAAAAATTACTAACCTTTTAAACTAGCTCACTTGGTCCAAAGTTACTTTATGAGAATAGAGGTCTTGGGTTCAAGTCTTTCTTTTTGTTAAGTTACTTTTTCAAAAAGCACATGTAACTTATGTTTTAAAGTTACTTTATGTAAAAGTGTTCTCACTCATTATAAAAAGTGAGTCACTTATAATTCTAAAGTCTCTTTACCTTTTATTTTAGTTACAATTTAGTGGGTAGCTCATAAAGTACCATTGTAAAACTGACTTTCACTTATTTATAAAAGTGAGTCACATAAAATATTTATTTAAAGTGAGCTAATTATATTAAGTTTGGAAGGGGGAGGGGGGGTTGGATTTTTTTTTAAATGTAACATTATCATTCACTTCTGTACATTCACGCACTTCTTCAGCATCATCCACAACTTTTCTTCAAAAAGCCATAACTTCTTCATTCGGAAGTTGTTTTCAGAGCCATTTTTTTCTTGATCTTGTCTCTGTGAAACTCGAATTTACATCTTGACAATGTCTTTGTCAAGATGTCAGCATCTTTCTCCTCTGTGGGAATGTAATATAACAACATGATCCACCTCAATACATAATGATCTCTGAGATGATGATACCAGATATCAATATTCTTGGATTGATCATGAAAGACTAGATTTTTAGATAGTTTGATACAACTCTGATTATCAAAATAAATCATTGTCAGATCCATTTGCTGACCAAACAAGCCAAACAGGATATTCCTCATCTAGATAGCCTCACATGCTGCCTGACTTGTAGCCATGTACTCTTCCTCTACCAAACTGAGTGCAACCAATCTCTGTTTCTTGCTGTACCAAGAAACTTTTGGTGACCCAATACTAAAGATCCCTCCTGATGTTCTCTTCCTATTGGATGGACTCCCTTCCCAATCTACATCGGTGAAGCCTTGAGGCTTCACTCCCTTTGACTGTCTGTACCATAACCCAAACTGAGTAGTGCTTATGAGGTATCTCAATACATGCTTTGCCCCCTTCCAATATAGCTTCGTAGGCCTAACCATCGTTGGACTAAGCTAGTTAACTACATAGCACATATCCGGTCATGTGTTCACCAAGTACATGAGTGAACCCACAAGCTTCCTGTAAATAGTAGCTTCCACTACTTCCCCTGAAGTAGCATCCTCCTTCCTCTAGTTACCAGCTAGAGGAGTCTCCATGGGTTTACTCCTATCCATGCGGAATCTCCTGAGTATCTCATTGGCATACTTTCCCTGAGATAAAAAAAAATCCCCATCTCTTTGCCATACCTCCATGCCAAGAAAGTAATGGATGAGCCCCATGTCTTTCATATCAAACTCTCTTACAAGGTCCTCCTTGCAATATTTGATGAGATTCTCATCACTTGTTAGTATAAGATCATCTACATAAATTAAAATGAGCAACAACTTACCTTCCACCACTATGTGATACAGGTTCGCATCTGCTTCACTATTCATGAAGCCCAACCTAGTGAAGTAGCTATCTATCTCGGTGTACCAAGCAAGGGGTTCTTGCTTCATCCCATATAACGCTCTCTTGAATTGGAACACATGCGACTCACGGTCCAAGGTTTCAAAGCCTTCGGGCTACTCTATGTACACCTCTTCCTTAATCATGCCATTGAGGAAGGCAGTCTTCACATCCATATGATGGATCTTCCAACTCATCTGTGCTGATAATGCAAAAATAGATCTGATTGATGAGTACCTTGCAATAGGAGCAAAGGTCTCATCATGGTCAATCACCTTTACTATGAAAATCCACAAGCCACAAATCTAGCATTATGCTTTTCCACACTACCATCTGCAGCTTTCTTTACCTTGCAAATCCAATGGGAGCTCACAAATGACTTGTCCTCCGGTCTTGGGACCACATCCCAAACACTGTTTCAAAATATGGAGTCATACTCCTCCACCATTGCATCAACCCAACTCAGTTGCTTCACTACTTCCCGAAAGGAAGATGGATTTGCCACAACACATGCACCCATAAGTTCCATGTATCTATTGTACCTCTCTGGTGACCTCCTCTGTCTGTGCTGAGAAGTGGGTGCTCCCACATTCTCCCATGCAACATCCAACAATTTGTCAAGCTCTCTAGTGTGCTTTATTTCCTCTCTGGAAGACTCTGCTTGAGTGGATGTCTCCACTCTTTGAACCTCTACATGTCATTGCTCCACATCAATCTGAGGTCCCTCAACCTTAGGAGCTAAAATCTCCTCATTCGCATGTAGCTCAATATCCCTCTCAAGGGATACTCACATGGCATTCTCCTCATCGAATCGGATATCCATCCAAACCACTGTCATCTGACTGGTTGGCATGTACACCCGATAGTTGTGGGGTGTATCAATGTACCTGATATGAAATGATCATAGACTAAAACTGATGTAGAATTGATTAGCCATTAATGAACTGAATGTTAGCTGAAAGTGTAGAAATCGAGGAAAACTGCTTGAGAAGAAGACTTTATGACAGCTGATTAAACACAAGATATATGCATAACAAAAGTGAAAACAGTAAAAACACAATGATACTAGACAACAAAATTGATTACGGAGTTCGTCCCTCGTGGACTACGTCTTTGGGTTTGCTTTCAAGAAGGGTGACCGCTTTATTAGGATTGAAACAAAAAAGTTTGAATACACAGAGATTTGATCAGACTAAATGTGCATGTAGGAACTTCTAATCACTATCAATGGATAGCTCTCTGAACAATATTTCCAATGCCTATCACAGTTCCCAATTCCGACTCCAGATGCTCCTGTTACACTGAAAACAAAACTGCCTATGACCTCCAGAATCTGCATACGAAAGTTAAAATCACTCTCCCGTGATCAATGAAGGAAAATTTTCCTTGTAAAGGCCTACAGGTACATAAAAACCACCTTGGGCTGATTTCAGGATGAATTGGTTACTTCTGGTTAATTTTGGAACTTGGTCTTGTTGTTAACTAATACCTATGTTGGTTGCATGGTGGTCGAATTAGTTTGTTCGAAAAAAACCCAAAAAAACACCCAAAAATACATTTGATAAGAATTTAACTGCTGGCGGTCAGCTAACCAGGTGGAGGCAGTTCGGCGGTTGCGTATGACTAGCCGTAGCCTAACCACAGGTTGCCACCTTCGCAGTCTGCCCTAGCAGTTCCGGCGACCCTCGCGCTAACGGTTGCATGTGTCCACCCCTGCTGCGGTTCCGAAGTACCGATAGTTACCACCTAACCCCACTGTTAACTTTGACGGTTTCATTACCCTGTCACATGTTCTGTAAATGCTACCGCGTTTAAGAGCTAGCTGTTCTCTGATGGTGTGACAACCCGCTGGGTAACACTCACACCTGGTCACATGTTTCCGATGTAGTTAGCTGAATGGCGATTAACCTCATGGCTTTAACACTCCGACGGTTTTCAACTGGGTCGATCACATGAATTCTAACACGGTTAGGCTACAGTCAACTGTGTATGTTTATTGTTTATAATGTTTTGAATGTTTTATAATATAGCATGGTCAAGAGTTTGTAACGCTAGGGTTAGGACTTAGGTTTAGATAATTTTAGCATAGGTTTATATATAGTTTTTTGAAATACATATCATTGTAATGTACATAGATAGGGTTGCAACTTAGGTGATAGATTTGATAGTGTATTGGGTAGATTAGGATTAGGGTTTTCATTTTGTTTTCTAAAAACCCATGTACAAAATATTGTCATAGTGTGATGAAACCAATTACATATTGTTGACACAATCTATAGTTGTGAAGACAACCTTGATGACATATCGAAGCTCTGCCACAGATGATGCCCATGTAAACACCAAAACCTATGAAGATGAACGACAAAACACATGTCGTCGACCAATCCTGGTGGAACTGTCGATGAACACAAGTCTACGGCCAGGTGCTAACCCATATCAACTAAACGCCATGAAAACCATATTACCTGAACAACTTGATCCATAACTAACACTATCGAAGCTGACGATATCGAATTGAATTGATGACAACTCTGAACACTGACTATGACCTGTGCAATTGATCTGATGAGATCCTTCTGGATTAATCCTCTTCACTTGAAAGCTTTTGGACCACAAAAGTTTGACTAAACAAATAGTCGATGAGGGTAGGACTCCCTCTCTTTCCACCTTGACCTAATGATGTACCAACACATTCAGTCAATCACCTACAAGTGATGATCTTGATGATGCTTACCATGGCACATTTTGAGTCGGTGACCTGTTCCATCCATCTACAATATGAAAAACTTGCAACGATGGGCAAACAACTCATTATGAACATGGCAATTGATTTCTTTCCATGAAGAACCATGAGTTAGTGATTCATAATCTTTGAAAACAATCTCTACTAGATGTTGTTTAATACCATCAACATGTATAAACAATATATTTTGTGGAATGAGAGAGAAAATCAAAGACACTTTGGACATCAAACTAGCTACTTAATTTAACATACTTTCCCGATTCCTGATTACTAAGTGAACTTCTGCAATGATCCCATCAAGTTGTAAGGTGAAGTTTGTTGCAACATAGTTTGTCTTTGAAAGTATTGGTTTAGCTGTTGATTTGTTTGAATCACTTTTCCTTCATTTAAATGATGTTTCCATTGATTAACACATTCCTCTGATGTAGAAATTTTGAATAATATAACACTTATTCACAAAGATTATCCTGATTATAAACTATTTGTGGAATGCATGCATAATACATAACCTCCTCTACCATTGATCATCAATTTGCGGAATTAAAACACAATTGCATGCGCAGATTGAAACATCAATCACACATATCAACATAGTATGTAATGGGGAAAGCATACAGCTGAAAACCCCCAACTATCTGTATATTATAATGATAGAGAACATGTAACAATACATAGTACAATACTCCTCACAAGTACTCAGTACTATCTCCACCTGCTACACACAAAACCAGCTCACATCTGAACAAGTCACAGGTTCAAATCTCCTCCACTATTTTCCTACCTCTACTACGCAATCCAAGTTGAGAATAGATCCAATCCAAGTACGAATTCCCTTGCCTTGTACTGCGCAATCCTCATTGGTAATCTCAATCAAAGATTGTGCAAATCTCATGCACAGCTATAGTCACAACTGATAGTAGTCTCACCCTTTCACCCACCTCTAACACTTGTCTCCACTGAACTGTCCATGCACTGAGTTAACTGATGTATTCTTTAGTTGATTTATGACTTAATAATTAATTCACATCACTCATCACTAATGTATTTGTCAATTATACTAAATACAACTAGTTCGACTAAGTCAAACTGAACACAACTCCATCAACTCCTCAATCAACTCCACCAAACTCAATCACTTGAGTTCTAACTGAAGTCCATCATGCAATAGCTCAACTAACCCATAGGAAAAATGTATTTCCTTCTAGAAGTTGCATGTGCCACATCCGTAGCTCGAACTGAAGTGCTGCAAGAGGATAAGATAATGTTTATTGTCCAAATATTATTAAGAGATAATAATATTCGACTGTTCTATTTTTTGACTGGCAGTCTAAAAATAGACTCCGCCCATATGTCTAAAAATAGAGATCCATCTATTTTTACCAACATGACCAATCATCCATAAATAGCATCCTGCAACTCATAGACCATGATCCATTTGTCTAAAAATAGACATAGTCTAAAAATAGACTTTGCGCCAAAAATAGCCTGCGGACCCACTTAGTGAAGGTGACTTCTTTTCACTAAGCTCCATCATCTTGTTGCATTTTCAGCACTCCCTCTCAACAAGATATGGATTATCTGCAACCCCTATCCTACCTCTGTGATATTCGAATTTTCTCATGGTGAGCACCTTCGTCAAGATATCAGCATCCTGATCCTCCATGGGAATGTATGAAAGTAACATGATTCTCCACTGCACACAATCTCTGATATGATTTTACCTGATGTCAATGTGCTTGGATCTATCATGAAATACTGGATTAGTTGAGAGTTTAATGCAACTCTGGTTATCACAATAAATCACAGTAGGCTCCAAGTGTGACCCGAATAACCCGACCAGGATCTTCCTCATCCATATAGCCTCACATGCAGCCAAACTTGCTGCCATATACTTGGCCTCTGCTGAACTAAGTGCCACGGATCTTTGCTTCCTACTGTACCAAGAAACTGCTGTCGACCCGATACTAAAGACCCCTCCAGATGTGCTCTTTCTGTCCGTTAGGCGCAGGCATCCGTGAAGCCACATAGCTTCACCTCATCCTCCTGTCTGTACCACAATCCATATCCCGATGTGGCTCTGAGATAACGCAATACATGCTTGCTTGCCTTCCAGAAGAGCTTGGTTGGCTTAACCATAGCTTGTGAAAGCTGGTTAATAGCATAGCATATATCAGGTCATGTATTAACCAGATACATACACAACCCCACCAACTATCGATAAACAGTGGCATCCACTACCTCCGCTGAAGTAGCATCCTCCTTCCTCCAACCTCCAGGAAGAGGAGTATCAACAGGCTTGCAGCCATGCATGTTGAACTTCTCCAGTATCTCCCGGGCATACTTACCCTGAGAAACAAATAGTCCATCACTATGCTGCCAAATTTCCAATCCCAGGAAATAATGAAGGAGGCCCAATTCCTTCATCTCAAACTCTCTAGCAAGATCCTCCTTGCATGAAAGTATCAACAGCTCATCTCCCATCAAAATCAAATCATCTACATAAAGTACAATGATTAGCAACTTACCCTCCACCATAATCTGGTATAGGTTAGGATCCACCTCACTCTTGGAGAATCCAAGTCTGGTGAAATAACTGTCTATCCGTGTGTACCAAGCATGAGGTGCTTGTTTCAACCCATATAGCGCTCTCTTGAGCCTGCACACATGCAACTCGCTGCTAAAGATCTCAAAACCTTCGGGCTGCTCTATGTACACCTCCTCCTCAATGACTCCATTGAGGAATGCAGTCTTCACATCCATCTGATGGATGTGCCACCCCATCTATGCTGAGAGAGCAAGAATCATCCATATGGAAGAATACCTTGCGACAGGTGCAAAGAACTCCTCATAATCGATCCCCTCTATCTGTGAGAAGCCTCGGGCAACAAATCTTGCCTTGTACTTCTCCACACTCTCGTCAGCTGCCTGCTTCACTTTGTAGATCCATCTCAAACCCACCACTGATTTCCCCTCCGTCTTGGGACAATCTCCCATGCACTGTTTCTGACAATCGAATCATACTCTTCCACCATGGCATCTACCCATGCGGGATCCTCCACAGCTTCCTCGAAAGAGGATGGCTTAGTCACGACACATTTTCTCACAAAAACCATGTATCTAGTATACCAATTAGGTGACTGTCTCTCTCTGCGCTGTGCTGTAGGTGGTCCTACAACCTTCTCTGCATCTTGAGCCAGTCGCTCAGCTTCTGTAGTGCGCTTTCGCCCTCTGATGGTTGGCGCTGCATGAGTGGTCTCTTCCATTCGATGAACTTCATCTTGTGGCTGATCCACATCTTGAAGCTCATCCTTAGGAACTAATAGCTCCTCATCTGCATGCAAGTGTGGCTCCCTCTCAAGCAAACACTTCATGGCTTTCTCCTCTTGAAATTTGATATCCCGTCGCACAACAGTCTTGCGACTGTTTGGCAAATACACACGATAGTTGTGGGGCATATTAGTGTACCCCACAAATATCCCAAGCTCTGCGATCGGCTCCAGATTCTTCCTGGCATCGTTCGTCACATGCATGTAAACAGGAGAACCAAAAATCCTTAAATGGGAAATATCAGGCCTCTTACAGGAATAAGCCTCCTCGGGTGTACTCATGCCAAGTATCTTGTGAGGACAATGGTTCTGCACATATACTGCAGTATTGCATGCCTCTGCCCACAAGTGAAGGGGTAGGCCCTGATCATGCAACATCGCCCATGCAGCACCCACGATCATTCTGTTCTTCTACTCAGCAACCCCGTTCTGCTGTGGGTTATGGGGAGCTATGAGCTCTCTTCGAATCCCTTCTGCGCTACATAAGTCCTTGAACTCTCCAGAGATGAATTCACCACCATTGTCGCTCCTAAGAGCCTTCACCTTCTTCCCTGATTCCTTCTCGACTAGTGCTTTGAACTCACAGAACTTTGAGTATGTCTTGCTCTTCTTCTGCATGAAGAAGATCCAACACTTTCGAGAGAAATCATCAACAAAGATCACATAGTACTTGTGCTTCACTGTTGAAGCTACTAAGAAAGGTCCACACACGTCTGTGTGAATTCTCTCAAGGATCATCATGGTGCTACTATCCTTCTCGTGAAAGGTGGCTTTCACAAATTTTCCCAAAGTACACCCCTTGCACTGATCTGACTGCACAAGAGTGCCTTTAGGAAGCCCAGTAGAAATCTGCTGCAGTATCTTCAAAGCTCCATGGTGAAGGTGGCCCAATCTCCGGTGCCATAGCTCGTCATCATCCGGGCTCACCACTCCTTCTACCTTGCATGCCATTGCTGTGCAGCCATCTACATGCAATTGATAAAGGTTCTTGACTCAAACCCCTATCTTCCGGGTTTCTCCAGTTGTCTTACTACGTAGGAAAGCCTTTCCCTCGTTGAAGACAACATCATATCCCTTGTCTTCTAACATCGCCACAGAGATAAGATTCTTCTTCACTCCTGGAACATGCATCACTTCCTTCAATATGAAGGGTTTACCAGACTCCCTCTCAAAGGAAATGGTACCGATACCGGTTGCACTGTATCTACCATCATCGCCCATCTCGATGTGCACTCCAAGATCTTTCTCATCTAGATCAGAAAAAAAATCTCAATCTCCTATCATGTGAAAAGACGCACCACTGTCCAAGAACCATACCGATCCCATCACACTTGATACCAAGCATGCAATCTACGAAAAATCTAGCTCAAACTGCAAGGCTAAGGCCTCTCCCGCTGCAGATCCAACAACTTGCTTATTTTTCTTCTTCTGCGGACAATTTGTGGCATAATGTCCGTGCTGGTGACAGTGAAAGCACTTCACCTTGGACATGTCCTGCTTCTTGCCTTTCACACCGGAATGAGAAGCTTTCTTGTTCTTCCCCTTCTTTTCTTTGGCAGCCAAAGCACAATTTTCTTCATCAGATGCCTTTGATGAAGATTCGTCCCTAGTATTCCACCTGATCTCCTCTTGCACGAGATCAGACCAAAGTGTCTCCCATCCTGGAAATTTCTCCCGACCATTGACAGAGTCCTGATAGGAATGCCAACTCTTTGGAAGACCAAGGAGAGCCAAGCTCACCAAGTCCTCATCATCGACAGTCACCCCCACACTTCCTAGCTCATCCCGGCATTGGGTGAACTTCGTGAGATACTTGGGCATACTGTCTCCATTCTCACACTTAATGTTTCTGAGTTTATCCTTGAGTGCCAACTTCCTCTGGTCGCTCTTGCTTTGGAATAAATCTGTCAACGCTTTCCACCTCAAGTATGGAGAAGCCTTTCCATGCAGGCTGGATACAATGTGATCCTTCACGCCCTCCAACAGAATCCTTCGACACTTTGCTGTCTTCTTTTGCCAAGCCTCAACTTGAGCAGCATCAGTAGGCTTTGGGACTTCAGCATCTATGAACTCCTTCAACCCATTGTGATCTAACACCGCCTCCATCCTGTCTTTCCATGCAATATAATTCGAGCTGCCTTCAAGGGCATACTCCAATTGCAATCCGTTGAAAGACATTTCAACTTCGACACCAAGAAAACACTCCTGCAAATTTGAATTCCACCAGCTCAAAACTCAACCGCTTCTGATCTAAAATTCGTGAGAACAAAGTATTTCTCGTACATAGATTGACTGTATGGGAATTTACCAGATATCTCACCTTCCAAAATAAGGATGAATCCAGAGGCTACCTGACCCGATTACAGACTCTGCCTGAAGAAATAAAATGTAATCACTTTCTGAATAATAGATCTGATGATCAACCTACTCTGATACCATGTAGAAATTTTGAATAATATAACACTTATTCACAGAGATTATCCTGATTATACACTATTTGCGGAATGCATGCATAATACATAACCTCCTCTACCATTGATCATCAATTTGTGGAATTAAAACACAATCGCATGCGCACATTGAAACATCAATCACACATATCAACATAATATGTAATGGGGAAAGCATACAGCTGAAAACACCCAACTATCTGTATATTATAATGATAGATAACATGTAACAATACATAGTACAATACTCCTCACAAGTACTCAGTACTATCTCCACCTGCTACACACAAAACCAGCTCAGATCTGAACAAGTCACAGGTTCAAATCTCCTCCACTGTTTTCCTGCCTCTACTGCGCAATCCAAGTTGAGAATAGATCCGATCCAAGTACGAATTCCCTTGGATTGTACTACGCAATCCTCATTGGCAATCTCAATCAATGATTGTGCAAATCTCATGCACAACTATAGTCACAACTGATAGTAGTCTCACCCTTTCACCCACCTCTAACACTTGTATCCACTGAACTGTCCATGCACTGAGTTAACTGATGTATTCTTTAGTTGATTTATGACTTAATAATTAGTGAATTAATTAATAATTAATTCACACCACTCATCACTAGTTTATTTGTCAGTTAGACTAAATACAACTAGTTCAACTAAGTCAAACTAAACACAACTCCACCAACTCCTCAATCAACTCCACCAAACTCAATCACTTGAGTTCTAACTGAAGTCCATCATGCAATAGCTCAACTAACCCATAGGAAAAGCGTATTTCCTTCTAGCAGTTGCATTTGCCACATCCGTAGCTCGAACTAAAGTGCTGCAAGAGGATAAGATAATGTTTATAGTCCAAATATTATTAAGAGCTAATAATATTCGACTGTTCTATTTTTTGACTGGCAGTCTAAAAATAGACTCCGCCCATATGTCTAAAAATAGAGATCCATATATTTTTACCAACATGACCAATCATCCATAAATAGCATCCTGCAACTCATAAACCATGATCCATTTGTCTAAAAATAGACTTTGCGCCAAAAATAGCATGCGGACCCACTTAGTGAAGGCGACTTCTTTTCACTAAGCTCCATCATCTTGTTGCATTTTCAACATTTGATGCATAAGTTCCCATTAGACACTTTGACACTTCTTTAGAAAATGCTTTGATATGAAAACAGATAGATTTCCTCTCCACTTGAAAAGAGGTTTCCAAACTGTTTGAAACATGACATGGCGACACAATACAAGAGAAATTGAACACTCACTTTCCCCAATACTGACCTTTATCCCTGCAACTATCAAGTTCCAAACTTAAACTAAATTGATTCATTCTGACATAAGGAAGAGGAGTTTTAGGCACACACTGTAATTCATGTTGTAATCCTTGCTTATGAATAAGATGTTTGGTTTTACATAGCACTGGAATAGTTTCTATGTCTTTAATCAAACCATCTTTAAGTTGAGTCTCATAACTTAAACAACCATCATGTTGATTGTTATGTTGTCTTTTCATACACACGATTACAAATCTCTTGTTTGAACTTATTAATCGCTTCATCTGATTAACATTAACTAAATTCAAGTGATTTTTTGTTTTGATGTGCCATAACCATAAATTCAACCCCATCTTTCTTAAGGTGATATTTATGTTCTCTCCTGTAAAATATTGCATCACAACCATAAAGATAAGGACTTCCTATGACAACTCCACATATGTCTACTGGAACCACATCTAATTCCACTTCATCAATGTAATTCGCTGTTATGGAAAATCTTAATAGACACTATTTGGTGAATTTTATCTGAGTTGATTTATTTAGCCATCCTAATGGGTAAGGTCTTGGATGATTCTGTGTTTCCAAACCCAAACTTTTAACTAAATATTTAGATATTAAATTCGCCCGTGATCCACTATCAAACATTGTATCTATCTTTGTATGCTTAGAAGTTATTCTTATGTTAAACAATTCAACTCTTTTATCCTCATGTGAAGGATTTATGTTTGAAGAAGATGCAATAGTTTTCAAACTTGAACCAGTGTCAGAAGCTTTACCTATCATAACCATGGTGGTTATCCTCCTTTCATCACCTGAATCTGAACCTAGATCTTGATGAACTTCTCCAATTGCCTTCTTTTCATCTTTTTCCTTAAGGAACTTTTTGGGCTTAAGTTCTGGATGAAGTTTCCAACACTTAGATTCATCATGACCGGTTATCTGGCAATGAGAACAAGTCTTTCCTTCTGAGCCATCACTGATTTCTTTCTCTTCGAATTATTCTTCCCCTTACTGTCATTGGAATATTTGATTTCCAACTCTTTGGATGACTGCGAAGAAAACTTGAATGGTCTACCACCTGATTCAATATGTATGGCCTGAACACACACTTAATCAAAATCATCAGGATTAAACATCAATAATGTATGCTACAAATATGAATGTAAACTGCCAATGTATTTTAACAAAGTTTCACGTGTATCTACTGAAATTCCAAGTGCCAATGCTTTCTTTCTGAACTCTTGAACACTCTGCCCTTTACCTTGCCTCAGATGCTGCCAATCAATAATAGCTTGCTGCACGTATCCTAAAGGATAGAATTGTTTCCTAAGAGCTTTTAAAAACATAGACCATGAAGAGATGACTTTTCCTTTACACTTTACATCTATCTAAGTTTTAATTTTCCACCAGATTAAACTTGTTCCTCCCATTCTAAGTGTAGGTAACTAAATTTTAGTTTTATTGCTAGAAATGTTCTGAATGCGACAATACAAATTTAACTGCTTAATCTAGTTATCTAGATTTTTAAGATTCATTTCGCCATCATATATAGGTAACTCAAATTTCACATCAAGTTTCAAAAGAGATGTTTTCTTAGGTTTCTTTTCCATTTCATATTTTGCACTGGAAGAAGAAGAAGAAGAAGATGATGATGGAGATGACAGAGGTGAAGGTGGTTTATCGTCCTTGCCTTCACCTTTGTCCTTCTTCGATGCCTTTGAAGAAGAAGCTACATCTCTCACCTTCTTGTCTTTGTACAGTTCTCCCAACATCTTCTGCATAGTCAAGAATGCTTGCTAAAACTATTCTTCACTCATCTTAGTTTCAGTGTTTTCACCTACATCAGGTCCTGACATGGTCGATTTATGAACGACTCGTTGCTTTCCAATATTTGGATCGATCTTCTCAAGGATTCCTTCTCCTTGTTGTGACTTTGACCTGGTTAACATTCAATGGAAAATTCTACAAACGCAACTGCTCCGATACCAAATTATATGATTTGAAATGATCATAGGCTAAAACTGATGTAGAATTGATTAGCCATTAATGAGTTGAATGTTAAAGAATTTAGGCTTCTATGATCCATATCAATTATGAGTTGAATGTTAGCTGAAAGTGCAAAAATTGAGGAAAACTGGTTGAGAAGAAGACTTTACAACAACTGATTAAACACAAGATAGATGCATGACAGAAGTGAAAACAATAAAAACACATCAATACCAGACAACAAAATTAATTACAGAGTTCGTCCCTGATGGACTACGTCTCTGGGTCCGCTTTCAAGATGGTCGACCGCTTTATTAGGACTGAAATATAAGAAGTCAATTACATAGATATTTGATCAAACTAAATATGCATGTAGCACTTCTGATCACTATCAATGGATATCTCTCTAAACCAGATTTCTAATGCCTGCCACGGTTCCCAATTTCGACTCCAGATACTCCTATTCCACTGAAAACAAAACTGCCTATGACCTCCAGAATCTACATACAAAAGTCAAAATCAATCTCCCCTGATCAATGAAGGAAAATTCATCTTTTAAATCCCTGTAGGTACATAAAAACCACCTTGGGCTGATTTCAGGATGAATTGGTTGCTTCTAGTTTTGGTTAATTTTGGAAGTCGGTCTTGTTGGAAACTGACACCTAGGCTGGTTGCATGGTTGTCAAATTAGTTTGTTCAACAAAAACCCAAAAAAACACCTAGAAAGACATTGGATAAGAATTTAACCACTGGTGGTCAACTAACTAGGTGGAGGCAGTTAGGCGATTGCGTGTGACCAGCTGCAGTCTAACCACAGGCTGCCATCTCCGTGGTCTGCCTCGACGGTTTTGACTACCCTCACGCTAACGGTTGCGTGTGTCCACCCCTGCTATGGTTTCCGAAGTCTTGATGGTTACCACCTAACCCCGCTATTAACTCTAACAATTTCATTACCCGATCACATGTTCTGTAAATTCCGTTGCGGTTAAGAGCTGGCTGTTCTCCGATGGTTTAACAACCCGCTGGCTAACACTCACACGTGGTCACATGTTTTCGATGCGGTCAACTGACTGGCGGTTAACCTCATGGTTTTAACAATTTGATGGTTTTCAACTGTGCTGATCACATGAACTCCAACACGGTTAGGCTACAGTCAACTATGTATTTTTATTGTTTATAATGTTTTGAATATTTTACAATATAACATCGTTGAGAGTTTGTAAGGCTAGGGTTATGAGTTAGGTTTAGATGATTTTAGCATAGCTTTATGTATATTTTTTTGAAATACATATCATTGTAATGTAGATGGATAGGGTTGCAACTTAGGTGATAGATTTGATATTGTCTTTGGTGGAATAGAATTAGGGTTTTCATTTTGTTTTTTAAAAACCCATGTACAAAATATTGTCACAATGTGACGAAACCAAATACATATTGTTGACACAATCTACAGTTGCGAAGAAAACCCCAACGACATATCGAACCTCTGCCACAGACGACATCCATGGCGACACCAAAACCTGCGAAGATGAATGAAAAAACACATGTTGTTGACCAATCCTGGCATAACTGTTGATAAACACAAGTTGAAAGGTAGCTACTAACCCATATCAACTGAACGCCATGAAAACCATATTACCTGAACAACCTGATCCATAACTAACACTGTTGAAGCTGATGAAATTGAACTAAATTGACAACGACTCTGAACACTGACTATGACCTATGCAATTGATCTGACGAGATCATCCTGGATCAGTACCCCACAAATATCCCCAACTCTGTTGTTGGCTCAAGCTTCTTTCGTGCATCTTTGGTAACATGGTTATAAACTGATGACCCAAAAATCTTGAAGTGACCAACATCTTGCCTCTTATCGGAACAAGCCTCCTCTGGAGTCTTCATCTCAAGTATCCGATGTGGGTTACAGTTCTGAAAATAAACCGATGTGTTGCATGCCTTAGCCCACATGTGTAGTGGTCGGCCCTAATCATGCAACATTACCCTTGCTTCCCCTACTATGCTCTTGTTCTTCCTCTCAGTAACCCCATTCTGTTGAGGGTTATGGGGTGTCGTCAACTCTCATTTAATCCCTTCTAATGCACAAAAGTTCTTAAAATAATTGGAGACATACTCACCATCGTTATCATTTTGTAGAGATGCAATCGTCTTGCCAAACTCTTTCTTTTCCAATGCTTTGAACTCACCTGATCCTTTTTCTGCATAAAAAATACCCAACATTTACGAGAATAGTCATCAACAAATATAACATAATACCTGTGTTTGGCCGTGGATGCTGTCGAGAACACACATCTGAATGGACTCTCTCCAGAATAGACTCTGCTTAACTATCTCTATCTCCAAAGGAAGACTTGGTGTATTTTCCCAAAGTAAAACCCTTGCATGTATTAACTTTCTCAAGTGTACCTTTAGGAAGACCGGTGGAGATTTGTTGCAATATCTTCAAAGACCCATGATGAAGGTGGCCCAATCGCTTGTGCCACAACTCCTCGACATCTCAGCTCAACATATTTTCCACTTTTGAACTCAAAGCAACACAATCCTCTACATCTATCTTATAGATATTCTGAAGTTGAATCTGTATCTTCTTTACTTGATTCATGGCTATGTGTCGAAGGAACACCTTTCCTTTCAAAAAGATCACATCATAGCTTGTATCCTCAAGCATGGCAATAGATAACAAGTTCTTCTCCAGTCCAGGTACACGCATAACATTCTTCAAGGTGAGTGGAGCTACATGCTCCCTCTAAAAATTAATAGTGCCCACACTAGTAACACTATACTTACCGTTGCTATAGGATAAAATGCATGGTGTATGGAGAATGAAGATACCCTCAAAGGTCTTCTCGAGACCTTCGATAGACTATAAGATTATCTGCAACCGTCAAAAAGTTATATGCATGTTCATAAACAATAAATAACTATAAAAGTAGGATAAATAGATTACCTCAAGCCTCCATGTAGATTTGCTAGAGAGCACAATGCAGCTAGGCGGAAGTCCCCTGAGCCGGCTCCAGATCAAATCCTGCACATAGAAGAGAAAAGCATAATCACAACATGCAACTCTGATAACTAACACATGAATATATAAAAGAACATCTAGTTACACATAACTAAGCTACTCATGTTAAAAATTATTGGACAAACAAATGAATGAATGATAGTACCAACACCACGGAGTAGATAGTACAACTGCAGTTCTATATTAATGTTGAAAGAGTGATTACAACCATCTATTGCATCAACCTTCCCTTACCCCTCCAACTTCTCTCTCTCTCTCCCTTCTTACCAACTTCTTCTGATTTGAGACAATGCTCAACAATCAAGTATGCTATCCTTTCAAATGCTTTGACCTCTATCACTATAGCCATAGCTTTGCTTATCTAGCAATTGAGTTAGGGTTGCCAAGTTCCTCCTTGAGTTCCCTAGGGTAAAAGCAATGAAGTTGCCATGATTTTCAGCTCTTTCCCATTTGCCTCCTTCATTAGGATTAGAAATCCTCCAAATAGGTCGAATTTGGATGTTTCCTTGCTTTTCTTGAGTGATTTTAGGAACAAATATCTAGATATTTATGAGTCAATTCATTCCTTTGACCCTTAGAACTTCACTAGGATTCACTAACGCTGTTCCAGGACTAGAAACTTGAGTTAGTTGGGTCACTAATGCACCCTTAGGCTTGTAGAGAATCTTTATAGAGTAGGTTGTCTGTGCATAGCCAGTGTTAGTGTGGAAACAAGGCATGTGATTTTGGTATTTGCTTCAACTATCATGTCTTTCCTCTCTGATTTGATGAGGCGGTCAATTTGTTGTATAACAGATGCCCCCTAAAATATGAGATTAGAGGTTGTGACGATGGTCGAAATACTTTGCTTAACTGTAATTTTCCTTCTTCGACAAAAAGAGAGAGAGGATCAGAGCCGACATGACACAGGTAGAAGCACCTTCGTTGATGGTAGTTCTATGTATACCTTTACCTTTCGAAAAGATCTGCACCTGAAATGCAAGCTGGTGGGAAGGGGAGGTTTACACTTTTCCATGTCGAAAATTGCAAGCATGAAATCCTGTGGGTTGATACCACCAATAGCGGAAAGCAAAGCTTTCCTTTGTGCTGGGCATATTTATAATACTTCGAGCACTAACATAGCCGATGGTGCTTGCGCCAAGTCTTCTACAATGCTAGAGTTTTTGGCGGCACATGCAGATGTATTGTGCTTTGTGCATCGAAGTGCTTCTTTGGGGGGATAAATTACATGGTCAGCAACTGGCCTTTCGATATGCAAATCATTGGGCTGCTGTGGGTTTTGACTTGAGGAAGGTTCCTCTGCATGAGTGAAAGGAGCTCCATAGGATTTGGCTCTTATTTGTAGATCTACCATTTCAAAGGTGTAAATGGTAGAAGATCCTTCACCAGCTGAAGGATGTTTTGAACCACCATTTCCCCCTTGCGGGGGTTGGGGTTGGTTTGCAATAATGTTTTGTTGTTGCTGAGCAGGGAAAGGATTATTAAGGATAGCGGGGGTCCTACAAGTATACTTTTAAGCAATGAAACCTGTGCATTCCTGAAGACGTGGACACAGGTATGTCATATGGTCTTGCACATAGATTTTGCAAGGGAATCGGGCAGGTTTATCCTTTCCATCGTCAGAGGGCGCAACAGCCTTCTGCTTTGGGTTATACTGCTTTGTTGACTGCTCTTCAGAAGGAGCGGTCTTTTTCTTATTCTTCTTGTTCTTACCATTGGGATTTTGTGTAGACTGCATAGAGTTTATCACGGTGGTAGGAAGAATAGTCGATTTGGTAGAGGGGTCCACTAACATCTGGGCAATGTGACCGTTGAGTTGTTTTACAGCAGTCCAGGAGGTTGCGCTGACAATCCCATCGACGTGCACTCCAGGTGCTGAGTAGCAGAATTATTGGAGTTGTGAGGGGCATTGGGGATTACGGCGTAAAGAGTGCCAGACTGTGAATATATCAGATCTAAGTGCTAGGCATGATGTATGGATTGGTCTTCTATGACCGCACCACCTAAGGTGACATCCTTAGCAATTTTAGGGAGTAGGGACTTGCAGAACCAATCCGCTAAGAGATAGTCCAGGAGGGGAGCTTTTACTAACCTTTGCCTACGTCTCCATTCATGTATATGATTAGAGATGTGGGTGGCGGTATCCTGATGTAATGAAGTGAGGAGCTCTGTCCCAATCTCATAGAGGATGGGTAGCTGGAAGTGCTTTAGGAATTCCATTGATAAAGCATCGAAGGTGTTTACTGACGTGCATGGTAACTCAATGTACCATTTAGCTGTGTTGCCAGTGAGGGTGTAGGGAAAAAGACGTAACTGGATACTATCATCCACCATGGAGTTTGAAACACACCAAAGATGGTAGGTGGTGATATGGGGCCTAGATCCTCCCCTTGCTTTCCTTCGAATTTGGGGATGTCCATTGGTATCTTATGTAGGATTGGCAGCCAAAGTAAGTTGTGGTAGATGGGGTCATTTGTGAGTTTTTACAAGTCGGGTATATCCAACATTGCCAAGAAAGACAGAGAGTGTGGTGCCCCTAACTCGGACCAAGGCGATGAAATATGACTTGAGGAGCCTTGTGCTCCTCCCATCGTTTGAGTCCCAATATTATACATGGGCTGCGTGGTATGGTAGTTGCCTTGAGGTATGGAATTGTAGTGTGGATTTCCATGGGGATTTTGATACTAGGGTATAGAATTGCCCCCAGGATAAGCAGTGCCCCCTTGACTCATTTGAATTTGTGAGTAGAGTGACCCCATGGATTGGTTGGGACCTCCTTGAGGATTCTCGCTTGTCACAAAACTAACCATTTGTCCTTGATTGAAATAAGGAATGCTCATGTCAATGAACGACTGACCATGCATGCTTGAGAATGGAGGGGGAATTTTTATGTTCCCTACCAGCATTTGCATATTGGGAATTCCCCCAGATACTTGAATCTGGGGGCTTGAACTATACAATGGCAGCTGACCATATTGTTGGTGGATGGGAACCACACCCATATTGCTATATTGAGTGTTATAGGCAGTGCTGTATGTAGCACTTGTCGAAGGTATGCAGTTTGACACTAAAGGGGTGGAACCTAACATCGGCCGGGTTCCACTCGTAAAGGATGTCATGTGAGTGGTTGTACCTAGGACAAATGGGATAGCAGGGTTCGCCATCGATGGTGTTGTGGTGACTGTCGACTGGGGAAGTGGTGGAGGACCAAAAGTGTCCCTAAAGTCCCACGACCCGTTAGTCATCAACATGATAGATGGAAATGTTCTTACTACAGAAGCAGGAAGTACAGGTACCATGAAATCTAAGATTGGGTCCAACAAATTCGTGAGCAGAGCATTAAAGGGAGGAAGGAGTCCTTCGGTAAAGAAATTCTCTGGCAAACTTGAATCGTCGGTGGTCCAAACAGATCCCATGTGAGATCTAGGAGATTGATTCCCCGAAGTAGGGGAATCCAATTCACTACAGCTCGACGGATCTTCCATAATGAGTGGAGGAAGTCTTAGAAATCATCTAGATTGATGATGAGGGCTGGATGTAGCCACGGTGACCGTTAATTTTTATCAATAAATTTTATCATGATATTTGTTAAAATCTTAAATGATAACACTCGGGTGCCTAAAAAATATAAAAAATACACTAAGTTGATCAATCAACAAATAGAGGGAAATGACCTTGTCTAATAAGCATTGATCATTGGAGATGAAACCCAGTGTCTGAATGAATAACAGAGAAGGCTGGCCAGATGTACAGTTATGGTTACTCTAGAGCTTCGCCTGAACCTTAGATTGAGGGGCCAAGTACTCTAATGAAGATTAGCACCCTCCCAAAAACTGAAGAAAGAGTAGGTATGTCTGTGTTAGGTACTAGGGCAGCCCACCCCAGTCACCTTGTGTAAGTCCCTAAATTTTTGGCCACTAAGGATACCTCAAATCACAGACACCACCGGGGGGGACATATTTGCAGATAGTACGCTGTGTGGGCATGATACCTGAGTCCCCGACTCAGCTCCAAAATCCCCGAAGGGATCCCCAATACACAGAATACCCAAAGGGGATGTAAGAGAAGGCGGGCTACCTTCACTTACAGTCCGATGCTGTCTTGTATTTAGCTCCACTTTTATTGGAGTGATCCTGGTAGTATGAGTGTAGAAGGAATTTTCCCTCTTTTAATGACACTAGTGTTGGTTTCTGATCTTGGATAGCTTACTCACACTACCTATCCCAAGATCCTAGCCTGAACTAATGTTTGTTTGCTCAGTAAAGAGTTACTAATTGATTTTAGGTAAATTTTATGTGTACTTTTTTATTGTCTTTGGTAGGGGAGTTGAAGTTTGAAATGTGATGAGACTCTGACTCAAAAAATCATGCACCAGAGAATGTCTTAAAAAAATTTCAATTCGATGAAAACAAGTTGTATTCTACAAGTGAGAGTTTTTCACATATTAATATTCTTTCCATGCATCCTAATCATTTAACACATACGTAACCAATGGCCATCTTTCCAATGTTTTCCTAACAACTACTTGAAACGAAAAATAAAGCATCTTTTAACCAGCCAAATAGAAGAGTGAATAAAAATGTGGATCTTTCTTTCATAAAAAAAGCTTTTAAGAAAGAAAAACAAAACTTATTTCCTAAAAAAAACCTTTTAGGACACCTATTTTGCTAACAAAATGCAGTAACAGATCCTCTTTCAATCCATGAGCAGGCTTCCTATCCCTTTTGGTTTGCAGACATAGCTGGAAATCAAGGTTTTGGGAGATTAACGCTCTGTAGCAGTGGCCACAGAGAGTTACTAGGTCCACTAACACATTTTGTATGTAGACACAGAGCTTTATAAAGGACTATGTAGTTTGCTAACTTGCGTTAGTGTGGGGAAACAACTCAAAACAGGGCTTCTCAGATCAAATTCAATGATGAATAAATGTAGGCAAGATGTAACAATGTTTTGGTGGGTTAGAAAGGGAATGCAAAAGTATAGGGAGGTCTTAGAAGGAGGAGGAAACTGAGAACCATCCAGGTAAACTGGGAACTAGATGTATAGTCCCCAGTGGAGTCACCAATTCTACTATAGGATAAAATGCATGGTGTATGGAGAATGAAGATACCCTGAAAGGTCTTCCCGGGATCTTCGGCAGACTGTAAGATTATCCGCAACCGTCACAAAGTTACATGCATGTTCATAAACAATAACTAACTATCAAAGTAGGATAAATACATTACCTCAAGCCTCCATGTCGATTTGCTGGAGGACGAAATGCAGCTAGGTGGAAGTCCCTTGGGCCAGCTCCAGATCAAATCCTGCACATAGAAGAGACAAGCATAATCACAATATACAACTCTAATAACTAATACATGAATACATAAAAGAACATCTAGTTACACAATAACTAAGCTACTCATGCTAAAAGTTATTGGACAAACAAATGAATGAATGATAGTACCAACACCACGGAGTAGATAGTACAACTACAGTTCTATATTAATGTTGGAAGAGTGATTACAACCATCTATTGCATCAGCCTTCCCTTACCCCTCTGTCTTCTCTCTCTCTCTCCCTTCTTGCCAACTTTTTATGATTTGAGAAGCCACTGCTAAACTCTTCTTTGAATGAGTGTGGGTACACTTTGGGATCCCACATTCTATCATCTCAGATCGAGATAGTAGGTTCTTCAGTACATTTTGGTCTAGTCTCTGGTCGATGCTGGACACCAAACTCACTAAGTCCACAACCTTCCATCCTCAAACTGATGGCCAAACATAGGTTGTCAATAGGATGATTATACACATAATGCGCATGTACAACTCAAAGCATCCACGCACATGGGATGAGAGCCTCCTCTATGTTCAACATAGCTATAACCAGGCTCTCCACAGCTCGACTAGCCACATCCCTTTTCAGGTGGGCTTGGGATTCCAGCCACTATGTCCCATTGATGTGGCCATATCATTTGTAGCTACTCACGTACATTTGGCTCATGTCCAATCCAAAATAGATAAGGCAAACAACTTCATTGAGCACATCCAACATATTTGCCAGTAGGTCCATAACATTCTGGAGAAATCAAATGCCAAGTACAAGCAGCGACATGATCAACATCGAGTGCCACACAAGTTTTAGGTGGGCGACAAAGTATAGTTGCATTTGTAAAAGGAATGCCTTACTAGAGCCTATCAAAAACTCAAACCACTCCGATGTGGTCCTTACACCATTACCAAGGTTGTTCGAGACAATGCATTTGAGCTCAACTTTCCCCCATTCCTTAGCCTGCACCTAGTATTCAATGTGGATTGCCTTCAGCCATACTTTCCACCATTAGTAGACACATCTGAAATTGCAGAACAACCCACACAGATCAAGCACACTCTCCAGTAGAATATACAATTGTATCGAGTTGTCAAAGCAGGCCAACTCCTTCACCAGGGCAAGTGGCTCACCAGGGACCAAGTTCAGCAGACGTTTCCTCATCTCATGGAGGAACTCAATGCAATGGGGACCATTGCTTCCTAAGGGGGGAGGAATGATCCAGGTGGATATTGGTGGCCACCCACCAAGTCCAGTTGGACCCCCACCATTGTTTCTTTTAGCTTTTCAGTTTCCGTAATTGTAGCACAATTTACTATTTTTAGCAGTTTTTCAGGTCCTGAACTTTCGGAGCTGTTGGGTAAATGGATTGATGTTTCTCTTCCCAAAGTTGTAGTTCTCGGATAGATCTTTCTAACGAGATATTGTACGCATTAAACGGAGATCGTATGCCAAAGTTACGACCTTGGGAAGTTGATGTACCAGTTTACCCAAACGGGACCCACAGTTTAGCGTTTCATGTTCTAGGGTTAGGTTTTTGGATGTTTAGGGTTTTCCCATGTTTCTCAACAATAAATAGGCCTTTGAGCCTCATTGTAACACAGTTCAAAGGCATGTAGCTGCCACATTTCTTCTCAAAGATAAGCTACCATCGCCCTAGCTGGCTTATTTCCATTACTGTTTGTAAGCATATTTCAGTGTTTTACATTAATGAAATGAAGTATTATTTCCATTGCATCTCTATGTTTATGGTTATCTCTATAATTTATTGCATTCCTGTTTAAATCTGGATCACTAAATATAGAAATCGAGTTCTTCTCACATCTCAATTTTACCAATGGCATTCAACGGTTTAAGACTCGAGTATGCCCTTGATGGTAGCTCGAATTATATAGCTTGGAAGGATTGCATGGAAGTAGTATTAGAGGATAATGGTCTAAAGGACTTCATTGATCAAGAAGTCCCCAAGCTGACTGATGCTATAGAATTAGCGGAATGGAAGAAATGTGTGGCTAGATCAAGGAGAATCCTTCTAGAGGGAGTTCGAGACCACATAGTCTCGAGTCTCCATGGGAAGGAGACACCATTTTTGATGTGGAAAACATTGAAAGATCTATATCAGAACATCAACGATCAGAGGAAGTTGTTGCTGACAGACAAGCCTTGGAAAATCAAGTGTGAAAAGGGTGACACGATCTCTACATATCTGAACAAGCTCACCACTTGCAAGGACGAGCTTGGAAGTGTAGGGATCATGACAGCCGATGATGATATGGCGAGTCTTGCACTCCTCGGTCTTCCTAAGAGCTGGCATAGCTACCAAGACTCGGTTAATGGAAGAGAAAAATTGCCAGATTGGGAACGACTTTGGTCAGATTTGATGCAGGAGGAGATAAGAAGAAGCACTAGAGATGGATCCTCATCAAAGCAATATGATGAGGAAAATCAAGCCTTTGTGAGTAAGGCGAGGAAAGGGAAAGGGAAGGTGTCCCATCCCAAATCTAGTTCTTCCCATGGTGGAAAGAAGTTTGATAAATCGAAAGTGTGATGCTTTCATTGTCATGAAGTGGGCCATTATGCTATGAATTGTCTACAGAAGAAATCTAAGAAAGGATCCTCGAAGGGATCTGATGGTGAGGCATTGGCCTCACAGTTTGAGTTGGATTTCTCTCTTATCGCATGCATGGTTTCATCCATGGTGGGATGTGTGTGGTACCTGGATAGTGGAGCTTCATTCCACATGTCAAGTGACAAGAATCTTTTTAGTACCTTGGAGGAGAAGGATCTCCATATGCAGATCGAGATGGGCAATGATGGAAAGTACCATGTTTCAGATAAGGTACAATTGTGTTTCAGAGGGAACATGAAGCTCCCCTCACCCTGATTGATGTAAAGTATGTACCAGGTCTGAAGAAGAATCTTGTGTCTATCACTATGCTAGAAGATAAAGGCTATGATGTAATCTTTAGTAAAGGAAAGGTATTCCCGAGGCATATTGGTACTAGACAGACAAAGTGAATTGGGATTCGAGTAAAGAATCTCTACAAGCTGGAGGTAGATGACTGTGCTGCATTAAGTTCCAAATCTGAGATGGTGCAGAGCTAAGATGTTGGTGAGCTATGGCATAGAAGACTGGGCCACTTGCACCATGGAGCCCTGAAGATCATGCAACATATTTCTACTGGACTTCCCAAGGGAAAACTGGAGCAGACGAACACATGCAAAGGTTGTACCTTGGGTAAGTATGCGAAATCTTCCTTTCTGGATTGAGATAGTAGAGCTAGAGCAATCCTAGAGTGAGTTCACTTAGATGTTTGTGGACCCTTCTCTACAACCTCCACCGCTAAAAAAAGGTACTATGTTATTTTTATTGATGATTTTTCTCGTAGATGTTGGATCTACTTTATGCAAAAGAATGATCATACCTTCTTGAGGTTTTGTGAGTTTAAAGCCTTGGCATAGAAAGAATTTGGAAAGAAAATAAAAGCCTTGTGTAGCGATAATGGTGGAGAGTATGTCTCCCAACAGTTTAAAGACTTCTGCGCTACAGAAGGAATTAAATGGGAATTGACAGCACCCCATAACCCACAACAAAATGGGGTGGCCGAAAGGAAGATCAGATCGATTGTGGGAGCAACTCAAGCGATGTTGCATGACTAAAGCCTACCACTGCATTTGTGGGCTAAGGCATGCAATACAACAGTATACTTGCAAAACAGAAGCGTGCACTGTATACTCAGAATGAATACACCTATGGAGGCCTTTTCCGTAAAGCGACTAGATGTGAGTCACTTTTGAATCTTTGGATCATCAGTTTACTGTCATGTGACCAAAGATGCCCTGAAGAAGCTGAATCCAATAGCTGAGTTGGGAATACTTGTGGGGTACACAGATACACCCCATAACTATCGTGTGTACCTGCTTACCAGTCAGAGGACAGTGGTATGCAGGGATTTTAAGTTCGACGAGAAGAAAGCCATGTGAGTATCACCTGAGAGGGAGGTCAAGTCGCATGCAGATGAGGAACTTTCAGTTCTTAAGGAGGAGGAGCCTCAGATTGATGCGAAGCAGCCACATGTAGAGGATCCGGGAGTGGAGAAATCCACTCATGTTGAGACTTCTAGAGATGGGCGAAAACGCTCAAAGGAAGCTGACAAGTTGATGCTAGATGCGTGAGAGAATATGGGACAACCATCTTCTCAGTGTAGATAGAGGAGGTCACCCGAGCGATACACTGGGTACATGGCCTTGGTTGGGGAGTGTGTAGATACCGAACCTTCTTTGTTCGAGGAGGCAGTGCAGTAACTAGTTTGGGTTAATGCAATGGTAGAGGAGTATGACTCTATCATTCGGAACATTGTGTGGAATGTTGTCCTAAGACCTCAGGGCAAGTCAGTGGTGAGTTCCAGATGGCTTTACAAGGTAAAGTTGCCGCTGATGGCAGTTTTGAGAAACATAAGGTAAGGCTTGCTGCCTGTGGTTTCTCACAAGTTGAGGGGATCAACTACGATGAGACCTTTGCTCCTGTAGCAAGGTACTCATCTATCAGATCGATGTTGGCACTATCGGCTCAGATGGGTTGGAAGATCCATCAGATGGGTGTGAAGAAAACATTCCTCAATGGGAAGATTGAAGAGGAGGTGTACATTGAGTAGCAAGAGGGTTTCGAGACCTTCGATCATGAGTCACATGTGTGCCAACTCAAGAGGGCTTTGTATGGGTTGAAGTAAGCACCCCGTGCTTGGTACACTAGGATCAACAACTATTTCACCAGGTTGGGCTTCCCCAAGAGTGAATCAAATGTGAACCTTTACTACATCATGGTAGAAGGTAAACCATTGATCATAGTTCTTTATGTCAATGATCTGATTTTGACAGGTGATGATCAGTTGATCCAGCCTTGCAAGGAGGACCTTGCAAGAGAGTTCGAAATGAAAGACATGGGTCTTATGCACTACTTTCTAGGCATGGATGTTATATACCTAGGGGGGATAATATGGAGTACCAAGGGTGGTACCCAAGGTAATAATGTAATAATGGGATGGGCCATAGTAATAAATAAGGTGGTTAACCCATGTCATGTAAGGGACCACAAGTAGTTAATAATAATGTAATGGGCCCATGGTATTAGTTGATGGTATGAGGGAACCATGGTAATGACGCATGGTATTGTATGTATGAGGCCTATATAAAGGCTAGAGACTCCACATGGAGAGATATGAAGAGAAGTATTCTTGTATGAACAGGCATATGGCTTGTGGAGTGTTCTCTTTCTTTAAGGAGTGAATGTATGGTGTTGCCCTACCTTAAGGGTTTGATAATAAAGAATCATTTCATATTATTCTTGGGTTATTTTCTATTCTCATATATTCTGGGTTAGATCTACAACAAGTGGTATCAGAGCACTTTCTTGGGCAATCCGTGGAATTTTTTTTTTTTCATTTTTGTAGGGATTTTTTGGGTGGCGAATTTGCAGATCAGATTTGTACATTTTGGTGCAAGATCTATAGAATCTAATTGCATATATATATTCCTTGTGCAAAAATAGCCGATTTCAAAAAAAAAATTGGTTGAATCAGAGTCCGGATGAAGGAGATATCGCTGATTTAAAAATCAGTGGGGTTGCAGACAATTTTCAGGGAAGCGAGTTTTGCGGCGCAGATCTAGAAGCCCTGGTGCAAGATCTGCAATCTTTGTGAAAAAGCACCTAATTTCAAAAAAAATTCAGTTGAATCAGAGTCCGGATGAGGGAGATATCGCTGATTTAAAATCAGCTCTTTTTTCAGAATTTTTGGGTGACGGCGGGAGAGTAGCAGCGCAGATCTGAAATTCCAGTGTCTGAATCAGGATTTCTATCACATGGGCAGATGCAGAATGATTGTTCCATTTCTAAAAATAGGTTATAATAGAGATTCTGAGTAATATTGATGAAACTGTGGCCACTTTAAATTTTTGCCAAGTGAGGAATTTTTCTCAAACCCTCTTCATGGAGATGCTATATTTTACAGGGAAAGATGATGGTCCTACTATTGAAGAATTCATACAGGGACACAAGTCCATACATGGGCCATATTGGAAGTTTTCAATGACGCTCAATCTGAGAGATGAGGCTGTAAATTGGTGGTCATCACTTAACCAAAAGCAGTTGACCAAACTTTCAGATGCAAAATTTGAAAAAGTCTTTTTGGACAAATGGTCTCGGGCTAGAAAAAAGGAGAATGAGACACATAAGGGGTTAATTGCTACGGGTATATCCTTATTGCAGATTCATGGATTGATTCAGAAAGAGAAGATCATTGTTTCTATCAATCCTAGTTGTAAACATAATTTTATCAGTGTTAATTTGGCAAAAAAATTGCAAGTCCCAGCAAAACAAATTGAACATACACAGGTTGATGATAAGGATGTTCAAATCTATAAGGATTTGAAACTTTCTATGGATAAGTATGTGTTTCATGGTGATTTTTATGCTTCAGATATGGATAACATGGATGTTGTTTTGGGATACCCTTGGATGGTATCAGTGGACTACTCTTTTGAGTAGATCTTACTACTTATGTTCTTCCCATGTTTCGGGGACGAAACATGCTTAGGGGGGTGGAATGTTATATACCTAGGGGGGATAATATGGGGTACCAAGGGTGGTACCCAAGGTAATAATGTAATAATGGGATGGGCCATAGTAATAAATAAGGTGGTTAACCCATGTCATGTAAGGGACCACAAGTAGTTAATAATAATGTAATGGGCCCATGGTATTAGTTGATGGTATGAGGGAACCATGGTAATGATGCATGGTATTGTATGTATGAGGCCTATATAAAGGCTAGAGACTCCACATGGAGAGATATGAAGAGAAGTATTCTTGTATGAACAGGCATATGGCTTGTGGAGTGTTCTCCTTCCTTAAGGAGTGAATGTATGGTGTTGCCCTACCTTAAGGGTTTGATAATAAAGAATCATTTCATCTTATTTCTGGGTTTATTTGCATTATCTTATACTTTTATATCAAATCTATAATATTCTGGGTTAGATCTACAACAATGGAGGTGTGGTAGAAAGATGGTGAAGTATTTGTGTCTCAAGGCAAGTATGCCAATGAGATACTCAAGCGCTTTCACATGGAGAAGTGCAAGCCCATGCAGACTCCTCTAGCTGGGAACTAGAGGAAGGAGGATGCTACTTTAGGTGAGGTAATGGCTGCTATTGTTTATCGACAGCTGGTGGGTTCAATTATGTATCTGGTGAACACATGACCAAAATTATGATTTGCAGTGAACCAGCTGAGTCAAGCTATGGTTCAACCTACCAAGCTGTTTTGGAAGGCAATGAAGCTTGTGCTGAGATACCTCAGAGGCACATCTCAGTTCAGATTGTGGCATAGACGGACAGAGGGAGTGAAGCTTCAGGGCTTCATAAATGTGGATTGGGCAGGGAGTCCATCAGACCAGAAGAGCACTTCTAGAGGAATCTTCAACCTTGGTTTAGCTACAGTTTCCTGGTACAACAGGAAACAGCTATCAGTTGCACTTAGCTCAACAGAGGTTGAATACATGGTTGCTAGTCAAGCTGCATGTGAGGCCATTTGGATGCAGAAGATTCTAGTGGGATTGTTTGGTCAGAGGATGGATCAAACTATGATCTACTATGATAATCAGACTTGTATCAAACTCTCTAAGAATCCAGTTTTTCATGATAGGTCCAAGCACACTGATATCTGGTATCACCATCTTCGAGACTGTGTGGTCAAGAGGGTCATGTTGTTGCTGTATGTTTCGACCAAGGAACATGATGCAGATATTTTAACGAAGGTATTTTCAAAATGCAAGTTCGAGTTCCAAAGAGACAGGATTGGGGTTATTGATAATCCCTTTCTTGTTGAGAGGGAGTGTTGAAAATAGCAACAAGAAATGCTAAGTGCTAAATTTAGTACTGCTATAAATAGAATTTCAGGATAGCTTCCTATTTTAGTTAGTCCTTGAACTAAAATAGAGAAGTAAAAATTAGAATTTGATCTTAGCAGCTGTTTGTAAAATAATTAATTAATTCATATTGAGTTCATTAGTTGTAGAAAATCAAACATGAAGTCTATGTGGGGACATGCAACAATTTCTCCATTGATTGAGGAATTTATCCATCAGTTAAAGAGATAAGGATGAGTTGTAATATTGAGTTGTAATTATTTGGCTCAGTTAACTGAGTCAAGTCTAGTTAAATTAATTCAAACATTTTGTTGAATTAATTGTGAGTTCAGTTAGTTAATGCATGCATGCATGTAACTGCTGCACTTCAGATAATTGAATATTCTCTCATAAATAACTCATGCATGTCAGTTCAAACAGAGACCCAGTTGAGATCAGATGGAGGGATAGTGTACTATTAGTTGCAGGAATATTCCATTGTGAATATCTATTGCATGCAGAAGGAATTCATTCCTTGAGGATTGCGTAGTTACTTCTTCAGTTTAGTGTGTGTGATGAGGCCAATTCACACAGGTAGCATCACTGGACCCCAAGAAAAACTATGCAAGGAAATAGGAGGCTTGGAGGGCTGAGGGAAGGCCTATGTTGTGTCTACTCAGTCTGTGAGCTATATTGTTTGATTGCAGAGAGAGCAGGATAGCTTGAGAGCTGATTCTGTTTGTAACTTGAACATATTTCCACTTGTATGATAATACAAAGATTGGGGTTTTCGACTGAGGCTCTCCATGGGTTATTCTTTTGTGTTCATGTGTGATTGATTTCTCATTATTAGTTATATGTGTTCTAATTGATCTTGCTCATATTTGATGAAGCTTCCGCAAAGTTTGTTGTAGAAGTAGATCTTGTATTTGCTTTAGTATATTGCATAATCTGTTGATCTACAGTGAGAATTTCTACACTTTTATTTCCAAAACTACTGTACCTACTATCCCTATAGTTATCAAAACTACACCTACATTAGGTCTATCTTCAAGTAAATCTTCCAGAACAGTTATGGTAGGAAGGTATGCACCTTTGGTGTTGCTAGTCCAGCTGAATGCTATGCCTGGAGATTATCAATAAAAAATTGTGACCTTTGATAACGCTGGTGCTTATACTGCTCAACATCATGTGGATAGGATGAATGATGTGTTTGACCTCCATGAAGTAGATGAAGTTGATGTTAAAATGAGATTGTTTGCCCAAAGTTTAGGAGGTGATGTTAAGAAATGGTTTAGGGTTTTACCTACAGGAGGTCTAGCCAAGTTTGATGCTTTCCATCGAACTTTATTAGCTAGATGGGAGATCAAGAATAATCCACTTCAACTCATAAATGAATATAAAAGACTGAAAAGAAAACCAAATGAAAGTGTGGAAGAATATTGTGAATGGATTAATACTATTTACAACACCATTACACAAGACATCAAGCCCTCCCCTAGCCTAGATTTGATTGATTTTCTAGATGGTTTCGATGTATACATGGAATATAAACTTAGAGAGAGAGTCCCAACATCCTTGGAAGAAATGCAAGCAAATGCAATGAAAGTTGAAGCTAACATCTTGGCCAGAAAATCCAAACTGAAGTCTGAACACAGGATTACCATAAAAGATAAACCTTCTACTTCTATTGTTGATCATAAGATTGATAACTTAGTTAGAGTAGTGAATCAAATGATGCAAAGAGTGAACTTTAATGACCATATTCAAGCAAGAGAAAACCAAAATTCCCCTCAAACTAGAAACTAAAACTCTAGAAGGAATGTTCCCCAAATTAAACAAAGAGAACAAAAGGGTCTAGACCAGTAGGTTTGGCCTCATTTTTAGGAAAATTACACATATTATGAGGGGAATATTGTGGAATATTTGGATGATAATCAAATAAATTTGTTTTGGATAAATGATGATGAAACAATTTTCCTCACTCAAGAGGAGTAGGAACTTTTTCTCATAGCCCAGACTGAATTGGATTTTGAAGAGTCAGATGAATACAAACAAGGGTTTGAAAATGCAATAATGGAAGTCCATAGGCAGTACAACCTTAGAAGCAAAAAGAATCCAGACACTCTTAATGCCAAAATCTCAGAACAACCTACTAAGAATTCATCTAAAAATGAACTTAGGAAAACCACAGATAGTCTTCCTAAGAAAACTGTGGATAATTATGGTAAGAAAAAGGTAGAAATCCCTGTCAAAAAGGTTGTTGATAGTGTTTCTAAAACTATTCAAATGGATGTCCCAACAACTAGTCAATAAAAAGATCCTATCACAAAACAAATTACAGAGCAAGCTGAACTTCCTAACTTAAGTAAGAATCAAGCATCTTTCAATATTGAGAATGAACTGGCAAAGTTGAAAATCCTTATTCCTCTCATGGAGTTAATGAACAAAAACATTTACAGACCCCAAGTAATGAAAGCCTTAAACATTGGGGAAAACACTAACTCTTTAAATCTAAATGATGACCATCGTGAACTCTTATTTGGGCTGGAAGTTGAAGGCAAACCATAGGAAGGAGTAGTTCCTCCATTCTATATTAGCCTCAATATTCATGACAAGATTTTCCATAATGCTATGTTAGATTTAGGTGCATCCCACAATTTAATGCCTAAAGCTATGATGGAGAAATTAGGACTTGACATTAATAGACCCTACAAAGACTTGTACTCCTTTGATTCGAGCAAAGTTAGATGCCTAGGTCTTATTAAAGACCTATGTGTTACTTTGGACCAAATCCCTACTAAAAGTCTAGTGATGGACATAGTGCTTGTAGACATTCCCCCTAAGTATGCCATGTTGTTGTCATGCTCATGGGGAGAAAAATTATAAGGAACCCTACAAATGGACATGACCTTTGCTCCCATACTAGTTTTTGGTCAGAAAAGGAGATTGTATAGGGAAACCTTAATGAAATTTATGGTGAGTACTCAAGACAAACCTGAAAATTATCCACTTTATCTGATCATTCAGATTTAGATTCATTTATTCTTTACAATGATGGGGATATCAAAAATCAATTAATCAATGCTGATAATGAGGTTTCTAAAACAAACCCAGCCCAAACACAAATAACAAAACTGAAAACTCCTTCTGAACCTCTTTGGAACATGAGTTTTGATGGCTCTTGCAGCAAGGATGGTGCTGGAGTAGGAATTTGGGTGGTTAACACAGGAAATAATCATGTTGAAGGTCACTCATATGTGCCTAATTTTCAATGCACTAATAACATAGCAGAGTATGAAGTTGTTGGCTTGAGGGGGCCTAACCCAGGTTCAGCATTAGTTAGCCAAACACATCCCTACACTACTGGCCCTTTCGGCATCAAACTACGTAGCGCGGATTGAAGTCTCACCCAAAGCAGTATGGGGGGATGCTGGAACCAAGTTTCTGCACCCTTGAGATGGTATGATGTTGGTTATTTCCAACTATTCCTGCCTTCACGCAGGTTTTTTCGCACTGTGTTATATCCTTCAATACCTTCGTGAAGTGTTACAATCAGCTTTCGCACAGCCCTAACCAGGGGCTGAAGTCCTTTCACGTTGCTAGAGCAACGATTTACATTGTCTCTCAAACTAGGCTAAGTATCTTACTTATTTTATTATCAGATCTTAGTTAGCTTCACATAAACAGATGTTATTACTTGCGTTCACTTAACCAATACAATTATACACATTCGTGCATCATATAAGCATTAGAAGTGAAATTCATACCTAATATAACATATGCATAAATAGGAAATAAGACGCAAAATTTATAGGAAACTTTTCTTTATTAATACTTCCATATGATTATAGACTCGACTCGCCCTGCGCACTTAGTTTGCAGGGGTCCGCACACTCAGCTACGAACTACTAGGCCTCTGTGCACTTAGCTACAGAGCCTCTCGCACTTTAGAGCTATCTCGCATACATATTCATTGCTTAGACATTCTCGGTTATTATATTTACTTAGAGCTTAGCTCTATTTATACAACCCCATGGTCTGTGAACCATGGGTAGATCTTCTATAGGTGACATTATATTATCAAAATAAGGGTAAACAACCTTATGAATCCTTAACAACTACACTCTCTATGCCCAGAAAATGCGGAGTATTTACACTGGAATTACAAAATTAGACCAAAATCTGGGCTCTAAGCCCCAAAACTACCCTTGGGGGATCTTGCACCCTATAGAAGCCCTCATTGTAGGTTTTCAATTGTTAAAAAAGTTAGGTGCTAAAAGAATTTATGTTCAAGGGGATGCCGAATTCATTATTAAACAAATTGAAGGAAAATATTTGGCTAAACATCCTAGGATGAGAGCATAGAGATATGTTGTGCTAGACTTCCTAGAAAGTTTCCTTGAATATGACCTTTCTGCAATTCCCAGAAACAAAACATCATTCCAAACAATCTAGCTTTTTCAGCTAGCTCTTGAAAATTGTCTTCTCTTAATCAAGAATATGTACTAGAGGTAAAACACTGACCATCTGTACCTGATAATGTAAGATATTGGCAGGTATTTGGAACTGATAAACAGATTGAGAGTTTCCTGCATTCCAAAGATGAATTTCAAGATGATAGTATTGAATTGGAATCTGAAGGAGATAGTCATATTATTGAACATTCTGATCCAGAAAGGAAACTAGATAATTTAGATGTAAATGCTCCCTTAGATAAAGTTGTAAATAAATCAGAATTGCTTGAAACTGACCCAGAAAAAGAAAAGTTTGAAACACTCTAGCTTAAAGATAATATTTTGCCTAGGGGTCTAGCTCCATTAGAAGAACAATTTGATTTCAATGATTTGGCTAAAAAGCCTAAGATTGAGCCCTCAAGAACAACAGTTGAAGATTGTAATTTAGGTATTGAGAAAGACCCAAAGACCATAAATTTGTCTAAATCAATCCCGATAGTTGAAAAACAAAATTATATTCCTTTATTCAAGAAATTTAGTGATGTTTTTTTTTCTGGATCCATGAAGATCTTAAAACATATGAAACTGAAATCATACAACAAAAAATTCCAATTGAGGATGTTCTGAAACCCTTTAAACAAAAACTTCGTAGAATAAATCTAGTTCTGATGCCTTTAATGGAGAAAGAAATCAAAAGAATGTATGATTCCAAAATCATAGTTCCTCTTAGGTACTCTAAGTGGGTGTCCAACATTGTACCAACTAGGAAGAAAACAGGTGAAATTAGATTGTGTATAGATTTCAGAAACCTAAACAAAGTTTCCCTAAAAGACAACTATCCCTTACCTAAAATGGATCATATTTTACAAAAGGTAGTTGGATCTTCTAGGATTTCCTTATTAGATGGATTCTCAGGTTATAATCAGGTCTTAGTTCATCCAGAGGATCAGGCAAAAATAGCCTTTACTACTGCTGAGGGTACCTTCATGTATGTGAAGATGCCTTTTGGATTAATGAATGCTAGAGACACATTTCGGAGAGAAATGGATATTTCTTTTGTTGATGAAATTGGCATATTTATTGTGATCTATCTGGATGACATAACTGTATATTCTAAGTCTAATGAAGAACATTTCATGCACCTTAGAAGAGTTTTTGAAAAGTACAGAAAGTTTGGGATCTCATTAAATCCTAAGAAAACAGTGTTTAGTCTTGAAGAAGGAAAGCTTCTTGGTCACATTATATCTAAGGAAGGTATCAAAATTGATCCTAAAAGGATTGAAGCTATTCTAAAAATAAATTATTGGACACTTCGTGAGAAGATTTATCCCTAACCTTGCAAAACTTCTTAGAAATATCACAAACATGCTAAAACGAGACTTTGAAATCAGGTGGAACATCGAAGCTAGGAAATCGTTTGACCAAGTTAAACATGCACTAACAAAGGCACCAGTCCTGATTTTATTAAATATTTTATAATTTTTTTCTTTGCTTTTGAACATATTGTTGCAGTTGTCCTTTTGCAGAAAAATGTTGATGAATATGGATAGCCCATTGCTTTCTTTAGCAAGGCTTTAAGGGATGTTGCACTCAAGTACAACATAATGTAAAAGTAGACTTTTGCATTGATAAAAGCAATTAAATATTTTAGAGTATATATACTTCATTCCCATATAATTGCTTATGTACCTAATGCCGTAGTTAAAGATATTTTGACACAAAATGGAACAGATGGCAAAATAGGCAAATGGATAGCTATCATTCTGGAATATGACATGGAAATCAAGCCAACCAAGCTCCTCAAAGGATAGGGATTAGCCAAATTGATGGCTGAATCTAATTTTAATGCTTTTGATATTAACTTTGTAGCTGAATTGGATGATCAAGAGGAACAAGCAATGATGCAAAAAGAACAATGCAAGAATTCCTTGAAGGTGACTGTGGTGGCCATTTATATTGGAAAACCACTGCCAATAAGATCCTAAGAGCTGGTTTTTACTGGCGTACACTTTTCCTAGATGTCCATAAATAGCTAACCTCTTTTCACAAGTGTCAAATCTTTGAGGGAAAAAGAAAACTTTTGCCTTTACCTTTGAAGCCTATATCTGTTGAAAGCCCTTTCCAATAGTGGGGATTGGATTTCATTAGAGAGATCCATCCTCCATCCTTTGCTCAAGATAAATGGATCCTTACTGCTACTGGCTACTTTACCAAATGGATTGAGGCCATTCCTTCTAGACCAGCCACAGATGCTGTGATTATCAAATTCTTGGAAACCAACATCTTGTCTAGATTTGGTTGCCCAAACAAACTTATTACAGACAATGCTATAACCTTTAGGTCTAAGAAAATGATATTTTTTTGCTAAAAATATCATATCACTTTGGGGCATTCAACTACTTATTACCCACAAGGTAATGGGTTGGCTGAATCTTCAAACAAAATCCTAGTAAATATTATCAAAAAACTGTTAGTAGACAACAAAAAGTCATGGCACAGAAAGCTCATAAATGCACTTTGGGCTGATAGGCTCACCACAAATAAATCTATTGGCATGTCACCATACCAATTGGTTTATGGAATGGATGTTGTTTTTTCATCCTCTTTGGGAGTCCCAGTCATGAAGTTAATTTAGGAATTACAGGTTGAGTCCAAATATCTTCAAAGGAGTATTGATCAAACAATCCAGTTGCAGCAATCCAGGGAAGAAGTTTATAATAAGGATCATGTAATTCATGAGAATATTAAAAAAGTGTTTGACAGAAAGACAAAGGCAGATGATTTCACCATTCATGATAAAGTCTTAAAGTGGGATTCAAGAATAGAGGATAAAGGGAAGCATGGAAAGTTTGATAACCTATGTATGGGTCCTTATGTAATTTATGCTTTTAGAGGAAATAATGCATTCTTTATCAGAAATTTAGATGGCACAGAATTACCTAGTGGACTTATCAATGGCAGGATGCTCAAACATTATTTTTCTAAGCATTAGAGATTTTCTTACCATTTATCATTGTATATATCATTGTCTTTATTGTGTGGATTGGGTAACCTATTAAAAAAAGTTGAAGCCCGCAGAGAATGCCCTAAGCTTATATTGATGAGTTACCATAAATACCGCAACAAAGAAATCATAGGTGGAAATTAATGAAATAAAAACTCAAGGCTATTGATCACATGTTCTTGGCACCTCACAAGGAGAGTTCCATCCCTAGCTAGAGCCACTATTAGGGTCCTATAATTTATAGGATCTCAAGGTAATTGAGTATTATATCTCAAGAATCCTATTTTATAAATAGTTGTCAATTTGCCAATGATTTCCAAATAAAAAGAAAAAAATAGAATATAAAATGAAAAGAGGGCATAAAAAAGAAAAATAAAGAGAAAAACAAGAATATTGAAAAAGAAGAAAAGATTGAACCCCACCAAAAGAAAGAAAATATAAAAAAAATGAATAATACTGAAAGCGTTGCAAATCTAAATGTCACTACTCATACATAGTTTTTGCTTCATTTCTATAAAATAAAGTTGTGTGCAGCTTGTTCAAAATGCCACAATCATTACCTTTAGTTTAATCATGATTAGACTTATCTAAATTTTAGTAAATTTATATAGAGAATAAAGGTTTATCCAACAGTTTAATATGGGTAAATCATTAGTTAGGTAGAAAATGACATTGACCCAACTGTTTAATCTGCGTCCATAGGAGAAATAAGGGATAGGTTAGATAGTTTTTCCTTCTACATAAAAATATAAAAGTGGGTTTTCTAGTCTAAGTGCACCCTAGAGATCAAAATAAAAATGCTAGTCTAGCGAAGGGTAGGTAGATTAGGTGGTTTGCTTAAATACTAGCATGCATGAATTTTATCCTAAGTTTGGGGATATGGAAAAAAAGGGGCAGAAGTGCAGGCTATGCATTATAAATTTCAAAATATTTTATTACTAATCCATTATCCTAAGTTCAAAGGATAAATATATGTGCGAGGATAAAGTACTTCATATCCTATATTTCCCCCTTATCCTAAGCTTGAAAAGGAAATTAAAAAATGCAAATGGACAAATTATGTTTGTCTTTTATGGTTAAAGATCAACACATTGAGTACCCTCGAGATTTGATCCCCTGCTCCATCCATGACCCTTGTTCTTTTTCGGCCCCCCTTTGCATTATCCCTTTATCGACGGGGGTTGGGGGGCGAGGGTTTGAAAAATGCCTATCTCGTATCTATTCCTACCGTGCCCCCACCACTCTTCCTCCACCACTCTCCACTTGCCACCTATCTAGGTTGTTGCGCCAATTAAATGCTTTCTCGATTAATACCCGTTTCTCATTTAATTTTTCCGGGTAACCATTTAGTAACATTCCTACGTCATTTTCAATGGGACTCTGTCACAAATGTTTAAATAAATCCAGATCCTATCATTCTAAATTTTTGACTTCTCATTGTCTTATGATATTCATAGTTTCCTCCAATGATCTCCATCAAAGCTTCTTCGCCACAAGGACTCTGACATTCATTGACGTGCCTGTTCCTTTTCTCCTAATAGACTGTTATCATTTCTAAGCCCTGTAAGCCTCATTTGCATATTCATTTTGTTTAGAAACTTCTACAGTCATGCCTCCTAAAAATAAGACCCTGGACCAGGCCATTAATCCATTAATTACACCTTCTATAGACCTCGATCATATCCCCTCAGTAGACATGGATTACAGAATCAACGAAACTTTGTGTGACTGTTATTTCTTAGAGTTGTATTGCTGGATAGAGGATAAACACATAGATAGGACTAATGAGATATGACTCTAGGAGTCAAACCTCCCATGCTATATCTTTCCTTTGACATTCCAAGCCACAAAATTTACTAGATTATGCCAATCTTGTTACGTTCCTACCCAAAGAGCCATAATTTCCCCTACATTTGACATTATTTTCACCATTACAGCCAAATCTAGTGACCAAATCATCTTGGCCCCTTATGTGGAAAATGCTACCCCTTTCTCCTTAGAAGCCCTCACCCAGCTTTATCAAAAGATGGATTTTGCCACCAGAGTTAGAATTTTTGAGATTTTCTTGCCAGAGAATGCCCAATTGCCCAAGAAGAATCCTCCTTGTCCTTCTTCCATTTTCCCTGATTAGGCCAAGAAGATTATTTCCATCCTTTCTTACATTATAGGCTATCATTCTGATTAGTGGGTACATGAGCCCATTTTAGGATTCCTTTACAGACAACAATCCCTCTATAATTTTCAATTTAAGTCAATTCTTGGCTGACAATATTCATGACCAATTCATCAAGTTTCCTACAGAGAAGGTGTTGAGTTACACAGTTTTATTTACATGTTCATCTACTATGAAGTAGAAAATTTCATTTTTGCATTGTAGAAATTGGATGATGTAGGGGGTCAACAACTAGTGATATTTTGGACCTCATTGGTCATTAAAGAACAACAAGAATTCACCTACAAGCAGTTTATAGAATACTTTGTTCATCTAGCTATGAACATTCTCCATAGTATAGTGTGGCCCAGGATCAGTGAGGAGATCAAAGAATATTGCATCTATCAGACCAAGTAAAGACCAGAGATTGGTACCTGTATAAAAAATACACAAAGATTAGAGTCTATGGATGTGAATTGGCCCCTTATAACCTCCCCAAATACCTCCCAATGAGGATATTTACACTGGAGTATATTAGGCAGATGTTGAACTTAGATGATATCCACTTTGTAGTGGCTAAGAAGAAGGCACAATTCAGAATAAAAACATAGGTGAGCCCATTTGTGTGCAACACAAGAACAACAGGTGAGGAGGAAGATAAGATACTGAAGGAAATGAAGTTCAGCTTGCGCTTCACATGGTCTTATGATCCCTATGGCAACATTTAAAAACTAAGAGTGGACCATAAGAACACTCTCTACATCCATACTTCTAGGCTAGACATATAATAATATGCCAATAAGTTGGAATGGGCAGAAAATACCCTGCAGGAAGCTAAAGAGCAGCTTGTTTCCACTTCGAGTTTGCAGACTCTTATTCCTCAGGAAAACTCCAGCAAAAGCCAGAGGGAGGAAGGGTCATCATCTACAACAAGGAGTGAAGCTAAATAATTTAGAATTAGTTACAGAAAGAGACCAAAGGTAACTCAAAAGCCAAAAGTAGACAAAGAGATTGAAGAACATGCAACTATCATCATCACAGATTCACCACTGTCAACCACCAAGTTCACTACATCTCCTTCTAAACCTTCATCTTCATAGGGTAATAAGGACACTAAGTTAGAATCACACACTTTCCAAATAGAAGAAGAAAAAAAGACAGTGTTTGATAGGTACAGAGAAATAAAGCCCAGGAATGAAATCTTGAAGAACAACACTTACAACCGATTATGGAAGCAGACTTCCAGCTCACAAAGTTGACTTTTTTCAGTGTTCGATATTGAGCATGGTAGAATACAGATGGATTTTTTTGAGGCCTAGACTTCACAACCTAAATCAGCAACTGACTACAAGAGCACCACCTTTGAGTTCAATACAAAGGACATACATCCCATTGATCAAATGGAGATGCACAGAAAAATTGCTGAGATGATATCCTCCACTCCGACTAATACTTCCATGTCCTTATCCCAATTGTAGGTTTATTTTGCAAATGTACATTCACAGTTGAAGATGGAGAAGGTCTCCTCTTTTGCCAAAGATAACAGGATCAAGTCTTTGGAAGACTTGGTGATCAAGATAGCGTATGACCCTAAAGATGTCAATGCTACTAAGGAGATTATCAGGAAGAAGAACTTGGACATTACAACATTGAGGAAAAAACTACAGCTACCAGCTATGGAAGAACCAATGACCAGGGACATTGAAGAAGGTGAAGCTCAGAAAGAAAACATGATGAAATTGATTATTGACCAAAACATACAGATCAGGTAGATAGAAGCAGAGTTGGAAAAAGTGGTTAAGGAAAAGGAAGACATCTTGAAGATGGCTTTTTTTCCCTTGGATGTTGTACCTCTTTCTCAATTGCCATCAACAGGAGAAACTACTACACCTACCACTTCAACTCAAACACCCAGTGCTAAACATGTAACATAGACACTGCAAAACATGTCATTGTAGTAAAAGGAAATTGAGACCTTGTAGGGCCAACTCAAAGCTTTGGAAGTCTAGAACGCCAAAGTTGAAGCTACTCGAACTTTTGAATTAGATAAACCTCAGAGACTTATGGAAAATTTGTGCCAGGTAGAGAGATACACTTCAATTGGCCAGACCTTGGCCCAAGCTAAGAAAACAATTTGGATGAACATACTTGACTCAATGAATGAGATTTGGCCTTCTGTTATAGACATTTTTGGGCACTGCAACCCAAATCATATATGTCCATAAACCAAGGGATTCTAAGTCCCTAAAAGTGTTGTTTCACACCTTAAAGGAACAAGGTCAGCTGATTACATCATCTCCCAGAAGTTCTTCATGGAAAACTGCTCAGAATTGGTCAAAATTGGACCATACAGACTTCTCAGTGCTAAGGGTGCAATGCATCTCACCTGCTCAGTGCAAAAAGTGTGATTCATACTAGAAAGCCCTTCTGTAGGGTGCGATGGGTGAGAGTAGACAAATGGCAGAGACAGTTTGCAAGGTGGATGATCATGGAATCTTCCAGAAACTTCTCCGGTGACATTTTCCTCTCTGAATTTTCCCAGGGATGAGTAAGAGATCATGGATCACCAAGTGGAACCAAGAACTATTAGAGAGAGGACACTAATCAAAATCCCAGAAGCTGACTCACCTCCCTGCAAACATCTATATATGGATCCCTCATCCCAGAGATCCAAAGGCTAGAATCTTGTATTTTGTAAGGAAGTGCTGTTGGTTTCTTGGTGGAACATCATAGTGTTGGGTGATCTAAGCTTTTCATGAGGTGAAAAAGGGCTTTCATGCTGGGAGGATGACGTTGGGTCAGATCAATGGGTTGTAATCCTCTTTGCTATTCTTTCTATCAATAAAGCTATTCGAGTTTTCCTCCACATTCTTGTATGTTCAATGATATATGCATTTGTGTGGTCAATATATATCTGGTCCTATATTGTTTATGATTGTAGATCTCTGTACTTCGATAGTGTTATGCTGCTTTGACTTTACAGGTGCTCTCTGAAGCGGGGTAAGCAAGGAAGGAGCACAAAGATCTATCAGAAGGGAGAGGAAACAAGCAAGGGACCAAGTGCAAGACTGAGGTTGGTATCCTTTGTTCCCCTCTTATCTACTTCTCATAAAGGAAAGCGAAAGTAGTTTTAGTTTGTTTGTTTCTAAGATAGCTACCTGTCTTATTGGGACTAGCAGCTCCGAGTGGACACTACATTTTCCGATAACAAAATGGCAAATCCGCTGGGGAGCGAATAGCTTGTTTGCTTGTCTATATTTATTTACTTTATAAACTACAGATTGAGCCTGAAGTCAAGCTAGCTAGCCTTCGAACTGCATTTGCTATGCAACTGCATAGTAGATCAACGCTGCTTCAGTCTATCTCCAGGTTTTGTTTATAAATTGAACAATTGATTTGCAAACATCCTAATTTCCCTAGTGGTGGCCCAAATAACCTCATTAGATCAACCCCTGTGATTTATGCTTACTGACTATCATTTGCTCGGCCTAAATCCCTAAACTAAGTTGCAAATTGTGACCAAGAACCAAGTTAAAGTCTTGTCCTGGTATCATCACATCCTCTCTTCAAGGAAATCTAGATGCATCACACCTCCCATGTGCAGTAGGTGAGATGCATCCCTGTTTCCCTGTGTTACAGGTGCGATGATCAGAAAAGGCTAATTTTGCCTCCAGATTTTGGTTTTTCTTCACTCTCTTCAGCTTTATTCAGGAGTTTTGCTGTCTGTGATCAGTATACCATTGTGGAAATTCCCTTCCTTTCCATGATTCCACCTCCATTGTACAAAGAATTATGAATGTTTTTATGTATTGTGCACCATTTACAGTTCTCTTTTACAAAGAAGTAGCTTAATTGAATTGTCGTCTTTTGATTTGAAAGTGTCGCAAGTGTCGTTTTCAGTCAAAGAAAAGAATCCTATTGTTCTTGATGGTTGATTACACTATTACTCTTGTATTTGATTTGAATTAGTAGTTTTTCAAGTGTCAAAAGCAGTTTTCAATTCAAAATCACAAAGTGTCGTCATTATCTTCCTTTCATTTTCGAAGAGAAAATCATTAGTACTGTCGTTTTGAAAAGATAATTTAGATTTGTACTCAGCATTCTTTTTGTCATTCACACATTATGAAAGCAAAAAACAAATACATTCATGTGCATTTGCATTTAGACTGCTTGTTGATTTGATTTAGGACAGTGCATCTAGTGCGTGCTCTCTGATCTATGTTGAAAGAATCTCATTTCTCTTTCCTTAGTAGCTAGGATTTTCATTGCAAAAAGAAGATTAAACGATTGTTTATCATCTTAGATCGCATTTTAGGAATTGTATATCTACATCACGCGGTGAACCTAAAAGGAAAATTTCTTAAGAAAGATCAACTGTAAAATAAATTCAATGAACATAAAAATGCTTTGGAACCTAACACACAACATTTAGAAGTCTAGGCTAGAGACATATTCTGGCGTCATAAAGCCTGGTAACTATTTCTTTCATTGTAGGTTGGGTGATTCCTCCTCTTTGAGATGACAAGTGCCAGTACGGACTTGTGCTCCCACATACCGTCGAGTATATATTGGGAGACCACAATAGGCTATATTCTTTATCCTTAGGAATCCGTGTTTGCCGCCCTATCGATCGCAATGCACTGAACACAGCATTCGGAAAGATTGACTGCCGTACCGTAAAAAGTATTCTGCAGTTTTTCGATTGGTTTGGTAATTCCTCTGTCTAGATTTCTAGAGTAGTATCTTTCATTCCTTTTCAGTCTCCTTAAAGGAAAAGGTCCATCTGAGCACTTGGAACTTCAGGCTCATTAAAAATCGAAGGCGACTAGAGTCATCTTTTTCTTTTTCTCGACTCTTAAAAATTGAAAAAGTAAGTTGTGTCAAAGCGTCTAAAATTCGTTTAATTCAGAATCATTTTCCCCTTTATTTTTAGTTGATCGAGTAATCTGCAATTGTGGAAGAAAGTCAATCAAAACCCTGTCGTTCACGGAGACTTACGAGTGAACCGTCTTTGACTCCGAAAATGAAACTATTCTAGACAAAGCAAACTCATTTAACTGTATCGAAGTCCCCTGGTCTGATTGGAACTTGCGCTCCAACGTCCTCAGAGACTCCGATTACTCCAATTGTTTCTGGCATCCCTGCCTCTACAGAAGATGTTCCGCAGCCACAAGAGGACATTAGAACTGATCCTAGTGTGACGGAAAAAACTTCTATTCCTGAACCGGCTCCATTTGCAGCTGATTCAAGAGGTGTTATTCCCCAAGCATCTGTCGCTACAGAATCTGTACCTTCTTCAGCACCAGAAATATTTTACGGACTTGACGGTCTACTTCTTCCACCTGGATTGATTGCTATAGAAGATATTGTGGAGGATCCTCCATCTAGTACTCCATCGCATTTTGGAGCTGGGATCACCCTATATCCTTCTTCATTAGAAGTTAGTCTCCCGTCATCAGAAGTTCCTGTAGAATCACTAGGAAATCTTTTGGATAGACTAGATATGTCTGAACAACCATTGACATCTAGGACTATGTCATCTAACGCAGTAGCAGCGGAACCTACTGCTACTACTCCAACGATGTTTGCCAGTGTACCATCTATCCCAACTAGCTCTCAATCGCTGGATGGAGTCCATCCAGGGGCTGTTTCGACAGTATGGTTTGGTCCCATTTGTTCGTCTGGAATAATATTTGGAATCTCTTATGTTGAGTCTCAGCAAATTGATCCTTTGCAATAGTATCAATTTGGGCAGTCTGGTCCCCAAAGGCAAATCATTCCTTTGGGCACTAGATTGCTGCCATATGGGGGGCAGTATGCCCTTTCATTGTTTCCCCCGGGAGAATAACCGTATGAGAGTTCACAACAGAATTTGGGTTATGCTGGAATTACATCCAGCGGTTGGGTGCCAATACTGCCTCAACAACCAAGAGTTGTATACTCAATGCAACAAAGTCTACCTGTGTCAAATATCCCCACTACACTGGCTATTGTGATAATGTCGCAAGTACAAGCGTTGCCTGTTGTATGCCAACCTCAAGTTTCTCAGGTCGTAATACAACAGCCTCTTGTCTCTACGACACACCTGCAATCACCGACTAGTGGTTCCTTAACTAGAATGACCCAGGCTCAAACGGGTACCATTACCCCTCATCTTGGTCAAACAGCCAGTATTGGACAATAGCAAATGGCTTCACAACCATGGCTGGTACAATATCAACAATCGCAATTCCAACAAGCTTACCGAGGATCTAAGCAACAAATCTTTGCAAGTAATGGGCAGCTATATATTCAAAACGGTCAACATCAATCATATCATAATGGTTATGCCCATCAACCTTACCAAAGTTATCAACATCAAATGCATTATGCTGGTATGCAAAGACCAACTGCTCAGGTAATTCCATCTTATCCTGGGTATGCTTCGCCCAACTTGAATCAACAGTTGCCCTTCGTGGCGACTTTAGAGTTACCAGATCTAAATCGGCTAACAAACGATCCAATTGCTTATGCCCCTTGGTGGCCGGCGATTCCACATAAACTTCTGTCAGATATTCCTAAATTTAATGGAAATCCGAGTGAAGACCCGTCGAATCATGTGATGACCTTTCATCTGTGGTGTTCATCCAACACTCTCAATGATGATTCAATTAGGCTCCGCCTTTTTCAGCGAACGTTAACTGGTCCGACAACAAAATGGTATATCGAATTGCGTAGAGCTTCATTCGATAACTTCAGCGCCCTAGCCACAACCTCTTTAACCCATTTTCAGTTACCCATAAGGTATGAAACGGGAACAGAGCTTCTTACCAATTTCAAACAAACGACGGCCAATCAAATATCCAATCATATTCATGAGTGGTGATGTCGTCATAAAATGGTAAAAACATATGTTCCTGATCAGCTGCTAGCTGAATGGTTTATTAAGTAATTGTTACCTTCTATTACAGAAGATGTGGCAAAGGGAGGAGTCGTCACTGAAGAGCAAGTCATTGTTCGTGCACAATATCTAGACTTGATCTATACTCAGTCTGGCACGCTCTACGATAAAATCCCTGATGCTCCTAGACTGGAATTTTCCATTCCTCCCCCTCCTAAATCGAACAAAGACTCTCATGCTGGCAATGGCATGATAGGTACGACTAGCACAAAAACCATAAAGGATGCATCAAAGAAGGCTCGTACGGTTTCAAGTCAAAATGAAAACAGGGAACTTCTTGCCTCGGAGGTAAATTCCATGTCCACTAACAAAGGCAAAGAACCGAAGCAACCAGGAGCAAAGAAGAAAAAGAAAGGGAAAAAGAAGAAACAAGAGGAGTCGTCTCCTGAAAAATCTTCTGCAAACCCTTCTGGAGATAGGAAACCAAGTCATCCATGCTTTATATTCGATGAGGATCATTGGATGAGAGATTGTCCACATAAAGCTGAGCTTAGGAAATTCTTAAAGAGTTCAAAAACCTCGGTGGTATTGACTGATCTGTTTCCAAATCCAGGCACAAATCTGGTTGCTAGTGACAATGCTTCCCTGTCCCAAGTGCTAATGTTGTTTGTTTCGAAGCAGAAAAATGATGCTTTGATGTTGACAAGGAATAAAGATTACGGGAATCCATAGCTGTCAAACAACAAGGCTAATGATCAACCTAGTAGTTCGACAACAACTTCGACCGAAGTTGTGCCACCCATCATTCCTGAGCTAACGATAAAGCAGCCAAAGGGAGTAGTACACAAATCGACATTTAATCCTCGTGCCAGAGTAGCACAGCATTATAATATAGTGGAGGGTCTGGCCCAATCGTCGTCCGCTATGTCGACACTTGAGGTACTGCAAAATTGCCCCTCCCAAAAGCAGGCTTTATTATCAGCAATAGGTGGGATTGACCCATCGGATTCCAATCTTGTGGCCTTTAATCATAAAGGGTATGGCCCTCAGTTACCAGCTCAATCAGCTTTCCTTATTCAAGTTAAAGCCTTCAACAAAACTATTCATCGAACAATTATTGATGAGGGGGCATCTACATGTATTATGTCGATGAGTTGCTGGAAAAATTTAGGATCTCCACCCTTGTCGTGATCGTCAACGACATTAAAATCATTTGATGGACGAACATACACTCCGTATGGGATTTTAAGTAACTTGCAAGTTGAACTAGGGGCCAAAACAGTAGAAATTGGTGTTGAAGTTGTCGACGGTAACCTCGATTACAACATCTTACTGGGAAGGCCCTGGATATATGCTATGGCTGCCATTGTGTCGACGTACTTTAGGAAGATTGCATTTCCCTTCCAAGGAGGAATCACAATCATCGACCAACAAACATTTCTCCCCAACAGTTCACAAGTTACGAGAAGCATTCCAATGATCCATGAAAGCCCTCATTAGCTTCAAAATATCGGAGTAGGCCTACTAAAAGACCCTATATTGATGGGGACTTTTTCCCTACTGCCTCCAAACAATCTAGCGGAAGTGGCCATGGTGGGAACCTGCAATATGGTATCTTCTATTCAAAAGATGTCTAAAAATGATATTAACATGGATCATCAACAGGTATTGCCTCCAAGCCCAATAGAAATATTGTAGCAATCAATGTTTTCGGCATGGGAGGCAAACCCAAATCAACACTCATCAAGAATTTGGATAGATAGGTCTAAGGAATATGGCACCCCTTCAAATCTTTGGTCGCAAGTACATTCTACAGACGAAGGAATTTTTCAGTCAATGATGATTGACGGGGCACCATGGGAAGAATACCACCATCGTTCCCATCTTCCGGATTGTAAGGAAGATAGTTCCAATGACCTTGATCATCCCTCAGTTTTTTATTTTCTATAAAATATTGTAAATACGGTGGATTCCGAGCGAAACCTGTCCAATATTGAAGAGACTATCGCCATCAATATCTCGACCAAAACAGATGTTGTAGAGAATATTCATGTTGGAAAATCTTGTTCTTCTTCAGAACTGGAAATATATTACGCTCTCTTTCACGAGTTTAGAGATGTCTTTGCTTGGTCATATGATGAAATTCCAGGCATTGACTCGAACATAGTTGAACATGAAATTAAGATGTATCTAGATGTGAAACCAGTACAACAACGACTCCGGCAGGTGCACCCCAAGAAAGCCACTGCCATCAAGGCAGAAGTTGAGAAACTTCTCCATGCTAGTTTTATTTACCCGGTTCCTCTAACCGATTGGGTATCGAATATTGTTCCTGTAATGAAAAAGCAAGGAACGATTAGAGTGTGTGTCGCTTATAGGGATGTAAATCAAGCTTGTCCAATGGACAACTACCCTACACCCTTTATCGACCAGATAATTGATGAATGCGCCGGATGTGAAATCTTCTCATTTATGGATGGATTTTCCGGGTATAATCAAATATATATCCGTCCACAGGACTAGTCAAATACTGCATTTATTTGTTCGTGGGGCACATTCGCATACCGCAAGCTACCCTTTGGTTTAAAGAATGCAGGGGCAACGTTTCAGAGGGCAATGAATTATGCCTTCCATGACATAAATAACATCGTTCAACCATATCTCGATGATCTTCTGGCTCATTCGCGAAAGCGGACCGATCATCCACAACATTTGAGAGCGATATTTCTATGTTGCCGACACTACAAGATACGACTCAATCCACACAAATGTGTGTTTTGTGTCAGTTCTGGTCATTTACTTGGCTTTGTGGTCTCGAAGGATGGAATTCGTCTCGACCCATGTAAGGTTCAGGCAATCATTGATTTGCCTCCACCTTCAAATTTGCTTCAGATTCAAAAACTCCAAGGGAAAGCAAACTTCCTAAAGAGGTTCATTCCAAATTACGTCGAACTTGCTAAAGGCTATATGTGTCTATTGAAAAAAAAAGTACCCTTCATCTGGGATCAGGTCACGCAAGCTTCCTTTGATGCTCTAAAGAAATCCTTGATAAAAGCATCATTAATGTACGCTCCTGATTATCAAAAAGACTTTAGCCTGTATATGGCTGCAGCGGATACGACCATCGCAATGGTTTTAGTTCAAGAAGACAACGAAATTGAACATCCTGTATATTATTTGAGTCGAAACTTAAATGATACGGAAAGTAAGTACTCCTATGTTGAAAATTTAGCTCTTACAGCTGTTCAAGCAATACAAAGATTTTGGCACTATGTCCTCTTTCGAAAAACTACCATTTTGTCAGATTGCAACCCCATGACTTCTATCTTATCGCGATAGTTACTGGGGGGAAAATATTCAAAATGGATAGCAATTTTGCAAGAGTTTGATCTGGAATTCATAAAATCCAAATCAAAGAAAGCCCTAGTTTTTGCAGAGTTACTATGTGATTTCCCATCGTCATCCAACGATTCAACATCCAAAGAATTAATCGTGGATGAATCTTTGTTTTTGATATCTTCAAGCAATCTGTGGTATGGAGATATAATAATCTATCTCCAGACCCAAACATATAGGTCTAATACCTCCCGCTCGAAACAATGACCTATTCGATACCAAGCAAAAGACTACATGATCGTCGGTGATACGCTTTACCATCTTGGTATCAATACAGTTCTGCAGAGGTGCCTCACCCATGAGGAGGCTGAAAAAGACCTGAATGATTGTCATTCAGGCGTGTGTGGGGGGCATCAATCTGGTTACGCTACGGCTCAAAATGTTATTCTGGTGTTTGATCACAAAACTAGAATACCACCCACACCTCTGCAACCAGTAGTTGCTGTTGGGCCATTCACCAAATGGGGCTTAGATTTCATGACATGTAATCCCACCTCGACCGAGGGGCATGGGTATATCATAGTCACAGTAGACTATTTTACCAAATGGGCCAAGGTGATGCCTACATTAAAGAACAGCAGGGAAACAACTGCTCTTTTCTTTTTCAATCATGTAGTCTCTAGATTCGGTGTTCCACAAGCTATAGTCACAGATCATAGATCACATTTTCACAATCACATGATGGTTAAGTTGGCTTCCAAATTAGGATTTTCCCACGATAGCTCTACTCCATACTATCCGCAAGCTAACGGGCAAGTTGAGGCAATCAACAAGGTCCTAAAGCGCATGCTGCAAAGGATGATTGTATTCCATAGATGGAGTTGGCACCTAATCCTGTACTTGACCTTGTGGGAATATTGGACATCGGTGAGGAATGTGACCAGGTTTACACCCTTTCAGCTGGTGTATGGCCTAGAAGAAATCTTACCAGTTTAGTGCGAAATCTCGTCCCTCAAGCTCGCAGTTGACCTTCTCCCCAGAACTTCAGAAGAGGAGGCTCGTTTCTTGGAATTAATCCAATTGGATGAAACCCGTTGTGATGCCGCCTTGGCTAATGAAGCACATAAGAAACGAGTCAAGGTGCAATTCGACAAGAATTTCAAACCCCGTGTCTTCTCAGAAGGTGACCTGGTCTTACTTTACGACCATGGGTCCGATAAGTTGGGAGCAGGTAAGTTCAAGTATTTATGGATGGGCCCCTCTATTGTTAAGCGTGTATTAACAAAAGGAGCCTACGAGTTAGTGGACTATGATGGGATTCCACTAACGCAACCCCGCAACGGGTTGTACCTTAAGCGTTACTATGCTTGACTCAGTATAGTAACCCCTATGCTTTTGTTACATTTTTGTTTTCGCTAAGGGTAATTATTTTGGTTAGGTAATCCACTTTTGCATTTTTTGTAGATGTCGAACCTATTGGAATCATTTTTTGAATATGCCGACGAAGCGAGTTGTAGTTCGCGGAACCTATCTTCTGCGGCCTGGGCCATATTTGATCCAAGCGGCGAGTTAGTGAGTTTCAAAGGGGTATGTATTGGTCGATCAATGAACAACATCGTTGAATACAGTGCATTGATAGAACTCCTCTCTAATGCCATCACACATGGCATACACCGACTTGTCGTTAGGCTAGACTCACAACTCGTCATTCTACAGCTCACTAGTATCTACTCTGTACAAAATCCAGCTATCTATCGCATGTTCCTAAGAGTCAAGATTTTGGAAAGACAGTTCGATTCTATTCAATATCAACATATTTCCAAAAACTTAAACACATTAACAGACTCATTGGCAAATTATGTGTTAGATAAACATTTGTGAGATTTATAAAAAGAAGCATTTCATCAATATTTGCATCAGGATCATGTAGCTTAACCAAAATAAAGCTCCGAAAATCAAAAATATATATATAACTGTTTATGGTTTATACATAATGTTTTGTGACCAAGACAAAATCTGTCAAATGACCCAAAACTCAAAGTGCTAGGGGTCACCCTAGCCTAATGATGCTGGTGATAACAAGTCACCGCCTGTGCGATCATGTGTAAAAGCCTAGTCCATCGAATTAGCACGCCAGTAGTATGTCATTGTAATCTCAGAGGCAACTCATTGGTCCTCACATCTGGAATACCAAGAGTGAGACCCTTGACCTGATCCTACAATACTGCAAGAGTCTCGGCCACATCTAGGTCGTGAAGGATAACCCTCCCCACAGCTTCTCCTACTGGAATGGTAGCTAGTGTTCTCAGGCATACTGCTGGTCACATTGGTCCGATATCTGCATGAGCACATGAGTTTTGATTAGCCTTGATAAAAGAAAGCATAAGAACATTATAAAAACAATAAACAGAGATATGGTCAGAGATTTTACCTATAACACCCCACTACTCACCAGCCGGCATCACCAAATCTGGGTCACCCCGGAAATCCATACCAGCATATGGACACTCATCATAAACCATCTCCTGACAGCTGAACCACTCGAAGAAGGCATTAGAGAAAGAAACCTGAGACTAACCAGCATGTCGGGCCATAAGATCAACCCATCTTTGCATCCGTGGCTTAGTCGGTGGTGGAAAACCAAGTGAAATGTACTGTGGCTGCATCAGTGGGATCTTCTCCAAGGAAAAAATTGTCAAAATGGAACCATAGCCAAAGTTCTTGGATCTTCCATTTTTCACCTTGGTCAATTGTCCTTTTATCACAGGGAGTACTGCATCACACCAGTTGAACACCTTTGGTTCGAGGCATTCCAAGGCGTACTGTATATAGGACCTGTTGGCCAAGTGAAGAGCCACACTACCAGCCAGTCTAGCAAAAGTGAATAGAATGGTCCTTAAGGACCGGTCAATGACATCTCAGATATTGATCTTGCCATCCCTACTCGGCTGAGATCCTTCTCTATAGTATCGGTGAATATAATCCCTCACGGATTCGCCCCCACGGGCGGAACCTGATAGTGAGAGAGGGGCACCACGCCTCGATAAACCAGTCAAAAAATAGATGTCCACGACAGTCAAGGGGATGGATTTGCCTTTGATCTAGAACACTTGGTTGGTAGGATCCCATGCATCGAGAAAATATTGCAACAAGTTGATTTGTTGCCTCATACTAAAGATGCGGAAAAACTTGAGCAAACCACAATTTCGCAATGCAGTTATCGTACCCAGATCAGGTAAGGCAACCATGTCCTCTTGTTCATGCTCATGTTCTCGCCATGTAACAAGCATTTTGCTCTGATGAATCTCTGAAAAACAAACAGGAGAAGAGTCAGGGTCCTGATTTGGAAAAAAACAGGGAAAAATTCCATGAGAAAACAATGCAAAAGTTTCCCTCCTTGCACCCATCGCACCCTACCACTGTACTGGGTGAGATGCATACTGACTGGCCAATAGCCAGTCTAGTATGCATCGTACCTTTCGATATAGAAAGAGTGTGATGGGGCTAGAGCGAATTGTTCAAACCCCAGGGGCTCAGAAAGGCAGGGAAACATGCTCAGAATTCAAAAGGGAAGGAATGCAACTGAAGAGCTTAGGTTTAGCTCCTACCTGGTCCAGACAGTGTTGAGAATCATCCACAGAATCTCCCAGAATCAGGTAGTGAAAATCAAGAGGGAAAACACCTCCAAAGCTCCAACAAACCCAAGTTCAAATGAAATGGTAAAATGGGGGGTAAAAACCACTTTTAACTTACTTTTCACGCAATTTGAGTAGGGTATTAGTGTTTTAACTCATTTTTCAAGCATGTATTTTCATTTCTAATCGGTTTGATGAAGAAATTGAACAGGTAGTACGACCGTCAAAGGAACAAAGTGTTAACGGTGAATCGAATAATCAATGACCATTATCGCAAGCAGTTTTTATGCGAAGTTCAAGCTCGTTAAAAATTAAACCTAAGCGATGAGCAAATGTTCCCCCTAGAGTTTAAGCTCGTTAAAAAATGAACCAATCTCTGGTAAATAACCATTGTGAATGCATTATCATCAGCTTTTGAGCCTTGGTCGTGTTCTTACCATCACCTCCACTCTGTTGTAGCCGATCATACGCCTCCATTTGATTGTTTACCCTTTTGAGGAATAGCTGCGACGAGTGATTCTGTTAGCCATCCTTGTGACACTGTCGTGATTGGAAAATTCCAAACCTTACCTGGAATCAGCTGCTACCCGAAAATATCACTCGTTCCTCAAAAAATGAGTCTCTTTTAAGCTCTTTTCATCTGACTTGTAAAATATGAAAAGATCGCCAAACAATTGGCCTCTCCAGCTTGTTAAAGCTATTGGAAGTGTTATTCCTCCTCTACATTTTAATCTTTTTGGACCTGAGGGATTATTACACAAAAAGATCGAGCGCTTGTCTTGTTCGGGTTGTTAAAACTATCGAAAATTCATCCCTTTCGTATTATTTTATACTTTTTCGGGCTTAAGGGATTATATGACGAAAAATGATTATTGGAGTTTCCTTTCCATTCCTTTTCAGACTCTCTAAAATTGAAAAAGGACCGAGTTATCATTGTCATTAAACTCGTTAAAAGAAATAGCGACAAACTTGTCCATATAGACAAGAACGATTTTCACTGTCGCTAGGCTCGTTAAAACATAGCGACGGGTTTGCCTGAAGGGAAAATTATAGAACAAGAATATGTTATCCTCCTCAAGCTTGATAAAAATAAATAGGTACTAGTCAGAAATGACTGGGGAAAAATTGGGAAGAAAACTTGAAGAAACTTTATTGGTAGCAAGTCGCTTTTGAACATGACACTTTCACTCCATGTCTAAGTCGGGTTCGGTTATTCCGTTCACCGGTCATATTACCATTGGTTCATCACACCATCCATATTTGGGGTTAACACTACCAATCCATTTCAGTGTTGCCGATATGTTCAAGAGAAGTCACTCAGAGAATTCACCTGTGTCTCATCCGCTGCAATACGTTCATGCTCCATTATTTCATGACTGCCACCCTGAGTCTTGTATCATCAAATTGTTTTCACCTCCACAAAATCATTTGCTCTGTTCCGTGTCGTAGATGTGGGATTCATTAAGGCCCTCCTACAATGGGTCACTTCTTGTCGACGTCAGCTCATTATCCAAGAAGTCAACCTAGCAACAACCCTTTCAGTACTTTGAAGCTTGCATGCCTCAATGGCAAGTTTCTCACTTCCGACAAAAGGTTTACATCAACAGCCTTTGACCGAAAGATTTTACGTGGTGTTCGTTGCCAAGTCCCTTTTTCACACCACGTGAATTGCACTGTCATACCTTGAGGGTCATCATCATTATTGGTGATTCCTCTCGCGCCTGTTAACAGCTTACATCATTGGCTGGTAATCAGGCGATGTCTTTCCATGTTCGACTCCAGAACATCTTTCACATGGATCAACTTGTACTCCGGGTGAATATTGAATGAGATTGAAGACCTTGGATCTAGTTTCATCCATCCGAGCTACGATATATTCAAGAAAATAAAGGCATCGAATGTACATCATTGCCGCATAGATGATCATCCAAATCAAAGGATGATGGCTCTATCAGAATCATCAGTCTGCTACATAGACGGTTGTCTGTCCTATGTACATGAAATGAATTTATAAATCTGAGCATGGGAATGCCCGCCTCAGCTAGATCATGAAAATATTATGAAGATAATGTATTGTATTGTATCTTATTACAGGTCGCCTTCCGGTTCGAAAAACCTCGGATCCTCATGATAAAGCATTTCACCCGACATCAAAAGATTAACGACCTCATGCTTTAGGGGGCAACTGTTATAGACATTTTTGGGCACTGCAACCCCAATCATATATGTCCATAAACCAAGGGCTTCTAAGTCCCTAAAAGTGTTGTTTCACACCCTAAAGGAACAAGGTCAGCTGATTACATCATCTCCCAGAAGTTCTCCATGGAAAACTGCTCAGAACTGGTCAAAACTGGACCATACAAACTGCTCAGTGCTAAGGGTGCGATGCATCTCACCTACTTAGTGCAAAAAGTGCGATGCATACTAGAAAGCCCATCTATAGGGTGTGATGGGCAAGAGTAGACAAATGGCAGAGACAGTTTGCAAGGTGGATGATCATGGAATCTTCCAGAAACTTCTCCTGTGACACTTGCCTCTCTGAGTTCACCCAGGGATGAGTAAGAGATCATGGATCTCCAAGTGGAACCAAGAACTATCAGAGAGAGGACACTAATAAAAATCCCAGAAGCTGTTCCACCCCCCTGCAAACATCTATATATGGATCCCTCATCCCAGAGATCCAAAGGCTGGAATCTTGTATTTTGTAAGGAAGTACTGTTGGTTTCTTGGTGGAACATCATAGTGTTGGGTGATCTAAGCTTTTCACGAGGTGATGAAGGGCTTTCATTCTAGGTGGATGACGCTGGGTCAGATCAATGGGTTGTAATCCTCTTTGCTATTCTTTCTATCAATAAATCTATTCGAGTTTTCCTCCACATTCTTGTATGTTCGATGATATATGCATTTGTGTGGCCAATATATATCTGGTCCTATATTGTTTATGATTATAGATCTCTGTACTTCGATAGTGTTATGCTGCTTTGACTTTATAGGTGCTCTCTGAAGTAGGGTAAGCAAGGAAGGAGCAGTAAAGATCTGTCAGAAGGGAGAGGAAACAAGCAAGGGACCAAGCTCAAGACTGAGGTTGGTATCCTTTGTTCCCCTCTTATCTACTTCTCATAAAGGAAAGCGAAAGTAGTTTTAGTTTGTTTGTTTCTAAAATAGCTACCCGTCTTAGTGGGATTATCAGCTCCGAGTGGACACTAGATTTCCTGATAACACCTTCCATCCAAATTATATTTGAACATAAAGAGTTAATAGAGAAGGCCACTAAGACCATTGTGCAAGGAAGGGAAAAACTAGGGGAAATTCCAATATAAGCTCCCAATATTATCAGGTTCTTAAATTCAAAGTCCAGATATGAGCTGGAGGAAGTGGGAGTCAGTGACAGAACTGCCACCATTTTGGAAGTGAAGAGTGTCTTGAAAAAGAGAAATCTTATTGACTAGTTGGAGGAAAGGTGTGAAACCTTGGAGCTGTAGGTGAACATATTTACAAATAGGATTGAAGCCTTAATGCAGAAGGGACTACCCAGTATCTATGTCATCAATGACAAGTTGATCACTCAGGAGGACTATATCCTGAAGATGAAAGAGGTAGCCAAAAGAAGCATTAAATTCAGTGGAATCAAAGGGAGTATGACAACAAAGGAATTTTTGGAGACCATGTCAAACGACTTTCATGTGTAGAATGAGGTAAAACATATTTTTATCGTGAAATAAACTTTTTCTAAATATATAGAGGTATATGAAATCTACCGCAAGGTGACAAAACTAACAGTGCCAAATGAAAAGAGATGGGAAGAGTCACTTGATTAATTGGATTAAGGAATAACTTAGGAGTAGCAAAATATTTTTCCATTGTAGCAACCAACACAAGATTCAGTTCATCATTACATTCTATTTTGGATGACTCAGCAATTGAAACCACCCAAATAGGGCCACCGCTTTCCTGAACAACCTATGTGGCCTATTATTTTTCCAAGATTAGATTATATTAGTTTGTAATTGATGCAGGAGCATCGAGCTCAGCAATTTCATTGTATTTTAGTAGACATAGGGGGTCTTGTGTTTTCAAGGAAGTTGATTTCCTGAGTATTAAATTGATGTAATTATTAAGGTTTTTAAGTAAGTTTATGAGAGATATTAAGAATAGAAATTAATTATATATTGTGAGGAATATTGTAAATGTTCCCAAATGTTGGAGAACATGAGAGATTTAGGCTAGTTAAGATTCCATGGGGATTGAGATATTTGGAAATCAATTGTAAATCTTAGATTAGGAATTTGTTTCATGGTTTGTGGAACTAGAGAGGATCCTTAGGGATTAGTTGAGTCAAAAGTGGACTTAGAGGATATTCAGGATTTAGTTCAAAATATTAAGGATCTGAACCGAAATGGGTTATAGAACCTTTTGTAAAAATGTAAGCCTAAAAGGCATAGAGAGAGTTAGTTAGTGAGAGAGTAAGAATTAGAGTTTAGAGATTAGATAGGGTTTGACTATAAGCCTATGGGTAGGAAAGGAAAAAGGCCACTGATTAGAAAATCAGGCCAGAGAGAGAGAGATTCATTATGTAAATAATTATTTATAAAGACAGAGAATTTGATTCCAGAGTTGTGTGGTGTGTATTGATTAATGGAATTATAAATTGTGTGTGAATTAGAGTAATTCTGCATAGTATATGTATGCAGGTGGGGTTAATGCAGAATGCAGAGTTGGAGAATGAAGGATAGTGGTCTGATCGTTTGAATCCGATTGAAGGATCAAAGTTGAAGTTTAGATGTGATAGCAATTAAAAGTGCGTAGAGGTAAGTTCAAGAGGAAGTTGCGCTGAAGAACAACCAAAGACCAGAAACCCTGGAGAAAACCTAAACCACAAAAGAACAGAAAGAGGACAGTGCACAAAGGAGGAGTATAGAAATTAGAGGTGATTGAATAATCTCAGAAAGGATAGATGCATAAAGAATCATATAGGCGAGTTGGATGAATAGACTAGAACACTGAGGAATTGCATAAAGACGAAGAAAGGAAAGGAGGAAGAAATGAAGTAACTGTGCACAAGAACTATTGGATTAGTCAGATCAACAAACAGGATTGATAGAATAGGATCGGCAGAAATCTTATCACGCAAAATAAAGTCAAGAAGTGAACAGATCAGTTTAAGCCATGTGACAGCAGAATAATGGAGCAGTCTACAAAAGTGGTAAGTAGTATCTCGCGCAGTCTCAAAATGGTAAATGATATTTTACAAGTTCATGTGATTAACCTATGGGTTTGACATGTAACAAATCAGTGGGGAAGAAAAACCGCTTATCTCACATGCTCTCGACTTGTTATGTATCGTGCTAGTAATTGCGTGAGATTACACGATCATAATTGGATTGAGGTAAATGAAATATACAGTGGAGATTGGTCGGGCTAGTTGGTGCATGATATGTTGCGATAATCGTTGGATCAAACGGGATAGATCGACGATGGTAATTTGGAGTGCCCAAAAGTCAAGGGTTGAAATAAATACGTCGGTTGTGTGACTCGTAGTTGACGATGATTGTTTAGTTTTGTTGTGGATCGGACGGTAAGAAAATACATGGGTATAATCTGATTAACGTGTGATTAAATAGATTCCGATTAAGAATTTAATTAAGAGCATTAAACCATGAATTAAGAATGTTTTACTAAGTAGGAATATTAAAATTCCTGGGACATAGTGTGACATGCAATTTTATTTGCACAATGTGGGTAGATGCGGTTTAGGCTGCGTCAATTTTGGTATCAGATCCAAATAAGGAAACTCTATGTGTAAGAATTCTTCGAGAAAAATTAGAATAGAGTTATGTTTTGAAGGTGTGTATACAAGTGAATGGTGATGAAAGGAAGCAAGAGGAGATTAGATTTTAAATCTGACAAACAGTAGGTACACAGAGATAAAGTGTAGCAAAATTTGCAGATGCAAACAAATAGAGAACAATCCATTTGAAGTGCAGATGAATGGGAGAACAAGATCATGGAAGGTGAGATGATATGTTTTTTGTTTTAATTTGGTTTGAATATTGTGGTTTTAGAACTCAGGTTGTAGACAAAGGAAGGTATCTCATCAAAAGAAAATAAGCAGTAATGAAGAAAGCTGGTAATATTTTCTGAGTGAAAGAAGAGGTGGTCAAAACCTAGTATTTCATTTGTGATTGAAATACAAGAGGACAATTGTGTTCTTAAAAGGTGAAGATGGGTTGAAGCCTAGAAGGAGTAGAGAGAAGTGCTCAAAGAGGTTCGAGAGAATAGAGAACCAAGTGCTTGCCGAAAGACCAAGTATAGAGGAGAGCTTGGTGAGGTAAGTGATAGTAGGGAGGACTTGCTGTTACAGAGCCTTTAGTACAACTCATAGTAAGTGAGTGAGAAACTCATGAAGATAGAGGAGAAAATGACTACTGATAGTCATAATAAAGGTTCTAAGGAAAACCACAGTAGAAGAAAGATGGAGAAAGAGGATGCCAAGGCAAATGACATACAAAGACAATTAAGTGAAGAAGAATATGAGAGGGAGAAGGCTAAGATTGCAGTTCATCTTGAGATATTGATGAAGATGTTGCAGAGAAATAAGGAAGACCAGATGCATGGTTATGTCATGACGAAGAAAGTAAAGTGGTAGAGGCTACAAGAGAAAAGAAATTAGCAGGTGAATATGCAGTTAGTAGAAGAGCTGATGAAGCTTGAAAAGGTAATGAATGATAAATTGAAATTTGAAAAACTCAGAGAGGCTGAGTTGAGAATGGGAGTTTCCATTTGTGAAATATAACAAGGTGAAGTTATGGGTGAAAATGAAGACTGGAGATCTGTGAAAGATCTTATCAACCATTGCGTGAATTCAAGACAACAAGAAGTTTACCTTGTTGAGGAAGTAATTATTGATGATTTCTGAACTATTGGACAGATTCAGATCAACAGGAGGATGTAAAACCTTGTATTTTTGAATCCAATATTTTTGATGTGATTACAGGTTTTGTAGAAGATGAGTAGTCTTTTGAAGCTGTCAAAAGTATGGAAGAGTATCTCTTAGAAGATAAATACTCTAAAGTAAAGAAGGATGGAGAATGTCTCTTGAACGAGAAATGCAATGAATTATTGTAGCAGAAAGAATTTAGTAATACATTGATGTTTGAAGCTGTTGCAACATAGGAACAATTTATTGTGAAAGAAGGAGATGGGATTCAGTCTGAAGAGTTGATATGTGAAGCAACAGTTGAGACTGTTGAACCTTGTAATTTTCAAACTGATAATTTGTGTATAAATGCAGGAATTATAAGTGATGATGAAGTACTTATGAAGTGTCAAAGAGAAATTGAATTGTTGGAATATTTACTGGAAAACTTAGAGTATGACAGTGTGATTGCAGAGGAAGGAGTTCACTATAGTGGAAAAGAGAAGAAATACATCATTGAAGCAGATGGTGTGGAAGAGAGACTTGCCAACAGTTTCGAGAGTCCTTTAGAGAATTCTTTAGAGAGGTTGAATCAACATATTGATGTGTTGATAGAGGAGGAAAAATTAGAGTAGCATACTGAGATGTTGCTAGAGAAAGAGAAGGTAATGAGGCCTTATATTTTTAATTCTGATAATTTTTTTAAGATTATAGGATTTGATGAAATTGAGATAGACAAGTTTCAAGTTGAAGAGCCAGTTTTAGAACTAAAGAAGACCAGAAGCTTCCAGGTTGGACATGCTGATGAGGAAAATGAAAAGCATGAAGATACCATGCTTGAAGAAATTAAATTGACTATCCAAATCAGTCAAGGAAGTGAAGGACAATTACTGAGGGTTGTTAAGGAAGAGGAAGGAAAATATGCTAGAATTGATGAACAGCATAGTGATGTATTTGAGAGGAATCAAGTACAAGGGAAATTGGAGGATAGTTTATTTTTTGAAAGTAAATTTACAAATATTGAATAGAGGTTGTTCGGAAAGTCACAAGAGGGTAAGGATGAAAGGGTAGTAGTAAGAATCCGACAAATTCAAGGAGAAGATAAAAAACAACAGTCTAAAGATAAATTGGACATAGAGATTGAAAGAATAATAATATTGATGAAGAATGTGCTTTAGAAGAAAACAACAGTAAGAGGGCCAAGAATCAGCAAGAGAAAGACAACAACAGACTGTGAAAGCATAGCTAGTGGGGAAAAGCAACATAAAGTGTGGAGACCTAGAGAACAACAACAAACAATAGCAACAACCAAAGAAAAATTACAGAACAAAGTATGGGATCTAGGAGGACAAATATTGGTAGCACATGATCTAGAGATCATGATTATTTTAACCTTGGGAGTCTGATGCAGGAGCATCTAGCTCAACAATTTCATTGTATTTTAGTAGACATAGGGGGTCTTGTGTTTTCAAGGAAGTTGGTTTCCTGAGTATTAAATTAATGTAATTATTAAGGTTTTTAAGTAAGTTTATGAGAGATATTAAGAATAGGAATTAGTTAGATATTGTAAGGAATATTGTAAATGTTCCCAAATGTTGGAGAACATGAGAGATTTAGGCTAGTTAAGATTCCATGGGGATTGAGAAATTTGGAAATAAATTGTAAATCTTAGATTAGGAATTGGTTTCATGGTTTTTGGAACTAAATAGGATCCTTAGGGATTAGTTGAGTCAAAAGTGGACTTAGAGGATATTCAGGATTTTGTTCAAAATATTAAGGATCTGAACCAAAATGGGTTACATAACCTTTTGTATAAATGTAAGCCTAAAAGGCATAGAGAGAGTTAGTTAGCGAGAGAGTGAGAATCAGAGTTTAGATATTAGATAGGGTTTGACTGTAAGCCTATTAGCAGGAAAGGAAAAAGGCCACTGATTAGAAAATTAGGCCAGAGAGAGAGATTCATTATGTAAATAATTGTTTATAAAGACAGAGAATTTGATTCCTGAGTTGTGTGGTGTGTATTGATTAATGGAATTATAAATTGTGTGTGAATTAGAGTAATTATGCATAGCATATGTATGCATGTGGAATTAAAGCAGAACATAGAGGTGGATAATGAAGGATAGTGGTTTGATCATTTGAATTTGATTGAAGGATCAAAGTTCAAGTTCAAATGTGATAGCGCTTAAAAGTGCGTAGAAGTAAGTTCAGGAGGAAGTTGCACTAAAGAACAACCAAAGACCAAAAACCCTGGAGAAAACCTAAACCACAAAAGAATAGAGAGAGGACAGTGCATAGAGGAGGAGTATAGCAATTAGAAGGGATTGAATAATATCATAAAGGATAGATGCATAAAGAATCATATAGGTGAGTCGAATGAATAGACTAGAACACTGAGGAATTGCATCAAGACGAAGAAAGGAAAGGAGGAAGAAATGAAGTAATCGTGCACAGGAACCGTTCGATCAGTTAGATCAATGGATAGGATTGATAGAATAGGATTGGCGGAGATATTATCGTGCAAAATAAAGTCAAGAAGTGAAGGGATCAGATTAAGCCACATGATAATAGAATAATGGAGCGGTCTACAAAAGCGGTAAATATTATCTCACGCAATCTCAAAATGGTAAATGGTATTTTACAAATTCACATGATTAACTTGAGGGGTTGACACGTAGCACATCGGTGGGGAAGAAAGACCCCTTATCTCATGCACTCTCGACCTGTTATGTATCGTGCTAGTAATCATGCGAGATTACATGATCATCACTGGATTGAGGTAAATGAAATATAAGGTGGAGATCGACCAGGCTAGTTGGTGTGTGATACGTCCTGATAGCCATTGGATCAGATGGGAAAGATCGACGATGGTAATTTGGAGCACCCAAACATTAATATTTGAAATAAATACATCATTTGTGCGACAAATGGTTGACGGTGATTGGTGAGGTTTGTTGTGGATCGGACGGTAAGATAATCCACGGGTATAATATGAATAACATGTGATCAAATAGCTTCCGCTTAAGAATTTAATTAAGAGCATTAAACATTGGTTTAATAAGGTTTTACTAAGCAAGAATATTAAAATTCATGGGACATAGTGTGACATGCAATTTTATTTGCATAATGTGGGTAGATGCGGTTTAGGTAGCATTAGTAATTAGGCTAATAATACACTATCAGTTTGACAACGATTTTGTAAAAAATTATTGTAATTTTTACTATAAATACTTCACTATTTGAAGTATTAAGGGTTTATTTCCAAATGTAATTTTTGTTGCATATTGTAATTTTGAAGTACTGGAGCATCAATAATACAGGGACCTTTCATAGGATTCATGTGGTGTGTTAAATGGTGATGTGTTTCTTCTCTTTATTTGTTTAAAAACTTTTATTTCTTTATGTTGGCTTGTTGGGGCCTGACCCAGGTTTGGAGTTAATTAGCCAAACAAATCCCTATACTACTGGCCCTTTCAACAGTAGTCCACAGAGCACAGATTGAGGTCTCACCCAAAGTAGTATGGGGGGTTGTTGGAACTAGGTTTCCATACCCTTGAGATGTCTGAGAGGTTGAACCTGTCCAATAGTTAGTCCCTTCAAACAGGATGTTTTGCGCACTTCCCAGGCCTTCATGCCCTAATATACTTGCCTTTGTGTAGCCCTAACCTGGGGTGGAGGAGATTTCACGCTACTGGAGAGGCACTTTGCGCTATTCCCCTAAGTCGCACTTGAGATCTTACTTATCCTCCTATGCTTAGTTAATTATCTTCGTGTAAATGGATGTCTCATGTTATATTTATTTTTACAACACGTTCATAAGAGTTCGCGCAACAAATAAATAGTACACTTGCAATTTAAACTCAATCATACAATAAAACAGGGAAAGATACACAGTAATATGGTAAACTTCTCTTTATTAATTCTTCCAATGATTACAGACTCAACTTGCACTACGCACTCAGCTGTAGGGGTTTGCGCACTCAACTGCGGACTACTAGGCCTCTGCGCACTCAACTGTAAAGCCTTCTCCTATGCTACGACCCAAAGACACACTTTACACTTCTACTTAGTCTCTTAGACTCATCATGCTTTCATTCTTGCTTCACTATCTCTACGCTTAGAACCTCGCTCTATTTATACAATCTCATGGTCCACAGACCATGGGTAGGTATATCAAGCCGACATTACATTACAAAAACAAGGGCAGAAAACCCTGTGAATCTATTATAAATTCACACTTTGCACCCATAATTCGCAGAGCTTTTACAAATGACTTGGTCAAAACTTGGGCTTTAAGCCCCAGAACATGCCTTGGGTGGATTCCATGCCCAATAGGCCACCAACGCAAACATCATGACTTGCCCTCGAGTCACTCTGTCGGCGCGGAGATCTTCCTGTGGAGTCCCTCCAACTCTATCCGAACTGTTGCAAGGTCAGCAGTGCACTTAGCGGCTGCCTGCTAGATCTCTTGTACGCGTTGTTATGAGACCATTGTGTCGGAACTGCTTCCTTGCATCTATACCTATGTTCCCTGCATCTGTGCGAGCTTGCCTTCAATTGTTGTTGTGATGGTGAAGGCCTCATCGATCCAACGCTGAACACGCACCTTCAGGACTACTTGTTTGTGCCATGTTGCGTCCACCTGTTCTTTCAATGCTTTTCCCTGTTGCATCCTATTGGCTCAGTGGGGCCTGACCCAGGTTTGGAAGTGATTTAGCCAAGCAAATCTTGGTACTATTGGCCCTTTCAGCAACTGTCCACGGAGCATGGACTAAGGTCTCACTCGAAGTAGTATGGAGGGGTGTTGGAACTAGGTTTCCGCACCATGAGGATGTATGATATGTGGTGATTGGTACATGGTCCAACCTTCGCACTTACTGCGCTACACCCACCTATGGGCACCCCACGCCCCGTGATACTATCTTCGTGTAGTTCTAATCATAGTGCGACCCGTGTTATTTACGCAAGTCTTCCTTATTTAGTCTCCATTAGCCGATTACTTAGATTAAATTCGCTTGTAAGCAATCATACATGTAATTATCAATTGCGCATAGTAAATAACAGAGTAAAGTAACGCATAACATTAACATACAGATTCGAGAATAGATGCACAGAATAAACTTCTCTTTATTAGCTCTTCAAATCCAAGTACAATCCCACTTACATACCCAACTCTGCCCTGCACACTCAACTACAGGGGTTAGTGCACTCAACGGCGAACTCTACTAGGCCTCTGCGCAGTCAACTACAGAGCCTCTTCCTACTACTATGACCCAATAAAGTTTACTTTTCCCACTATGCTCTGACCATGCCTTCTCATTTATCTATTACTTGCTTTCTAAAAAAACTATGTTTGCACTTAAAGCCTCGCTCTATTTATACAATCCCATGGTTCGTGGACCATGGGTAGGTCGACACAACTTTTCATTATTTTATAACTCTTAGGGTGGAAAACCCTATGACTCATCCTAGACTTTCATGCTCTGCGTCCGTACCTCACAAAGTCTTTACATTACATTGAGCAAAACTTGGGCTTTAAGCCCCAAAAACATACTATGGGGGGATCCGCTGCCCAACAGGCCCCCAACACAATCATCGTGACTGATCTCGAGTCACTGTGTAGTGATCTTGGCACGAAGCCCCTCCAACTATGTCTGGGTTGCATGAAGGTCTGTAGTGCACTACTCTACTGTCTGCTGGATCTGCTCTACTCACTCGGTTGAATTCTCACTGTCAGAGTCACATCCCTATCTTAAAGCATGCATCACTTTCATTTGTGCCATTTTTCCTTCAATGTTAGCTGTGATGAGGAAGGCCTCATCAATCCAAGGTTGGACGTGTGCTTTAAGTACTACCTCTTTTTGGTGTGCGACATCCACTTGTTCCTTCAATTCCTTCGCTTGCTGTAGCTTCGTGAGCCGCTGGGTCAATACCACTATCTGTGCCCTCCCACGCACACTATCATATTTCATTTGAAGCTCTCATCCCTCTGTTTCCAAGTGTTGTATGGTGGGGTCCTCCTATAGGGAAGTGAGGACTACGAAAGATTCTTCCAACATCGTTGTACAGGTCTGCACTGCCTGTCCTATTTTGTCCACCCTTTTTGGATAGTGTCAGTGCCTTGTTCCCAACATTCCGGGGGCGTGGATGACTACGCCCTTAATCGTAGTTCAGCAATTTGAAGGTTGAGGTCCATCTAGATCCTCGTTGCTTCCTCCTTTGCCTCATGGAATCCACTAGCCAATTTGTGAATCCACACTCCTATTGGTAGGTCTGTAGCAATTTCTAGCTCTGGGGCGTGGCGACATGCTTCCTCTACTATCTCCTCCAGTTGTTGATTCTGCACCAACGCTTCATCGCGTTGTAAGCTAAGCTGCTTGATGTTGATGCGTTGTTCACTGATCATTTGTATCGCATGTCCTTCTCTAGCATGGAGTTCTACTGTCGCTTTGTCCTACATCTGGTATAAGATATCTCGCGGAAGGGCGGCCAAGTTTAGGCCAAGTCCCTTGATCTAGCCCACCGCGGCTCTGTCCTCCGTGCTATCTACTGTCAGTGCTCCTTCCAACAGTGTGAAGGTGTTAGTCATTTTGGCCTGCAGCAACTGCTCTATTGCCGATGTACCTGTGGCACCATAGATGGCTATTGTTCCTTCCTATGGGGGTCACACCTGAAGTTGTTGCAACTATGGCTTGAGGGCTCTCAACACATTCTATTGCTCCATCATTGCCTCCTTGAACACTTCCCTCGTGACCTCGCGAACCGCGTCCCCGATGTTGTATAAGTCACCCTCTGTCAACATAATAGATTCACCATCAAGTTTGGAAGCTTTGGTCTTCTTCCGTGGCCCTGTTCATTCCATACAACGTGGCTATTTCAGTTGTGTAGATGTCGTGCTTTGGTTCACACCTTCCATCGTGCCTTCTGTCCCCTATCCTGTGGTTAGGTCCAGGCCTCTTTCCTCCTGTGTTGTGGTGGCCCTGGTTGCTGGTGCTGTTTCTTTTTCGACGGCCTTGGTATACTTTGTAGCGGCCTTCACTGCCTCGTGGGAAGCCCTTACCTCCTTGGCTAACTGCTTATTGTTCTTTTGTTGTGCTAGCAGCTTGGTAGCAGCCTTTTGTTTTTGTATCGCTATCTCATCACATGCCACCAGATCTGGGATGCCCCACTCGGGTGGCCATGAGTAAAGCACAGCAAAAACAATGTCATCAATCATGATGAAAGGGAGTTTGGTCCAGTTTTTCTCTGGATCCTCACGTGCCTTGATATACACATTGTGAATTTCTGCCTTAAAGTTTGCAAAGCTCCGCAGATTGTCGTACACCATGGGGGATAGGCATGCCTTTTTGTTGATCCATATACAGATGCTTGCCTCCATAAGTATCTAGAAAATCTTGGTCTCGTGGATTCGCGCAGCGTCCTTTGTCGCCTAGAGCAATGTGTATTTTTCCATCTCTAGCAAGTCCTGTTCAAGAGGAGGAAAATGATTGTATTCAGGAAATTCCCCTGCAATTAACAAGATGGATTAGAGCAAGCACACGTAGTGGAAGGTCTTACCCTGCTCCTGGGTCTCCTTACAGTTCGGCAGAAAGTCTTCGTAGAGGAACTATGCCCAGTTGAACTGTACCCCTTCTGCACATTGTTTGGCCAGTGCAACGACCGTCACTGGAACCTCATTGCCGCGGCATTTTCTCATCACCTTCCCAGCCAGCAACTGGGTGGCTACGTGCACCCCTTTGTCTTGAATGTTATTAATTACGTAGCCTCTCTCCTTCTTTTCCAACTTGTATTTCTTCTTCATGGCCTCTGCGAGTGCAAAATCTCTGCTTTTGCCAGCTATTTTCGTGGGGTCCCTTCTCGTACATGGAAGCTGAGAAATCCTATGAATAAGCTCCGCCGTGATAGGAATGGGCTCCTCCACCCACAAGTACCCATTGTGCACCAGGCAAAGCAATTGCCTAATGAAAAAGATCGTGATTGGTGCTCAGTGAAAGTCTGGAATCCATAGTAGGTGGAGTAGCCTGACCTCCTCCACACTGCACAACCATTTTTGTGGCTTTAGCGCTGTAGTTGACCCCTCCTTGCTCTGTTTCATAAGTTGGCTAGTCTCCAAATGTGGGAACTTTTCACTGTCCGTGAGGTCCTAATCTTCAAATTTCATCATGGACATGCGGCCTAGTACTGATCCTTCAAACAGAATTCCATCTGGGAGGAGCGGGGTTTGGAGTGCGCTCTTAACAGTGTCCAAATCTTTAGGCACTTTTACTCTCCCTTTCTGCTGAGGGACATACTTGGGCAATTTTGCTGCAGCGTGCACTGGCTGAATGTCTTCCTCCATTTCTTCATCTGCCTCGATCTCTTCTACAAATGCTTGGAGATCCTCCTCCTCATCATCTATCTCAAGATTAATAGTCTTGCCCTTGTCTTCCATATACATTTTACCAAACTGCAGATTTCGCGGAGACATACGGACTGGTCCTACTGCCTGTGGATCCTTTTTAGGCCTCGGCATCTAGGGCAATTTAGGAATTTCCGGTGCATCCCCCACTGGTGGCATAGGGCTCTGCGTGGCTTCCTCGGTTGCTGACATCATTCTGTTTAGGAAATCCTATGTCTCCTTTGGCAATGTTTCAAACACTGAACTTTCTCTCAAAGCCTCCAAATTCATCAGGTCCATACTCGATAGCGCAACAACAGAATTCTCAAAACACCAAGGGTTGTTCGGTGGAGAGCCACTTGTGATTTATAAGCCTTTTTTAATTCAAATTTGACCATTCCCCCCTCCCTTGGCTCATTAATATGAGATTGGTGGCATATCGTCCCAAATCTAGTTCTGACTTTGTGTCTTAATTGCCTACCGCCCACTCCTCATTGCCTTGAATTGGACATCTTGTCATGAACAGTGACACCAATGGTCACTTCCCAGCCTACTCGCGTGGTAGCGCACCCCCTTATGCATGGACGCAACCCCTATGACATACTAATCATATGCACAACCTCCTTATCACGCAGCTTCCCTACATACTCTTTTATAGTCCTGTGCTCTCTTTCAACTACTTGGAGTGCTAAGACTGTGCTTCCTACAGAGAGTCAGGTGGTCACACCACCTGTGTGAGGTTTCAATTCACCTTCCAGTCCAGTTTGTGGGTACCCCTCAATTACCCCTGCCATAGTCATTGCTGTGCATTCCTCCTTCCCCGGTGTGCTCCCATAGTTACTCCATTTGGTAAGGTGCGGTCGCAGCCATGGTAGTAGAGCCACAAATTCTCAGTGACAATCTTCTAATGTAGTGGTATGGCAACCCATTTCTTGTCCTGTCATTCTATCGATGCGACATGCTTACGCGATTTTGGTTTCTAGTTTCTTGATTTCTGCATCTATTAACATGCTTTTTTGCCTCAGTCATATTTGATCTTCTTCGAGTTCTTGAAGCTTAAGGTTCCCTCACCGAATGTCTTTCTGAATCTGCTTACGTTCGGCCTTGTGCGGCTGCATAATATCTTCATCCTAGTCCTCACGTACCATCCCAATTGTGGGAGCTATTGCGTGAGGATTCCTTTCTTCCAAAACTATGGCCTCAACTTTGCTCTTTAACTTCGGAAACATTTCCGCACTTAGGTTTTTGCACATGGCCCTATAGGCCCATCGGACTACTAGTACGTGTAGGTCCAAATTGGTTTTGCTTACCTGGTGAACCCTATTCAGGACTCCGCATACCTTCTTGAATGCTTCTTCGTGGAACATTTGTGCTGCATGTTGCCTTTCCTGCTGTTGTGTCCTATTCCAATTTTCAATCCTTAGTTTGGTGTGTGCTTGTGTAGACTACACAGCACATGTCTGTACCCATCGACCCAGGTGGGCGCGCAAGCTACTCTATCTTGGCTATTCGACTCTCGTTCGAAACTGGGGGCTACCAAACCATAGGCGTATCATCCTTCTACATCCACACTAGTCCTCAACATTTCCTTGATGTGTACCCCACCATCGTGCAGGTGTTGCGCGCAGTGCCCACTTCAACACATCGAACCACTACTGTTCTGGTACTGCGCTTTCAAATTTGCTCAGGAATTCATCCACTGCTATCAGTCCATCATATGTCAATAGCTCCCGTGCCTTTGTTAACATGCAATGCAGTGATCTAACCATCATGTTGTAATTCAACGTTTTCACTTCGTGCAACCAATTCTGCTAGTGCTCTACTTTTTCGTCTAAATCCGAAGTGTAGGAGCTTTTGTGCTCCCACGAGATCCTCCCATCTACAGTTGGATTCACCCGATCCTGGTCTCGTGGAGTTATCTTGTAAATATAATCAATATCATCATCGCTTCCATCATCACGCACTGGTTCAGTGTAGCGCGCTCCCTTGGCTGGGTCTAGTGGGACTACTACGCGTAACGACTTTTTCTCAAAGATCATTTTGCACTTCTTCATATTGATGACTCCATTCATATCAGTGGCCCAGTCGATTCCTAACAACGCAGGATAGGGATTTCTGTCATCAACAATCTCTATCACTTCAAAATCCGTCTATGTGCTCGTGCCTTCAATATCAACTGTTACCCCTTGCAACCTCGCCATGGGAAAAATCTTCTGTTTGTTTGCCATTCATAGATGAATAGGGGACCATTGTAGCACGGGCCTACCCATGCGTTCCGATGTTTTCTTTGGTAACACATTTGTGTTCGAAACCAAATCTAGGATTACTTGATCCATTTCATACTCACCAATCTGCGCAGTCAACCTCATCTCCCTTCTAGTGCGCAATGCATGCTTCCCCAATTTCCAGACTACGCGTGGTTGCTTGATCCCGTGCACCAGGTGGTTAGTTCTTGTAGTCCTTTAACCATCTTGTTGTCATGCAGTAGTTTCATACATGTCCCCAGAAAGGTAGTAAGCATTGAAGGATCCATTCCAGGCTTTGGTTGATCCTTACTACCTGAAGTGGAGGCCTCTAGGAAGCTCTTCTTAGCTTTCATGAAAGTCTCCTTTGTGTGGTCTAAATTAAACTCAGGTTCCTTTGCAGGTGCCTTGAGAACCCATGTATCTTCCTTGGGTTTCTTCCCCTTATCCTCCCTTGTGGTTGCACTGCTTCTGAGCATCATGTTCACATTTGGGTCTTCTTCGCACGGTTCAAACCTCATTATTTGTATATTTTGAGCGGGAGGAGGCTGGAGTACCTCTTTTTCCTGAATCTGTGTGATCAATGTAGGGCAATCTATTGTTTCATGATCAAAATGAGCACAGTATGAATAGGATATCCTTGTTGGGTTGGTACAGTGCGGGCATAGCACCCTGGTCCTCTGCAATTGTAGCAAATTAACTACCGCGGCCCCTTCCTGGTCCCATTCCTCCTCGTCCTCGACCTTGCCCCTAAAATCCTGTGTGCACCATCCCTGTAGCTGGGTCGAGGGCTCGTGTTTCTATCTACATTCTACAGGCTGGGGTTTGATCCATCATTAACTCATAGCTGTGACAAGTGCACTCGTCGTGGACTACTGACCCACAGAAATTACAAAACAACTGCTGGGGAGCTTGTGTATACTTCTGCAACAAATGACAATTATCCATCGTGTGTTTTCCTCCTATCTAACAGATACGCACCATAATGTAGCTGTCGCACTTGACCCTGCCTGTGTCTCTGGTCTCAATGGCATTGGCCCTCCTCTTATGAAGTAGTTCGCGAACACTGGACAATGATCCTTGTCATGGCCCTGGCCTTTGCATTTTAGGCACCATACTTCCTCACACGCCTCTAGCCACGATGCCCTATCCTACTTCCAACTTTGAATTTATAGGCATAGATTCTGTAGTTGTGCATGGATTTGTTGAACTCCAAACCCAGGGTCTTGTATCAGGGTCTCATGTAATCCCATCGCCAACTCCAACGCTTCGACCTGGGTAGAAAGTTTATGTTGTGACAAAGTTGTCCTCAAGTGTGGTGTCAGAGATGCTACAAACCATGTGCGATGTTGTGCATCTGTTAGCATCATATTGGCCTTGCGGATCATACTCTTTAGTCTTTGGTCCAGATCCTAGGGGGTCTCACCAGGAAGCATCGCGATCTCTTTAAACCCGATGATTGACTGTGTCTCTGATTTAGGCTTGCTAAATTCTCTTTTCAACACATTTAGGATCTCTGCTATCCCTGTGTTTGGGTGGTCATTAGAGTGTTTGATGTACCACGTCAATGCATGATCCTGCAACGCACTCACCAATGTAGCCTTCTTAATATTGTCATTCGTGACACCTTGTGCTTCTTATACTGCTCTTACCACGAACTATAATTGGTCCAGATCCTCATTCCCTACTCCTCTGAATATTGGTAGTTTGATCACGCTTGCCATACTGAACTGTGGAGGTGGTGGAAGTGGAGTGGGTGGAGATGGACGTGAAGGGGGTGACGTGGGTGGTAACCATGGAATCTGCTGTCGTATCAAACTGACTGTGCTTCTCGGAGAAACTTTCGCGAGCTCGTCTTTGCTCTCCCTCGAGGGTGAAACTAAGGGACTATTTTCTAATTCTTCACTACTTTTGCTTCTATAGATTATCCCGCTCCACGTAGTCCCAAACATTAATTTATTTGCATAACCTGCTTTTCACATAAGAGCATCTCAATCCAGGTATTCAAAGATTTAATGTACTTACCTCATGGTCCCTTGAGAAAATTTCATTCTGCCTCACTGTAACTAATGGTCATGTCCATCGCGAACTCAATGATAAATCCTCCTATTATTTGGTTGAGCCAGTGGTCCATAGCTCGCGCTATCTTATCCTCTGAGGTTTCTAGTCTGCGCACTAGCTCCGAAGTCCACACTATTGGTTGGTCTAGCCTATACCTTCCTTGGTTGTTGGCTAACCTCGCGATCCACTCATACAACTCAGATGGAAAGGATGCAAAGAAAATCTTGTGGATTTCTGTATACACATAGCAATCTAGGCACCTTTTCTCAGATACTTGCAGAGTTCTGTTTTCCTATGTTGCAAACTCGTGAATCTTCTTATCCAACCACTCTTCAATTTCCTTCTTTGTTGGGTTCTAGTGGCACGACATCAGACATCCCTCATGTAGATCCCGGTCCTAGCAATGAAACCATTTGTTGGCTTAGTGGGGCCTGACCCATGTTCGGAAGTGATTTAGCAAAGCAAATACCTATACTATTGGCCCTTTCGGCAATAGTCCGCGGAGCGTAGACTAAGGTCTCAATTGAAGTAGTATGGCAGGGTTCTAGAACAAGGTTTCCGTACCCTGGAGATGTCTGATATATGGTGATTGGTACGTGGTCCAACCTTCACACTTATTGCACTACACACACCTGTGGGCACCCCGCTCCTTGTGATACTGTCTTTGCATAGTTCTAGTCGTAGTGCGACCTGTGTTATTTACCCAAGTCATCCTTATTTAGTCTCCGTTAGCTGATTACTTAGATTAAATTCACTTATAAGCAATCATACATGTAATTATCAATTTCGCGCAGTAAATAACAGAGTAAAGTAACGCATAACATTAACATACAAATTCGAGAATAGATGCACAGAATAAACTTCTCTTTATTAGCTTTTCAAATCTAAGTACAATCCCACTTACAGACCCAACTTTGCCCTGTGCTCTCAGCTGTAGGGGTCCAGGAACTCAGCAATGGACTCTACTAGGCCTTTGCGAACTTAGTTGGAGAGCCTATTCCTACTACTACAACACAATACACTTCACTTTTCCCTCTATGCTCTGACCATGCCTTCACATCTATCTATTGCTTGCTTTCTAAAAAAACTATCTTTTCACTTAGAGCCTCACTCTATTTATACAATCCCATGGTCCGGGGACCATGGGTAGGCCGACACAACTTTACATTATTTTACAATTCTTAGGGTGGAAAACCCTATGACTCATCCTAGACTTTCGTGCTCCGCACCAGTACTTCATGGAGTCTTTACATTACATTGACCAAAACTCGAGCTTTAAGCCCCAAAAACATACTGTGGGGGGATTCGTTGCTCAAAACATCCACGTGAGCCTCTGAGTGAGGGACACCATCTCTACAGTTCCTTTCACACTGTCATACTGCTATTGGAGTTCTTGCACCTCTGTCTCTAAGCACTAGATGTTGGGGTCCTCTTGTAGATTCGTGAGGACCTCAAATGACTCCTCCAAAATTTTGGTGCAGTCTCTCACTGCACTGCTGATCTCATCCAATCCCACTGTAATAGCACTGGCACCCTGTTCTCTTACTTCCGGAGGGGTCGATGGCTGCACCTTCAACCGCAGCTATGCGAACTGAAGGTTTAGCTCTAGCTGAACCTTTATCATTTCCTTCCATGCCTCGTGTGACCCTGCTGCTAGCCTGTGGATGCATGCCTTTACTGGTGTGTCTGTCGGGATGACCAGCTCAGGGACACTTTGACAATCTTTTTGCAGTACCTGTACCAGCTGTTAGGGACAAATGTCCCCTAGGGTCTTGGGTTAATACCCTAGCAGAGTGGGGGTTATCTATAAAGAAAAGCAAGCATTCTACACGGCCATGATACTAATATAAACAAAATACGCAAAGAGAGGTGCACCTGGGGGTCCTTCATTTAGGTAGATCCAGCCAAGGTCCAAACCCTCTTGGAGTTCCTTTCTGTTATCTCAAAATCAGGCCCTGGAAGGCTGCAGACCAGGAAGACTCTAAGTAACTATTTCAGACCTACTTTAGGCTGAGGCTTAGCCTCCTCAACCTGAGAGGGCTCTCTCTGGATGTATTAATGATTATGATTTAAAATAAGATGGCTAACTCTTGTAGAACAACTGTGACAAATATGACTGCTGGAAATACATTAAACAAGTATCCATTGGGCCTATGGAGTCAACAACACCTTAATATAACAAAGATCTTGACCTTACATGGAAGTCAGGGCATTCAACATTTGAATATTCAGAACATACACTCATATGGAAACACACAGTTTATAGATGCATACAGGAAATCAGAGCACATTCAGTGAATTCTGAGTGATTATACATCCATACCACTGTAAACAAAACTAAGAAAAGGACAACATCACACATTCTGAATATAAGAAATCCTTCATGAATCCTGAGAAGTAAAATCAAAATTATATTACTGAAAGTGAGTCTTTACATAAGCCAAAAACAATGCTCTGTCATAAAGTTTTCCAACCCTCATTACATTGCTGTTTCAGCTATATATAGAGTTCTTATTCTAACTGATCGAGATTCCTCCTCCAGCATGAGGGGAATTCAAAAACTACTTCTAATGACACCTATCAACCATTTAACTAACTAATAAATACAACAAAATGCTGACTGGAGTTTTTTTAGAGTTCTAAATCAACTATGACTCTAACTCCATATTACATGCATGATGGTTTCTCCTTGTTCTTTGACACCTGGTCCTCTTTCAGTTTGGCTGGGTTGAGTGTTTAATATTAATGCTCCATGTTGACCTTGGATGCTGAATCTCTTTAACTGCTCAGAAATATTAGGAGATTACCCCTGCTTCTCGGCTTCAGTTTTCCCCAAAATATTCGAATGCACAGAAGCATGACCTTTAGCCTTTAATTACCCAAAATGTGGAATACTTCCACGTTCTTGATGCGTTGTAAGCTTTGTCCATGAACATGTGTGCAGGCAAAAAGTTTCTTGCAGGCAACCCGTTTGATGTATCTTGAACGGTGATAAAGGGGCTTTACAACAAAAATTTAAAATTGGATTTGAATATTCAACCTTTTTAAGCATCCACCTGTCTTGACCTGATTGACTGTTGACAGCTACAGATGATGTCTTGCATGTCCTTTAGACGTTTTCCTTTCAAAATTCCCGCTTATAATTCAAACTGCTTGAATTGCATAAAAATCATCACCTACAGCAGTTTCGTAGCGCGCTACGAAACTGCTGAATTATTTAGAACAACTTGCTTTTAACCCGAGAACTTTATTAGCCGAGTATTTGATTGCCAAAAACTCCTTCAGACTTTCCACATGTTGAATAGGAATTTATATTTCCTCAGAAAGATAAAATCAAGCAAATTTTTCAAAACTTTAAAACAAAATCTTACTTGAAATGAAAACTTATTTAGCAGATAGCTGATTTAACTGTGCCTTAAGATCTTCAATTTGTTTCCTCATAGCCTTATTCCCAGCTCTCAATTGCATATTGATTCTTCTTATGTATTTGGCTTCTTTGATTGCTGGTACTGTCCATGTGTGAAATTGTGAATGGCCATCAACCACTGAATTCAGTTGAGCTTCTACAGCAGCATTCCCTTTCCATATAGCTTTATAATACTTTGCATGTATGGCTGCATGTTTTCTGGCGGCTTTCTTCAATTTGGCAATCTCATATTTAGCTGATTCCAACTGGCTCTTTAGGGCTGCTATATTATTTTCTTTATCTGCAATGACTGTTTTGCCTGTGTCTTTTTGTGTCTTTTCCCCTATTTCCTCTGTTCTTGGCGATGCTTCCTGTACTTGCTGGAATCTCCTTGTCATAGGTCTTCTAGGTTTAAAAACGAACTCTTCAGCTGGCACATCAAATCTAAGCCTTTTTGAGGCCTTGGATTTCTTGGTGCTTTCTTGCTCTGGCATCAATTCGATTTGAACTGGTAGAGACTGCTCGAATTCAATAGCCTGTAATAAATCATTTAAACTTGCCTTGGACAATGGACTTTCTTCAACTGCTATAGCTTTACCTTTTTCCTTATTTATCTGAATTCTTGTTCTTACCCTTGAGACTACTTCAGATGTGCTTGTTTCAGGTACAGTCTTTTTACCACGATCTTTTTCCTTAGTTGATTGCTGAGATTGATCTTGGATGACGAGTGGCTTCATTTGTTTTCTTACTTGTGACTTTGGAACTCTTTTAACTCTTACTTCTGTTTGGAGCTCAGCTATTATAGAATCTCTAGCAGGTTGAGGAGTGAGGCTAGTCTGGCTTTTGAAGCCAGCCATAAAAATAAATGAATTCCAATCTCTGCCTACCTTTTGGAGCCCATCTAAAACCAGTAATTTGATCAAACCATGATGAAACAAAGAGGTTTCAGAATCCTCTTTCCTCAGTTGTACCTTATCACACATCTTACTCAAACTACGGAAAAGATAAAACGGTAAGTCTATAGAGACCTTCCCGGTGAAATGCAAAAGTAGTTTGAAATGGTAAGAATAAACCTTGTTATACCTTCCTTCACAAGTCAAATATTTCTGTATGCAGGTGAGTAAGAGAGCATAATGTTCTTTGACATAATTCCTGGGCACTCCCCTACTTAAATCTTCATTTACATAATCATCCTTCAAGAACTCCTTGCAAGGATTCATGTCAAATTTGAAATTTTTGAACCATTCCTCTTGTCCTCTTGGAATCTCTGTCACAGCAGATATCACTTCTGGAGAAACCTGCACTTCTAACATGGCTACCTTTGAATTCAAACCAGTGAAGTTAAGTGCAAATTCCTTAGTTACCTGTGCATGTCCTCCTTGTAACTTTTTGCAAAAGTTCTAGCACCCAACCTTTTTAAACGCTTTCTTCACCTCTTCATTTCTCAGCGTTATATCTAGGCCTTCAGGCTCAGTCCTTAGAGGTTTACCGGATCTGTGCTCCTTTTTCTCCACTGATTCTTCCAAATTCTCGCAAGCAATAACTACCAGCTCCGGTTGGAATTGTATTTCAGCTTCTCTTTGAATTCAGCCTCGCTTGATTATCAGCCTCGCTTGAATTATCAGCCTCGCTTGATTATCAGCCTCGCTTGAATTTTGAATTTTTCCGTTTAAAACCTTTCAAGATGTAATCTTGCAGATTTCTCACTCATGCAAGTCTTACGGCCATCATTAAGGTTTATGCACGGTTGTCTTTCTTGGGAATGATAATTCGTGCCTATCAACAGATCTAGTGGTGGTGATAGTGGCAATGAGTGGTAAAGAGAGGTACATGAGCTGACATGAGAGGACATGGCCAATGACTCACCTAACGGATTTGATATTTCGGGAAAGATTCACTGTGAAAAGTACGAATCCATGATTTCGCAGCGCGGTCAGTTTTAAATTTTGATGATGCGCTGCGAAACTGCCTAATCATGATACGCTGCGAAATTGGTGAATTGGAATAGCGCTGCGAAATCACGAAAAGGCACGGTGACTCACATAAGACAAGAGGTGGCTATAGAACAATGATGGGTAGAGGAGAACCAATGGGAGTTGAGAACAACTTGAGTTAAAAACTCTTTTAAAAACTCCAAATCCTACGGGAAAAAAAAATTAAAACGAAATTAAACTCGCACAGACCTTTATCATTGGGCTAGGATAGAAAATTACATGTATCAATTTTTAGTTCTAAGTGATAACACTTTCGATCCTTCAACTTGCAATGCAATCAAATAAAGAAAACATAACAGTACACGGACCAAGCATCATAAGAAAATCAACTTCATATTATATTGAAAGGTAGTTAGTTATACAATTGAAACAACTACTCATATGTAAATCATAACATTGATATCATAAGCATGAAGAAGATTAATATCAGGAACAATACAAGTGTTTATTTTATTATAGATAACTAAAATATAGTAAGGAATGATTTCAACTGAGTCTTCCTTTCGCAAGCTCCAAGCGGAACCGTCCTTTGGATTCATCCAATCTCAAGCCTTCAACAAACTCCTTCCATGACTCACTCCAAGATATTTCAACTAATGGAAAGACCTCATAACTCAAGGAAACAAGGGTTTCCTGTAATGGGGGAAGTGCTGGAAGCACAAGGATCTTCAGACCTAATCAGGGATAATCTCATCAGAGTGATTTTTCTCTCTCTTCTCTCCTCTCTCCTCTTCCCAATTAGGCCTTCCCATTGAAGCCTTTTTATACTTCCCCCAAAGTAGTTTTTTAGTTGGGAATTCATTGGGAACAGTTGGGCCATGGGCACTAATAGGTCATCAAGAGGTAAAACCCATGATCTCTGCCCGAAATTAAAGAGATTTAATTTTTTTAAGTGTTTTAAGACATATACGCAGGTTGGGTATACACATACCTGCGTACACACGCATTTAGCTTAGGGCAATGTTGCGTATAGGGAGTAAAACACTGTTTTTTAAGTATTTGGACCAAGTCTGGAAGGAGGGGTTGCCCTAGGCCATGAGTGCAACATCACAAACATCAAGAGTGAGATTTGGAGCTATAATAGATGCCCCCTAATATATGAGGTTAGAAGGGGTACATTAGCTGAAATGTACTAAGTAAGTGCATGGAGAGGAAACTTGCCAAAAATTGAGAAGGACTTCACCAGAGTTTAGCCTGCCAAGCCACAAAAGGAGATCTGAAAGAAACACTGTCTGAGGCGGGCATACCCATGCTCAGAGAAAGTAAATCATGTCTGCATATCCAGTACAAGCAGATCCACTAAGTATACAAGTATAAAAGATTGGGAAATACATAATGGATCATCTGATCATGATCGAACAAGTACATGTCTGAATATCACATATAAGAATGTTAATGATGCTGAAGGATGAAGTGAATCACTAATATCAAAGATTGATCCCAAAAGTACCAAATGAACATGATGGTGTAAGATGGTACTACACTGCAAACTCAGGTGCTAGCATATAGAATGTCACCATGAATGACTGCAACATATAAAGTGGGGTGGTATCAACTAGCAGCATTAGGAGCAATTGTCAAGTGAACCAATGAATGTTGATGCAACTTGAGGTCTTCATCGACCACCGTGGTACATTTCTACACCATGGGAATAAATGATCTGAAGTCAAGCATGTGAGAAATCATTTGATTACCGGTCATTGATGTATACCGTTAACAAACGCGAGACTACTCACTAATAATGATAATGAGCGTCAAGGTACCCAGTACAATCTAACAAGTGTGAATAGATGAGCTGGAGTCGAACACCTATAAGAATCTATCAATCAGGAGACAATGATGGTTTCCCACTATCGATAGCAAAGGATCTGCCACTAATGACTGCAAACCCTAAGGTAATGCCAAATGGACTCTAGATCTTTTCTCCAGAGCAATGAATCGTAGTCAATAGGGAAAGATCCTCTAGAAGGAAGGCATTAAGGCATCCTTCATCAATCTAGCATGAGTGTAAACCATAGGCCAATAATGTGGAAGGAATCAGACAAAAAAGATGTAGTAAGCCGACCGAAGCATGTTTCCAGCGTACACAAAATGTGACTAGTGCACGATAGAAACCCTTTGAACCAACCAATAATGAAAGCTGACACAGAGGCAAGGTATCCACCAATAGGGTCAAATGGTAACCAAGGTACTACACGAATTGCAATGTGTGATAGTGTAAGCTGATGTCGAACACAAGGGAAACCACTAAGTTAAAGACCCATGATACTGATCGATGCTGAGCATAAGGTGACCTATCAATAATGAAAATAGGGCCAGGGTGCGGCTCTAGGCCTTTCCTCTGAGCAAGATGTTGTCGTCGATAAGGACAAGACCTGCTAGCAAGAAGTCAATGGAGACCTTCTCAAATAGGCACAAGTAAAGGACCAATATAACTGATGTGATGATAGACAAGACACTGACAACCAAGGATGGCTGACTGAAAAATGAGTTAAGAGACACTGCAGAGAGGCTGACTCAGGCTAACTTCCCTTGAACAAAAGCACGAATCAATGTGAATATGTGGCAGCATATGATGACTCTGTATAAGTTTGTCATGCAGGAGGCATGAACGAACCCTCCATATGATTGGAAGAGATAACCATTTTGGGGAGAACTGACTCAATAAAAAGGTTAAGGCATACCTAAGTCAAACTAAATCCTGCCCAAATTGAGGAGACTTTGTTTTGAGTGCTTTGTTCAAGGGTGACACGACTGACTCTAGCTGCCAACAATAAGTGGAAATATTGTCCCGTTCCCGCTCTTTTTGGAATATATAATTTTTTTGTCCTTTTCTTTAAGTTGGAAAAAGAATAAAAGAATGCTATAGTATAGTGGAAAGAATGAGTGTCAGTGAAACAGATGATCTAGTTCCTGGGATTGGAACAATCCTATGTTCAATGCAGGGAGGTGAAAATTGGTCAAAGACACTCAAAGGTGTGTTCCTTCCATGGGTCAAGGTGTGTTAAGTTGTCGAAGTCAAAGGAATGCAAGTTTGATTTTGCAGTCGTCATGGTTGAAAGTTGGCTTAAACACGAGTCCAAGTGAAGCTGGCTCAAGGCCAAAAGGTGCAAATGGTCAAAATGCAATGCAGTAGTACAACTCAACACAAAGGAGCCTCTAGGGTATAAGGCCAAAACGAAGTGAAGAAGCAAAGAGGAATAAGTCTTCAGCGCATAAGTCATGGTAGGACTAAAGAGGACTCCTGAGCCTAAGGACAAAACATCGGCATGAGTGCCAAGTGACAACAAGGTACTAACTAGCGCACCCATGATAAGGTAGGCTCTACCACACAAGTCATGATACTTCTAAGCAATGAGAAGATTCGACATCGTAACTTGGTGGGGTCGATCCTAAGGTCAAAATGGGAAAGGAAACTAATAAGTGCACAATGCAGGCAGAAAAACCTAACCTATATGCCAGTTTCGAGAACCAATACCTGTAAGAATGGACCAACCATAGAAATTTCCAAAAGAGAAATCTTCCAAGTTTTGTATACATAAATAGGAACACTAGACAAGAAGTTAATACATCCCACATATAAACTTCATATACCTTGTGGCTTATGCATAATTGTTCTTCTATACAAACCCCTTCCAGGGCTCAGGCCAAGGGCTCCTTTGGTAGTCAAAACTCATGGCTTCAAAGAGTTCCTCCTGTGAAGGCAAATCAAGTTCTGAGAAATCATGAGAACTACAAGGATCAAAAGAGGGAACTAAGGGATCCCATGCCCCTATGGGAAGAATCTCTCGGTCAAATACTGAGACCAAGTCCCAAGAAGGAGAATAATGGGTCAAAGGATCCTTTTCAGAAGTGATTGAACATTGAGGATTCACTGCCACATAATTGACCCGCGGTGGGGTAGAGTCTACTTGAATACTCGGAACAAACCAAGTGGTATTCTATAGTAAAGTCAAATTAGGGTGGTAATTATCAGATGCAAGCTGATCAATAGTGACAATATTCCCGTTGTGAGGAAAGCACATTACTTGAAAGAGTGAATACACCATAGCATTCATAGCATAGACATAATCATGCCCAAGTAGCATATTAAAGTCTAAAGGGCTATCAACCACCATCATATCGATTAAGACAGTCTTCCCACCTAAAGTAATAGACAATTAAGGAAGAACACCCATAGATTCACCAGGTCTTATATCATAAGCTAACAATTGACTTTGAGTTGTCAACAACTTTGGGGAACCCAAAGCTTTCCAAGTCAAAGAGGGTATAATACTTGCAGAGGATCCTTCATCCACCATACATTAATAAATGTTTGTGGAATTAACTCTGACCTTTATTTGGAAAGGTGCAGTGGAAGGAAGACGAGGCTTGACAAGACTATCCCAATCAAAGGAAACACTCCTAGAACTTGGAGGGGGAACATTTGAAGAGACCGGAATGCTCCCTATACCAGAAGACTCTGTAGTAGAAATCAAACAGAGTCTTTTGTTAGGCACTTCACCCCCAAAAAGAGGAGTGTAATCAGCCATCGATTGCACTGGCTCAACCACATTATCAACCAATGGTTGATGGGATTGATGAGAAACCATATCAGATCTAGAGTAGAAGTACTTTCAGACTCGGACCATATCCTTTGTACCTCTAGAATACCAGGGCATAAATGAGTAAGATGGTCTCCCTTGCACATCTTAAAAGGGAACTTAGGTTTAAAACTTCTACGCCCAGGTTTCTTATCAACCTCTAATCCGCCAACATGACTAGCAGTGGTTTACGGAGAGTCTTGAACATGACTTGCAGAGGTCGGTGACTCTTTGCTAGTAGGACTCGTAGTGACTAGATTTATGCCTCCAGCATGACTTGTGGCAACTAAAGACTCATCTTCAACATGACTAGCAGAGATCGACGATGAAGTGCTAGTGTGACTTGTAGTGACTAGACTTGTGCCCCCAGCATGACTCGCAGCAGCTGAAGGTTCATCTCCAACATGACTTGCAGAGTTGATGATGAAGGAATAGAATTATTCTTCTTCTTTGACTTCCTCTTTCTCCTCTTTTTAGATTTCTTATTACAAGAAGGAGGAGAAAAAGGAATCCTAGATTTCTCTTTGAAAGAAGATGAACAATTAGCATCCATGTGATGCCCTTGAAATAAAGCATTCATCTAAGAATCTTCAAGAACATCAAGAATATTTGGAGTGGACCACAGCCAAACGGGTAGTCCAACATTCAATCCAGGAATATTCAAAGTGGCCAACAAGGGAGTACCAACATTTCCAAAGAAAGGAAAAGCACAAGGATCCCCTTTTGGGAGGGTACCTTGGCTAGTTTCCATAGGAATATTGGCCATATCTAACTGATTCATAGACCCTTCCCTTACGGGAATGTAGAAATGAATTTTCAAGGAAGATAGATACACAATCAAAACCTTTGCTCTTGAGGAGGTAACTCCACTACTTCCGAAAGAACGACCAAAAACCTTTCAAGATCGGAAAAGTGGCAAGTCAGTCACTCAGAATACCAAGTCCAAAAAGTGACTAGACAAAAATACCTAAAGCCAACTATATACAAGAAGAAAAGAGCAATCAACTATAAAGTCCCTGAAAGAAGTCAGCCAGTCAAACAACTTCCAAGTATTTCTACTCTGGGTGATTAGGACCGGACACCAAAATACAAGAAAGTGAAGTAAGGGCCTTCCGAAGATAGTTTGGGATAATAACAGCCTAGGCCGACCAGTGAAGGTATCAGAGGAAGTTACGCTGACCTCCTAACAACAGCCTATGCTGGTGCAAGCCCCCATGTTTCGCAAGGGTGCCCTATAATAGTATCGTTGAGAGTGATACAACATCAACCTCAGGTGCCATGGGATTCCCCTCCGCGGCCACCTATGTAGATCCCTAGGAGAAGCAACTAAGGTTACCAACTCATGTCAGAAGCCAGGCAGAACAGTCTTGAGGTAAGATCCTACCAATAGGAGAGGGGGTATCTCTCTTCCTTATCTTCAAAAACCCTCGTTCTTAACTCCCATATCCGGAGCTTTCCTAGTCTTCCTAATGCTATTGGATTTGCACTCACTATTCAGACTCCTATGTTTGACAGTTTAAAATGGCCTTGGAGAGTTTTCTCTCCACACACCTAATCCAAGGCCCTAAAATATCCTAAAACTTGTTGGTGTGTCTAGATTGACAATTATAAAAAAGTTCTAGTGTATTTTAATTAGCGCTTGTTTTTAAATGGGTTGTTCTTAAGTCAAGGGATAAGCGGAAATGAAACTTGTGGTGTTTTGACACAAAAGAAATTAATAAAAACCAAACTATATGAAAATGCACTCATTTTGTTCTTCGATGAAAGAAATTTCTACTAGGTTCTGAGGAACTTCTAAGAAAGCAAGAAACTTTTCTTTTCTTCTTTTACTCAAGCTTCACACTCACAAAAATTAACAAAAATATGGATGCCCTAAAAGATGCACAAATTTATCCTAATGCAATAAGTACACGCTGATGCAAAACTTAAAACTACTCTAAATCAAAGAATGAAAGTAACTTGTTTAACAATTCTAATTAGCCACTTAAGATGTTTAGATAGAATATAAGTTGCTAATGCTCATTTTCATCCAAACACTAAAAGCAAATTTCAAGACAAACAAAAATGCACTTTCACTCACAAAAAGGAAACTAAATCAAAACAAGGCTAAAGAAAGAAAAGACCAAGTTTTCAAGAAGTTTTCTTCAAAAGCAAAAACAAAAATTACTTTTCAAAAGTGCTCCAACTAAGACTGAAACTTTACGATCGAAGAATAGGCAACAAAACACTTTGCAAGTTAACAACACAAAATGAGTGAAAACTCAACAAAAAGTGTGTTTCGAGATGCTCTTAACAATAAAAAAGCAGTGAAAAGAGCTTGGTGACAATGATCGTGAGATCAAGAAAGACAATTCTCAAAATCGTCCCACAACAACTTTCAAAAAGCAAGAAAAGTAAATGGCCACAAAGATGTAGTTTTGACACACAAACAAAAAGATCACCAAAACAAGATTTGCCACAAAGATTGAGACCAATATTTCTACCTTGGAAGACCAGAACAACCAAGATTCCCAGAAAGAAATCTTGTGCGCTTAAACCAGAATGATGATGCTTGCAACAAAACAAAACGAGACCAATACTTTCCACAACTGGAGAGAGTTTGAAATCATAAACTTGTTGTAAAAATAAAGACTGACACAGAAACGTAACTGTTTAGGAAAGACTCAGACTAGTAGACAGATCTTCAGAAAAAAAAATATTTGAAAACTCTTGAAAATTTTAGGGTATACGCGACTGTGTCAATGCACAGCTGCATGTATATGCTATTTAGCCCAAGGAAACCTGCGTATAAGTGGGTTCACTTGAGGAGAATTGTGTACATATGCCTCTGTAAACTGGAAAAACAACGCATATAATAGATCATAAGAAGAACAAAAAAGGGGTGTGAAGAAACTGATAAAACTTACAGTTCAAGTTCCTACATGAACAAACTACTCAATCATAGCAAGTAAATAAACAACTGAGCCCTGATTGGCTTGAATAAACCCAAACTAGGAACAACAATAATGTTGTCCCCATTGGAGTCACCAATTCTGTTAGGGACAAAGGTCCCCTAGGGTCTTGGGTCAATACCCTAGCAGAGCAGGGGTTATCTATAAAGAAAAGCAAGCATTCCACACAACCATGATACTAATATAAATGAACTATGCGAAGAGAGGTGCACCTGGGGGTCCTTCGTTTGGGTAGATCCAGCCAGGGTCCAAACCCTCTCGGAGTTCCTTTCGATCCTTCAACCTGCAATGCAATCAAATCAAGAAAACATAATAGTACATGGACCAAGCATCATAAGAAAATCAACTTCATAGCATATTGAAAGGTAGTTAGTTATACAATTGAAACAACTACTCATATGTAAATCATAACATTGATATCATAAGCATGAGGAAGATTAATAACAGGAACAAGACAAGTGTTTCTTTTATTATAGATAACTAAAATATAGTAAGGAATGATTTCACCTGAGTCTTCCTTTCGCAGGCTCCAAGCGGAACCGTCCTCCAGATTCATCCAATCTCAAGCCTTCAACAAACTCCTTCCATGACTCACTCCAAGATATCTCAACTAATGGAAGGACATCATCACTCAAGGAAACAAGGGTTTCCTGTAATGGGGGAAGTGTTGGAAGCACAATGATCTTCAGACCTGATCAGGGATAATCTTAGCAGAGTGATTTTTCTCTCTCTTCTCTCCTCTCCTCTCCCCCTTAGGCCTTCCCATTGAAGTCTTTTTATACTTCTCCCAAAGTAGTTTTTTAGTTGGGAATTCATTGGGAATAGTTGGGCCACAGGCACTAATAGGTAATCAATAGGTGAAACCCATGATCTTTGCCCGAAATTAAGGAGATTTAATTTTTTTAAAGTGTTTTAAGACATATACGCGGGTTGGGTATACACATACCCACATACACATGCATTTAGCTCAAGGAAATGTCTCGTATAGGGAATAAAACATTGTTTTTTAAGTATTTGGACCAGGTCTAGAAGGAGGGGTTGCCCTAGGCCATGAGTGCAACATCACAAACATCAAGAGTGAGATTTGGAGCTATAACACTAGCTGTTAATTCTGTTACATGATTTCGTTACGCTGCAAGCTCAACTATTCCATCTTGATTTTCTTCTCTCTTAGTACTTACAGCGCGTGGCTCTTCCTCACCCTCAAATTTGCAGTAATCCCATCCTGTAGAATGTATAATGTCTCTTCTCAGAGTGCAGCCATGTTGATTCTGATACCCTTCAACGCACTAATTGTAGGCTTGTGAGCCTCATTTGTTGTCACCAGTGCTCCTTCTGGCAACACTATGGTATTTGTCACCCGAGTGCACAACATTTTCTCTATTACAGTTGTTTTGATTGTGAGGCTAGTCAAAAGGGTACTAGCCTAAGGAGTGCGCATCTGCAACTCCTGCAGCTGTGCTCTGAGGGTCCCCAACACAATCTGGTTCTCCGGCACAAAATTCTGGAGGGCCTCGGAGGTGACATCGTGCACTGTCTCACCGATGTCGTGCAGATCACCCTCAGTAAGGGTGATCGGGTCAATAGACAACTTCGATGCCTCAACCTTCTTGCGTGGCCTTCTCCACTCGATCGGGTGCTAGGGCTTCAGCAGTGTTGATGTGGGTTGTGGGTCCACACATCCCTCCCCTTCCTCTACTTCCTGCCCATGTGAAGGCGGATTTTGGCCCTTACACACCTTCATGGCTACCTCCTACATTACTACTGCTGCTGTAGCCTTTTCCTGTTCAGTTGCTATCTATGTAGCGTCTCATGCCTCCTGCGCTTCTGCTGCCACTACCTCCTTCCTTCTCTTTTCTACCAACTATGCCATGCGCAGTTTGGCCTTCTCTTTCTTCCTCTATGCTGCAGTCTTTTCCATTATCATGATGTCTAGAGCGTGCCACTCCAACGACCATGTCTCTAGTACATTAAATATTACATCGTTCGTGGCCACAAAGGGTAGCTCTATCCATTTCTTGGCTCAGTCCTTGCGTGATTTGATGTATATGCTGTGGAGGTTTGCTTTAAACTCTGCAATTATTTGCAGGCTATTGTAGATAGTGGGTGATAACTGCGGCTTGCGGTTGATCCCCATTCTGAGGTTCATCTCCATGAACTCCTAGAATATCTTACTGTCACGGATTTGCCTTGCTTCCTTGGTGGCCCAGAGGGAAGCATACTTCGCGGCCTTTGGCAAATCCCTGTTAATTGTGGGGAATTGACTGTCCTCTGGAAAATCCCCTGCCATGAGCACTGTGGACAGTAGAAGCCATGCATAGTGGAACATTTTTCCTTTTCCCTGAGCTTCACCGTAATTCTCCAAGAATTCCTTCTAGAGGAACTTGGACCAGTTAAACTGGACCCCCTTCACGCACTACTCAGCAAGTGCTACCACCGGCATGGGTACCTCGTCCACGCGTCACTTTCTTATAAACTTACCTACTAGTATTTGGGTCAGCACTCTTACTGCTTTGTCGTTGATGCTGGATATGGCATAGCGCCACTTCTTTTTTTCCAGTTTATAATCCTTCTTCATGGCCTCCGCGATGGCCAAGTCACTATTTTTCCCCTCCGAGATATCTGCGGAGTCCTCTCCTTTGCATGGAAGCTAGGTGATGCGGTGAATCAAATGTTCCATTATGGGGATGGGCTCCTCCAGCCACAAACACCCACCATGCACTAGGCAGAGCAGCTCCCTAAAGACGAAAATTGTTATTGGGGCAGGGTGAAAATGTGGCACCCATAGTAGGTTTAGTAGCCCTACCTTTTCCACTCCATGCAACCACTTTTGTAGCTCTAATTCAGTAACCCCCACCGTGGTGTTCTGATTAGGCTTCATGAGATGTGTTGTTTCTAGGTGAGGGAAGTTCTCGTGGTCAACGAGGTCCTAATCTTCAAATTTTAAGCTAGGCACTCGTCCCAGGTGCATGCCCTAAAAAATGATGTTATCTGGGAGGAGCGGGGTCTGGAGAGAGCTCTTGCTCTTGTCAACATCCTTGGGCACTTTATCCTTCCCTTTCCATGGGGGGATATAAGTGGGCAACTTTGTTGGAGGGTGCGCAGGCTCAGTTTCCTCCTCCATGCCTTCGTCCTCATCTTCTTCAATGATAAGGTCCTCCAGGTCTTCCTCCTCGTCATTAGTTTCTATGTTAACGACTTCCCCCTTCTTCTCCATTGTCAGCCTGGTGTGCAACGATTTCATGGGGACACATGTACAGGAACCATTACCTATTTGTCTTTATTTGGTCTTGGCATGCGCAGTGATTTCGGGATTTCTGCCATGATCCCAGCGCCTTCAGGGGAATCCCCCATAGTCAGGGCCTGTGCGGCCTCTTTGGTAGTCATCTCTGTGATATCCATAACTTCCTCAAATGCTGCCATTGTGTTTGACCAGAAATCTATCACTCGCGTATTCAGGGGCTCAATGAATGCTCAACATAGGTCAAACAGGGCTCTGCTTAGGCTACGCAGGGTATACAACTACTCAATTCGTAAATGGCCAATTGTTTTTTGCTGGGTAGACCTTTGTAATTTATAGCATCTTTTGAATTTTAATTCGACTGCCCCCCCCAAATCCAGATCATTAATGATCCCATGGCGGCAGATTTTCCAAAATCTTGCCCATAAATCACATCTTAAATGCCTGCCGCCCACTCCATTTGGTCTCAATTCAAGCATCCCATCTTGAATAGTGACTCTAATGGTCACTATTGGGCCAACCCGCATGGTAGCATAGCCCCCCTTGCACGGTCGTAGACCTTGTGACACTTTGCTTCTGTGCGTAGCTCTAACATTGCACAACTCCCAGGCATAGTAGTTTATACTCCTGGGCCTCCTTTCAACTACCTGGAGTGCTAAGACTATACTTTCCACATCTAGTCAGGTGGTCACGCTACCTGTATAGGGTGTCATCTGATCATCCATCATTCTTTCTGAAAAATACCCACCTTTTATTGTTAGTGGTGGCATCACGCACTTTATCATCTGCATCACACCACCCTGGTTGATTTGCATGTTAATATATGGTTCAAGCCAAGGCATTAGACTAATCAATTTGTAGAGATAGTCCTCAAATTTGTCAACGTGATCATGCACACCCTGTTTTATCACCCTGGTCTTTGTATTGAGAAAATCTTCCTTTATCTCGTCCTCCAGCTTCTTGACTTCTGCTTCTACCAGCATGCTTTTTTTCCTTAATCACACCCTTTCTTTCTCAAGTTCTGGGAGCCTAAAATTTCCCTGTTGGATTTCTTCTTACAAGGCTCCACGAACTGTCGTATCTACCAGTGCTATCATGTGTGGACTAGGCATTTCATGCTCTATGGGGCTTACAACGTTTGATTCATACTCCAGCCTCGATGGTGCCTACGTGGTTAGGTTCTTACAAGTGGTCCTATAAGCCCATAGAACTGCTGGTACGTGTAGGTCCCAGTCAGTGCACTTCGCATTGTGGACCGTGTTCAGTGCTTCACATACTTTGTTAAAGGCTTCTGCGTGGATAAGCTTCTGTGGACTTGGTCTTTCCATACTCTGTGGTTCCAACCAGAGGGGTCATTTGCGTCATTGCCTTGCTCGCACTTGCTTACTGACCATGTCTCCTAATGTGAAAACTGAGTGCATCCATGTAGGTTTTGCACCATATACATGCATCCATCAGGATAGGTGGGCGTGTAAATCATTTCATCCAGCAATCTTGTTTGTCAATCGCATCTTAGGCTCCCCAAACCGCATGTGCATCATCTTGTTGTATTCGTGCTAGTCCTTAAAACTTCTTTGGTGCGTACCCCACCACCTCATGGGCGTAGCGCACAGTACCCACTTCAAAGATTCGAAGCGTTGTTGTTCCAGCACTTCTCTTTCAAATCTACTCAGGAAGTCATCCACATCACTTAACCCATCATACATAGGCAGCTCCCTTACCTCCACTGATATGCAGAGTAGTGATCTCATCATCATGTTACAGTTTAGTGTGGTTACCTCGTGTAACTAGTTTTTCCATCGTTCTATTTCCTCGTTTGAATATGATATGCATGAGCTTTCACGCTCCCATGAGATTTGTCCATCCGTGGTTGGATTCACCCAATCTTGCTCTCACGTGGTTATCTTGTAGATGCAGTCCAAGTCATTGTCACTGTCGTAGTTGTGCACTGGCTCTGTGTAGCACGACACTTCTATAGGGTCTAAAGGTACAACCACGTGCAGAGACTTTTTCTCAAAAATCATCTTGTGCTTCTTCATATTTATCACCCATTCATGTCAGTGGCCCAATCTATTCCTAATAGCATAGGGTAGGGATTGCTTTCATCAACAATCTCTATCACTTCAAAATCGGCTAGCACACTTGCTCCTTCGATATCTACTGTGATTCCTTGCAATCACCCCATAGCTAGGATCTTTTGCTAGTTCACCATTCGCAGTTGGATAAGAGACCATTGCAGTATACACCTTACCATGCACTCCCATGTCTGCTTCAGCAGGATGTTCGCGTCTGATCCTAGGTCCAGAATCACTTGGTCCATCTCATATTCTCCAATCTGCGCAATCAATCTCATCTCCCTTCCCATTTGCGTCATGTGCTTTTCGAGCTTCTGGATTACACACAGTTCTCCTCGCACGATCCCAGCGCATCTATTTATGAGTTCTTGTAGCCCCTTTATAGCCTTGTTGTCGTGTAGTAGCTTCATGCATGTTTCCAGGAACATGGTGAGCATTGATGGGTCTATTTTTGGCTCCAGTTTGTATTTACTTCCTGAAGTGGAGGCATCAATGAAGCTCCTCTTGGCTTCCATGAATGTCTCCTTAGCACACTCCAAATAAAACTCAGGTTCCTTCATTGGAGACTTGCGAACCCAAGTACTTTCTTCAGGCTGCTTGCCTTTGTCATCCCCTGTTGTAATTCCACTTCGGAGCATAATATTTACATTAGGGTCTTCCTCACGTGGCTCAGACCTCATCGTTTGTAGGTTCTGAGTCAAGGGAGGTTGGAGTGCTCCTTTATCATGCAATCGTGCTATTAGTGTGGGAAAATCCTCTGTCTCGTGATCAAACAATGTACAATACAAACATGATGGTGGTGTTGGATTTGTACAATTGCGGGCATAATGTCCTGACCCTCCACAATTGTAACATATCAGCTGTTCGCGACCTCTTCCTGGTCCTCCTCCACCTCGGCCTCGTTTGCGCCCCTAAAATCCAATTCACGCCATCCCTGCGTTTTGATCAAGGGGATGTGTTTTGGCCTGAACTCTATAGGTAGGAGTCCAATCCATCATCAGCTCATAACTTCTACAGGTGCGCTCATCATGTCCCACTGATCTATAGAAATTACCGAACAAGTGTTGTGAATTCTACGTGTACTTCTGCAATAAATGGTAGTTATCTATGGCATGCTTTCTTCATCTTAGTGCCTGGATCTACCTCATGCTGAAGGAAGGTAGGTAGAGGGTAACATCAAACCACGCTTAACCTAGTAGCTAGCCCTACCAGGTCAGCAGAGGGCTCTCTCCTTGTCAATCTCAATTAGGATATTGGAAACTAGGGCTTGAGATGACTAAAATGAATGCTAATTTGTTAGGTCCCTATAATACTAGTGATTACCCCATTACTATTGTAGTTATACCCCTTATTTATATTGTTGTGCCCCTATTACCCCCATATTTTTATTTCTGTGCCCCATAGAATCCCTCTATTGTTATTTTTGTGGCTTTATATTATTATTGTTAGGTCGGCTGGATTATATTGTGACTCCTTAGACTCCTATATATAAAAAGGAGGTTTTGTTATTTGTATCATCCAAGAATTGTTCATTTATGTAATGTAAAGGAGGTTGCCCCTCGAAGAGGCTGAATTCTAAGGCGTTGATCTATCTTTTCTATCTTTTCTTGAGCTGGTTTCATAACATTTGGTATCAGAGCTTTGGATTCTAGGGTTTCGCTGCTCCAAACAGGTCATCGTGGCATTTTTGCTATAACTTTTTTTCTGTGACGTTTCAGAAGTCGCAAAAAAAACCCATTTGAGAAGAAATCGCGCTGAACCTTGGGTCCAAATTTTAGAGCTTTTCGCGCAATATTTGCGGAGATATGATCTGAGGAAGTTGGTCTTTTTGCAGACTCCTGAATTACATTCAAAACAGGTGACCTGGGGAAAATCGTCATAACTTTCTCTCTGGGATCGGATTGAAATTTCGTAAGAAGGTACAGAAAGAGGATGGACTGTAGTTTCTTGTTTGTGTGTTTTAGATTCAAAGGTTGAAACAGTGACGCGTGGTACGTCGTACAAGTTCGCTCTACTGAACCAGTCTAAAAGAAAGTCACTGTGGGAGATTTCACATAACTCTTCCTTGGAGAATCCAATTTGGCTCAGACTTGTGGCATTGGAAAGAGGACGCAGAAGGCTACTATAGGTAGCAAATTTAGAACTGGATGATCTGAAATTACAGAGATACATCAGATTCAATATCAGGCTTCTATAAAGTGAAAAAAGGTGTGTAGTTTTTTTTTAAATTTTTGTGTAAGCTTGGTTTAACGGAATTCAAAGGGCATAGTAAAGCATTATTATCGGTAACTGATGCCCCGAGGAAAGAAAATGCAAACACCTAGTAAGGAACCTGAAAGCTCTAGCATGACTCATGAAGAAGAGGAAGAAATGCTACATGATATATCAAAATTACAAGAACAAGTGCAACAAATGTCACGCTCACAAAAGCTAACAGAGGCTAAGATAAGTGGCGTGGAATCTAAGATAAATGGCATGGAATCTAAGGTAAAGGGCATGGAAGCTAAGATGGACGATTTGAAGATAGATTTGAAGACAGACATGGAAGAATTGAAGAAGTTGCTACAAGAAAGGGTCACTAATGGTGAAAAGGTAGTAAAGGAAACTCATGATGAGAACAAAAGAAATGTTAATCATGATTCCATAGACGCTAATGTTGGATCGAAGAATCACCATATTCCAAAAATCGATATGAGGAAGTTTGATGGCAAGGATCCCGCCACATGGATATTACAGATGGAGCAATTCTTCGATCTCAATAATGTGCAAAACGCACAAAAGGTACGTATGGCAACTGTATATTTGGAACCAAATCAGTTTGTATGGTATCAATGGCTTTGCTCTCGTAAACAATTTATCACTTGGGCAATTTTTACGGAAGAATTGATAGCACATTATGAAGATACAAAAAGCAACACTTTTTTTAGCCAATTGATAAGTCTCAAACAAAAGGGTTCAGTAATGGAGCACATTGAGGAGTTCCAAAAATTGAACATAAGGGTAAAAGATATTCCAGAGGAGCATAGGATTGATGTGTTCATAGGGTCTTTAAAGGATAATATCCAACATGATGTTCGCCTTTGGGAACCTGATTCATTAGAGAAGGCATTCAGGTTAGCAAGAAAAATGGAAAGCAAAATTATGGCAACCAGGAAGCATACCACTCACAACTATAAAGATGGAAGTGTTGTTGCCCCTAGTCTTCCACAACCTATAAGGTTGACACCACAACAATTGGAAGAAAAAAGAGCAAAAGGGCTTTGTTACAGTTGTGATAGCAAATACACTAAAGGTCATAAGTGTGCTGAGAAGAAATTATTCTACATAGATTGTGAAGAGGAAGAAGAAAAGGAGCAAGAAAGGTCAAAAGAAGAAGATATACTCCAGGAACAAAGCCTAGATGAAGAACAAATAAATCCGACCATATCTTGTAATGCATTGGCGGGAATTACCACTCCTCAAACCATCAAGATAGAAGGACAAATCAAGAAGAAAAAGGTAATAGTGTTGATTGATTCAGGAAGCACCCACAATTTTATTCATTGTAGGGTAGCAAAAGAATTGAATTGCTTCCTATATCCAGCACCAGAGTGTCAAGTGATGATTGCAAATGGAGGAACAATAAATTGCTCTGGAAAGTGCCATAATATCAAGCTATCCATGGGAGAATATGTATTGACTAGCCCAATGCTTTCCATTCCAATGGGAGGTGCTGATGTTGTACTAGGAGTCCAATGGCTACAATCCTTGGGTACAATAGCTTTTAATTTTCAAGAACTTTTCATCAAATTTTCTACGGAAGGAAAGGAAGTTGAATTAAGGGGTATTGCAGGGAAACCAGGAAAGATAATCAGCTCTAATGGCATGACAAAGCTTCTAAAAAAGGAGCAAAGAGGTGTAATTGCACAATTATGTTCGCTAGATGTTTCCACATTGGAATCATCTATTTCTCCAGATCTCCAAAAAGTCCTGGACAATCATTCCAAGGTATTTGAGACTCCAAAGGTCTCCCACCTATGCGTGATCATGATCATGCTATTCATCTGATTCCAGGAAGTGTTCCTCCAAACATCAGGCCGTACAGATATCCCTATGTCCAAAAGAGTGAAATTGAACGTATGGTTGCAGAAATGCTAGAGGCTGGTATAATTCAACCAAGTCAAAGTTCTTTCTCAGCTCCAGTAGTATTGGTGCACAAGAAGGATGGATCATGGCGCATGTGTCCGGATTATAGGGAGCTCAACAAGCTCACTATTAAAGATAAGTTCCCCATTCCTGTTATTGATGAATTACTGGATGAATTGCATGGATCAATTTACTTCACCAAGTTGGATCTTCGTTCGGGATATCATCAAATCAGAATGAAGATTGAAGACATTCCAAAAACAGCATTTAGAACTCATGAGGGTCATTATGAATTTTTGGTCATGCCTTTTGGCCTTACCAATGCACCTTCAACATTTCAAGGTTTGATGAATTCAATTTTCAAACCATTCCTTAGAAAATTTGTGTTAGTATTTTTTGATGATATACTAATCTACAGCAAGTCTTGGAAGGATCATGTTGAACATGTTGACAGGGTGCTACAACTATTGGAGGAGAAACAATTATATGCAAAAAGATCCAAATGTTTCTTTGGAGTCCAGGAGGTGGAATATTTGGGTCATATTGTATCTCATGAAGGAGTTAAGGTAGACCCTAGCAAAATTAAAGCCATTAAGGAATGGAAAATCCCCACATCCATAAAGCATCTGCGAGGATTTCTTGGGTTGACAGGGTATTATCGCAAGTTTGTTAAGAATTATGGGAGAATAGCAGCACCTCTAACAACATTATTGAAGAAAGATTCATTTTCATGGACTCCGGAAGCAACAAAGGCCTTTGAACATCTTAAAGAGGCAATGTGCCAAGCACCGGTCTTAGCTACACCGGACTTCACAAAAACCTTTATTGTGGAATGTGATGCTTCAGGAAATGGAATTGGTGCTGTTCTAATGCAAGATGAAAGACCCATTGCTTTTGAAAGTCGTCCAATCAAGGGAAAGTTTTTAAGCAAAGCTATTTATGAGAAGGAAATGTTGGCAATACTCCATGCACTTAAGAAATGGCGACCCTACCTAATGGGAAGACACTTCAAGGTAAAAACGGATCATGATAGCCTTAAATACTTTTTAGAACAAAGATTATCCTCTGAAGAGCAACAAAAGTGGGTCACAAAGATGTTGGGTTATGACTTTGAAATCATCTACAAAAAAGGGAAGCAAAATGTGGTGGCAGATGCACTCTCAAGAAAGGATGAGGATGTGGAAGCATTGTTGTGTGCCATTTCTATTATCCAACCAGATTGGATAAACGAAGCAAGGGAGGAATGGAAGAATGACGAAGAAGTGTGGGCACTTATTCGAAAGCTACAACAAGATTCCAGTACTTCTGATACATTTAGCTGGCAAAATGATTCGTTATGGTACAAAGATCGCTTATACCTCTGTAAGAATTCCCAGCTAAAACAAAAGATTCTTATGGAATTGCACACTTCTCCCTTAGGAGGGCACTCAGGATTTTTAAAAACTTACCACAGGGTTAAGAAGGAATTTTTTTGGGATGGCCTTAAATCAGATATTCAAAAGTTTGTGGCGGAATGTTTGGTTTGCCAGCAAAATAAAGTTGAAACAATTAAGACACCGGGTCTATTACAACCTTTATCCATTCCAAGCCAACGTTGGGAGGAGGTTTCAATGGATTTTATCACAGGTTTACCCAAGTCTGAGGGAAAGAGTGTCATCATGGTGGTAGTTGACAGACTTACCAAGTATGCACACTTTTGTGCATTATCACATCCATTTAAAGCCAGTACAGTTTCTACTGCATTTATGGAAACAGTTCAAAAGCTACATGGAAACCCAAAGATTATTGTAAGTGACAGAGATCCCATTTTCACTGGAAATTTTTGGACAGAATTATTTTCTTGTCTTGGTACTCAGTTAGCTCATAGCTCATCTTATCATCCTCAATCTGATGGGCAAACTGAGATAGTAAACAAATGTTTGGAAGGATATCTTCGTTGCTTTGTATCTGATAAACAGACACAATGGGTCAAATGGTTGCCTCTGGCTGAATGGTGGTATAACACTTCCTTCCATACAACAACAAAAATGACCCCATTTATGGCACTTTATGGGTATCAACCACCATCCATCACATCATATTTAAGAGAAAATTCTAAGGTTCAGGCAGTGGAACATCACATCGAACATCAACAACAAGTCCTCCAACTCTTAAAGGATAACCTCGTGTTGGCACAAAATAGAATGAAACAACAGGCAGATCAACATCGCAGTGAAAGAAGTTTTGATGTAGGTGATTGGGTATTCCTACGGCTACAACCATATAAGCAAATGTCCCTAAAGCAAGCTAAGAAGGATAATAAATTATCACCAAAGTATTATGGTCCGTACAAGGTGTTGCAAAAGATTGGTACTATGGCATACAAATTGGAGCTTCCTGCAGCTTCTCGATTGCACCCAGTTTTCCATGTTTCATGTTTAAAGAAGGTTATAGGTGACAAGCTCCCAATTCAAACAATATTGCCAGAACTTGACGAGGAAGGAAAAATTATATTGGAACCGGAAGCAGTCACAGAAACAAGAACTCGACAGCTACGAAATCGATCAATTTCAGAGTATCTTATCAAGTGGAAGAACTTATCCGCTGAAGATTCCACATGGGAGGATGAGAATTTTATGCAGAAGTATCCAGAACTACTCAAGCGTTGAGGAAAACACTTTTTTGAAGGAGAGGGGCATGTTGGGTCCCTATAATACTAGTGATTACCCCATTACTATTGTAGTTATACCCCTTATTTATATTGTTGTGCCCCTATTACCCCCATATTGTTATTTCTGTGCCCCATAGAATCCCTCTATTGTTATTTTTGTGGCTTTATATTATTATTGTTAGGTCGGCTGGATTATATTGTGACTCCTTAGACTCCTATATATAAAAAGGAGGTTTTGTCATTTGTATCATCCAAAAATTGTTCATTTATGTAATGTAAAGGAGGTTGCCCCCTCGAAGAGGCTGAATTCTAAGGCGTTGATCTATCTTTTCTATCTTTTCTTGAGCTGGTTTCATAACATAATTTTAGGCTAGGTATAGTAGATTAGGGTTTCTGGTTTGATTTTAGGTTTTGGTTGCTGGATCAATTGGAGAAGGTAGATTGGGTCTGGGAAATCAACTCAGGGATACAGTCATGTCCTATGGGACAAGGTAGACAAGGGTTTATGTACTAGCAATGGATTGAGATGGTAGAGTAAGAAGGCTGGGGAGTTGAGGAGGGCATAAGAAACTATGAATCCTCTTCAAACAGTGAAAACATTGAAAACCAAATGCATTCCCAAGACAAAGCACTGTAAATTAGTGTATTTTGTCTATTCACCTTGATTCATTTAGTTTAGAAGAGAGAGAGACGTGGATACATATAAAACATCAGAAAAAACTCATTACAAAGAAGAAAAAATACATAAACTCACTGTCACAAGAATCCCACAAAAATAGATGTGAAACCTGGTTTTATTCCTTGCCAAACTGTTGATACAAATGTTCAGTGAGTGAAACACTTCTGCCAAAGTCCAACCTTTACAAATGAATCAAAAAGTACATGATATAGGCAAGGAAACTACTCAGGCTAGCTATCCGGGTCGAATCCATGATAAAAGGGGTGGTTTCAACCATATCTAAACTAAGAACAAGAATATAGGCAGTGGAACAGCTTGCCTCTAAAACCAAGGAAACCAATTCATTACAGCTCAAAACCACTTGGAATTTGATGTATCTACCCTATGAAGTGATATTCAACCATATTACATCGAATTCATCATTTACCATGCTTGCATGTACCAATAAATGAGGAAAAAGTAATCTCCCAATAAAACTAGGAAAAATCTAGAAAATCAGGCAAAACTAGCAAAATTCATTTAATGCGCAACGCCAAGATTTTAATGTGCAACGCTTTTTCTAGGTCAGTTTTGGAAGGCTTAGTGAAGTCCAAATTAGGTGTAGGATAGCTTTTTGGAAAACTTGTTGAGTCTACTTTTTGGAACAACTTGAATTTCTGAATTTGGAGTCCATTTGTCTCTCCAAAAATTGATTCTCCCAAGACTGCTTCCTGTGTGGCAAAAAAGTGGCAGAGAGGGCACTTTTTAGGTGTTTTTTACCCTTTTGGAGACCTAGAACTTGTCCAAAATTCCTTGCTATTTTTGATCTTTCATATTGTACCATGATGATTCCAAAAATGTAAACCATTTTGCAAGAATATTTCCCTAACAAAAGCACGACGCCCTATTGGAAAAGCTTGTTTTTCACATTAAAAATTTCAAAAATGACAAAAATTTCCCCAAATTTCTTGAAATTTGGAATGATTGACCCTTTTTAAGTGCTTTGATGTGCCAATGATGCTTCAACCAAGATTTTGAGTTTATCATGCTCTTTTTTACTTCTTAAGGCCTTTTCCAACTTAGCCTTAAGCGTCGTCATCATACTATCAACATACTGTCCTTTGTTCCACTGTTCACCAACATTTGGAATGCCTGTTGCTTGTGAGATGGTGATAGGTGACAAGGTGAAGGAGACACCAGCAAGGTTCACTTGGCCATTATGTAGATGATTGACAAACAACTGGGAAAACTCATGATGAAACTTTACCCTCTCCACCATTTCACAAAAATCATAGCAATAGTGATGTCTAAAGCATGATATGGCAAGAGGACAAGCAAGCAACTCTGTGAGACTGATAGGTTCCTCCCGGATGATTTTTCCCCCTTTGTGTGGCTTTCTTGGCACATGTGCTTCTCTGGAAGTGTCACTAAAAGTTTCTTCCTCCCTCTCATAGTCTATGTCTCTCTCCATGGGTTTTTTGGTGATGTGATAGTTGATATGAGATGAAGGATTGTTGTGGGACCAAGATGAGTATGAAGAGATTTTAAAATATAAGGCAAGTGAGATATATGGGGATGTGAATGCTTGAGGGAATGTTAGGGTTTTGGGAATGAGGGGAACGAGTAGGGTTTAGAATGTGTGATAAGGGTTTGATAATGAAGTAGGTGTAGTGAAGATGTAGGATTTGGGAGTTAGGGTTTGGGAATAGGGTATAGGGCTAGGGTTTGATGTAGAAATTAGGGTTTAATGGAATGAAGTTTGATGAGTGATGGATAGTGAGGAAGAGTTGATAAACCAAGTTTATATGGAGGAGAAAGGCAGCCAATGACCTTTGGTGGCTTATGAGAGGTAGGTTAGCTTAGTTAGGGTTTATGAGTGAAATATCAATGCCCATAGGGTTTGCTATGAAATGATGCCAAACACACTCAAGAAATCAATCACACTTCTTTCTTAGCAAGGAGGAATGGTAAAATTACTTGGCACAAGCATTAAATAGCTTTGGAGGTGTTTTGATAGCAATTTTGAGGTGTTTTCAAAAGGTGTGCAGTTCCAATTTAATGTGTAGCATTAGTGTAATTTTACACTGGAAACCTGCCACAGATGCACATCACCAATTTAATGCACAGTGCCTTTTTTCAGACCCGTTTTGAGGTCTTTCTGGAGTCCAAATTGGGTGTGTGATGGCTCGTTGGAAATCTTATCGAGTCTACCTTCCAGCACATCTTGAAGTTTCCAATTTGGAGATCATTTTCCCTGTCAAAAGTCCAATCTCCCAAGACTGGTCAAAATGTGCAAAATGAGGCTACCTAAATGCAGAGTACTATTGCTACCAACTTTGGAAGTCTTCCTCAACTCCAAATTAAGCTCATGATATCTCGTTGGAAAGCTCTCTCTGTCTAGATATTATTTAAATCATCAAGCAAGTCATTTGGTCAACCAGGCTAGGAGAAATCTGGATTATCCGAAGGCCACTCTAGAGGTGTAGAACCCTCCTAAGGCAACATTATTTTTGTCATTTCTCTAAAACCATGATACCTGTGTAAAAAGTGAAGGAGGTTTTTCTTCCTTGGCCTATTGTGGATAAAAAATTCTCTCATTTGTCCCAAATTCATTTTGTCTTGCTCAGAAACATTATTTGAGTAAAACCTATCCCGATGTGTAAAACAAGGGATTTGTCCAAATGAAGTGAAATGAAGTGGATAAGGGGCTTCTAAGTTCTTGGGAAGATTTTGGAAAATAGGGAGGGATGTTAGGAAGGAAGGAAAAGTGGAATTTCAACTATTGAGTGACGGGAAGGGGTCCAAAAGGGAAAAACACAAGGTTAGCCTAGAAAATTGTCAAATTATAGCAAGAAACTAGGGTTTGTGGGAAAATGATGAATTTGAGTGATATCATAGGGATAGGGGAAGATGTATGAGCATCAAGATACAAGTTTTCTTGATGATTTGAGCATCCAAGAGAAATTACCTTCAAAACCCTAGGAGAGGGAAATGAGACTTACCCAAGTACAACTCAAGCACAAACAAGGTGTAAAATGACCCATTGGAACCTGAAATGATGATGACAACTCTCTGAATGATGGTACACTCATTTGAATGGTGACATGGACCAACATTTGGAAAATTTTGAAAGAAGTGAAAACAAATCCTAGAGAGAGTAGGGGTTGAGGGATTTGGGGCGGAGACGATTGGTAGGAAGAGTGGAAAACTAGTGTTGAAGGTTTCTGAGCAGGATTTTCACCATGGACGGGTACAGAGGAGGGAGCTCCACTCCCTCCTACAGTGAGGTAGTGGTTAACAAGAGCAAGACACCTCTAGAATCAGGCAGAGGTAACACGATGGAAGGAGGAAAAAATAGAGAAGAGGAAACCGAAAGTAACAAGGAGAAGGAGAAAGATGGCACAAAAGACAAAGAGGAAAATGATAAAAAATAGGGAACAAAAGATAGGAAACAAAAGGGACTGTGCAAGCCCAAAGCTAAAGTCACTCCTAGAGTAATCTTAAATAACCCTGAGCTGCAGGCCCATAAGGAGCACATGCAGACTTATGCAATAATATGCAAATTCATGGGAATATGGCCCACCGAAAAGGCTTTACAAACATGGATCAGATACCATTGGAAGCCTAAAGGAAGCATTGATCTTCATCTAGGATCCAAGGGTTTTTTTCACCGTGGTGTTTGCAAACATTGAGGACAAAGATAGAGTGTTTGAAGGTGGGCCTTACTTCTATGCAGCAGCAGGGCTCTACATGCGGTCGTGGATGATGAACTTCGTGCTAGAGCAGGAAACCTTTACCTCAGTCCCGGTTTAGGTAGGACTCTATTCGCTACCTCTAGATTATTGGAAAATAGAATCACTAACAGCCATAGGAAATAAATTAGGGAGGTATGTCAAAACTTCTGAAGCCACTAGAAGGGGAAAATATACCTCTTTTGCTAGGATTTGTGTAGAGATGGTCCTATCTGGGGCACTTCCGGACGAGGTCATATTGGCGGTTTATGATGAGGAATGGGTGTAAACAGTTGACTACGAGCATATTCCATTTATATGTCGAAAATGTCATGAACACGGGCACCTTCTTAGAGACTGTCCTCTCAGTAAGGCAGAAAACAAAAGCAAACCTAACACAATGAAAGAAACAAATGGCTTTCACAAAGTAGCTCACAAAGGTAAAAACAGCAAAAAAGGGCCAAAACATCACCAAAGTGGAGACCAAAAAGTAAGGCCAAATCAGTTCCATGTAATTGAAGAGGAGGAAGATGCAGCAGTTGAAAATCAAGTTATGAAGGATGGAGATGATAAGCAGGAAAAGGAAGAAGAACAAGATCAGGAACAGGTAAAGGAAAAATAGAAAGGGATCATGATGAGCGAATCAGAGATGGATATGGATCAGGAAATGACCCAGAGCAAGATGGAAATGGAAGACAATGAGTTACAAGAGATTCTCGACAAAGAAAATCTAGATCTAGAAGGGTTCTTGAGTAAGGGAAAAACAGGTGGAGTAGAATCTCTACTACAAGAGGAATGCAATCGAATAAAGTAGTTATTCTTATGGAAAACTCAGAAAAAGGGCTTGGGAGAAGATAAAAACATTGAAAGATAGGGCAAGCAGGGAATGAAAACAGTAAAATCAACTCTAGGATTAGCTCCAAGAAACCCGGGAAAAAAAGGGGCAGAAAAAAGTAGAACGAGCTATTAATGGAATGTGGAAAGCTCATGATAGACTCAGGTAAGATGAAAGACCTAATCAGTTTCTCATTTACCAATTTGTAATCATGAAGTTTACAACTTGGAACATAAGAGGTCTAGGAAGCAAAAGAAAATAGAGAATGCTAAATAATAGAATGAAACAGGTAGCACCGGATATAATTTTTGTCCAAGAAACGAAATGCTCAGTTCAAAAAATAAGACAAATCCATAGTAAGTGGCTCAACAGATATGAGTTTATAGAAGTCAAAGAAGAAAATACAATAGGGGGTATCCTCATCCTATGGAATCCCCAAAAAATAGGTATTATTGATGCAGAGGCATCAAGGAATTATTTATTGGTTGTTATACAACCTGTAGGAGACAGGGACACTTATCTTGTAATGAATGTTTATGGCCCTCAAAGGTTAGATGAAAAAATCAAGTTTATTGAGTCCTTAGTGGACCTTAGAAACAGATTTGCAGGGCTATCGTGGGTTATAGGAGGAGATTTCAATATGATTAGATCTCTCTTGGAGAAAAAAAGGGGGCACAAGAGCACTAAACAAAGATTCCTCGGCTTTCCAATGTTTTTCAGAAAACATGAAGCTAGTGGACATTGAGACAAATAATGGTCTTTGCACTTGGAACAATAAAAGAGAAGGGGATTCCCAAGTAGCTTCCAAGCTAGACAGATTCATGATCTCTGAAGAGCTCATGCTTCTAGACAAGGAAATAATAGCAGATATTCTTCCTTTTGGAGGCTCAAATCACTGGCCAATTCAAATGGAGATCAAGGGTATTGGCACCCCAAAAAAAAAACCGTTCAGTTTTGAAAATATTTGGCTTTCACACCCGGATTTCATTAGCAACGTTGGAAAATGGTGGGCTGAAGACCTGCAGATTCAGGGATCATCTATGTTCCTGCTACATAAGAGATTAAAACACATCAAGCAGAAGCTAAAGGAATGGAACCAGAAAGAATTTGGTAATATTTCCACAAGTAAAAAAATTGTGAAACAAAATCCTAGAGCTCAACCAAGCTCTGATCAAGAATGGCTTTGATAAAGACAAAAATGATCAAGCAGAGAAATATCACCAAGAATGGTAAATGTTGTGTAAACAAGAAGAAATTTTTTGGAAACAAAAATCTATGGTTCTATGGCTAAAAGAAGGAGAACGAAATACTAAATTTTTCCACAGATCTACCATTGCGAACAGAACTCACAACAGAATCTCTTCGATCAAGGACGAGAATGGACAAATTATTCAATCCCATGAGGAGATAGATGCAGTGTTAGTGAAGAATTTTCAGGACATTGCCAAGGAAAACTTTTCAGGAAGAGAACCTTTCATTAAGAACTTCATTAAACATATACCTAAACTGGTATCCAGAGAGGATATTTGTAATCTCAACAGACCTGTAACTGAAAAGGAGATTAGTGAGGTCCTCAAAGAAATGCAAAATGGCAAGGCACCAGGTCCGGACAGATTTAATGTGGATTTCTTCAAAGCCTGCTGGAATATTGTTAAAAGGGATATTGTCGAGATTGTCGAAGACTCCAGGAGGAACAAGACCATTTTGAAAGCTCTCAATACCTCCTTTATTGCCCTTATTCCAAAACAGGATAATGCTCAAACATTAGAGAGATATAGGCCCATCGCCTTATGCAATGTTGTCTACAAGATAATTTCCAAGGTTGTGGCTAACAGACTTAAACCCCTGCTGCCCACGCTCATCTCCGGGGAACAAACAAGGTATGTAGAAGGAAGGCAAATTCTCGACAACATAATTCAAGCTCACGAGGTGGTTCACTCGTTAACTTGCAACAAAAGAGCGGGCATGATCATGCAACTGGACATAGCCAAAGCATATGACAAAGTAAATTGGATTTACATCAAAAAAGTGGTCACAGCGTTTGGTTTTGATCATAATTGGGTCAGATGGGTCATGGCTCTTGTGACTTCCTCTAGATTTTCAATTTTAGTGAATGGCTCTCCTTCTGAACTTTTTCTCCCTTCCAGGGGTCTTAGACAGGGAGATCCGCTTTCTCCTTTTCTCTTCATCCTCATGATGGAAGGGCTAGGGCGGTCCATCAAGCATGCAAGAGTTATGGGAAAAATTCAAGGACTCCAACTTTTGGAGAATGGGCAAGTTCTGACTCATCAACAGTTTGTAGATGATACCATGTTACAGGGTATTCCCACAGTTAAAGAAGCACTTGCTTACAAACAAATTTTGAATGACTTCACGAAGGCTACAGGTATGGAAGTAAACCTTTCCAAATCAAAAGTCTTTTTCTTTAACACTCATATTGCCATCTAGAGAAATGTCTCCAGAATTTTAGGATTTCAAAGAGAATCCCTTCCCTGTAAGTATTTGAGAGTTCCTCTTACAGCTAAACCCTGACACAAGAGTATATGGGATCCTCTAGCAACTAAAATGCAAGACAAGGTCAGGAAATGGACAAACAGATCTTTAAATTTAGTTGGTAGACTGGTGCTTACTAAAGCAATTATCCAAGCGATCCCAATATTTATGCTATCAGCCCTCCCAGCTCCAATAGGAGTCTTACATCAATTTCGGAATATTCAACGAGATTTTCTTTGGGGTAAAGAGGAAACTAGGAAAAAATGGGCTTTAGTCTCATGGGAAAAGATCTGCAAACCCAAGAACCAAGGAGGCCTGGGTTTGGACAATCCTGAGATTCTCAACAAGGCTCTTGGAGCCAAACTTTCGTGGAGGTGGGTAAAGGATCCTAAAGCTCAATGGGCAAGCATCTGGAAGGAAAAATATGCCAATGCCTGGCCGGCTTCTAAAATCATATGTATGACAGGAACAGTGAAAGGTTCCCCCATATGGAACAAAGCTTGGGAGAATAGAGAAGTGGTTGAAAAAAATAGTTTCTGGGAAATCAGAGAGGGAGATCTGGCACTTTTCTAGGAGGACAAATGGCAACAAGAACCTAATCTACTGAAGGAAGAATTTTTAGGCCTCAAGCATGAGATTGATAATCAAGGTTTAGTAAAGGTGAAAGAATTTTGGGAGAATCCACAAAATGTTGGAAAATGGAGAATTTGGAAAAAGATAGAGGGCAGAGAGGATAGGACCCTCAACAGTAAAGTAGAGTCCCTCAAGAGAATGCTGGATCAGAGAATAATTTTAGTAATGGAAGGGCGGGACCAATTGAGATGGGGTAACAACAAAGAGGGAAACTTTAATATTAAGGAAGCTAAAGGTTTTCTCCTTGATTACGAACCCCAAGCTCCAAATAAAACTTGGCAGAAGCTTTGGAGACACAAAGGTTGGATGAAAATCAAACTCTTCATGTGGTTAGTTTACCACAGGAAAATTTTAACCTGGGACAACCTTAAAAAAAGGGGCATGCTGGGACCCTCTAGATGTCATCTTTGTGAGACCCATGAGGAGACTATCGAGCATCTTCTCAATATCTGTATCTTCACCGAAAGGATATGGGAAATTTTTACCAACATCTTCAAATAGTATGATAGAGACAAAGAAAGTATTGCTAACACTCTCAACAATTGGAGGAATAATTTTTCTGATAATGAAGTTCTCAATTTAGCCTGGGATCTCTTGCTGAGTTTCATTATATGGAATGTGTGGAAAGAAAGGAACAAAAGAATTTTCAAAGAGGTAAAGACTGACTCTCTTAGCCTGGTGAAGCTAATCGTAACACAACTTAAGGAGACAGTTGGCACCATGGTTAGGAATCTCCCTAAAAATCCTCCCTCAGTAGAAGAGTTAAGAATCCTCTAGCTGTTAGACATGCAGAGGCTTATTCCTCAAGGTCTAGACAGGAATGTAAGCATGAGAGATAAGGTGGAGGAATTCTAGCATCCTCCCCCTGAAGGTTTTTTAAAGTACAATATTGATGGAGCCTCCAAAGGAAACCCGGGGGTGGCTGGCTTTGGGGGAGTTCTAAGGGATGATACAGGTCGCATAATATCCCTCTTCCATGGACACTTAGGAAAATCCACTAACAACATGGCATAACTAATGGCCTTGGAACAATGCTTAGAATTTTTGACACAGAACAATTGCCAAAATGTCATAATAGAAGTAGATTCAGAGTTAGTCATAAACGCGGCCAAGAGAATTAGTAATGGAACAGGGCCGGAAAAGGTCACAAAACACTGGAGGTTAACTCAGGTTCTTCATAGGATTCAAGTACATCTACACGAACTTCGTACTCTCAGATTTATTCATGTGAGGAGAAAGGCCAACAAATTAATGGACATTGTAGCCAATCAAGGTGTTAGCTGCAAGGACAACGCAATTTTAAGGAGGTGGAGCATAATGGCGTAGAGAAATCTGAAAAAACTCTGTCACAACCAGGTGGAGGAGGACAAAGAAGAGTATAGAAGAAAAAAGATAGAATCCAACTAGTTTTGGATTGCAGTCATAGGGCTTCACAAGGTTGGATAGAAAGGTACACGAAGGGAGGCAAGCCAAGGTTAGCGGCAAAGTTGACCATGATCAGGAATATTCTTTGCGACTGGCAACAGAGTTTCCCTAATTGAAGAAAGTAGCATCTAAAACTACCACAACACCCAATTTTTGTTTCTATGGCTGAAGTCAATACCGCCTCTGGTGCGGTTTCGAAGCGATTGCACCGCTTTTATGTCGAAAGTGGTTTTAATTTTTTGGTAGCGATGCCATAGAGAGTAGGACACATGGTGGAGGGCCCACTCCAAAAACCACTCTCCCCGCTCCCTAGAAATTGACAACTTCGGGCACGCGATTTTTGGCTCAGCTGTCCGATGGAGTGAGGAAAATCAATGCTCAGGATCAAACGAGCTATTTGGAGGGGCCCCCATCGCATGCTATTGTCTGGCATTCTCGGTGGGTGCGATATGTCCCTTCACTATCCGATCCAATTTTGTAAACCAATGGCAGAGATAGGTCGAGCAGGTTGGAGGCGATGCCAGTTAAGTGGCGTGCTTCTTTCCTTTGCGATTTTGTTCGGTGCTGTTGGATAAGGCCTGATGGGTCATCACTGAAGATTCTGGGGAAAGTTTTGTTTTTAGGCGGGTTTTGCGTGGGCCCCTCTTTGTTGTATGGTTTCTTTGGGGCACGGTTCTCTCCATGTCTTGGAGGGCTGGTGGGGCCCTTTTTTCTTTTGCTCTGGTCCGTCCACTGCTTAGATTCAACTTTGGCTTTTTCTGGTTTAGCTTTGATGTGATGAAAGGTTTGTTTTTGGTGCTGAGTCTATTGCCATTGCCCTGTTCTCGGTTCCTTTGGGGGGAAGATCTCCTTCGCCACTTTCCAGAGTGGCTTTTTGTAAATTTTGTATATTTTTAATGGTAAAGAAGGTCCTACTCTTGCTTCAGCAAAAAAAGAAAACAAATCCTAGACCTAATACCTAGTGACCAAATTTTATTTCAAGACTCACTGAAATGACAAAATTTGACTTTGACACCCTAAGACCACTTTGTAAGAGCATGTTTGATCACTGGTGGAAGGCTTCAAAGACTGACACTAACATTGGCTCCAATGGAGATGGAAGCTCCTTGGAGGTGCTAAGAACCAGAGATCTTTAGGAGAGCAGACTACTACCTTATCCATTGGGCAATATGGAGTTAGTAAACTCAAGCTAAAATTACACGACTGAATACTGATGACTCAAAGACACAAACTGACTTGAAACTGAATCAATACTAAAACACAACTGACAAACTGGAAAATATGCTCAAAAAGGAACTTATTCAATAAAACCTACTGTAGTTGTTCCATTCATCACCTGATCAAGTGAAATGAAACAACCAATGCAAGCAGGTAAGCATTCTGGTTGTTGTTTGAATTCTCTGCAAGTGCTTGTTTATGAACCATAAGAGAGAACTACTGAAAGGCAACTCCCCGAAAACTTGTAAATGGATCCGTTGAATAATATGGATTCTCTATCTGACTCCAAAAACACTGCATAAGGATCTTGAAATTCATGCACATTGGAACTTAGCTCATCCAATGGATTACTTTTATTCTCCTCATACCATGAATGCAAATTTTCATCTGAGCTTTGTGATGAGACTCCTGCTGAAAATGACAAAGAAACTGGCTGTCGGATCAAGTTTGTATCAATACTTGTTTCAATCTCACAATTAGCTAATGGAGAAGGACTTTGACTGTAGACCTCATCCAACACATCAGCTATTGGATCGTGAAAAACTTGAAAATATTGCTGCAATCCATTTTCTATTGGCTCCGATGAGATTACATGATTCCGTACAAGCTGCTCATTTGAAGATATACTATGCAATTTTCCCTTCAAAAACTAAAATGATTCAAAACAAAATGGTATGGAATCATTTGGCATCATTTGATCATATGGTCCAGCTTCCAAGTCTTCATTTGCAACTTGACAATCAATGGCATTTAGAGCCTGTAACTCTGGATATGAAAAGTCTTGAACAAGATTTTCATTGCCCTCAAGGTGGTCCAGATCAAGACTTGTCGACAGTTGATTTCTGATTGCATGAAATTTGTCTCTGATGAACTGAAATGAAGCAAAACAAAAAGGAAAAATCCTTCACTTACTTCAAAATTTGCTGCACTTTCCTTGTCATTTCCATAGCTGATATGTAATGGTTGATCATTGTACTCGAACCGTTGAAAGTGAACTTCCTCCTTCCACAAACTAGCTATTGGTTTGTCTACAAGATTAGCTTCTGTTTGGAGAACATAATCATCATCATACTGATCAAACTTAGGGAATTCATTAGTATAAAACACATCATCAATCATACATGTCATATCAACAGATCTCTCTTCTCCAAGATGATCTATAAAACAATCATTATCAGATTTATGACAACTGGGATAAGAAAGAAAATATTTTGGATTAGCCACTTGTTCCTCTTCAATCAACGAGCCATGGTCTTGAACATCATACTCTTTCCTTGTGGTGATCTTTTGCATCATCTCTTCCACTACACTTACCAAAATGTCGAGCTTTACCTCTAAAGATGTTGATTCCTCTAGATCTATGCTCTTCATCTCTTCTTCCTTCAACTTTGCCCTTCTGATCAACAAATTAGCCTCTACATCTACTGCATTGTTCTGCATCTCTTCAAGTGTTCCAAGGTTCCTTTCCCTCAGCTAAAACTCCATTTCCGGATCAAAGGCTTCTAGGTAGTGCAAGAGAGCGGATCCAGGAGGAGGTCTTCTATTGGCTGGCATCGAAAAATAGACTTGGTTAAATTTGGCAGAAAATTGTTGTACTATCTCCCTTGGCAGTCTTTTCAGCTGGTTATACTATTCTATAATCAAGAAATGGTTTTGTCTGACCACCCACTTGTCGAGAAAAACTTTGACGAACCACTGTAAATCTGAGATGCTCGCATCAAGCAGGGTTTTGAACCAACTCTTGACTTTGGCTTGCAAAGAAAGAGAAAAAAGCCTAATACTGACATCTTCTTCATCAACTTCAAAAAGGTCAAGAAAAGACTCAAAATTCAATACATGTCTCTCAGCAGTGATGTTGTCACATTCAACATCAAATCTTGGTAGATATAAGTCATGATTTTTAGGGAAAGCATGGGATATAGGAGGTAAAATCAGAGGCTTGTATCGATCTGGAATTTTACAAGGTATAGGGATATGTACAGAAGGTGTAGAATTAGTCTTGGTCTCTTGAGGCTCATCAGTTTGAAGATGCTCATCACAAGATTCAGAAAAAGGGTCTTGATCAAGCTCAAAGGCATGCAAATCTTTGGTATTCACAATATTCAAAGGGAAGGAATGAAATGTAGGCTGAGGATCATTTCTCAAATACAATATACTTTGTAAAACCTTCTTGACATTCTCAGGAAAAGAGAAGAAATCATTTATAACAAAGAACATAATGTCTTGGATGAAATTCCAAATTGAATACCTGATCTTTCTATATTGTCCTTTCATGTTTCTACTGGTTGGGTTCATCCTTTAGTGGAGTCCTTGGATCTAATCTCGAAACTGATTTGGAGTCGCCAGGTGAATGATTTTAGCCTTCTGATGTCTGATCATTTTCCACCATCAACAATCAGATCTGAACTTGATACAATTACTGAGGAACATAATGCTACATTCCCCAGTATGGTCACCACTATGTTAGTGCCTGGATCTACCTCAGGCTGAAGGAAGGCAGGTCTAGGGTAACATCAAACCACGCTTAACCTGGTAGCTAGCCCTACCAGGTCAGGAGAGGGCTCTTTGCTTATCAATCTGAATTAGGATATTGACAACTAGGGCTTGAGATGACTGAAATGAATGCTGATTTTAGGCTAGGTATAGTGGATTAGGGTTTCTAGTTTGATTTTAGGTTTTGGTTGCTGGATCAATTGGAGAAGGAAAATTGGGTTCGGGAAATCAACTCAGGGGTACAATCATGTCCTATGGGGCAAGGTAGACAAGGGTTTATGTACTAGAAATGGATTGAGATGGTAGAGTAAGACAACTGAGGAGTTGAGGAGGGCATAAGAAATTGCGAATCCTCTTCAAAAAGTGAAAACATTGAAAACCAAATGCATTCCCAAGACAAAGCACTGTAAATTAGTGTATTTTGTCTATTCACCTTGATTCATTTAGTTTAGAAGAGAGAGAGAGATGTGGATACATATAAAATATAAAAAAATAACTCATTACAAAGAAGAAACAATACATAAACTCACTGCCACAAGAATCCCACAAAAATAGCTGTGAAACGTAGTTTTATCCCTTGCCAAACTGCTGATACAAATGTTCAGTGAGTCCAACACTTCTGCCAAAGTCCAACTTTTAAAAATGAATCAAAAAGTACATGATATAGGCAAGGAAACTACTCAAGCTAGCTATCAGGGGCGAATCCATGAGAAAAGGGGTGGTTTCAACCATATCTAAACTAAGAACAAGAATATAGGCAGTGGAACAACTTGCCTCTAAAACCAAGGAAACCAATTCATTACAGCTCAAAACCACTTGGAATTTGATGTAAGTACCCTATGAAGTGATCTTCAACCATATTACATCTAATTCATCATTTACCATGCTTACATTTACCAAGAAATAAGGAAAATGTGATCTCCCATGAAAACTAGGAAAAATCTAGAAAATTAGGCAGAACTGGCAAAATTCATTTAATGCGCAGTGCCAAGATTTTAATGCATAACACTTTTTATAGGCTAGTTGTGGAAGGCTTAGCGAAGTCCAAATTAGGTGTAGGATAGCTCATTGGAAAGCTTGTTGAGTCTACTTTCTGGAACAACTTGAATTTATGAATTTGGAGTCCATTTTCCCCACCAAAAATTGATTCTCCCAAAACTACTTCTTGTGTGGCAAAAAAGTCGTAGAGAGGGCACTTTTTAGGTGTTTTTTACCCTTTTGGAGACCTAGAACTAGTCCACAATTCCTCGCCATTTCTAAGATTTCATATTTTCCCATGCTGATTCCAAAAATGTAAACCATTTTTAAAGAAGATGTCCCCAACAAGCACCTGTTGGAAAGGCCTGTTTTTCACATTAAAAATTTCAAAAGTGACAAAAATTTCTCCAAATTTCTTGAAATTTGGCATGATTGACCCTTGTTAAGTGCTTTGATGGGTCAATGATGCTTCAGCCAAGATTTTCAGTTTATCATGCTCTTTTTTGCTTCTTAAGGCCTTTTCCAACTTAGCCTTAAGCCTCTTCATCATACTGTCAACATATTGTCCTTTGTTCCACTGTTCACCAACATTTGGAATGCCTGTTGCTTCTGAGATGGTGGTAGGTGACAAGGTGAAGGAGACACCAGCAAGGTTCACTTGGCCATTATGTAGATGAGTGAAAAACAACTAGGCAAGCTCATGACGAAACTTTACCCTCTCCACCATTTCACAAAAATCATAGCAAGAGTGATGTCTAAAACATGATATGGCAAGAGGACAGGCAAGCAACTCTGTGAGACTAATAGGTTCCTCCCGGATGATCTTTCCCCCTTTGTGTGGCTTTCTTGGCACATGTGCTTCTCCAGAAGTGTCACTGAAAGTTTCTTCCTCCCTCTCATAGTCTATGTCTCTCTCCATGGGTTTTTTGGTGATGTGATAGTTGATATGAGATGAAGGATTGCAGTGGGACCAAGATGGGTATGAAGAGTTTTTAAAATATAAGGAAAGTGAGATATATGGGGATGTGGATGCTTGAGGGAATGTTGGGGTTTTGGGAAGGAGGGGAATGAGTAGGGTTTAGAATGTGGGAGAAGGGTTTGATAATGAAGTAGGTGTAGTGAAGATGTAGGATTTGGGAGTTAGGGTTTGGGAATAGGGTATAGGGCTAGGGTTTGATGTAGAAATTAGGGTTTAATGGAATAAAGCTTGATGAGTGATGGATAGTGAGGAAGAGTTGATAAAACAAGTTTAATTGGAGGAGAAAGGAAGCCAATGACCTTTGGTGGCTTATGAGAGGTAGGTTAGCTTATTTAGGGTTTATGAGAGAAATCTCAATGCTAATAGGGTTTGCTATGAAATTATGCCAAACACACTCAAGAAATCAAGCACACTTCTTTCTTAGCAAGGAGAAATGGTAAAATTACTTGGAACAAGCATTAAATAGCTTTGGATGTGTTTTTATAGCAATTTTGAGGTGTTTTCAATAGGTGCGCAGTGCCAATTTAGTGCACAGCACCAGTGTAATTTTACACTGGAAAACTGCCACAGATGCGCAGTGCCAATTTAATGCACAGTGCCTTTTTTCAGACCTGCTTTTTAGGCCTTCATAGAGTTCAAATTGGGCGTGTGATGGAATTTTGGAAAGCTTATCGAGTCTACCTTCCATAACGTCTTGAATTGTTCAATTTGGAGGTCATTTGCCCTATCAAAAGTCCAATCTCCCAATACTGGTCAAAATGTGCAAAATGAGGTTGCCTAAATGCAAAGTGATGTTGCAGTCAACTTTGGAAGGTCTTCCTCAACTCAAAATTGAGCTCATGATAGCTCATTGGAAATCTCTCTCTATCTAGATATCATTTCAATCATCAAGCAAGTCATTTGGTCAACCAGGCTAGGAGAAATCTTGATTTTCCCAAGGCCACTCTAGAGGTGCAGCAACCCTCCTGAGGCAACTGTATTTTTGACATTTCTCTAAAACCATGACACATGTGTAAACAATGAAGGAATTTTTTCTTCCTTTGCCTATTGTGGACAAAAACCTCTCTCATGTTTCCCAAATTCATTTTGTCTTGCTCATAAACATTATTTGAGTAAAACCTATCCCGATGTGTAAAGCGGGGGATTTATTGAAATAAAGTGAAATGAAGGGGATAAGGGGCTTCTAAATTCTTGAGAAGATTTTGGAAAATAGGGAGGGATGTTAGGAAGGAAGGGAAGGTGGAATTTCAAAAATTGAGTGAGGGGAAGGGGTCCAAAAGGGATAAACACAGGGTTAGCCTAGAAAATTGTCAAATTATAGCAAGAAACTAGGGTTTGTGGGAAAATGATGAATTTGAGGGATATCAGTGATGGGAATTGTTTAAGAAGGTATATTAGGGATAGGGGAATATGTATGAGCATCAGGATACAAGTTTTGTTGATGATTTGACCATCCAAGAGAAATTACCTTCAAAACCCTAGGAGAGGGAAATAAGCCTTACCCAAGTACAACTCAAGCACGAACAAGGTGTAAAATGACCCATTGGAACCTGAAATGATGATGAAAACTCTTTGAATGATGGTACACTCATTTGAATGGTGACATGGACTGACATCTGGACAACTTTGAAAGAAGTGAAAACAAATCCTAGACCTAATACCTAGTGACCAAATTTTATTTCAAGACTCACTGAAATGATAAAATTTGACCTTAACACCCTAAGAACACTTTGTAAGAGCATGTTTGATCACTGGTGGAAGGCTTCAAAGACTAAAAATAACACCTCCTATCTGACAAATCACACACCATAGTGTAGGCGCTGTGCTCGGTCCTTCTTATGCCTCTGGTCTTAATGGCATTAGTCCTCCTCCCGTGAGGTAATTCATGAACACCGAGTAGTGCTGCTTGTAATTTCCCTAGCCATTGCACTTTACGCACCATACCTCATCGCGTACTTTTGGGGGAGCTGTCTTGTCTTCTTTCAAACTTTGCATCTTAAGGCACAAGATTTTCAACTACGTGTGAATCTGCTGAACTCCTAGATTGGGATCTTCTATCAGGGTCTTGTGCAATCTCATTACAACTTCCAAGGCCTCGGCTTGAGTGGTTAGCCTCTGTTTTGATAGCGTGTTCCATAGATATGACGTCAACGATGCTACAAACCATTCACAGTGTTGTCCATCTATCAACGTAATGTTAGCTTCACGAATTGTGCACTTCAGTCTCTGATCCAACTCCTAAGGGGTCTCACCTGGTAGCATTGTGATTTCCTTGAACCCAATGATTGACTACGCCTATGAATTTGGCCTGCTAAATTATTTGTTTAGTGCAACTTGGATATCCGCGATCCCCACATTCGGATTGTCATTGGAATGCTTAATGTACCAGGTCAACGCGCAATCCTGTAGAGCACTGACCAATGTTGGTTTCTTTATATTATCATCCGTGACTCCCAGCGCTTCCCATATAGCTTTTATCACGAAACAAAATTAGTCTAGATCTTCATTTCCTACTCCCTTGAACACTAATAACTTTGTCGCACTTGCCATATTGCTTCACAGTGGTGGCGAAGGTGGTATGGGCGAAGATGGGGGTGAAGATGGTGAAACTGGTGGCAGTGTGGGTGGGTGTGGTATGCGCGGAATCCTCTACCTTATCAAATTGATCACACTTCTTTGTTAGACCTTCACAAGCTCTTCCTCACCTCCTCACGAAGGTGAAATTAAGGGGCTAGTTTCTAGTTCTATACTACCTTCGTTATTGTAGATTCTCCTAGTTTGCGTAGCCCCAAACATCAATTTATTCGCATAACCCATTTTTCACACAGTAGCATTTTAATCCAAGTATTCAAAGATTTAACGTAATTACCTCACGACCCTTTGAGGAAGCGTCGTTCTGCCTTGCTATAGCTGACTGAAGTATCTACCGTGAACTCGGTGATGAATCCTCCTATGATTCGATCGAGCCAGTGATCAACAGTGCACGTGATCTTATCCTCTGATGCTTCCAATCTGCGCACCAATTCTGGAGTCCACACAATAGGTCTGTCGAGCTTACACCTTCCTTGGCTGTCTGCTAGCTTCGCAATCCACTCGTATATCTCAGTGGGGAAAGATGTGAAGAAAATTTCATGGATCTTTGTATATAAGTAGCATTCTAACCACTCTTCCTTTGATAGTTGTGGATTCCTTTTATCCTGCACCACAAACTCGTGAATCTTTCTGTCCAACCAATATTCAATTCCTTTATTTGTCGGGTTCCAATGATACGACATCAGACATCTCTATGGATATCCCAGTCCTAGCAACGGAACCATTTGTTGGATTTTTGGGGCCTAACCCAGGTTCGTAGTTAATTAGCCAAACAAATCCCTGTACTACTGGCCCTTTCGGCAATAGTCGATAGACCATAGATTGATGTCTCACCCGAAGTAGTATGGTGGGGTGCTGGAACTAGGTTTCCACACCCCTGCGATTTCTGAGAGGTTGAAGCAGTCCAACGGTTAGTCCCTTTATGTAGGTTGCTTTGTGCACTTCCCAGGCCTTTGCGCCCTGACATAATTGCCTTCGTGCAACCCTAACCAGGGGCGGAGGATATTTTGCTACTAGAGTGGTGCTCTGCACTATTCCCCTAAGTCGCACCTAAGATCTTACTTATCTTCCTATGCCTAGTCAATTATCTTCACGTAAATGGATGTCTTACATTATATTTATTTATACAACACGTTCATAAGAGTTCGCATAGCAAATAAACAATACACTTGCAATTTAAACCCAATCATACATTAAAATAGGGAAATATACACAGTAATATGGTAAACTTCTTTTTATTAATTCTTCCAATGATTACAGACTTGACCTGCCCTGCACACTCAGCTGCGGACTACTAGGCCACTGCGCACTCAGCTGCAAAGCCTTCTCCTACTCTATGACCTAAAGACACACTTTACACTTCGACTCAGTCTCTTAGACTCATCATGCTTTCATTCTTGCTTCACTATCTCTACACTTAGAGCCTCACTCTATTTATACAATCCCATGGTCTGGGAACCATGGGTAGGTCTATCAAGCCGACATTACATTACAAAAATGAGGGTGGACAAACCTGTGACTCTATTATAACTTCGTGCTCCGCGCCCATAATTTGCGGAGATTTTACAAAAGACTTGGTCAAAACTTGGGCTTTAAGCCCCAGTGCATGCCTTAGGGGGATTCTATGCCCAATAATTTCCTCTACTATTCCAAATCTAAATTAATCAACAAGAACTGTGATAAATATGATTTGTTATCAAGAGCAACCTATTTTGGCTGTTGTTAATTTTAATGTTTTCAACTTGAATTCAGGTCAAATAATTCGTAATTTCTCTTTGGTCTCTACTGAACCTTACACTTATACTTTTCCACCATCCATTTAAATTCTGAAAAGATTCATTTACTGTAACCTAGCTTTCCCTGTGAGAACTCCTCTAAAAATTGATGAAACGCTCCAGTTTAGTTTATAGACTCCATAGCCCAATGGAATTATAACACTAGAATCAATCAAACCAATTAAACAAAACAAGCAAGTATAATCATAACTAGCCTAACATTTACATGAAAACAAAGCTAAATTAAACAAAGAGATCTCTCTCTAAAGCTGGAAGGGCTAGATCCTAGCTTCCAAAGTGGTTTTGATGTTTTCTAATGTGTTTACTCCATAAACCTCAAAAATGCAGAACGAAAACAAACACAACACATCACAATTCGGAGGATCAGAAGGACCAAAGGTTGGAGGATGAGGAGATAACACTTCATCACAATCATTAGATTGACATTCCAAACCTACACTGAAATTCTGAGCATGTGTGGTGTGAAAAGGTGGTGGTAGATCAAGAGATGAATTTTCAACTTATCCTATCTCACCCCAGAGAACTAAAGTTGTTTCATGAGAGGATGACGAAGGGTCACTTGGAACAATATCCTTTTCCATCATAGATTTAGAATCTATAACAACGAGGTATGTTGGGAATGGCTCAAAATATTTGAACTCATGCAGATTTTCTGAAATGTGAAGAAATTAAAATCTTCCTGTCAAGGAATATCAATCAAATTCACCTTTCAGATATTCAAAACACAAATTCATAAAACGAATGTGAAAATGATGCAATGATTCATCAGGTGATTTTTCGCAACGTTTACAATCGAACATGTCAAAAGCACAAGACAGTTCTGTAACAAGATGCTCGAAAGAGTGTATGGAGGCATTAGCCAATGTGTGACACCACTTCCTTGCATGCATTTTGAACATGAGGATGAACAACCTACATGCAACATCATTACTGTGGATGTTGTGCTCTGTGTAGAATTAAAGAAAGAAAACAATATGCTCAAGCAAGGTTGTCTCACCCTCACAATCAAATTTAAGGGTTGACAAGTCATCTACATGCTCGCCGACACTTATAGACTTATGTCTCTAGAAAAACAAGCTAAGATTATGATTGTGGAAGGAGTCATTAAATGAGTGCAGAAATTCAAAACAGACTTCAAGGGCTCAACTTGTCATCTAGCCCCCCTTCTAGTGCCAAAAATTCTAACGGTGCTAAACCTGCAAACATTCAAGGGATCTCCTTGATATGAAGTCCCAACTAGACCTCACAATGTTTGGAGTACGATTCATAGCAGTGGGTGGTAATGTTATGCCTTGATTGCAAAAACATGTAGAGTGAACTATGATAGCTTTGGGTGAAAGAAAGTGTGTGGCCCTGTGGAGAGTTAAGTGTGATGCACGAAGGTTCCAACACATGAATGGAAAAGGAAGTACGCATCTTGAAAGGAACACATGAGCGAAATGACATCACAAGTTAAGATACGGAAAAATCCACAAGTTAAAGTGATGAGTTAATACAATGACACGCATTCAACAAGATTCATACAAATGAAAATGAAATAGTTCATAGGCATAAGCGTGAGTTAAATACCATACATTACAAATACAATAAGAATAGTCCTACTATATTCACATCATATGTAAGTGAAAATTCTGTAGAAATTCTGCAAATTCTCTACAAATCTCGCTCTGAGACCATATAGAAAATCTGACTGTAGATTAACCTGATAATGCAATATAACCAAAGAAAAATACTATAATCTACTTCTACTATCAAGAAATTTGTGGAAGCTTAAAGATTGAGCAAGATCAAGCTGAACACATATAACCAGAAGAAGAATCAATGCACAATACACATGAAAATACATTGGGGAAAGCCTCAAATAAAAACCCCACTATATGTATTATCATACAAGGTGGAAATACATAGGAGTTATATAAAGCCTTGGCTCTCATAGCTAGCCAGCTTTCACAGATGCTCAAAGGCAATCCTAGCTTCTCACAAGCCTTCTCCTCTACCCTCCAAGCTCCTATTTCCTTGCATCGTTCCTAGTGGATGAGTCTCACCTCACCAAGTGGAACACTGCTCTAACACACTGTCAGAACTACACAATCCTCAAGGAACCTTCCTTGACTGCATGCATGAGTTTCCTTTATAGCAAAACACATGCAACTGATAGTAAAATGTCCTTGACATTTAGATCAACTGGGTCTTTCTTAGAATAGACATGCATGAGTTACTGATGAGGGAATCTTCAGTTATCTAGAGTACACTAGTTGAGTGCATGCATGCATCAACTGACGGATAACTCACAATTAGTTCCTCAAATAGTTTGGAACTAATTTAATTGGACTTAACTCAGTAAACTGAGTTAACTAATTACGACTCAAATATAACTCAATATTATCTCCTTAATTAAGGGTTAATCTCCTTAATTTAAGGGATAACTGTTGCATGACTTTAGAAAGACTTCTAACTTGAATTTCTCCAACTAATTAATACATAATGAATTAATTAATTATTTCCAAGCAGCTGATGGGACTAAATTTGATTTTAATTTACAATTTTAATTCAAGGACAAATTAAAATTGGAATATCTGGATTCTATTTTTATCATTTATTTTTGCTATTTTCAACACTCCCTCTCAACAAGAAATGAATTCAACTCGATCCCGATTGTGAACCTTTTGAATTTTATGCATGCAACACTTCTCTCTAGTGGTGTTGCTCCAACAACTCCAGAAACAAAAAAAACATCCAACCTAAATCAGTATGATGCATCTATCATCAAAGTCTCTGACTGCTATTGCCTCTGTCAACTGAAAACTTTGTGCTTCTACTAACTCTGCCTTTCTGCACTGTTTTCAATCCTTTTCTGCACTCTTCAGTATCTGACTACTCTAGCCTCTGTCACTTTGATCTCTGATTGCATCAATCCCACTGATTCCTCCCGCTAGTATGTACTTTGGGCTCCCATGGCAAGGTACGATCCATGAGATAAAACCTCTCAATGGACCCTGCCCAATTTTAGCCTTCTTAGGACTATCACTTCACATCACCCCACCTCACACCTGCAGGTATGGCTACATGTGATCCCTCTGCCCACTTGGATCAAAATTCCCCCTTAATGGAGGTATCTGCATGAGTGGATCTCTTCACTCAGTCTCCCCTCTGCTTCTCCAATTGTGGCTCCTCCAAAATTGTCTGATACTTCTTCTAGGGTTGCATGTTGAGAGGTAATTTACTCTCCCTCTCAACCACCAAGTCTCTAACATTTTCCTTGCTCCTCAAGGCTTTGCATTCATCTTGAACCTCAAAAGCATACAGGTTCTTAACTCGTGAATCGATCTATTTCACTTGTCTCATGGTGATGTGTCTAAGGAACACCTTTCCTTTACTAAAGACAACATCATAGCCTTTGTCCTACAACATCGTGACCGATACCAAGTTCTTCTTCAGTCCAGGCACATACTTCACATTTGTCAAGGTGATAGGAGCTCCATGCTCCCTCTAAAAAGCAACCGTGCCCACTCCTAAAATACTATACCTTACATCATCACCCATCTCTATGCACATCTTGAGGTCTTTCTCCTCCAAAGTACTAAATAAACTTTTACTGTTGGTTATGTGGAATGAGGTTCCACTGTCAAGATACCAAACACAATCCATCATCAATGACACCATGCATGCGATGAGGGTAAAGTCCATTTCGAACTGAGAGGCCAATGCCTCACCTACCAATCCTTCCGAGGATCCATTCTTGGACCTCTTAGATGGGCAATTAGTCACATAATGTCCCATCTCATGACAATTAAAGCATCTCACTTTAGACTTGTCACCCTTCTTCCCTCCATGAGAAGAATTCAATTTGGAATGAGAAGACTTCCCCTTCTCTTTCCTTGCCTTACTCGCTAAGGCCAGATTTTCTTCATCATCATCCTTAGATGAAGAACTATCTCATCTGCTCCTCCTGATCTCCTCCTGCATAAGATCTGACCATAGTCATTCCTAATCTGACAGTTTCTCCCTTCCATTCATAGAGTCCTGGTAGCTATTCTAGCTCTTTTGAAGGCCAAGGAGAGTGAGGCTCACCATATCATCATCGGTAATAGTTATTCCCACCCTACCAAGTTCATCTCTGCAAGTGGTGAGCTTTTTCATATATGTGGAAATAGTATCATCCTTCTCCATCTTGATTCTTTGAAGCTTATCCTTGAGCGCCAATTTCCTCTGGTTCCTATTGTTCTGGTAGAGGTCCTTCAATGTCTTCCACATTGAAAATGGAGTATCCTTCCCATGGAAACTAAAGACAATATGGTCTCGAACTCCCTCAAGGATGATCTATCTCGCCTTCTCCACACACTTCTTCCACTCAGCCAACTCTTGTGCATTAGTTGACGTTGGCTTTGGGATTTCTAGATAAATGAAATCCTTCAAGCCATTGTCTTCTAATACAGCCTCCATTCTATCTCTCCATGCTATGTAATTCGAGCTTCCTTCCAAGGCATACTTGAGTCTCAATCCATAGAACACCATTGGCCAACCTTGAAGTATGATATGAATTTGATTTGCACCTGCAACCCAAAACTTCAAACTTCGAATTCTCTTCTCCGTATACTATTCACAGCTCCAATAAACTCTGCTCCAATAAACTTGGATCTGATACCACATAGAAATTCTGTTAATTCTCTACAAATCTCGCTATGTGACCATATAGAAAATCTGATTGTAGATTAACCCGATATTGCAATATAACCAAAGAAAAATACTATAATCTACTTATACAAAGAAATTTGCAGAATCTTAAAGATTGAGCAATATTGAGCTAAACACATTTAACCAGAAGAAGAATCAATGCACAATACACATGAAAATAATTTGGGGAAAGCCTCATCTAAAAACCCCACTATCTATATTTTCATACAAGGTGGAAATACATAGGAATTATACAAAGCCTTAGCTCTCAAAGCTACCCAGCTCTCAGTGCAATCCTCACAGATGCTCACAGGCAATCCTGGCTTCTCACAAGCCTTCTCCTCTACCTTCCAAGCTCCTATTTCCTTGTGTTGTTCCTAGTGGATGATTCTCACCTCACCAAGTGGAACACTGCTCTAACACACTGCCAGAACTGCATAGTCCTCAAGGAACCTTCCTTGACTGCATGCATGAGTTTCCTTTATAGGAAAACACATGCAATTTATAGTACATTGTCCTTGACATTTAGCTCAATTGGGTCTTTCTCAGAATAGACATGCATGAGTTACTAATGAGGGAATCTTTAGTTATCTAGAGTACAATGGTTGAGTGCATGCATGCATCAACTGACTGGTAACTCACAATTAGTTCTTCAAAGAGTTTGGAACTAATTTAACTGGACTTAACTCAGTAAACTAAGTTAACTAATTACAACTCAAATATAACTCAATCTTATCTCCTTAATTAAGGGATAATCTCCTTAATTTAAGGGATAACTATTGCATGAATTTAGAAAGACTTCTAACTTGAATTTCTCCAACTAATTAATCCATAATGAATTAATTAATTATTTCCAAGAAGCTGGTGAGACTAAATTCGATTTTAATTCACAATTTTAATTCAAGGGAAAATTAAAATTGGAATATTTGGATTCTATTCTTATCATTTCTTGTTGCTATTTTCAACAAGTTCCATTCATACATACACCATTAACGACCACTAGCCCCAATAGTGGAACATTACAGTCCAGAACACCTGCACCTCCAAAGAATTATACTTGGTCTATGCTACGAAGAAGCCAAGGCTCTTCAAAATACTCCCTAGCACCCTTTAAGCCTAAGCCTAGCCAAAATATTAGCTCCCAAAAGCCTATTACATTAGTTACGAGGTTATATTTATAATAAGAGGATTTGAATTTTCAACTCCCCTTTGTGGCCTTTGGACTACCCTCGTGACTCTTCAACTCCTTTACAAAATGAAACATTACATTAGATGATGACTCTTCATATTCAATATTGGAACTTGGAATTTCACTTACAACATAGGGTAGAGACAACTTGGTAACCTAACAACACTATGATGCTTGAATTTTGGTGAAGTCTAGCTCAACAACCTCCACTTCATGATTCTCAGTCACATATTGGTGCCAAGCTTGGTACTGTGTGATGGTGTCCCCAAACTACATGATGGTGTCTTACTGGAAGTGGACTTTGGCATCCATGGCATCCGAGTACATTGTCTTGGAACCTATGTCCAATTTGTTTTGAAGCATGAGCAACATTGTTATGACTTTGACAAGATCACCAATGAAATTCTACATGTTATGTGTATTGAGATCCAAGTCTTCCCTACTAGTATTTTATCTTAGCTGCTCCAAGTACTCTTCGACCTCCTCATAGACTTGATTCTTAGATTTAGCTTTGGTGAGTGAACTGACTGATGGTAAATGGTGTGTTCTCACAAAGACATCCAAATTACTGAATAAACATACATATGAGGCTTGAATGCTGTCACTAAATGAAGTGAGTTGCTTGTTGTTCTGAATCAACCTTTTGATCTTTTCCTTCTCCAGCTTTGCTTGTGGCTTCATCTTCACTAAATCAAGTGATGCCCCTTTGTATTGCATTGTCGACTCTTGCACATAACCAATGGCAGATTGTATGTTCTTGAGAGCTTTAACAAAAAAAATTCTTTGTTGTTGTATGCCATACAGATGGAAAACTTCATTATGTACAGTGAAAAACCCCTCATAGAGCTTTTGCATGCTTTCTCCAAGTGTTGATACTTCAGGAAGTATCATTTCTCTCATCTCCTCCAAGTGAACCTGTGCGAAACTACGTTTTGCACTGTTGTGTGGATTTTTTTGCCTCTTGCCTGGCAACCCACAAGTTCTATGAAATTTTCTCATTGTCAACCATCAAATATTGCATGCTTGATATTGCTCCTCCTAGATATACAAATTTGGCATTGACAGTGGAATTTGGATGCTTCTTGGTGTTCAACACTAACACCCTTTCTCTAACACATGAAATTGATGCATGATCATCTGGAAAGTGATTTCTCCATGCTTGTACAATCCTCCTTTGGAACTCATTGAATGATAGATTATACACATCCATTACTGGATCATCATTCAGGGAAGAAACATCCCCTTACTCTCTCGAGGCTGGATTGTATGTTGGAGGTGGTGGAGACTGAGGGATGACCTATGGTTCTCTCGACATTTTGTGGCTCCTATTCTATATCCATGTTTATGACTTCAATCAATTTCTCAATCTGCTGAGAAAGATTTTGATCCTCCATGTGTTCACCTTCCTCTTTAGCTATTGGTTGTTCCTGTTCCTATCTTAAACCTCTATCACTTTGTTTCCTATGTTATTGCGCCTTGTCTTGATTTGTCTTCCTACTTCTACTTCTCTTCTCATTCTCTCCTCCTCAACTCTTATTCTTCCTTCAACTTATTCCTTGTCTCCTACAACTTCAATTTTTCTTCCTACAACCTCTACTTTTCTCTCTTCCTCTACTCTGTTCTATGTGTCCTCTATTTCCTCTTTGCTTCTACTGCCAAAGCTTATTTCATGGGAATGGGATCTGCCTTCATCTTGCAGCTTTGTTCTCCCTCTAAGCTCTCAACAATCTTCCTCTTTCCCTTGTCCTGTATGATATTGCTACCTTCTGTTGTTGTTGCTTCCGGAGTTGTTGTTGTCTGTGGAGTAGCCTGTGAAGTCCCTTCTAAAATTACTAGCTCATGGAGTTTGGAGGCATTGTAGCAGTACCTCCAAGGATCCTCCTCTAACTAATCAAATATGCCACCAATCCACAGAATGTAAACTCTCACACAATGGTATTTACAAATAATACAGGGATCATACAGATTAAATTCTTGAGTGTTGAATTCAAATATCACTATGTCCTTTTCCTCAACATCCACAAATTTCAATTTCCTTATCTTATATAATCCAATTTGCAAAGGAAGAGTGGGCCATGGCACTTTTTTCTTCCTATGCAGAACTATTGACAACCCTGTGGCGAGATGGTATGATACTTGCTGCATGATAAGTTTGTCAGTGGCATACCTTGGGAAGACATGTGGAGGCTTCTCTTCGCCAAACACTCTAATGAACGTGCCACCTGGTGAGGCATACCAATCTGCGATGTCTAATATCGCCTCCATTGCTTCTTGTGACATGAAAGGTGGATCTTATTGAAAGATAATTTTGTATAGAGGGGTGATTAAGTGGTTAGTTAGCCATGCCAATACTCCTCAATAACTTCATTCTGAAAGAAACTTGCAATAGATGTGCATGACAATTTCTCATGGTGTCCATGTCCAGTTCATGCCAGGGAACTATTGTTGCACACAGATTTCATCGAGTGAAGATATATAGAACCTTCATGCTCATCCTTGGGAGGATTTTGACCCTGTGCTACCCTTTAGGAAATGTTTTCGTGCTCTCCTAACCAAGGATCTTGCAAGTGAAGATAAGCAAGAGTTGGTAGGAATTCCTGAGGGACTTTGTCTTGTACACATGGGTGGGTGTATGTTGAAATTTTGATGGCTCTTTCACCCAACCTTTGACAATGTCTCCTGCGTTCACATGGCTATGGGTGGCATAGAAGAGTGAGTACATGCATTTTATTGGCTTTGAAAAGTGATACATTTGTTGCTTGTCTCCTACCTTAAAGGTGGCATGCTTCTGTCCGTTGGCATTGATCAATGCCATGGTCTTCTCATCAATGTATGAGACAATCTAGTTGATGACCTCTACACCCGGGAAGGTTAGATACCTGCATGCAACCTTGTATAGCCCTAACTATCATATGCTAAGATAAACGTTTCGGTCCTCTAAGTCTACCTTAAAGTCCTTTGCGAAAGAATTTTTAATCTGCTTCCATGTTAGTGATGATCCCTTTAATATAAAAAAATGAGTATGTACATACACTGGAAAATCAACTGATGTTTGCTCAACTGGTTTCCTAGTACTACTCTCAGTGGTTTCCTTTGAAGCAAATCTCTTAGGTTCCATGGTAACAATGATTTCTTTAGAGGTGCTCAACAATTATTGTACATGTGGGACATAAATGACACTCGTGGCAAGAAAATGTAAATATTAAGAAAATCTAATTAAAAGGCAAGTTCAAGTAGCAAATTGGGCATATGATGGGGAGGATTGCAAATATTTTTCTGGAAAGAGGGGCTGGATGCATGTGGGAATTGTGCACTGCACAATCCCAATAGCCAAGATGGAAGATTGTGGCTTGAAACTGCATAATGCATAGTTCAACCTAAGTAGAGGCCTTAGAGAGATTGTGCATTGCAAAGTCTCAATGGCCAAGGATGATAAGCTAGCCCTTGGAACTACCTAGTGTATAGTTGGAGCTAGCTTGTAATGTGCACTGCACAATTCCAGAGGCTAGTCTTGTGGCTTGAGCCTTAGGATTCTGTAATGCCATTTGGGCAATGTTATGAAAATAGCTCACAAAAAGATAGAAAAGATAGATCAATGCCTTAGAAATAAGCCTTTTCGAGGGGGCAACCTCCTTTACATTACACAAATCAACAATTCTTAGATGATATAAATGAAAAGACTTCCTTTCTATATATAGGAGTCTAAGGGGTCATAATATAGCAGAGTCGACATAAAAATAATAATGTAAGGGCACAATAATAACAATATGGGGATTACATGGGCACACCAATATGATAACAGGGTTGTACTAATAACAATAAGGGGTTACACTAGTAGTATAGGGACCTAACATGCCCCTCTCATTCAAAAAGTGTTGTACTCAACACTTGAGTAGCTCATGATGCTCTTGTATAAAATTATTGTCCTTCCATGTGGAATCTTCAGCTAGTAAGTTCTTCCAATTGATTAGATACTCTAAAATTGATTGATTTCATAGTTGTCAGGTTCTTGTTTCTGTGACTGCTCCAGGCTCCAATATGATTTTTTCCTCCTCGTCAAGTTTTGATAATATTGTTTGAACTAGGATCTTCTGCAACTTTTGAATGAGCGGCCACACTTCTTCATCCTTCTTCCATTCATACCTTGTTTCATTTATCCAATCTGGTTGGATAATAGAAATGGCGCACAACAATGCTTCCATATCCTCATCCTTTCTTGAGAGTGCATCTACCACAACATTTTGCTTCCATTTTTTGTAAAGGATTTCAAAGTCATAACCCAACATCTTTGTGACCCATTTTTGTTGCTCTTTAGAGGATAGTTTTTGTTCTAAAAAGTATTTAATACTATCATGTTCTGTTTTTACCTTGAAGTGTCTTCCCATTAGGTAAGGTCGCCATTTCTTAAGTGCGTGTAGTATTGCCAAGATTTCCTTCTCATAAATAGCTTTCTTGAGGGATATTTTTTTGTATGTATGTAACCATAAAAATACCCAATCGCCTACATCAAAACTTATTTCATTGCAATGTTGATCTGCCTGTTGTTTCATTCGATTCTACACCAAAGTGGTGTTATCCTTTAAAAGTTGGAGAACTTGTTGTGGTATTGCTCTTGATAAACAGACTTCTTTATGACCTTTGTTAGAAAAATTATATATTACATAGCAATGGAAAACATAAAATATTGCAGAAATATAAACACAGAAAACGCATAAACAAGAGAGACATAGACATACGTGGTTCACCTAGTTTGGGTTATGTCCACAGAGAAACAACCAGTCCTTCCTTTTATATTATCTAGCAAACTGAAGAGATACAACCTACAGTAGATCTGCTGTAACACCCTCTTCACTCTCAATCTCCTCTCTCTTCCTCACTCAAAATACAGATATGCATAGATGCAATACAATTCCCTCATATATAGTGAGGGGTTGCCTTCTAGGGAAAAAAACCCTAAACTAAACATAACTTCTATCATCAGATCATCCACCTAATGAACGGCCCAAATTGACTAGAAATTACTAGACTTTTACAAGGCAATTTTACATCTATTTTTAGCTTCAGGGATGCTGCCCCCAAACCCCCGCCAGGGGACGGCTAGCCCCTGGACCCCCCCAGCCAGGGGGGATCGGCCCCCCCAAACCCCCTGCGGGGGGGACAAGTCCCCCCCACGTGGAGGGGTGTACAGTCTTCCTGGGGTATACATCCGGATGAGATCTTTGAATGCAGAAGATAATTAGGCTCCACACCCAACAATCTCCCACTTGGAGACTGATTATAGCAAGTCCATCGCTGCTTCATTTGCTAGACAGTAACTCCACTTTGGACCTGGTTTTTTCTCATATTCTTCATCATACTTGAAGACCAATTGAAACTGAGCAGATTCTTAGTTTCTCCGTAGTTACAACTTTTGTTACCATATCTACAAGATTCTGGCTAGTGTGTATTTTTTCCAGCTTCAACTGTCCATCTTCCAATGATGACCATATGAAATGGTACTTGAGCTATATATGTTTAGTCTTGGAATGAAATGCAAAGTTCTTTGCAAGATGTATGGCACTCTGGCTGTCATTGTATAACCTGCCCAACTCCTGCTTCTTGCCCAATTCATCGAGAAACCTTTGTAACAAAATCATATCTTTACTAGCCTCTTGTTGATGCCTCGAAAATCACTGCATCAACATCGGGGAAAACCACTCGGTGTGGACTTTAAAGGCAGCTCCTTTTCCGTTTGGTGTGGTGGCTCTGACTGGATATAATGGGACCAATTTCCCAATTGATTTATAAATGAGATGGATAAGTGATTGGTTTTCTAATATCTAATGGGAATGATGGATGATTTATTCTAAAGTGCAACAATATAAATAACTAATCTATCCTGGGAAGTCTTTCTCCTAGTGTAATTTTTGATGATTCTTATTGACAAGTAGGCATATAGATGACTCTACTTATAAGCAAAAATATTCATTCATATGATAATTACTTTGTTCAAGTAGTTGAACAAAGTAATAATTAAAACATTATTACACTAATTTTATATATCATTGACACACATATGTATAAAAAATAACAACTCTTAAACATTCAATAGTGATAAGCTAAAGAATTGCTGTGAAAGCATATAAATATATCAATAATAGAAAAACAAGTAAATGCTGATTCACATGAAAGCATGAAACAAAAACATAGATAGTAGTACCATATGTATTTGAGTCTCTTCCGATATGAATTGCATTCAGATCCCGCCTTTCAACTTGGAAATACTTTTACAAGAAGCAATAGTGCATGTCACATAAAAGTATTCTTCATTAAAACTCAGAATTCAGATCCAATTTTATAAAAAAAATATATATCGAAAGCATAGTAGTGCAACTTCTGATCCAAGTCTTAATACAAAATTTTAGGACCCCTTCTAAAAACATGAAAGGGTCTATAAATACTATCTAAACTAACAAACTATGAAAAAAAATGCAATGTGTTGGTATAACCAAATCACAAATATATGAAAATCTCCCCAAAATAGGCATGCTTGTAGTCATTTAGAATGGTTCACTGTTTTGGATGACTATCTTGTGGCTTGAGCTGGCAAATGGAGAGCATCGGTTGCAGTTTTGGAGGATGACTCATACGCGAATCTAACTGGGTAGTGTATGTGGCATCAGTAATTTTGGGAATCATATAACCGATTGCATCAGTGAGGCATTTCATTGTTGTTTGCTGACTATATGGTTTAACAAGGAAGAACCAAAAGGTTTCCCATGTTAAAGTTTGAATTCCTGCGATCAATCTTTCCCTCTTTTCGAACTCCTGTTTCCATGTCTGCTCTAATGCTTTCACTAATGGAAGTTTCCCTAGAGTACACTCTGTAATTAAATTTGATAAATAAAGAGTGTCATTAATCAGTTCAGCCAGATTACTAGTTGTCGATCTACATCTTGATGTCGCTCTTTCTGCTTTCATTAGTTGAGATTTCCATTCAAGGAATAGGATTTCTTTATGTGATTCCAAAATTTGGGGTAGATTTGCAGCTTTTCCTTCTTTGGTTTCTTGCCAAGAGAGAAAATCTGTTAATCTTTCATCTGCTTGCTCCAATTTCTGTCTTGCATGAACTGACTTATCAATCATAGATGACGAGATTTCACATAAGGGAAGAATGAGAGAGATATTATGACATAATAAGCTCAATTGATTAGATAATGCTTTGGTAATCTAGAGAGCCTCCGATCTGAATTCTCCCACTTGGGGATATTCTTTGAACCTTTCTATTTGTAGTGACAGATGAGCAATCTGTTCTTCTTTTGATTTGCTCAACTATTCGTTTAATGATCACAACTTGCTCAATGCTTGAGATAGTTCCTATTGTTTCTGAATTGCATGTTGATCAATCCTTTGTTTTTCTTTGAGCAATTGCTCATTTAATTGATCATTGGACTACCTCTGGGCTGCTAATTGTTGTTCCAACTGCTCTATCCTCTGCTGCTTCTCTTGTACGTGTGCCTCCAACAAAATAATTGCTTGATCTTTTTCTTTAAGCAAGTTGCTTACCTCTAATGCTTTGTCCATTGTAGCTGCCGTGTATGCTCCAACATACTAAGAGAGTTTAGTGAGATCTTCAGAAGGGTTGACTTCTTCTCTCCATACCACGTCTGTTATCTCCATTTGTGAAGGCAAAAGAGGAGATTGATCAATTTTCCTCTTTTTCCATTGTTTCTTTATTACAGCCCTATGCTTAGGGCTATAGAAGACATCCAAGGGTGGTATTTCTTCTACATGTAGAATAATTTCATCGGATGGATTCTTGGGAATTATTTCTACATCCTTTTGAGTCATGGGTGGGCCGCTAGTTCCTTCATTCGGAACTATATTAGTTGCTGTCTTTTGACCAATTGTCACCTCTGGTGTGCTAAATCCTTGTAGGCTCTCAGTATTACTGATGATTGAGTCAAATTGTTGCCATTCTTTGAGTAGTTTGGGATCAAAATAAATGTTTGAATCAATGAATTCACTACTTTTTCCTTGTCCCTGCTCCTGTTCTAGCAATTTTTCTTTTTTCAGGAATCTTTTCAACTACAGGAGTCTTGTCAGCTGCTTCATGTTTAGTTTGGCTTTGGGGCTGATCTGTAGGGGTTCTTGCTAATAGGTCCAAAGGCGGAGTTTGCAACCTCTGGGCTCTGAACCTATTGAACGTTTCTAGCCCCTCTTCTTGATCCCTGATTCTATGAAATTCTTTAACTTGAAAGAATGTATTGACTGAAGAAAATAAATCATCAAAGTCATCCACTTCATGATCGAATTTAGAAAGTTTAGCTTGAGCGGTGACATTATGGGCAACCTTTCTTGGATCATATTTCCTGTTAGGAATGGTGGCAAGATTCAGCATTTGAATCTTTTCTGCCTCTTTCTCTGCATGCTTGTAGTCATGTAGGGTGAAAATGCCACATCGTAGGGGAAATATAGGCCACATCTGTTTCTTTGAATCCCTAAGGGTTCTTGAAGTCCCTTCAACAGTTATCTGATATGCCAATTCCTGTGCTAACAATTTATCAGGCACATACAAGGGGAGGACATGGGGTTTAGTGAGGCTGCCAAAAAGCCTTACATAGGTAAATTTCTCCTCCCCGAACCAACTACCTACTGCTGTCAAATCAATTTCTGCTTCCTGGGATATCCTGGGAGTAGGCTTATTGAAAATAGAATAATATACAGGTAAAACAAAACCATTACAAATTCTGTACAGGTGATTTTTATAGTGTGCCTTCCACAACTGCTTGTGATAAATATGAATCAGGTTCGGATCTTGGGCAGTCCACTTCCATCCAAGTATCGGGTATTCAGAATTAAAACAAATAGTATCCATAATATATGCACTGTAGTAGAAAGGGGGAATGGTCTGGGAAGTCTTATATGCATTCATTCTGTACTCTAAAATCTCAGTGGCAAGTCTATCAGACAAAATATTTGCCCAATCCATAACATAACCATTAATTGCAGCTTCCATTAGCGGGACCATATCTATAGTGAATTTGGCAGAATCATGATATATTTTATACTTTTTTGTGAAGGGGAGAGGCAGATTAGAGCAGATAGCGAACATCTCGGGTTTTAGATTACTGCAGAGGTCTTTTCCATCGAAAATTGCAGAGGAGGGAGCTCCACTCCCTCCTACAAGGAAGCTGTGGCTAATAAGGGCAAGAAACTTCCAGAAAATGGTAGAAATACCATTGAGGAAGGAAGAAGAAATAGAAGGTACCAAAATGAAGGAGAATAATAGCACAAAAGACAAGGAGGAAGATGACAAAAAACAGGGAACAAAAGACAAAAGACAAAAGGGACCTTGTAAACCCAAAGCTAAAATCACACCCAGAGTGGTATTAAATGACTCAATGCTACAGGTGCATAGGGATCACATGTGCACTTATCAAATCATCTATAAATTCATGGGATTATGGCCCACTGAAAAAGCTTTACAATCATGGATCAAATACCACTGGAAACCTAAAGGGAGCATTGATCTACATCTTGGGTCAAAGGGTTTCTTCACGGTGGTGTTCACAAACATTGAAGATAAAGACAGAGTGTTTGAAGGAGGGCCCTACTTCTATGCAGCAGCAGGTCTTTATATGAGGCCATGGATGATGAACTTTGTGCCAGAGCGTGAAACTTTTACTTCAGTCCCAGTCTGGGTGAGACTTTATTCTCTACCTCTTGATTACTGGCAAACTGAATCGTTAGCTACCATAGGCAATAAATTAGGTCGGTTTGTTAAAGCTTTTGAAGCCACAAGAAGGGGAAAATACACCTCCTTTGCAAGGATATGTGTGGAGATGGATTTATCTGGAGCTCTTCCAGATGAGGTAATCCTGGAAGTTTTTGATGAAGAATGGGTGCAAACAGTAGACTACGAGCACATTCCGTTCAGGTGTCGTAGATGCCATGAACATGGGCACCTACTCAGAGATTGCCCTCTCAGTAAAGCAGACAACAAGAGAAAAACTAATATAATGAAAGACACTGATAGTTTTCACAAAGTGGTACACAAAGGAAAAGGTGGAAAAAAAGGGCCAAAGCAACAACAAAAGGAAGAACAATAGGTTAGTCAGAACCAGTTCCAAGTTCTTGAAGCGGATGAAGAATTAACAACAGAAGATCAAGCAAGGGAAGGAAGTCATGGGGAGAAGGAGAAAGAAGAAAACAGGGAACAAACACAGGAAAATGATAAATAGAAAGAGATCATGATGAGTGATACAGAACTGGAGATGGATCAGGAAATGACCCAAAGTGAGATGGAACTGGAGGACAATGAGCTTTAGGAGATTCTTGATAGAGAACACCTAGATCTGGAGGGGTTCTTAATTCAGGGAACAACCGGGGGGGTAGAATCGTTACCTCAAGAAGAGTTCAATAGAATATAGCAGTTGTATTTATGGAGAACTCAGGCTAAGGGTTTGGAGGGGGAAAAAACATTGGCAGGCAAAGAAATGAAGGAGTGAAAACGATAAAAACGACTTCGGGATTAGCACCTAGAAACCCAGGAAAGAAAAGAGGCAGGAAAAAGTAGAACGAGCTATTGATGGAATGTGGAAAGCTCATGATAGACTCAAGTAAGATGAAAGATCTAGCCAGCTATTCCTTTACTAATCTTTAAATATGAAGTTTACATCTTGGAATATTAGAGGTCTAGGCAGTAAAAGAAAACAAAGAATGCTTAGTAATAGACTGAAACAGGAAGCTCCGGATATAATTTTTATCTAGGAAACGAAATGTTCCATTCAAAAGTTAAAATAAATACATAGTAAATGGCTCAGTAAATTTGAGTTTCTAGAAGTTAAAGCAGAGAATTCAGCAGGAGGTATTCTCACTCTCTAGAATCCCCAAAGAATAAGCACAATAGATGCTGAGGCATCTAGAAATTATTTATTAATGGTCATTCAGCTTGTTGGAGATAGAGAAACCTATCTAGTCACAAATGTTTATGGCCCTCAAAGGATAGATGAAAAACTCTAGTTTATAGAATCCCTTGTGGATCTCAAGGATAGACATGCAGGGATACCTTGGATTATGGGATGGGACTTTAATATGATCAAATCACTTTTGGAAAAAAAAGGGGGAACCAGAGCTCTAAATAAAGACTCTTCAACCTTTCAGACCTTTACAAATAAAATGAGGCTAGTTGACATGGAGACAAACAATGGCTACTTTACATGGAATAATAAAAGAGGAGGAGAGTCTCATGTAGCCTCCAAGTTAGATAGATTCATAATCTCTGAGGACCTTATGCTAATAGATAAGGAAATAATAGTGAGGGTTCTTCCCTTTGGAGGCTTAGATCACTGGCCGGTGCAAATGGAGATTCAGGGCATAGGGACACCTCAGAATAGACCTTTCAGATTTGAGAATATATGGCTTTCACACCTAGAATTTATGAGCAATATTGAAAAATGGTGGGTAGAAGATTTGCAGATTCAGGGAACAAGAATGTTCCTTCTACACAAAAGATTAAAGCACATCAAGATGAGACTTAAAGATTGGAACAAGAAGGATTTTGGAAACATTTTTGTTGGAAAGAAATCTGTTGAAAATAAAATTCAGGAACTCAACCAAGTCATGATCAAGGAAGGCTTTGATAAAGACAAAAATGAGCAAGTCAAGAAACATCATCAAGACTGGGATAACTTGTGTAAACAAGAGGAAATATTTTGGAGACAAAAGTCTAGAGTTCAATGGCTAAAAGAAGGAGAACGCAATACCAAATTTTTCCACAGATCCACCATGGCCAACAGAGCTCACAATAGGATCTCTTTGATCAAGAATGAGGATGGGTAGATTCATCAATCCCATGAGGACATAGAAGTTGTGTTGGTTCAGCACTTCCGAGGCATAGCTCAGGAAAACAACCCAGAAAGAGAACATTACATTAGGGACTTGACCAGACATATTCCTAAGCTGGTGTCTAGAGAGGACAATTTCAACCTTAACAGACCAGTGACTAAAAAGGAGGTTAGTGAGGTCCTCAAAGATATGCAGAATGGCAAAGCACCGGGCCCGGATGGCTTCAATGTGGATTTCTTTAAAGCCTGCTGGAATATTGTTAAACAGGATATATTGAGTGTTGTGGAGGATTCCAGGTTGAACAAAACTATTTTGAAGGTGCTCAATACCTCCTTCATCTCCTTGATACCTAAACAGGACAATGCTCAAACACTAGAAAGGTATAGACCCATTGCTTTATGCAATGTGGTCTACAAGATAATATCCAAGGTAGTGGCCAACAAACTCAAACCTCTACTTCCTTCTCTGGTATCGGGGGAACAATTCGGTTATGTAGAAGGCAAACAGATTCTAGACAACATCATTCAAGCTCATGAGGTGGTTCACTCGTTAACTAGCAAGAGGAAAGTTGGAATGATCATGCAACTAGACATAGCCAAAGCATATGACAAAGTAAACTGGACCTACATCAGGAAAGTGCTTATTGTGTTCGGTTTTGATCATAACTGGGTCAGATGGGTCATGGCCCTCGTGACTTCTTCTAGCTTTTCAATTCTAGTTAATGGCTCTCCCTCTGAGATTTTTCTTCCTTCAAGAGGCCTCAGACAGGGAGATCCACTCTCACCCTTTCTCTTCATCCTCATGATGGAAGGACTTGGTCGTTCTATCAAGCATGCTAGAGTAATGGGTAAAATCCAGGGCCTTCAACTAATGGAGAATGGACAGGTTTTGACTCATCAACAATTTGTAGATGACACCTTGTTACAGGGTATCCCCATAGTCAAGGAGGCTTTAGCATACAAACAAATACTGAATGACTTTGCCATGGCTACAGGTATGGAAGTTAATCTTTCCAAATCAAAAATATTTTTCTTTAATACCAATATTGCTATTCAGAGAAACATCTCCAGAATTCTAGGCTTTCAAAGGGATTCCCTCCCTTCTAAGTATTTGGGAGTGCCTCTAACTACAAAACCTTTGCATAAGAGCATTTGGGAACCGTTGATCAATAAGATGCAGGATAAAGTCAGGAAATGGACCATCAGATCTTTAAATCTGGCTGGTAGATTGGTGCTAACAAAGACGGTGCTCCAATCTATCCCAGTTTTCATGCTATCAGCTCTCCTAGCTCCAAAAGGAGTATTGCAACAATTCAAAAACATCCAAAGAGACTTTCTCTAGGGTAAGGAGGAGACAAGAAAGAAATGGGCCTTAGTCTCTTGGGAAAAGATCTGTAAACCCAAGAACCTAGGGGGCCTAGGCTTGGATGATCAGGAGATTCTCAGCAACGTTCTAGGGGCCAAACTATGGTGGCGTTGGGTTAAAGATCCAGAGGCTCAATGGGCAAGTATTTGGAAAGAAAAATATGCCAGCTCTTGGCAACATACTGATCTCATAAGGATGTCTAGAAATATATGGGGCTCATCCATCTAGAACAAGGCCTGGGAGAATAGAGGCTTAATACAAAGAAATAGCTTTTGGGAAATCAGAGAGGGTGATCTTGCACTATTCTAGGAGGATAAATGGAAACAAGAACCAACACTGTTAAAAGAGGACTTTTTGGGCCTTAAGCATGAAACAGATACCAAGGATTAATAAAGGTAAAATATTTTTGGGATCACACTAACAATTCAGGAAAATGGAGAACTTAGAGAAACATAGATTTCAGGGATGATAGGTCCCTGATAACAAAAGCAGAGGCACTCATGAGAATATTGGAACAAAAGATTATTTTAGTAACTAGGGGGCAAGACCAACTAAGATGGGGCAACAATAAAGAAGGCATATTTAATATTAAGGAGGCTAAAGGTATTCTCCTTGAGCTGGAGTCCCAAGCTCCAGACAGAATCTAGTAGAACCTATGGAGACACCATGGATGGATGAAGATCAAACTCTTCATGTGGTTGGTGCATCACAAGAAAATCTTAACTTGGGACAATATCTAGAAAAGGGGTATTCTAGGGCCTTCCAGATGCCAGCTCTGTGAAACCCAAGAGGAGACAATGGAACATCTTCTCAATAGCTGCACTTTCACTTCTAAGTTATGGGATACATTTTCCACCATTTTCCAAAAGACAGATAGGGACAAAGAGAGTATCATTAAAACCTTGAGTAGTTGGAGAAGAAATTTTTCAAATAATTAAGTTCTTAACTATGCTTGGGCTCTCATGCCAAGCTTCATTTTATGGAATGTCTAGAAAGAAATAAACAAGAGAATATTCAAAAATGAAAAGAATCCATCTCTTTTCCTATTTAAGCAGATCTTAAATTAGCTTAAGGAAATGATTGGCACCACAGTGAGGAATCTCCCCAACAATCCTCCCTTAGAGGTTGAAAAGAGAATTCTTAGGCAGTTGGGTATGTAGGGGCTCATTCCACAAGGCCTAGACAAGAAAGGTATTTTGAAGAAAACTGAAAAAGAGTTCTAGCATCCTCCCCCAAAATGCTTTTTGAAATACAATATAGATGGAGCCTCAAAAGGCAACCTAGGAACTGCGGGTTTTGGAGGGGTTCTGCGAGATGAAGATGGGAGCATTCTCTTCCTCTTCCATTTTCATTTATGAAAATCCACCAACAACATGGCAGAGTTAATGGCTCTGGAGCAATGCTTAGAATTTTTAAAACAGGACAATTGCCTAAATGTGATTATAGAAGCTGACTCTGAGTTAGTCATTAACTCGGTCAAGAGAATTAGTTGTGGAACAAAGCCAGAGAAAGTCTCAAATCATTGGAGATTAATCTAGGTATTCCAAAGAATTCAGGGTCACCTTCAGGGACTATGTACAGTAAGATTCAACCACGTACGTAGAAAGGCCAAAAAACTGGCGGATATACTGGCAAACCAAGGTGTGAACTGTAATGAACGCAGAGTTTCAATGGGGTGGAAAGTAGTGCCTTAGGGCAGTCTTAAAATACTCTGTCACAACCAAGTGGAAGAGGATAGAGAAGTGTATCAAAACAAAACCACAGAAGCAAGGTCTCTATGATTTGGTCTCATATGTGTCACTAATTTTGGTCAGGCAGGTCTTCGGTAAGAGGTAGGCCTTGGTCGGCCTCAGTAGCACGGGTGATTTCAACTTTAGAAATCTCTGGTGTTTGGTGGAAGGGTTTCTTAGTTTAGTGGGTGGTCGCCCAGAGGGAAGAATCAACAATAATTTTGGTTTCAAATTTAGCAATACAGGTAAGAAGATGAAGGACATGGATCCGGTCTTTTCCGGTAGCCATATTACACCTTATTCCCCTCTTCGGGAGACAAAACCACTCTCCAAGTGGTATTTGATTGATCGCTCCCCTCTCAAGCAGGAAGCAATTTTTGTGATTTGGGAGCGATCCCATATGGCGTCTGACACGTGGCGGGGGGCTGGGATTGTAAACCGCCTTCATCGCATACTAAAGATCGGTACCTTGGAGTAGCGCGATATATCTATCAGCTATTGGATTTCGAGGCATGGATCAACGATCAAGATTGATCATGTAGTTTTGTGGGGCCGGAGGGTTAAGCACTATGCACCTTCTTAGAGTGAAATTATCCTCCACCATCGGATTAAGAAAGTGGATTGGACGGTCATGATTAAAGAGGTAGGTTTGGTGAGTGATGGCGTGGGTAATCACATGGATTTTCAAAAGTCCGGCCATTCTTTTAGCACAAATATGGTTTGTATTCAAAAGGATTTGAAGGTTATATGTATTGGGTTAGGGGAACATGCCTTAAGTGGTTAACACTCTTTTTCTGAGTCCACAGTGCCTAGTGGATGGCTGTAAACTATGTAAAATATTTTTGACTTAATGATATAGAAGGAACATCTCTTGCTTCAGCAAAAAAAAGAATTTGGTAGAATCATGTTGTCACCACAATCTACACATCATAGCTCTAGCATAGCAATAAGGGGAAGCTAATGAGTCAACAAAGTATTTACCCAAGGACTCATGCTTGTGTTTCTCTAGGAAATGCCTCCATTGCTTGATTGGAGCTGATTCCGAGTCGTTTTCCTGTGCAAATTTTTCTAGAAATGCCTTGTTGTATCACTTCTCGGGTGGAGGTAAATGGTACATTTGCCTGAGATCTTCAGGCTTGAATGAGCCGAATATCCTTCCATCAACTGTGGAAAATGTTCTATCTGAAGTTGGGATTTTCTCAACCACCCATCTTACCACATCAGTATACGACAAGATTTTGGCCTGCGCTGCTATTCTGTGAAGGAATGAACAGGCCAACTCTTTGAGTGTTCCCTTTGACTTGTTGGTTGAATCAGTTGTTGCTTCCACTTCTAATTCTTCAGGCTCCTCTGCTTCTATTAGATTATAAATGCTTTCCTAGCAGGTATTTTCCAGACCAAGACATGTCGTATCTAAGATTAATCCCTTCTTTCTGTGTTTTGGTTCTTTGGCTGGAGGAGTTGCTGTGGACTTCTTTGATTTCTTCCACATTTTCTCTGGATTAATGGGTTCAGAGAGACTCTACATAGACAATTGCAAACCGTAATACAGAGATAGTGTCATTGAAAGCCAATATGAAAATGAATAGAATTACAGTTATTGACATACGATAAATGAAATACAGTTAAGGATTACCACAGATAAAATCTTTTAAAGGATCTACCCTTAACTATAAAATTTAATAGCTATTCGAACTGCCAGTCGTGGTGAGTAAATACCATAAATACCTATCTCATCAATCATATACCGAATGATTATTTCAAGCGTGCTTTAGATTTCATCGATCGATCGATGATAAATCAAAAATCGCAATCGGGAGTGTCAAAGGGAAGGGCTTTAGCACTTGCAATGAATATCTCTGATTGGTGAAAGGTAATATTATAATATAATGGAGCGGGGTATTATGCATGCAAACCATTTTTCAGCGTATATTTACCTTTTGAGATGCACACCCAATTAATTTACCGCAGTCAGGATTTGGCTTAAGCTTTTATTCTTTTGTCAGATGACTCCACTGATTGCCGATTGCGATATTGGATCGGAAGGTTTAATGAGGGCTTTGCATGTGTTTCTTTGGCTTATGACATCTTCGATTTCCAATTGCGATTTATTTTATCGCATCGGGAGATTTGATTAGGCCTTTACGTATGTCCCTTTATCATTGACATCGTCGATTGCTGATTTCGATTTCTTTTTCGGATCGGAGGATTGGATGTAGCTTTGTTTTGTGTATGTCCCTTTTTCATTGCGATATGCAATCTCTGATCGCTTTATCGCAATGTAGAATTGTTTTATAATATTTAAAGGAACACTTTGTTTTTTAATCAAAAGGCTTTATAAAATGATTTATTTACATCGGGCCTTTTAATGAAGATTTTTCTTATTATGAGGTTAATACTAGTTTTATTTATGAACTCACAAATCTAACTAAGTTTATTTAAAAAGGGACACATATTATATTAAGATTTTGTAACTTTTTTTTTATAGAAATGGGGGGTTGTTGTAGAGCACAACAATTGATGATTCACTGGGAGAAATAGTTATCTCTGAGAAAGTAATATAATACTTTAACTTTCTTAATCTGAAAACCTTAATTGATAGAGAAAATCTAATATAACTAGGTAATGTTAAATTCTGAATATAATGAAAACTATTTTTTCTATCTCTCTCTCATCTCAAAATTAAATACATTCTAAGTTTTAAGTAAACCTTAATTGGTTGATAATGATAAAACAAAAGACCTTTTCAACTTAGCTTGTATAATGACTCCTTTGTCATAGGTAGAGCCACTGCTGCCAGCAAACATTCATAGTCTCAGCAGGGTTACCTTTTAACTATTTGATTATTCATTGTCCCATCCATTTCAGAGTATAATTTAAAAGAATGAATCCAAAAGATATATTTCCATATTTTTTGTATTTCTTTTATTTTTTCCTTATTTCTTTATTTTGTAAGATAAAAGGTCATTGTTCTGGTTTGGTGGCCAGCTGTTGACAATGCCATTCATTGGTTGTAATTTAACTGAATAAGCTGTCTCGTGATGACACCCCTTGTCTTATAATAATAAGCCATTACCCTGTTTTGGTATGCAGTGTTGGTAATGTCAGTTGAACTAGTCCCCTAATCATGTTAAGTAGGTTTGTGATAAGACCTCTTATCTTTTATATCAAATATATTTAAGAATTACACTCTGAAAATTCATAAACTTTGATGGATGGGATGAATGATTTTCTCCTTAAGAGAACATAGATGACAACTTTGAGAGTTGAAGATGCTAAGATTGAATCAGTCTTTGCTTTCTATTGATAACCTTTTTTAGGCTTCTAAAACTTTCGAATGATTTACAATATTTTCAAATTTTGAAAAGATTTCACAAAAATAAAAAGGGTTTTCAGAGTTTAATTATACCTAATTTCCCAGAATTTTCCTTTTCCTTCAAGGCTTCCATCTATCAAAAGTAAATATTATGACTATTTTCTTTCAAGTAATCTTTTCAAAATAGTAAAGACCAATAGAAGGCTATTTACAACTTTATTTTCTAAGAGAGGAAATAAACTAATTATACACACAAATATAGCTGAAAATTGAATATTTACAAAGTGAGAAGGGGGTTACCTCCTCAATTGAAGAAATTTTTTCAAAATAAGCCCATTGATAGGAAGAGAATCTTTCTTTCCTGATAGATCTTGCAATATGAATGTTGATGGGCCTATCTTCTCACTAATTTGGAATGGTCTGAGCCACATTTTTTGAAACTTAGTGTGTTTTCCTTTATTATCATGGGCTTTGTCTCATTTCAAAACCAGATCACCAACTTGTAGACGTTTTGAGCCAGTTGAAGTTGTATTGAAAGAAGATTTAATAATTTGTTGATGTTTCGCAATGTGTAATTCGGGCTTTCTCCCTTTCTTCCTCTAGTTTCAGGATTTGATTATATCTCAATTGAATAGAAGATGGGGGATTTTCTTCAATAAACTGCACTAAGGCAAGTGATGGAAGTACTAAGTTTGTTGGTATGATAGCCTCCTTTCCATACACTAGATTAAATGGAGAAATGCCTATTGAGGCCTTCTGTGTTATACGATCTGCCCATAGTGCAAATATCAAAGACTTATGCCAGTTTTTATGATTCTGATCAATTGTTCTCTTAATGATTTTGATAAGAGTTTTATTGGTGGATTTTTCTAAACCGTTTCCCTTAGGGTAATAATTTGTAGAATATTTCAATTTTAATCCTCTTTTGATAGCAAATTCAAGTATGGAATTACTAGAAAAATAAGATGCATTGTCAAAAATAAGAGAATTTGGAACACCAAACCTGGTAATGATGAACTGATCTATGAATTCAATGATTGCCTCAGAGTTTGTTGCCTTCAAAGGAATTGCTTGCACCCACTTAGTAAATTAATATGTAGCTGTAAGGATATACCTATGCTATTTCGATGAATGTGGAATGATTTCTCCAATGATATCCAATCCCCATTATCTAAAGGGTTGTTCAATGTTGATTGGTTGCAAAGGAAAAGCTGGCTTCCTTTGTCTTCCATTAGTAGTTTGACATGTTCTGCATTTCCTTACATATTCATGAGTGTCTTTAAATAATGTGGGCCAATAATACCTGGCATGAATAATTTTGTGGGTTGTTGTATCAGCTCCAAAATGTCCTCCTACTAGATCATCATGTAGTTCCTACAAGACCTTTTGCGCTTCAGGTTTTTTTAAACATCTTAACAAAATTGAATCATAATTCCGTCTAAACAACACATCATCAACAATCATAAAAAAATTGCTTTCAGTCTTATGGCACGTTTATTTTTATAGGAAAGATTAGAAGGAACATATCCATTTTTCAAATAGAATATCAAATCAGCTTATTGGGACTCAGGATTAATGGTACTTATCTCATTGATTTCTTCAATATCGGTTGTACATTCATGTTCCTGAATATTAAAAGCTCCTACTAACAACCTACAAAAACCTTGGCATTTGACAATTTTTGCTGGTTTAATGTCCAAATCATATTCTTGTAATGATGTGACCTAGTTTGCCCTTTTTTCTCCCAATTCCCTTTAAACAAGTAACTGTCTTACTGCTAAAAAAGGGACTATAACTTTTGTGTGAGCTTTTAAGAGAAAGGGCCTAAAGTGTTTAATGGATTTATATACATCAAAGGCTTGTTTTTCAACTTCTGAATAATTAAGTTCAGCACCTTGAAGATTTGAACTATAGAATGAAATTGGTGCTTCCAAGTTTTGATCATTGATTTGTGTTAGGACTGTTGTGTAAGATGAATCAGATGCAAGAGCATATAAAATGAAATGATTTGAAAAATCAGGAGTGTTTAATGCAGGAGAATTTATGATTTCTTGCTTAATTGAATCAAAAGCATCTTTTTCTATATGCCCCCATTTAAACACTGAGTTTTTCTTGATCATGGTTTGTAATGGTAAAATAATTTGTGAAAAATCTTGAACAAATCTTTTTACAAAATTAATTTGACCTAAAAAAGATTGCACTGTTTTTTGATTATGTGGAAAAGGAATGTCAGAAATCTCTTTGATTCTATCTGGATCAATATAAATACCTTCTTTTGAAACAATGAACCCCAAGAGTTTGCCTTGGTCAAGAGCAAAAAAGGACTTCTTAGGATTGAATGAAATGCCATACCTTTTGCAGCGTTAAAAGATTTGTTTCAAGTCATGTAAATGATTTGATCTTTTCTTAGAGAAAACAATAATGTCATCCAAATAGACAACTATTGATTTATTGATTAGACATTTGAATGCTATGTCCATTGCTCTTTGGAATGTAGTTCCAACATTGATCAATCCGAAAGGCATTTTTTGATAGGCATAAGTTCGCCACTTAGTTCTGAAAGTAATCTTAAGTCTGTTATCGGGATGCACCAGAATTTGGTTATACCCTGAAAAACCGTCTAAGAAGGACATTAATTCAGAACTAGCTAGTGAATGGAGAGTTTGCTCCATGGTTGGTAAAGGGAAGTTATCCTTTTGACTCACTTTATTAAGATTTCTGAAATCAATACAAATTCTAATGTCACCATTTTTCTTCCTTACTGGCACCATGTTAGACACCCAATTTGAATGTCTAACAGGAAAAATTATCTTAGCTTTCAAGAGTTTGTTTAATTCGGCTTTTATTTGACTCTCTAGGTTAGGATGAATTTTTCTTAATTTCTGCTGTACTGGTTTTTCTTCAGATATCATTGGAATTGTATGTTGTATGATAGAAGTATCATATGTTTTCAAATCATCATATTTCCAAGTGAAGTCACTTTTATATCTATGCCATAATCTAATAAATGCAATTCTTTCTTTTGAAGTAAGTCCTAATCCCAAATTGATGTTTTGTGGATTGTCCTTTGTACCAAGGTTTATTAATTCAAATCTCAAAGTAGAACTTTGAAGCTTTGAATTAGTAACCTATTTAAACCTATCTTTGATGTCATAAAGGTCTTCAAGTTTGACCACTAGTTTAGGTATTGAGTTTTCTTCAAGTTTTTCTTTCATTTGAAGATCATGCTCACTTTCATCAATAATTTGATCATCATAGGACTTATTAGAAGTTAATAAATTTAAAATGTTATCATCATGATTGAATACTCGCCAGTTAGTGACATTATTGGGAATTGATGATCTGAAAATTAACTCTACTGAAAATCTATCGGGACTGTAATCTTCAAATGGAAGGAGCTTAGAAGCAACATTGGCTAGTAAATCTGTTGCTGCATTCTGGAATTTAGGAATGGAAGAAATATCAAATGCTAGAAAATGAGATGCAAGGTCTTGTACCAAGGATTGATAATGTTTAAGGTGACTAGAAAGACAATGTATAGTATTTCTAACTTGTTTTATAACAATTTCAAAGTCACCAAACACTTTCAAATATTGTACCTTAAGACCAATTGCTTTATAAAGTCCTTGAATCAAGGCTTCATATTCAGCAGTGTTGTTTGTGCACTCAAATTCTAATCTGCATGATAACATGGTATTTTCTCCCTTAGGATTAACTAAGATACATCCTACTCCTGCACCCTCATTAGATTTAGACCCATCAAAATATAATGACCAAAATAAAGGTTTATCTACAATTTTATTTACAATTTTTCAGCAATTTTAACACACCTTGATGTATCTGTTTGAGAATTTTTTTTGATTTGAGATGTGAAATTATTAACTGAGAAAGGTGATGATTGAGTAATAAAATTACCAAAGAATGATTCAGATGAGTAGTTACCCAAAATATTATTGTTGAATGCTATTGGCTGGTTCTCTTGTTCAAACTCTGTTACAGTATGAGTCATATGCTTCTCTCGATCAATCTTAATCTAATTTGGCTTTCCTTTATAGGGTATCCACATGTGAGACCAATCGGTGGAAATGCAACCATGAAGTTTCTCAGACCAGTCTTTACTTAAAATTAAACCATAGAACTCAGGAATATCAACGATTAAAATATCAATTCTTTGAACCACTCTTCGATCAGCTGATAACCTAATGGTAACTGAGTTGATTTTTCTTAATACTTGGACCTTAGTTCTATCCAACAAGACAATATGGATTGCAGACTTTTGGGGTTCAATATTTAGTTTAGAACGAACTGAGGCTGGCATTATATTCGAGGAAGCCCCTGAGTCTATCAAGCAATTGTGGAGATTTTTATTATAAATCTCATAGGTCAGGAGAAGAGGAGGAGTATGAGAATTTGATCTATCTCCGATTAGAATAGCATCAGTATCTTCTACTTTACCAGGTGGTGGTTTACCTGTTTCATTAGCAGCTTTAGACAATATAGCATTTGGAAGTGGAGAAAAAGGTACTGCATTTAATTCCTTGAGTAGAAATTTTTGTTGATGTTTGAGTTTACTAAGTTCAAACATAGTGATATTTTCCTTCATCTTCTTCATGTCTTCAATGATGTTGTAATACATAGAGTCTGTAACTACTAAGGTTTTAGATGTTGAAGGTGGATTGGAAGCTGATGAATGATTTTTAGTAGGTGTCACTATAGACTTCTTTGTGGGAGCTTTTTCTTTAGTAGTGGTACCCATCTTCTTTTTCTTCTAAGTTACTTGAACAGGTTCTAGAGTGCCTTTACTTCTGGTGCTTACTGGGAAAGCTTCCTGTTCATTTTCTATATCAAAATTGCACAAAATAAAGTCCCACATCCCATGACATTCTATAGTTACCTCTTCTCCAGTTTCTTCAGATGATAAGACTGTATCTTCTTCTTCATCGTCCTCAGGGTCTGACTCTACGTTGGATATAGCATTAGGGGGTTTTGATTCTGGTTTCTTAAAGTTTCTAAATGGATTTTTAGTTGAAGTCTCAGCTACTTGCTTCTTGATTTCTATCATTTCATTTGACATAGTCTTTAGAACCTTTTGGAGACCTTCCATATTGTATGGATCTTTAGCCATTTTCTTTTTCGAATCATCTTTGAAGGAGACTTTTTTAGATTTTCTATCTTCAAGAGCAGCTTTATTTTCTAAGGTGATAATACGTTTTTCTACAGCAAGTGCCTCTTTCATATTTTCTGCTAGAGTAGGTTTTGCAGCTCTATCTACAAAGATACTTATGTTTGAAGGTAAAGCTGTTATATACCATTCACTTCTAACTTATTCACTTGGTTTAGAGGCAGTAGGAATCTTATTTAAGAGTTTACTAAATCATGAATTGAACTCTTTTATAGGCTCTTTAGACTCTGTTCTAAGATTTGAAAGATCATTGATCAATGTTGCTACAGATCTATCATCACCATATTTAGTTAAGAACTGTTCTTGGAAAATATTCCAACTAGTAATGGATCCTGATGGTAAGGAAAAATGCCAAGACCCAGTTGATCCTTGTAGGGTATAAGGGAAAAGTCTGACAACCACATCTTCCTCAGTAACTCCTTTTAAGTTGACTGAAAACGTAAAGTTGTTTGTGTTCATCTGCCTATATGCCTGCATCTGGATTGAATTTTGGCAATCATTTTTCAGGATGAGCTGGCAATGGGTGCAAAGGTGCAGGCATTGTGACTGCACCAGGATAGTTCCATGGGTTTTGTGCCATTGTCGAGCTACTAGTAGATGATAGCCCCGATGAAGTTCCAAATGGTTGGGAAGGAGTAGATATTGTGGTTTGAGAAGGTTGAGAAACAGATGTTGAAGTTCCAATTCCCTGTTGAACACCAATCTGGAGTGGAGGAGTGGATGGTTGACTTCACACTGGAGAAGATGAAATGGATGATGATGATGAGAGAGTTTCACTATCAGACCCTTCAATTGTCTTCCTTGCCCATTTCCTTTTAGGCAAAGGTAACTTAGTAGGTTCAATACGAAGCTTTCCACTCCGAAGTCTGGTGAGGGGGTGAGAAGGAACAAATTGCGAAGTTACACTGCCTTGAGATAACTCAGATTTCTATGGTGATATTGGGAATCCTTGAAGTTTGTGGATTAGAGATTGTACTTTGGGATATTCTTGAGTTAATTTATCTAAGATATTTTGGGGTTGAGTAGTGGTTGTCAATTTCTCAGCTTCTTGGTTGGAAACCAGAGTTTCAGCATGTAAGGGAGAAGTCGGAGGTGAGGTGGAGGGAGATTTACTCTCATAATGGATTATAGATTTGGGTTTTCTCACCATTCACAGTTCATGCCCTCCTTATAGCACCAAAAATGTTGATGCCTCAAAAATCGCTGCATCAACATCGGAGAAAAACACCTGGTCATGACCTTAAAGGCAACTCCTTTTCCGTTTAGTGTGGTGGCTCCGACTGGATATAATGGGACCAGTTTCTCAATTGATTTATAAATGGGATGGATAAGTGATTAGTTTTATAATATCTAATGGGAATGATGGATGATTTATTCTAAAGTGAAACAATATAAATAACTAATCTATCCCAAGAAGTCTTTCTCCTAGTGTAATTTTTGATGATTCTTATTGATAAGTAGGCATATAGATGACTCTACTTATAAACAAAAATATTCATTCATATGATAATTACTTTGTTCAAGTAGTTGAACAAAGTAATAATTAAAACATTATTACACTAATTTTATATATTGTTGACACACATATGTATGAAAAATAACAACTCTTAAACATTCAATAGTGATAAGCCAAAGAATTACTATGAAAGCATATACATATATCAATAATAGCAAAACAAGTAAATACTGATTCACATAAAAGCATGAAACAAAAACATAGATAGTAGTACCATATGTATTAGAGTCTCTTCCGATATGAATTGCATTCAGATCCCGCCTTTCAACTTGGAAATACTTTTACAAGAAGCAATAGTGCATATCATATAAAAGTATTCTTCATTAAAACTCATAATTCAAGTCTAGTTTTATAAAAAAATATATATATAAGAAGCACAGTAGTGCAACTTCCAATCCAAGTCTTAATACAAAATTTTAGGACCCCTTCTAAAAACATGAAAGGGTCTATAAATACTATCTAAACTAACAAACTATGAAATAAAAATGCAATGTGCTGGTATAACCAAATCACAAATATATGAAAATCTCCTCGAAATAGGCATGCTTACAGTCGGTCAGAATGGTTCACTATTTTTTCTGACTATCTTGTGGCTTGAGTTGGCAAATAGTGAGCATTGGTTGTAGTTCTAGAGGATGACTCATACGCGAATGTAACTGGGCAGTGTATAAGGCATCAGTAATTTCAGGAATCATATAACCGATTGCTTTGGTGAGGCATTTCATCGTTGTTTGCTAACTATATGGTTTAATAAGGAAGAAACAAAAGGTTTCCCATGTTAAAATTTGAATTCCTGCGATCAATCTTTCCCTCTTTTCCAGCTCCTATTTCCATGTCTTCTCTAATGCTTTCACTAATGGAAGTTTCCCTGGAGTACACTTTGTAATTAAATTTGATAAATAAAGAGTGTCATTAATCAGTTCAACCAGATTACTAGTTGCCGATCTACATCTTGATGTCGCTCTTTTTGCTTTCATTAGTTGAGATTGCCATTCAAGGAATAAGATTTCTTTATGCGATTCCAGAATTTGGGGTAGATTTGCAGCTTTTCCTTCTTTAGTTTCTTGCCAAGAGAGAAACTCTGTTAATCTTTCATCTACTTGCTCCAATTTCTGTCTTGCATCAACTGACTTATCAATCATAGATGACGAGATTTCACATAAGGGAAGAACGAGAGAGATATTATGACATAATAAGCTCAACTAATTAGATAATTCTTTTGTAATCTGGAGAGCCTCTGATCTGAATTCTCCCACTTCGGGATATTCTTTGAACCTTTCTATTTGCAGTGACAGTTGAGCAATATGTTTTTCTTTTGATTTGCTCAACTGTTCGTTTAATGATCGCAGCTTGCTCAATGCTTGAGATAGTTTCTGTTGTTTCTGAATTACATGTTGATCAATCCTTTGTTTTTCTTTGAGCAATTGCTTGTTTAATTTATCATTGGACTGCCTCTGGGCTGCTAACTGTTGTTCCAACTGCTCTATCCTCTGCTGGTTCTCTTGTACCTATGCCTCCATGTTATAGACATTTTTTGGCACTGCAACCCCAATCATATATGTCCATAAACCAAGGGCTCCTAAGTCCCTAAAAGTGTTGCTTCGCACCCTAAAGGAGCAAGGTCAGCTGATTACATCATCTCCCAGAAGTTCTCCATAGAAAACTACTCAGAACTGGTCAAATCTAGACCATACAGACTGCCCAGTGCAGAAGGTGCGATGCATCCCACCTACCCAGAGTCAAAGGTGCGATGCATACTGGATAGCTCTTCTACAGGGTGTGATGAACGAGAGTGGACAAATGGTAGAGACAGTTTGCAAGGTGGTTCGACATGGAATCTTCCAGAAACTTCTCCTATGACACTTGCCTCTCTGAATTCGCCCAGGGATGAGTAAGAGATCATCAATCTCCAAGTGGAATCAAGAACTATTAGAGACAGGACACTAATAAAATCTCAAAAGCTGACTCACCTTCCTGCAATCATCTATATATGGATCACTCATCCCAGAGATCCACAGGCTGGAATTTTGTATCTTGTAAGGAAGTGCTGCTGGTTTCTTGGTGTAACATCATAGTGTTGGGTGATCTAAGCTTTTCATGAGGTGAAGAAGGGCTTCTTGCTAAGAGGATGACGCTGGGTCAGAACAATTGGTTGTAATCCTCTTTGCTATTCTTGATATTAATAAAGCTATTCAAGTTTTCCTCCACATTCTTGCATGATTAATGATATATGCATTTGTGTGGTCAATATATATCTGGTCCTATATTGTTTGTGATAGTAGAACTCTGTTCTTGGATAGTGTTATGCTGCTTTGATTCCACAGGTGCTCTTTGAAGCTGGGTAGACAAGGAAGCGAGTGGCAAAGATCTATCAGAAGGGAGAGGAATCAAGCAAGGAACCAAGTGCAAGATTGAGGTTGGTGTCCTTTGTTCCCCTCTTATCTACTTATCATAAACGAAAATGAAAGTAGTTTTAGTTTGTTTGTTTCTAAGATAGGTACCAGTCTTAGTGGGACTAGCAGCTCTGCATAGACACTAGATTTCCTGATATCAAAATGGCGACTTCACTGGGGAATGAATAGCTTGTTTACTTTTCTATATTTGTTCGTTTTATAAACTTGCAGATGGAGCCTGAAGTCAAGCCAGCAAGCCTTCAAACTGCATTTGCTATGCAAGTGCAAAGTAGATCAATGCTGCTTCAGTCTATCTCCAGGTTTTGTTTATAAACTGAACAATTGATTTGTAAACATCCTAATTGCCCTTGTGGTGGCTCTAGTAACCTCCTTAGATCTACCCCTGTGATTTATTTACTGATTATCACTTGCTCGGCCCAAATCCCTGAACTGTGCTGCAAACTGTGATCAAGAACTGGATCAAAAGTCTCACACTATACCATTGCACCCTCTCTTCAAGGATATCAGTATGCATCACACTTCTCATGTGCAGTAGGTGGGATGCATACTGGAATCCCTGTATAACAGGTGCGATGGTCAGAGAAGGCTAATTTTGCCTCCAGACTTTGGTTTTTCTTCGCTCTTTTCAGCTCTATTCAGGAGTTTTGCTGTCTGTAGTCAGTATACCTCTGTGTAAACCCCCTTCCTTTCCATTATTTCACCTCCATTGTGCAAAGAACTGTAAATGTTTTTATGTATTGTGAGCCATTTTCAGTTCTCTTTTACAAAGAAGTAGCATAATTGATCTGTCGTCTCTTGATTTGGAAGTGTCGCAAGTGTCGTTTTCAGTCATAGAAGAGAATCCGATTGTTCTTGATAGTCCATTACACTGTTACTCTTGTATTTGATTTAAATTAGTAGTTTTTCAAGTGTCGAAAGCAAGTTTTCAATTCCAAATCGCAAAGTGTCGTCATTGTCTTCATTTTGTCTTGAAAAGAAACTTGTTAGTAATGTCGCTTTGAAAAATAATTCAAATTTGCGCTTAGCTTTCTTTTTATCATTCACACATTAAGAAGGCTGAAAAAAATACATGCATGTGCATTTGCATTTAGACTGTTTGTTGGTTTGATTTAGGACAGTGCATATAGTGTGTGCTCTCTGCTCTATGTTGAAAGAATATCATCTCTCTTTCTTTAGTAGCTAGGATTTTCATTGCAAAAAGAAGATTAAACGATTGTTTATCATCTTAGACTGCATTTTAGGAATTGTATATCTACATCACACGGTGAACCTGAAAGGAAAATTTCTTAAGCAAGATCAACTATAAAATAAATTTAATGAATCTAAAAACGCTTTGGAACCTAACACACAACATTTAGAAGTCTAGGCTAGAGACATATTCCGGCGTCGTAAAGCCTGGTAACTGTTGTTTTCATTGCTAGTTGGGTGATTCCTCCACTTTGAGACGACAAGTGCCAGTACAGACTTGTGCTCCCACATACTGTCGAGTATATATTGGGAGACCACAATAGGCTATATCCTTTATCCATAGGAAGCCGTGTCTTCTTCCCTATCCGTCGCAATGCACTGAACACAACATTCGGGAAGATTTACCGCCGTACTGTAAAAAGTATTCTGCAGTTTTGCGATTGGTTTGGTAATCCCTCTGTCTAGACTTCCAGAGTAGTCTCTTTCGTTCCTTTTCAGACTCCTTAAAGGAAAAGGTCCATCTGAGCACTTGTCACTTCAAGCTCATTAAAAATCAAAGGCGACTAGAGTCATCTTTTGTTTTTTCTCGACTCTTAAAAATTGAAAAGACAAGTTGTGTCAAAGCGTCTAAAATTTATTTTAACCGGAATAAATATCACCTTTCCTACGTTGGTCTTAGGTTGAGAAAAATGGAGTGCACCAACCAAGGATTTCCCCTTGGAGGAAATCCTAGTCCTTTCTCCTCTTGGGGAGATGTTGGTGTACCCCATATGGCCACATTGTCGCTTCCAGGATTGACAATCGGCCTGCCCGTATGGCTCTTCTTGACCTCTGTCGTTCAGAACACTGTGATTCCTGAGCAATCAAGTCAGCAACTAGACGATACCAAAGCTACCCCCCAATCTTCTACTTCGTCTGATTCTCCCTTTCCTCCTTCCTCTTCGCTTGATGAAGCTGGTAAAGCCAAAAATCAAGTAACTAAGAAGGAGAAGAAAGGGAAGGAGAAGAAAGAGAAGAAGAAGAAGGCGCCAAAGGCGAAAAGGGGCAACCAGGCATCATTTAGTGAAAATCCACACACTACACTGTCGAAGACTAAATCTCCATGTGTCATTTGCAAAGGAGATCACTATCATCGAGATTGTCCTTGTATCCCTCGGATCTTAAGGGACTGGTCTCCTTGTTTGCACAATCTGGTGTCAACAACCTCTGATGATCATGTTGAAAGTACACCGTCAACTAGTGAAAGCGAAGTGTTGGGACAGAAAAGCAAAAGTAAATTGTAAACTGTGTGAAGGCGATCATGCCATCCACTGTTGTCCCTTCCTAGATGAGGCAAAAAGAGTTTTGGACGACCGTCCGGTTTCGCTGTTACGGCTTCCTCCTGGATATAAGAAACTCTTGCCAAGTCCGTCACTAGTTGAAAATCTGACTGACACGCCCTTGTGGTCGGTCGAAGCATCTATCATTGAAGATAAACCATCTGAATCCACACCAGATGAAATTCAAAAGGTCGAGGCGGCAGTTGACCCGGTCTTGCCTTCAGAAGGTCCATCTTCGGATGATACAGTCACCGGAGAGAACAAGAATGACACTGTTCAAATTCTCTTCGTAAACACAGACTCCGATGAACATGGGGGCAGTCTACCCGTTCCTTTACCGTAGGAAGGAATTTCGTCAGAGTCATATCCGGCCGTCTATTCGGTCCGACCTCCAAGCAACCTAGTTGTTTCCTTCGATTGGAATCTACTAGGCAGACCCCGTTTACCGACTAGTGTACCATTTCGAATCATTGCACAAATATACAGAATGGTCATGGCTGGTACCGTGATAGATGAAGGGGCTTCTGTGAGTATCCTTTCCTCAACTGCTTGGAAAGTGCTTGGTTCGCCATCGCTTTTGCTTGAGATGAGAAATCTAACAGGCTTTGACAAAGGAACCAGTCGACCGTTAGGGATCCTTCCCAATGTGCCGATAACATTGAGAAGGAAAACCATTCACATGAACGTAATGGTAGTCCAAGGACCCCTAGATTATAATCTACTCCTGGGACGCGACTATATTTATTGCATGGGAGCCATTGTCTCCTTGCTCTTTAGAGTAATGTGTTTTCCACATGAAGGAAGAGTGGTCAAGCTCGTAGACCAACTTTCGCTCCCCGGCTCACACATAGAAAATAGTCAGATACCATCCCTGAATGGTCTTTTCACACAAGGAATGTCTCATCAATCCCCAACCCGTCCACCTGATGAGTGCGAGTGATTCAGAAGGACATGACTGAAACCCAGGGGGCATGCACCCTGGTCTGTTTCGGCAGGAAACCTTGGGCATAGGGTAGGTTTCCGGGAAGGATATATGACTGGTTTATGAGATTATACTGGAATAAGATTCCTTCGTCAAAGTTATGTGAGTGGAGGCAAGTTGCGCCACTCGCCTTTGTTTATTTCGGTAGACATCGCCGAGAAAGTGTTTTGTCTGCAGTGCGGATAGAACAATCTTTGGTAACCTAGAAATTTTTCACTATACCTGGGGGCATGCAAACCTCTTGTGAGAAAGCGAGAAACGACCAACTAACGTTAACTCTATGATTCCGCTGACCTCAACTGCCTAGGTTGGGTGAGTGGTCAAATCAACCATTCATCTTCGCAGTGGCCACCATGGCACCGGCAAAGTAAAGGAAAAGGTTTCCTACCTAAGCTTGGTAGTGATCTTGGTAGTTAAGTAGAGGGGCGTAGTTGGCCATTCCTAGCTTGCATACGAGAGGCTCCGGGGCAAAGCTTTGTAAGGTGCAAGCTCCATAAAAAATGGCATCTTAGATGAGACATCCTTATTATACGACTGGATCGAGCAGTTTTTATGTGGAGTTCAAGCTCGTTAAAAATTAAACATAAGCAGTGAGCAAATGTTTCCCCCGGAGTTTAAGCTCATTCATTAAAAAATGAACCAATTTCCAGTAAATAACCATCGTGAATGCATTATCATCAAAATTTGAACCTTGGTCGTGTTCTCATCATCACCTCCACTCTGTTTTGGTGAATCATTCACCTCCATTTGATTGTTTACCCCTTTTTGAGGAACAGCTACGAAGAGTGATCCTGTTAGCCATCCTTGTGACATTGCCATGATTGGAAAATTCCAAACCTTACCTAGAATTAGCTGCTACCCGAATTTATCACTCATTCCTCGAAAAACGAGTCTCCTTTAAGCTCTTTTCATCTAACTCATAAAATATGAAAATATTGCCCAACAATTGGCCTCTCTAGCTCATTAAAGTGACCAGAAGTGTTATCCCTCCTCTAGATTTTAATCTTTTTGGACCTAAGGGATTATTGCACAAAACGATCGAGCGCTTGTTTTGTTCGGCTCGTTAAAATTACTGAAAATTCATCCCTTTTGTATTATTTTATACTTTTTCGGACCTAAGGGATTATATGACAAGAAAGGATTATTGGAGTTTTCTTTATGTTCCTTTCAGACTCTCTAAAATTGAAAAGGACCGAGTTATCTTTGTCGTTAAACTCATTAAAACCAAATAGCGACAAACTTGTCCATACATACAAGAATGAGTTTCATTATCGCTAGGCTCGTTAAAACATAGTGATGGGTTTGCTCGAAGGGCAAATTATAGAACAAGCATATGTTATCCTCCTCAAGCTTGACAAAAATGATGAGGTACTGGTCAACAATGACTGGGGGAAAATTGGGAAGAAAACTTGAAGAAACTTTATTGGTAGCAAGTCGCTCTTGAACATGACACTTTCACTCCGCATCCGAGTCGGGTTGGGTTGTTCCGTTCACTGGTCATATCACCATTGGTCCATCACACCATCCACATTTGGGGTTAATGCTACCAATCCATCACGTCAGTGTCGCCGATATGTTCAAGAGAAGTCGCTCAGAGAATTCACCTGTGTCTCATCCACTACAATACATTAACGCTCCATTCTTTCATGACCGCCACCCTGAACCTTATATCATCAGATCATTTTCACCTCCATTAAAATCATTTTCTCCATTCCGTGTCGTAGATGTGGGATTCATTAAGGCCCTCCTACGACGGATCGCTTCTTGTTGACATCAGCTCATTATCCAGGAAAGTCGATCTAGGAACAACCCTTTCAGTACTTTGAAGCTTGCATGCCTCAATGGCAAGTTTCTCACTTCCGGCGACAGGTTTACATCAATGGCCTTCGACTGAAAGATTTTGCATGGTGTTTGACACCAAGTCCCTTTTTCACACCACGTGAATTGTACTGTCGTACCTTGGGGGTCATCATCATTATCGGTGATTCCTCTCGTGCCTATCAACATCTTACATCACTGGCTGGTAATCAGGCGATGTCTTTCCATGTTCAACTCCAGAACATCTCTCACATGGATCGACTTGTACTTTGAGTGAAGATCAAATGAGATTGAAGACCCTAGATCTAGTTTCGTCCATCCAGGCTGCGATATATATTCAGGAAAATAAAGACATCAAATGTACATCATTGCTGAACAGATAATCATCCAAAGTAAGGGATGATGGCTCTACCAGAATCATCAGTCTGCACATAGACGATTGTCTGTCTTATGTACATGAAAATGAATTTACAAAGCTGAGCATGGGAATGCCCGATTCAGCCAGATCATGAAAATATTATGAAGATAATGTATTGTATTGTATCTTATTACAGGTCGCCTTCCAGCTCGAAAAAACTTCAGATCCTCATGATAAAGCATTTTACCCAACATCAAAAGATTAACGACCTCATGCTTTAGGGGGCAACTGTTATAGACATTTTTGGGCACTGCATGATCCAGATTTAAATAGGAACGCAACAAATTATAGAGATAACCATATACACAAAGATGCAGCGGAAATAATACTTCATTTCATTAATGGAGATTACTGAAATATGCTTACAAACAGAAATGGAAATAAACTAGCTAGGGCGATGGTAGCTTATCTCTGAGAAGAGATGTGATGGCTACATGCCTCTGAACTGTGTTACAATGAGGCTCGAAGGCCTATTTATTGTTGAGAAACAATGGACAAACCCTTAACATTCCAAAACCTAACCCTAGGAGATGAAACGCCAAACTGTGGGCCCCGTTTGGGGGTAAGTTGGTACATCAACTTCCCGGGGTCGTAACTTTGGCATATGATCTCCGTTTGACGCGTACAATAGCTCATTAGAAAGATCTATCCGAGCACTATCATTGTTGGAACGGGCAACATAGTCCATTCCATGGACTCGTGTTGCCCCCGGATTCCCCAAAAAACGTCGTTTAGGGCCTCAAAACGGCTCCGGAAGTTCAGGACCCGAAAAACTGCTAAAAATAGTGAGTTGTGCTACAATTAAGGAAACTGAAAATGCTGAGAAAGACAATGGTGGGGGTCCAGGTGGACTTGGCAGGTGGCCACCAATATCCACCTGGATCATTCCTCCCCCCTTAGGAAGCAATGGTCCCCATTGCGTTGAGCTCCTCCATGAGATGAGGAAACTTCTGCTGAACTTGTTCCCTCGTGAGCCACTTGCCCTGCTGAAGGAGTTGGCCCGCTTTGACAACTCGATACAGTTGGATATTCTGTTGGCAAGTGTTCTTGATCTGTGTGTCCATGATCTGATCAGTTGCAGCTTGTTCCATGCAATCTGGATTTAATTCTCTGGGTTTGAGCTGTTCTGCAATGTCGGATGTGTCTAGCAATGGTGGAAAGTATGGCCGAAGGCGGTCCACATTGAATACTGGGTGCAGGCCAAGGAATGGGGGAATGTTGAGCTCAAATGCATTGTCTCCCATAGCCTTAGTAATGGTGTAAGGACCATATCGGAGTGGTCTCAATTTCCGATAGGCTCCAGTAAGGCGTTCCTTTTGCAAATGCAACCAGACTTTGTCGCCCACCTGAAACTTGTGTGGCACCCGATGTTGATCATGTCGCTGCTTGTACTTGGCATTTGATTTCTCAAGAATGTCATGGACCTGCTGGTGAATATGTTGGATGCGCTCAATGAAGCTGGTGGCCTTATCTGTTTCGGACTGGACATGAACTGAATTCATGCGAGTAGCTGCAAGTGGCATGGCCACATCAATGGGGCATAGTGGCTGGAATCCCAAACCCACCTGAAAAGGGCTATGGCCAGTGGAGCTGTGAAGAGCTCGGTTGTAGCTGTGCTGAATGTAGGGGAGGCTCTCGTCCCATGTGCGTGGATGCTTTGAGTTATACATGCGCAGAATGTGCACAATCATCCTATTGACAACCTCTGTCTGGCCATCAGTTTGAGGATGGAAGGCTGTGGACTTCGTGAGTTTGGTGTCCAGCATTGACCAGAGACTGGACCAAAAGGTGCTGAGAAACCGACTGTCCCGATCTGAGATGATAGACTGTGGGATCCCAAAGTGCACCCACACTCGTTCAAAGAAGAGTTTAGCAGTGGCTTCTGCTGTGATATTCTTCTTGCAGGCCATCATAATGGCCATCTTTGAGAACCTGTCGACGACCACAAAAACACAGTCATTTCCATGCTTAGTGGAAGGAAGGCCTGACATGTAATCCATGGAGATGGATTCCCAAGGTCGACCAGGGGTAGGCAACGGGGTATAGAGGCCTTGCTTCTTAATGGTCGGTTTGGCAATGGCACAGGCAGTACATGATCGGATGTACTTCCCAACATCCTGTCGAAGATTTGGCCAATAGAAATAGTTTTGCAGTACTGGCACTGTTTTCTCGACCCCGAAATGCCCAGCAGCCCGACTGTAGTGTGCTTCCCAAATCATCTTGGCACGCTCGCTTGAAGGAACACAAAGGTGACCGAGGTGGCATAATAGGGCATCTTGGAGGTGAAAATCTACAACTTGCCGACCCTCCAAGAGTGTCTGGTATGTGTGGCCGAATTCTGGGTCGCTTTTGTAGAGAAGTGGCCAATCAGAAGTCTCTTGCCCGCAAGAGTTGAGCATGGTGGTTAGTGCCATGATCGGTGGTCGACTGAGGCAATCTGCAACATTATTGGTGCTGCCCTTTTTATACTTGATATTCAAGTGAAACTGTTGCAGGTATGTAGACCACTTCTGATGGCGATCATTCTGCAATTTCCCTTGGGTCTGTATGAACTGCAGAGGTCGGTGGTCTGTGTGGATGACCGTTTCCTTCCCCAAAATGTAATGCTTCCATTGTCGGCAGGCCTGTACAATGGAATACATCTCTTTATCATAAGTGGGGTACTTCCGGACTGTGTCTGAAAGTGTTTCACTGTGATATGCCACTGGATGTCCATGTTGAGTAAGGACTGCCCCAATAGCATAGTCAGAGGCATCTGTCTCGACCTCAAATGGTTGTTGTAAATCTGGTAACGCGAGCACTGGTGCTGTGCAGAGGCGATCCTTCAACTCCTTGAATTCCTTCTGTTGAGATTCAGACCAAAAGAATTTTGCTTTCGCCCCGCCCTTGGTGACTTGACTCAAGGGCCAAGAAATATGAGAAAATCCCAACACAAACCTGCGGTAGAAGTTGGCAAGACCTAGAAAGCTGCGGAGCTCTGTTAGAGTGGTTGGAGAGGGCCAATCCCGAATGACTTGGACCTTGGCTGGATCGACATGCACCCCCTGTTCATTAATGATGTATCCCAGATACTGAACCTCGGTCATGCCAAAAGTGCATTTCTCCAAATTGGCACATAGCTTGTGTTGCCGCAGTGTTTGGAGAACCTGTCGGATGTGTTGGAGGTGCTCTTCCCAACTCTGGCTGAAGATCAGAATGTCATCCAAGTATACTACTACAAAGGAGTTGGTGAATGGCCGCAGGATGTCATCCATTAGCCTCATAAAGGTTGCAGGAGCATTCGTCAATCCGAAAGGCATGACCAACCATTCGAAGAGGCCCTCCTTGGATTTGAAGGCAGTCTTCCACACATCTGAGGGTTCAATTGGTACCTGGTGATATCCTGACTTCAAATCGATCTTGCTGAAATATTTCACCCCCTTTAGTTGGTCTAGGAGGTCATCAATCTGCGGGATCGGGTACCTATTACGGACAGTGATCTTGTTCAGCGCCCGATAGTCAATACAGAGTCTCCACGTCCCATCCTTCTTCTGTACCAACACTATCGGGCTCCCACATGTTAGGATATTCCGACACATAGGATATAGTTAAGTTCAACTTGGTCTAGTACAGAGTTAGGTTAGAGTTAGGTAAAGTGTGTTTCTTTACCGTTGTACATTTTGTAACTTACAATATGACGGTCACGATATGTAGTGATCCGACGGTTCACTCTCAACTCGGTATTACCGACACTTGATCCGTGGCTTGACACCCGATTGGTCCATGAGTTCTATTTAAAGCGCATGGAGGGTCATTGTTCGGGTAATCCGTGCATGAGAGAAGCTTATGTAAATTTTCATTCTTTGATTAATAAATTGCCTGTAGTACCCACGTTGGGACAGGCCGTGGACTGTTTCCCTCCTTGCACTCTGAGGGTTTTAACCACGTCAAAAATACTGGTGTATTGATTTGAGATCTGGTTGTGAGCGGTGTCCTTTTGGTATTCTTTCTGTGGAACTTACCCTGTAAATTCCTACATGGTATCGGAGCTATTTGAGGGCCGCGTCCGTTGGTGATCCAAATCTGAAGCCAGTAGAACTGCATGCGGCTTTCATTTCCTAGATCTGTTGTTTCTGACTGCTTTCGGGCCGAGAGGACTACTCTGTTGCGTTCGGAGCATCTGTTCCAGTGAGGAACCCCTTTCGTTTCACACGAAAAGGTTTTCGGTAGCCCTAGCTGCGTCATTTTTCAGATCGGGAGGTATACAGTGTTTCTTTTGCAGTTTACTGTTATTTTCTCTCTGCTTATTTCGGTCTCAGTTTATTTAGCCTTTTTTTTAACCGGATCTATACCTTTCATTTCTGCGTATGCTCTTTGCCCTGCGACTCTGTGCGATCTGGGCAAATCAAAAACAGAAAGGAAGGATTTTTCTCATGCGTATGCTCTTTTCCCTGCACCTTAGTGTGATCTTGGAAAATCAGAAACATTGAGAAAAATATTTAGTTTTTCGGCTAAAGCTAACTTTGAGATTTTTTTTTAAAATTTCTAGTTTTTTGGCTAAAGCTAACTTCGAGCCGCAAGGTTCGTTTTTCTTTGCATATTCGTGTTGGGTTTTGTGTTTTGTGTTTTGTAGGGAAAAAGAGCTTTCTCAAGGCAAGCACGCAAACCAAGGCCCCCCCCTCTCTCTCTCTCTCTCTCTCTCTCTCTCAAATTTTTTGTATAGATCAATTGGTTCAAAGCTATTTTAAGAGAGTAGAGGTCTTGGGTTCAAGTCTCCTTTTTGTAGGGGCGGATTTTTTCATTCCCGCACATTCGCGCACTTTGCCGGCAACGTCAACAATTTTTTTTTCAAAAAGCCATAACTTCTTCATCCGGAAGCCTTTTTCAGAGCCGTTTTTTTTAAAACCGCCTATTTTTTCGAGATCTATCCATTGGAACACTTACTTTCAGCATCTTCAGCTTCAGTTTTTTTTAAAAATGGAAAGTCCATGCCAAGTCATTCTTGACAGCACTAACTACTTCCAATGGGTAGAATACATGGAAGATTTACTTAGAAGTAAAGGTCTCTTCAGAATAGCCACAAACCAAGAGAAGAAACCAAAAGATGAAGACAAGGCAGAAAAATGGGAAAATAGACAAGATCAAGCACGTGGTTTGATAGGGATGTCTATTTCTCCTGATCTTAGATTCCACATTGCAGGACTTGAGACTCCTCATGAAGCATTAGAAAAACTTGCTAAAGTTTTTGGGATTAAAAATGAAATTAGAGCCCATCAACTTGAAAATGAGGTGCTTACTTTGGATCCTAATAATTTTTCTTGCATTGAAGATTTCTTGTCCAAATTCAAGACCCTTAGATATCTCTTGGAAGGTGTTAAAGTTAAGAAAGAAGATGGTAACCTTATTTATTCCATCCTTACTAAGTTGGGACCAGCCTACTCTGTATTTGTTTCCACTTTCCATTCTACAAGGGAAGCTTTCATTTGTGAAGGACAAGACTACAAGGCCCCTTCCTTTGACTCCTTTTGTGATTCCTTAATAAGAGAACAAGAAAAACTCTTACACCTTGGTCTTCTTAATCTTGGAAACTCTTCCACGAAAGCGTTAGCCGCCCAGCAGCAACCAAATTCAAAGAATCCTAAGAAGTGATATCCTCAAAAGAATGGTCCTAAACCATCTCAGCCTCAAAATGAAAGATCATTTCAGCAAAATGATAAGACCAATAAAAACGAATGGAAGAAGACTGATAGACATTGTAACTTTTGTAATCGAGATGGCCACTTAGAATCTAAATGCTTTAAGAAGATGGAAGCCTTGGAAGCCGCAATGAAGAAACATAACATCCATGTGGAGCCTACTTCAACTTCAACTTCCGGAATGGCACTTTCTGCATCGCATTGTCAATCATCTCAGTCTGGTTATGCATTAAATGTATCTTCTTCTTCTTCTCATTCTCATGAGTGGCTCATTGATTCTGGAGCCTCTTGTCACATGGCCAAAAACCAAGCCATGTTTTCTTCTTTAAATGATTGTAACACCAAAAATATATATATTGGTGATGATAGATCTCTTAATGTTGTAGGGACTGGAACTGTTCATCTAGACAATGGTCAGTTTAATGATGTATTATGTGTTCCAACCTTATCCTGCAACCTTCTATCTGTCTTTCAGATAACTCACTCAGGTGAAGGTAAAATTGTTGAATTTTCACCTCATGATGTTGTAATCAAGGATCTAAATGATCCTAAACAGATTCTAGCTACTGGTCTTGCTGATGATTCCAAAAGGTTGTATAAGTTTCACAACTTTGGGTCATCCAATCTTCCCTCAGTATTTGTTGCTCATACTGATGAAGTGAGCAAACTTTGGCATGAGCGATTTGGTCACTTAAACTATCGCTCCCTTCAGCATCTATGTAAAGAAAATATGGTGACAGGTCTTCCTATGGTATCTTGCAGAGATGGTGTTTGTTCCGGATGTGTACTCGGAAAACATCATCGGGACAGTTTTGACAAACGTGCCTCTTGGCACGCCTCAGCCCCTTTACAGCTTGTGCACAGTGATTTATGTGGTCCTCTTCCTGTTGCTTCATTCTCTGGCTGCAAGTACTTCTTAACTTTCATTGATGATTTCTCCAGACGCACTTGGGTATACTTCTTAAAACTCAAGAGCGAAGTATTTAACACTTTTTTGGCCTTCAAAGCCTTTGTTGAAAAACAATCTGGACATCAAATCTTAAGCTAAGAACTGATAATGGTGGAGAATATGTTAAAAACACATTCATCAACTTTTGCACCGAAAATGGAATTCAAATGCAACATACTGTTCCATACACTCCACAACAAAATGGTGTAGCTGAAAGGAAAAATCGCACCTTAAAGGAAATGGCTAATTGTATGCTGCAATCTAAAGGACTCAGTCTTAGTTTTTGGGCCGAAGCAATTAATTGTGCAAATTATATAATCAATCGCACTCCTACTAAGGTTCTAGAGAATATCACTCCAGAAGAAGCTTGGAGTTCCATTAAACCAGATGTAAGTCACTTTCGTGTGTTTGGAAGTGAAGCATGGGCCCATATTCCAGATGAAAAGCATAAAGCTTTAGAACCTAAGAGTGAGAAATGTACTTTTGTTGGATATTCTGAAGATGTAAAAGGTTATAGACTTATTCCATTTAAGTCCAAAAATGTTATCATTAGAAGAGATGTAAAATTTGATGAAAATAAATCGGCCTGCGAGCCTAGTCCGGCGGATGTGCCACCTCTTCCTATCTCTTCTACTTTTGAAAACCTTTCTTCTTCAGATGATGAAAGCGAGGATGATAATCCTCCCCCACCTTCTCAGGATCCTCAACTTCCAAGATGGGTCCGTGCTACTCGGGATGCAGCAGGTGATCTTGCCGGTGATCCTACAGATCAGCGACGTACACGTTCTCAGTTTGAAAGAGCCTCTTCTTTACTGGCTCAAGCTCCAGTAAATCATGATCCTGACACTTTTGCAGAAGCTTCAGGCCATCCACATTGGGAAGCAGCTATGAATGAAGAATATCATTCATTAATGACAAATGATACATGGGATCTTGTTCCTCTACCAAAGGGACGCAAACTTGTTAGATGTAAATGGGTTTACAGAACCAAGTATGGACCAGATGGGAAAGTTGATAAACATAAAGCTCGTCTCATTGCTAAGGGCTTTTCACAGGTTGAAGGCATTGACTACACTGAAACCTTCTCCCCTGTTGCCAAAATGAACTCTATCCGCCTTGTTCTTTCCCTTGCTGCCTCTTTAAAATGGGAAGTCCATCAGATGGATGTTAAATCTGCCTTCTTGCATGGGGACTTGCAGGAAGAAATCTATATGGAACAACCCATTGGCTTCATACAAACAGACTCCAGCCTTGTTTGTTGACTTAAGAAATCCCTTTATGGCCTCAAGCAAGCTCCTCGGGCTTGGTATGCCAAAATGGATAACTTTCTTTTAGAATCTGGCTTTTCTAGGTGTCATTCTGACAATACTGTCTACACCAAGAAAGTGGGCAACTCTCTTATCATCCTTGTTCTTTATGTTGATGATCTTATTCTTACTGGTAGTGATCCCAACCTTATAAACCATGTGAAGTCCAGCCTTAAAAAGAAATTTGAAATGACAGACTTAGGACATTTACACTATTTTCTCGGTCTTCAAGTCTTGCAATCCCAAGAAGGTATTTTCCTTTCCCAGTCCAAGTATGCTTGTGATATTCTTCGTCATTTTCACATGGAAGACTGTAAGCCAGCCCCTTCTCCCTTTCAGTCTGGAGTCAAACTTTCAGTCTCTTGTACTTCTCCTGAAGTTGATGCTACCTTATACCGTCAACTTGTCGGAAAACTCTTGTATTTAACCCATACTCGTCCTGATCTTTCCTTTGCTGTTGGCCTTGTTGCTCGTTTTATGCAAAACCCCCGTGAAAGTCATTGGAAAGCAGCTAAAAGAATACTTCGTTATGTTCGAGGTACAGTACAGTTTGGGATTCATTACAGTGCCAAAGCAGCTCCTCTGTTAGTTGGTTTCACTGATTCTGATTGGGCTGGTGACCCTGATGATCGGAAGTCTACTGCCGGTTATGTCTTCACTCTTGGTTCAGGACCTATTACATGGGCTTGTAAGAAACAGGCTGCCATTTCTCTTTCGTCAGCAGAAGCAGAGTATCGTGGTGCCGTGGAAGCTAGTAAGGAAGCCTTGTGGCTTCGTCAGATCCTATCAGAGTTTGGCTTTGAGCAGCAGCATCCAACCACACTTTGGTGTGATAATCAAAGTGCCATTCAGCTATGCAAAGATCCAGTCCAGCATCAGCGCAGCAAACACATTGAACTACACATGCACTTCATCAGAAAGCTCATTCATGACCATGTTCTTGAAGTGCAATATTGTCCAACAGATGATCAGGTTGCAGACATCTTCACAAAGGCTCTCACAGAGGCAAAGTTCACTAAACTTCGATATATGCTTGGAGTTCAGGAAGTTGTCACTAAGGGGGGATAGGCTCTAGTGCCTCCTTCCTTCTCCTATTGTGTCATATTTGTAAATCCTTCAATCCTATCCCAAGTTGTTCTTAAGGGGGGATGTTAGGATATTCCGACACATAGGATATAGTTAAGTTCAACTTGGTCTAGTATAGAGTTAGGTTAGAGTTAGGTAAAGTGTGTTTCTTTACCGTTGTACATTTTGTAACTTACAATCCGACGGTCACGATATGTAGTGATCCGACGGTTCACTCTCACCTCGGTATTACCGACACTTGATCCGTGGCTTGACACCCGATTGGTCCATGAGTTCTATTTAAAGCGCATGGAGGGTCATTGTTCGGGTAATCCGTGCATGAGAGAAGCTTATGTAAATTTTCATTCTTTGATTAATAAATTGCCTATAGTACCCACGTTGGGACAGGCCGTGGACTGTTTCCCTCCTTGCACTCTAAGGGTTTTAACCACGTCAAAAATACTGGTGTATTGATCTGAGATCTGGTTGTGAGCGGTGTCCTTTTGGTATTCTTTCTGTGGAACTTACCATGTAAATTCCTACACCACAGGGCGAAGAACTCGGACGGATGTGACCTTTCTGTAGGAGCTCCTGAATCTGCCTCTTGATTTCGTTGTTCTCCAGAACGGAGCGCCGATAAATTGGTCCATTGGGTAGCGGCGCACCTGGGGTCAGATCGATGGAGTGCTTGACTTGACAGTGCAGAGGAACCCCTGCCGGGGAGGTGAAGATGTCTTCGTACTCCTCCACAATCTTGTCCATCTGTAGCTGCCGTGCAGAGGGACCCCGTTTGGAGGCCGTGGCCACTGTCTTCTTCTTCCCTTGAGGGCGTATCATCAGGAAAACAAATTTCCTGGTTTTGGAAATGATCTTACTGCATTGTTTTGCAGTAATCAAAGAGATGGCGGCAGGTGGTGCTACCTCTGGTATCCTGAATAACTTATTTCCCAATGTAATAATAACAACACAGGGCCTTGATTCATACACAGCATGTCACTTCCACAAGTATGGTTGTCCTAGTAATACATCACAAACTTCAAGGGGAGCAATGTCACACAATACCTCATCCGTGAAGGGCTTGATGTTGTATGGAAGGCGACACTGCTGGCTCACGCGAAGATCTCGCCCTTGGTGAAGCCACCCAATGGTGTATGGTTGTGGATGTGCTGTGGTCGGTAAGCTCAACCGCTTCACGACCTCTGCCGAAATGAGGTTCTTTTGACTCCCGCTATCAACAATGAACTGTATCGGGGAGCCCTTTACCCACATCTGGGAGTGGAAGAGACGCTCCTCCTCCTCTGGATCTTCGGGTTCATTTTTCTGGATCTTTGCGGTAGCAACAGTGGCGCTGGGATCCGCATCAATGATCTGCTTCCCTTTTTCATACCCCTTATCGGGTTCTGACTCAGAGTCGGAACATGCATCTGATTCTGAAATCTTTAGCTCAGCCACCAGTGACTGCTTGGCCCGACACTCACTTGTGTTGTGAGTGGAGCTCTTATGGAACTCACACCATTTTCCAGTGTCCTTTCTCGGCTTCACGGTGTTGCTCTTTGCTTGCAGCTTCGGCTGGTTGTCTTGGGCTGTCCCGCCTTGGCTTTGTCCTACCACTGATCCGGATTTAAACAGGAACGCAACAAATTACAGAGATAACCATATACACAAAGATGGAGCAGAAATAATACTTCATTTCATTAATGGAGATTACTAAAATATGCTTACAAACAGAAATGGAAATAAACTAGCTAGGGCGATGGTAGCTTATCTCTGAGAAGAGATGTGATGGCTACATGCCTCTGAACTGTGTTACAATGAGGCTCGAAGGCCTATTTATTGTTGAGAAACAATGGACAAACCCTTAACATTCCAAAACCTAACCCTAGGAGATGAAACGCCAAACTGTGGGCCCCGTTTGGGGGTAAGTTGGTACATCAACTTCCCGGGGTCGTAACTTTGGCATATGATCTCCGTTTGACGCGTACAATAGCTCATTAGAAAGATCTATCCGAGCACTATCATTTTTGGAACGGGCAACACCAGTCCATTCCATGGACTGGTGTTGCCCCCGGATTCCCCAAAAAACGTCGTTTAGGGCCTCAAAACGGCTCCGGAAGTTCAGGACCCGAAAAACTGCTAAAAATAGTAAGTTGTGCTACAATTAAGGAAACTGAAAATGCTAAGAAAGACAATGGTGGGGGTCTAGGTGGACTTGGCAGGTGGCCACCAATATCCACCTGGATTACTGCAACCCCAATCATATATGTCCATAAACCAAGGGCTCCTAAGTCCCTAAAAGTGTTGCTTCGCACCCTAAAGGAGCAAGCTTAGCTGATTACATCATCTCCTAGAAGTTCTCCACAGAAAACTACTCAGAACTGGTCAAATCTTGACCATACAGACTACCTAGTGCAGAAGGTGCGATGCATCCCACCTGCCCAGAGTAAAAGGTGCGATGCATACTGGATAGCTCTTCTATAGGGTGCGATGAGCGAGAGTGGACAAATGGCAGAGACAGTTTACAAGGTTGTTCGACATGGAATCTTCCAGAAACTTCTCCTATGACACTTGCCTCTCTGAATTCGCCCAGGGATGAGTAAGAGATCATCAATCTCCAAGTGGAATCAAGAACTATCAGAGAGAGGACACTAATAAAATCTCAAAATCTGACTCACCTCCCTGCAATCATCTATATATGGATCCCTCATCCCAGAGATCCACAGGCTGGAATTTTGTATCCTGTAAGGAAGTGCTACTGGTTTCTTGGTGTAACATCATAGTGTTGGGTGATCTAAGCTTTTCATGAGGTGAAGAAGGGCTTCTTGCTGAGAGGATGATGCTGGGTCAAAAAAATTGGTTGTAATCCTCTTTGCTATTCTTGATATTAATAAAGCTATTCGAGTTTTCCTCCACATTCTTGCATGATTAATGATATATGCATTTGTGTGGTCAATATATATCTTGTCCTATATTGTTTGTGATAGTAGAACTCTGTTCTTGGATAGTGTTATGCTGCTTTGATTCCACAGGTGCTCTTTGAAGTTGGGTAGACAAGGAAGCGAGTGGCAAAGATCTATCAGAAGGGAGAGGAATCAAGCAAGGAACCAAGCGCAAGATTGAGGTTGGTGTCCTTTGTTCCCCTCTTATCTACTTATCATAAAGGAAAAAGAAAGTAGTTTTAGTTTTTTTGTTTCTAAGATAGCTACCATTCTTAGTGGGACTAGCAGCTTTGCATAGACACTAGATTTCCCGATAACACTCCAACAAAATAATTGCTTGATCCTTTTCTTTGAGCAAGTTGCTTACCTCCGATGCTTTGTCCATTGTAGCTGCCATGTATGCTCCAGCATACTAAGAGAGTTTAGTGAGATCTTCAGAAGGGTTGACGTCTTCTCTCCATACCACGTCTGTTATCTCCATTTGTGAAGGCAAAAGAGGAGATTGATCAATTTTCCTCTTTTTCCTTTGTTTCTTTATTACAGCCCTATGCTTAGGGTTGTAGAAGACATCCAAGGGTGGTATTTCTTCTACATGTAGAACAATTTCATTAGATGGATTCTTGGGAATTATTTCTACATCCTTTTGAGTCATGGGTGGGCCGCTAGTTCGTTTAGTCAGAACTGTATTAGTTGTTGTCTTCTGACCAATTGTCACCTCTGGTGTGCTAAATCCTTGTAGGCTCTCAGTATTACTAATGATTGAGTCAAATTGTTGCCATTCTTTGAGCAGTTTGGGATCAACATAAATGTTTGAATCAATGAATTCACTGCTTTTTCCTTGTCCCTGCTCCTGTTCTGGCAATTTTTCTTTTTCAGGAATATTTTCAACTACAAGAGTCTTGTCAGCTGCTTCATGTTTGGTTTGGCTCTCGGGCTAATCTGTAGGGGTTGTTGCTAATAGGTCCAAAGGCAGAGTTTGCAACCTCTGGGCTCTGAGCCTATGTAACGTTTCTAGCCCCTATTCTTGATACCTAATTCTAGCCAATCCTTTAACTTGAAAGAATGTATCGGCTGAAGAAATCAAATCATCAAAGTCATCCACTTCATGATCGAATTTAGCAAGTTTAGCTTGAGCGGTGACATTATGAGCAACCTTTCTTGGATCATATTGCCTATTAGGAATGGTGGCAAGATTCAACAATTTAATCTTTTCTACCTCTTTCTTTGCATGCTTGTAGTCATGTAGGGTGAAAATGCCACATTGTAGGGGAAATATAGGCCACATCTATTTCTTTGAATCCCTAAGGGTTCTTGAAGTCCCTTCAACAGTTATCTGATATGCCAATTCCCATGCTAACAATTTATTAGGTACATACAAGGGGAGGACATGGGGTTTAGTGAAGCTACCAAAAAGCCTTACATAGGTAAATTTCTACTCCCTGAACCAACTACCTACTGCTGTCGAATCAATTTCTGCTTCCTGAGATGTCCTAGGAGCAGGCTTATTGAAAATATAATAATATATAGGTAAAACAAAACCATTACAAATTCTATACAGGTGATTTTTATAGTGTGCCTTCGACAACTGCTTGTGATAAATATGAATCAGGTTCAGATCTTGGGCAGTCTACTTCCATCCGAGTATTGGGTATTTAGAATTAAAACAAATAGTATCCTTAATATATGCACTGTAGTAGAAAGGGGGAATGGTCCGAGAAGTCTTATATGCATTCCTTCTGTACTCTAAAATCTTAGTGGCTAGTCTATCAGACAAAATATTTACCCAATCCATAACATAACCATTAATTGCAGCTTCCATTAGCAGGACCATATCTATAGTGAATTTGGCAAAATAATGTTGTCTCCAAAATCTACACATCATAGCTCCAGCCTAGCAATAAGGGGAAGCTAATGAGTTGACAGAGTACTTACCTGAAGACTCGTGCTTGTGTTTCTCTGGGAAATGCTTCCATTACTTGATTGGAGCCGATTCCGAGTCGTTTTCCTATGTAAATATTTCTAGAAATGCCTTGTTGTATCACTTCTCGGGTGGAGGTAAATGGTACATTTGCTTGAGATCTTCATGCTTGAATGAGCCGAATATCCTTCCATCAACCGTGGAAAATGTTCTATCTAAAGTTGGGATTTTCTCAACCACCCATCTTACCACATCAGTATACGACATGATTTTGGCCCACGCTACTATTCTGTGATGGAATGAACAGGCCAACTCTTTGAGTGTTCCCTATGACTTGTTGGTTGAATCAGCTGTTGCTTCCACTTCTAATTCTTCAGGATCCTCTGCTTCTATCATATTATAAAAGCTTTCCCAACTAGTATTTCCCAGACCAAGACATGTCGTATCTGAGATTAATCCCTTCTTGCTGTGTTATGGTTCTTTGACTGTAGGAGTTGCTGTGGACTTCTTTGATTTCTTCCCCATTTTCTCTGGATTAATGGGTTCAGAAGACTCTACACAGACAATTACAAACCATAATACAAAGATAGTGCCGCTGAAATCCAATATGAAAATGAATAGAATGATAGTGATTGACATATGATAAATGAAATATAGTTAAGGATTACCACAGATAAAATCTTTTAAAGGATCTACCCTTAACTGTAAAATTTAATAGCCGTTTGAACCGCTAGTCGTGGTGAGTAAATACCATAAATAACTATCTCGTCAATTGTATACCGAATGATTATTTCAAGCGTGCTTTAGATTTCATCGATCGACGATTGGCAATAAATCACAAATCGCAATCGGGAGTGTCAAAGGGAAGGGCTTTAGCACTTGCAATGAATATCTCTGATTGGTGAAAGGTAATATTATAATATAATGGAGCGGGGTATTATGCATGCAAACCATTTTTTAGCATATATTTACCTTTTGAGATGTGCACCCAATTAATTGATCGTAGTTGGGATTTGGCTTAAGCTTTTATTCTTTTGTCATATGACTCCACCGATTACCGATTGCGATATCAAATCAGAAGGTTTAATGAGGGCTTTGCATGTGTTTCTTTGGCTTATGACATCTCCGATTGCCGATTGTGATTTCTTTTATCGCATCGGGAGATTTGATTAGGCCTTTACATATGTCCCTTTATCATTAACATCCCCGATTTCTGATTGTGATTTCCTTTTTGGATCAGAGGATTGGATGAAACTTTGTTTTGTATTGTCCCTTTGTCATTGTGATATGCGATCTCCGATTGCTTTATCGCAATGTAGAATTTTTTTATAATATTTAAAGGAAAATTTTGTTTTTTAATCAAAAGGCTTTATAAAATGATTTATTTACATCGGGCCTTTTAATGAAGATTTTTCTTATTATGAGGTTAACACTAGTTTTATTTATGAACTCACAAATCTAACTAAGTTTATTTAAAAAGGGACCCATCTTATATTAAAATTTTGTAAATTTTTTTTTATAGAAATGGGGGGTTGTTGTACAACACAACACCTCTGTAGCAGCAACATACTCTGCTTCTGTTGTTGAAAGTGCAACAACACTTTGGATTTTTGAAACCCAACTGACCACTGTTCCACCTAAAGTAAATACATATCATGTAGTGCTCCTCCTGTTATCTCTATCACCTACCATATCTGCATCAACATATCCCTGTAGAGCAATGTTTGAAGCACCAAAGCATAATGCTTGATTTGTGGTACCTCTCAAATACCTGAGAATCCACTTCACCGCCATCCAATGTTCTTTTCCTGGATTGTTCATGTACCTGCTTACAACTCCCACTACATGTGCAATATCAGGCCTTGTGCAGACCATTGCATACATTAAGCTTCCAACTGCTAATGCATATGGAACTTTAGACATATGAGCCATTTCTTCTTGAGTCTTGGGACATGCCTCCTTACTTAATTTGAAATGGCTAGCCAAAGGTATACAAACTGGTTTTGCATTCTGCATATTAAACCTTTTCAACACCTTTTCTATGTACTCACTTTGAGACAATGTTAATTTGTGATTCTTCCTGTCTTTAGTTATTCTCATACCAAGGAGTTGTTTTGTAGCACCCAAATCCTTCATTGCAAATGAGTTTTCCAATTTCCTTTTGAGCACATTTATTTCCTGCATGTTAGAACCTACAACAAGCATGTCATCTACATACAATAACAATATAATATAGCTGCCATCATTTTGCCTTTTGAGATAAACACAATGGTCAGAGTGACACCTAGTATAACCTTGTTTAGCCATAAACCTGTCAAATTTTAGATACCACTGCCTTGGAGCCTGTTTTAAGCCATACAAGCTCTTCTTCAACCTGCACACTAGTTTCTCCTTCCCTTTTACCTCATATCCTTGTGGCTGTTGCATATATATCTCTTCCTCGAAATCCCCATGGAGAAAGGTTGTCTTTACATCTAACTGCTCAAGATGCAAATCTTCAGCTACTACTAGACTTAGAATGGTTCTGATTGAAGTCATTTTCACAACAGGAGAAAATATTTCATCAAAATCAATACCTTTCTTTTGTGCAAACCCCTTCACCACAGGTCTAGCTTTGTACCTCTGTTTTCCTCCATCTTCTTCCTTCAACTTGTAAACCCATTTATTCTGCAATGTTGTTTTACCTGTAGGCAACCTAACTAAGTCCTAAGTCTGGTTATGTGCTAAGGAGTCCATCTCTTCTTTCATGGCTTGCTCCCACTTCTTCTTGGTTTCTACCTACACTGCTTCTTCATAACATTCTGGTTCACCAGAATTAGTCAACAATACATAATATAATGAAGGAGAGTATCGTTCAGGGGGTCTACTTATCCTGGTAGATCTTCTAACACCACTTTTAGGTGTTTGAGGTGCTTGTTGCTATTGTGGTTGTTGTTCTAGCTGTTGATCATTATGATTTTCAGACACCATCACTTTTCCTATGATATCATCAAGCATTGTGTATTCTTTGTTTTCTTTTTCCTATTTCTTTTCCTGCAACTAATTCTTATACAAGACCCTTTCATTGAACATTACATCTCTGCTCCTAATGATTTTGTGATTTTCATAATCATATAAGTGATAACCAAAATCATTAACACCATATCCAATAAAGGTACATTTCTTTGATTTTGCCTCAAGGTTTGTTCTATTTTGTTTGTTAATGTGGACAAGGGCTTTACAACCAAAAGTCTTTAAAAAAGAGTAGTTTACCTTTTTACCTGTCCATTCCTCCTCTGGAATACCACCATCCAAGGAACTTGAAGGTCGTCTGTTTACTAGATAAACAACAGTATCTACAACATCTGCCCAAAATTGTAAAGGCATTCCTGCATGCAATCTCATGCACCTTGCATGCTCCATGATTTTCCTGTTCATCCTTTCTGACACACCATTTTCTTGTGGTGTTCCTGGAACTATCTTCTCTCTACGAATTCCATTCTCTGAACAGTACCTATCAAACTCTTTGTTGCAATATTCACCTCCATTATTTGATTTGAGATACTTCAACCCTTTTCATATCTCATTTTCAACCAAAGCTTTCCATTTCTTGAAAGTATCAAATACATCAGATTTATTTCGAATACAAAAATCCAAGTTTTTCTAGTTGCATCATCAATAAAAGTAAAATAATAATGAGAGCCAACAAGAGATGATACCTGAGCATGCCCCATACATCTGTATGCACAAGCTCTAATTTTTCGCTCTTCTTTTCTTTCCCAACTCTAAGGAATCTGACTCTCTTCTGTTTTCCATAAACACAATTCTCACAGAATTTTAAATCAACATGCTTCAAACATGGCAACAAATTTCTTGAGTGAAGAATCTGCATCCCCTTCTCACTCATATGCCCAAGCCTATGATGCCACAGTGCCATATCTTCTCCTATAGAGGTTAAAGCATTAATAGAATTAGAAATACCATTGCATAAATACAATGTACCAACCTTTCCTCCTTTCGCTATTACTAGGGATCCTTTAGTGACCTTCCAACTTTTATCTGTGAAAATAGTTACGCAACCTTCACCTCCCAACTGCCCTGTTGAAATCAGATTTTTCTTCAGATTTGGAACATGCCTTACCTCTTTCAATAACCACTGATTTCCATTTTGCTGTTTTATGAAAACCGTACCCATTCCAATGATTTTACAGGGTTTATCATCACCCAATCAAACCTGTCTAAAATCTCCTTGAACATAATCATAAAAATGTTTCCTATTAGGTGTGGCATGGAATGAGGCCCCTGAATCTACCACCCACTCATCAATAATATTTTCTAATGAAATAATCAAAGCATCTTGCAACACATCACCTGTTACATTCACTTCATGATTAGTTTCTTGCTGCGCGTCTCCTTCTTTTCCCTTCCGAGACTTGCAATCTTTCTTCAGATGTCCTTTCTTCCTGCATTTCCAGCACACTATCCCCGATTTGGACTTGGATCTGCCTTTTCTTGACTTACTATGATATCCTGGGCTCTTTCCTCTTTCCAATTTTCTTCCCCTAGTCTCTGCAGTCAAAGCATTACCTGATGTCTCACCAGAGCTTTTCCGTCGCATTTCCTTGCTAAGGATTGCACTGACAACATCATCAAACTTTCAAGTACTAGATCCAGAGACAGAGTTACTAATGGTCATAAATAAACCATTCCAACTTTCTAGCAATGAGCACAGAAATAATAGAGCCCTAACTTCATCATCAAAATTTACCCCTACAGAACTTAACTGACTGGTAAATGTATTAAATTCATTTAAATGATCAGCAACAGATCCACCTTCTGACATCTTCATATTAAATAAAATCTTCATAAGAAATACCTTATTTGAGGCTGAGGGTTTTTCATATAGTTTGGCTAATGCTGAAATTAAACCCTCTGTTGTCGTTTCCTTTGAAATATTAAATGCTACCAATGCTGCTAGGCACAGCCGTATTGTTCCAAGTGATTTTCAGTCGAGAATATCCCATTCTGTGTTTTTCATACTCATCAACTTCTTTGTCTTTCTGCTCAATGGTAGGTATAGATCTCTCTGATACAGATAATCTTCTATAGCTAGTAGTTTTGGCCATTGAATTTTTTGACCCTAAACCTACCATCTTCCACCATTGCCCCCACTCGAACCAGGAATTGATCCGAATTGGATCCATAAAGAATGATTAACAAAGCCATGGCTGTACCAGGTCGGGACAGACTTCAAAGAATTTAAAACAACGATAAAAAACACCTCTAAACCAGTGGCAGTGATAGCCAACGTGGAACAACGAGGACCTTGGTCAAAGCGTGCTGACCGAGGCCCATGGAGATTGCACGGGAGGTGAACTTAGCCCCTAGGAGGCCTGTATTGAGAAATAGAGGGAGTTTTTGATGTGTGATTAGCACTTCGCTGGGCGAAAACCCTCAAAATGGAGAAGCCCTGAGCACTCAGTCACGTGGGAGCCAGGAAAATCGTGGGACGAAAGGCTAAGCGCTAAAGGCAGGACCCTCTCCAAAACCAACGGTATTGATCAGAGGCATCCATGGGCGGTAAAAAAATTTGGTGAAAGCGGAGCAATTCTACTCAGTGCTTGACGCGTGGCAGCTGGAGGGGAGAGAAAACTGCCGCTCATCATGCACTAATGGTCGAGCTAGTCAACCGTGCAGGACGAGTGAATGACGTTGGATCTGGGGGCTCTAGATCTAATGGCTGAGATCACGCCTGATGGAGAAGATGGAATTGATGGGGGATTAAGCCACAATATGAAAGAATTTGAAGTCTGAATTGACTGCCACAGTGGAAAATGACTCATTCCATAATGTAACTGAGGAAATGAACCGACGAGGCAAGCTGGCGCAGTTCGCAGGAGGACAAGTGGCCATCCCTGAGAGCCCAATGATGAAGCCGAAACAGGGAACTCTGAGCGAAGCTATAACAGGCGAATCAACAAAAGAGAAGAGGAATCAAACTGCCATGAGCTTGAATGGTTTTAAAGCCATGTACAGACCAGATAGAAGTGAGGAGTCAGGGAACTGAAGATGGAACACTGAAGATAGAAGACATAGAAGAGAAGAACCAATGAAGCAAAAAGCAGAAAGAGGATAGAGGGTCGAGCTAACCAAAGGCAGTGTCGAGCACCAGAGAGCTTGAGAGACTCAAGCCATCCCTGAGAGGATCTGTCAGACCAGAGAGGTCAAAGAGCTGGAAAGGAAGAGAGTTTGTGTACTCCAGTGGCTTGGAGAATCCAAGGGCCACCCTGCCAAGCCAATCTGTTTCAGGAGACTCACATTGAACTCCTTCATTGTAATTCTCTACTTCAAGACACAATAAAAGAAGGCCACCACTGAAGCTAGACTAGAGATGTAGCTCTAGAGGATAGGGTGAACTCATTAATTTCTTGTGTTCTTGTATTTTCTTACTGTATTTCTCTGTTGTTTTCCATTTTCAAGTGTCTGAGTATTTACAATCTGATCGATCTATTGCTTAAATAACATAGACACACACACCAACATATGAGTCTATAATACCTTCATTTAATAAATCTTTAACTGAGGTCACTTATAGGGTGATTATCAAATCAAGTGGTATCAGAGCTCTAGGCTGTAAGGTTAGACAAGCTTGTGTTGGTTTAGCTGTTGAATGCTCACTAGATCAAAGCTCAAATTAGGAGAAGGAGAGTTGGTCAAAAATAATCCTGAAATTGGGAGAGTCTATCCTCGGAAGACAATGTCAGAGGAAGGTTCTGTGGGGCTAGACCCTCAATTCATAGAAAGTTTCCTAGCTATAAAGTCTATGGTAGAAGAAATGCATAGGGACTTTAGAAAGCATAAGGATGAAGATTCATTAGGTTCTAAACAAGATAAAGAAGAAGAAGAATCTCATAACTGTGACCACTCAAAAGGAAAAGGGAAAGAGGAAAACTTTCTCACACCTCCTAATAGCCCTCTGCGTAATAAGAAAGCATCTTTGATGAAGCTAGATGTTAAATTTGACTTGCCTATATAAGATGGAGAGCTAAATGCTGAAAAGTTGGACAATTGGATTAGACAAATTGATGTGTATTGCAGAGTGCAAAACATCGACTCAGACAACAGAAAAATTTAGTTGGCAAGCCTATGATTAGGAGGCACTGCCTTGGTTTGGTGGGAAGGCAGAAACCAAGCCGACATGAAAAGACATGGTAAGACTATCTCTGTCTGGAGTAACTTTGTTTCTGCAATCAAGAAGTAGTTCTATCCATTGGCCTACATGCAACAAGCCATGATGAGTTGGCAAACCCTTCAGCAGTTGAAAGGGCAAAGTGTGCAAGGGTACACTCAAGAATTTAGAAAGAGAGCATTGATTCTAGGGATCTCATTAGACTCACCAGAGACTCTTTTGAAGTACATTGGTGGTCTACACAACTACATGAGGCATACCATCCTCATGTTTAATCCCACTAGTATAGATGAGGTATCTGTACAAGCTACTCATCTAGAAGCTAGAGGAAAGAATGGAAATCCAGAAGTTGGGGGACCATCCCAACCCACTGCAAGTAAGAGCAAGGAGAAAAGAAAGAAGAAGTGGAAAGCAAGGAAGGCTAACACTGCACAGAAAGGCAAAGCTTCATGCACTCACTGTAAAAAGGAGGGGCATGATGATGAGCACTGTTGGATTCTGCATCCAGAGCTGAGACCTAAGAAGTTCGAGGGCAAGAAGAAGAAGACTGCTATAGCTATTCAGAAAGATTTGGGGTTAGATTGGGGAGATGAAACAATCATTTCAGCCACAGGTATAAAAGGTAAGAATTCTGAAGCATCTACTAGTAATTCTACTCAATCTGTTATTGATGAAGAACATAAGAGAAAAAGACATGAGCTTTTCCATATTCGAGTTGTTTCCAAACATCAAAAGATTGATACTTTGTTTGATAGTGGCTCACAAGTAAATTTGATCTCTGAAGCAATTGTAAAGAAATTGGGATGAGCAACTTCACCTTACAAGAAACCATAACCATTAGGATGGTTGAATGATAAAGCACAACTACAAGTGACTAGACAGTGCAAACTTAAGTTTTCTTTTGGGTCAGCATTTGTAGATGAGGTTGAGTTAGACATAATTGCTTTGGATATATGTGGAATTGTTTTAGGGAGTCCTTACTTGTATGATAGACAAGCCATTTTCTATAGAGTTGAGAACAAGTATCTACTTGTTAAAGATGGAATTGAATACTTTGTAAGAGCTCATAAGCTCAAGAATAATTATACTCTCATAAACTCAGGGAAGATGAAAAGAATGATAAATTCATGCAAACAATTCTTACTAATGGTTGTAAAAGAAAAGAAACCTCATCAAACCAATGTATTTGAGGGTTGTAATGCTAAGCAGCAAGCTGATATAGAAAGGATTGTTTTAGAGTATAATGTCTTGTTTCAGGAACCCAAAGGTCTGCCACCCAAAAAGGAAATAGTACATGATATTGTTTTGTAGCAAGATGTTCCATTGCCTAACATTGGAATGTACAGGTTGTCTACTTTAGAGAATGCTGAAATCAAGAAGCAGGTGCCGGAGTTGCTCGAGAAGGGGTTCATTAGGCCTAGCACATCACCATGTGGGTCACCAATCATTTTGGTGAGAAAGAAAGATGGCTTGTGGAGAATGTGCATTGACTACTGAGCACTGAATAAGATAACAATAAAAAATCGTTATCCCCTTCCTCGCATAGATGATCTTTTAGATCAATTAAAGGAAGCTGTTTATTTCTCCAAGCTGGATTTGCACAATGGATACCATCAGGTCAGAGTTGCAAAGCAAGATGCATGGAAGACTGCTTTCAAAACAAAGCAGGGATTGTATGAGTGGCTAGTTATGCCTTTTGGCTTGACCAATGCCCCTGCTACTTTCATGAGATTAATGAATGATGTACTCAGGCCTTTTCTTGATGATTTTATTATTGTGTATTTGGAAGACATTATGATTTTTAGTAAAACGTGGGAAGAACACTTAAAGCATGTTAAGAAGACATTAGATGTTTTGAAAAGAGAAAAACTTTATGTTAAACTCTCAAAATGTGAATTTGGCAAAACATCTCTAAATTATTTGGGTCATATAGTAGGGGGTGGTGAATTGAAAATAGATCCCTCTAAAGTGGCAGTCATTGTAAACTGGCCTAAACCCAAGTCTACTACAAAAGTGAGAAGCTTCTTAGGAGCAACACAATATTGGAGGAATCTCATCTCTAACTTTTCCTCAATTGCAGCTCCCTTACATGCTTTGACATGATTGAACAAGGTGTTTCAGTGGGGAGGTAAAGATCAGAAATCCTTCGACACCTTGAAAGAGAAGATTAGTATAGCACCTATACTAGCACTGCCTGATCTACAAGGACCATTTGGGATCCAAACAGATGCCAGTGACTATGCCATGGGAGCAGTGTTGACACAGCACGGTAAACCCATATGTTATCATTCTGAGACTTTTAATTATATAGTAGTTAACTATCCTACATATGATAAAGAATTGTATGCATTAGTTCAGAGTGTGAAAAAGTGGAAACATTATTCAATGGGCAAAGAGACAATAATACATACTGATCATCAACCACTTCAATATCTACACTCCCAAACTAAGTTGCAGCAATCAAGGCATTACAAGTGGATGGGTTTTCTACAACAGTTTCATTTAGTCATCAGATATAAAAAGGGCACACATAACAAAATTGCAGACATGTTATCTAGACCCATTATAAATATTATAAATGCATCTACTATACTTAAGCATACTTTTGTACTACATGAAAGTTACATTGAACAATATGCCCAAGATATAGACTTTAAAGATGTATATGCAACTTTGAGTCAAGGAAAAAGGGTAGAAGAATTGGATTATCCTGTGAAGTACTGACTCTTATATCATTGAGGGAAAATCTACATTCCACAAACAGAGAGAGTAAAGATAATTAGAGAGGCACACACTTCTCTGATATTAGGTCACTTTGGGGTAAGTAAAATAGTTGCACAGCTGCAAAGATTTTGTTATTGGCCAAAAATGAATGAGACAATTTCTAGATATGTACAAGGGTGCACTATGTGTGCTAAAAGCAAGCCCAACAATAGAAAACTAGGCTTATACACTCCATTACCAGTTCCTTCTCACCCTTGGAAAAGTGTTTCCATGGATTTTGTTGGGGGACTGCCTAAGTCTAGAAAAGTTCATGATTATCTATATGTGGTTGTGGATAGGTTCAGCAAAATGTGCATTTTGATACCTTGTAATAAGCAGATTACAGCTGAACAAACTGCAAAACTATTCTTTGAACATGTATGGGTTCATTTTGGATTACCCACTTCCATAGTATCTGATCGAGACACCCGATTTGTGGGGAAGTTTTGGTCAAGTCTGTGGGAGCTAATGGACACCCAATTGAAGAAAAGCACAACTTTTCATCCACAAACTGATGGCCAGACAGAAGTAGTTAACATGACAATGATCCAGTTACTCAGAAGATATTGCAGCAAACATCCTAAGCTTTGGGATGAACATTTGTGTTATGTGCAGCATGCTTACAACAGAGCAAAACACTCTTCTACATAGAGATCTCCTTTTGAAACCTGTTTTGGTTTCACACCAATGTCTGCTTTGGATTTTGTCTTTGGTAAAGATACCATGGTTGATGGACACAGTGATGTGGACAAGGCAACTAGGTTCATTGAACAGATCCAGGAGATCCACCAAGTAGTACAAGAACAGCTAGAAAGGAGCCAAGCCAGATATAAGGCTAGGCATGACAAGCATCGGATGGAGCATAGTTTTCAAGTTGGAGACTAGGTCTGGCTATATATCAGCAAGGACAAGATGCAAGGTGAAGGTAAAAATCTAAAGCCTATCAGGGACCTTTTAGGGTACTTGAGAAGATTAGTGAAAATGTTTTTCACCTTGATCTACCAGCATACATGCACATCTACTCAGTCATAAATGCAGATTGCTTGAGATTGTTTGAACCTTCAATGATTGAGGATCCTGAAGAGAAAAGTCAATTGCCTTCTATTGATGACATGCAACCTAAATATTTGAATGAATTGCAGGAAGACACAGTCTTGGACAGGAAGGTGAGGACAACCTGTAGAGGAAATGTTGAGTACCTCAGAATTGGACTCAAAGGTTCAAAGCCAAGCAGTGCAAAGTGGATTGATATTGGGCAAGTGAGACAACAATACCCTCACTTAGTCGATGCTTGAAAGAAAACCAACTTTTGGTGGTCCAAAAGCTTTTCAGTGGAAAGGCCGTGATCCGAATTGAATCCATAAAGAATGATTAATAGAGCCATGGCTGTACCAGGTCAGGACAGACTTCAAAGAATTTAAAATAGTGATCAAAAACACCTCTAAACTAGTGGTAGTGGCAGCTAGCATGGAACGATGAGGACCTCGCTCAAAGTGCGCTGACCGAGGCCCATGGAGACTACACAGGAGGTAGAATTAGCCCCTAGGAGGCCTGGATCGGGAAACAGAGGGAGTTTTTGATGCGGGCATCGTTGGGAGAAAACCCTCAAAATGGAGAAGCCCCGAGCACTCAGTCGTGTGGGAGCCAGGAAAACCGTGGGACGAAAGGCTAAGCGCAAAAGGTGGGACCCGCTCCAAAATCAGCGGTATTGATCGAAGGCATCCATGGGTGGTAAGTAGTTTTGGCGAAAGCGAAGCGATTCCACTCAGCGCCTGACGCATGGTAGGTGGAGGGGAGAGAAAACTACCACTCATTGCGCGCTAACGGTCGAGCTAGTCAACTGCATGGGACAAGTGAACGGCATCGGATCTGGGGGCTCCAAATCTAATGGCTGAGATTGTGCCCGATGGAGAAGACAAAATTAACTGGGGATTAAGCCACGATATGAAAGAATTTGAAGTCTGAATTGACCGCCACGATGGCAAATGACTCATTTTGTAATGTAACTAAGGAAACGAACCGACGAGGCAAGCTGGTGTAGTTTTCAGGAGGACAAGTGGCCATCCCTGAGAGCCTGATGATGATGCCGAAACAGGGAACTCCATGCAAAGCTATAACAGGAGAATCGATGGAAGAGAAGAGGAATCGAACCACCATGAGCTTGAATGGTTTTAAAGGCATGTACATACTAGACAAAAGGGAGGAGTCGGGGAACCGAAGGCGGAACACCAAAGACAGAAGACAGAGAAGAGAAGAACCAGTGAAGTAAAAAGCAGAAAGAGGACAGAGGGCCGAGCTGATCAAATGCAGCATCGAGCACCAGAGAGCTTGAGAGACTCAAGCCATCCCTGAGAGGATCTATCAGACCAGAGAGGTCAAAGAGCTAGCAAGGAAGAGAGTCTGTGTACTCCGGTGGCTTGGGGAATCCAAGAACCACCCTGCCAAGGCAATCTATTTCAGGAGACTCACATTGAGCTCCTTCATTGTAATTCTCTGCTTCAAGACACAATAAAAGAAGGCCACCACTAAAGCTGGACCAGAGATGTAGCCCTGGAGGATAGGGTGAACTCCTTATTAATTTCTTGTGTTCTTGTATTTGCTTACTGCATTTCTCTACTGTTTTCCATTTTCAAGTGTCTGTGTATTTGGAATCTGATCAATCTGTTGCTTAAATAACATATACACACACACCAACATATGAGTCTGTAATACCTTCATTTAATAAATCTTTAACTGAGGTCACTTATAGGGTGATTATCAGATCAGGAACCCTTCTCTCCTGCAAGTTTATCAGCCAAATAGACCTTCGGTTCTGATACCGGTTGTTAGAAAAATTATATATTACAGAGCAATGGAACACATAAAATATTGCAGAAATATAAACACAGAAAATGCATAAAACAAGAGAGACACAGATATACGTGGTTCACCCAGTTTGGGCTACGTCCACAGAGAAACAACTAGTCCTTCCTTTTATATTATCTAGCAAACTAAAGAGATACAACCTACAGCAGATCCGTTGTAACACCCTCTTTGCTCTCAATCTCCTCTCTCTTCCTCACTCAGAATATAGATATGCATAGATGCAATAAAATTCCCTCATATATAGTGAGGGGTTGCCTTCTAGGGAAAAAAAACCCTAAACTAAACATAACTTCTACCGTTAGATCATCCGCCTAATGAACGGTCGAGATTGGCTAGAAATTACTAGACTTTTACAAGGCAATTTTACATCTATTTTTAGCTTTGGGGGTGTTGCCCCCAAACCCCCACTGGGGGACCACTGGCCGTCGGACCCACCATTTGGGGGGGATCGGCCCCTCTGCACCCGCCCACATGGAGGGGTGTACAGTCTTCCTGGGGTATACATCCGGCTGAGACCTTTGAATACAAAAGATAATCAGGCTCCACACCCAGTAACCTCATGGGTTGGGAAATCTCCTTGTAGACTGATAAGGGATCTGCAGCCGTGCTTGTTTGATTGATATGTACCTTGAACAATTTTTTTTAAAGAAAATAGCTTCTCTTCTTAAAGTTTTTTTTCATAAAATAAAAAATACAAAATTTTTACTGTTTTCTGCCTAGTTGGTTAGATCTACATTTATTTGGTTTCAAAATTTGTCAGTGATAATTATTAGTTTTGTTGGTTGTGCTAGTGTTTTACTAAACTGGATGCATGGTATATATATTGATGTATAAATGACTCTTCCTTTGTAGAAGAAACTTATTCATTGAAAGTGAAATTTACAAGCATTGTTTTTGCATGATTTGAGTCAGAGTCTCACATAACTTCATACATCAACACCCCCACCGAAGACTTTAACGAAGTACATTTAAAATTTACCTAATAAAATCAATCAACAACTCTTTTTTGGGAAAACACACATTAGTTTAGGCTAGGATCTTGGGTTAGGTAGCTATGAGTTAACTGCCCAAGATCATACACTGAAACTAGTGTCATTAACAAAGGAAATCCTTCTGCATTCATACTATCCGAGGCCACTCCAGTAAAAGCGGAGCTATATACAAGACAACATCAGATTGTAAACGAAGGTAGCCCACCTTTGCTTACATCTCCTTTGGGTATTCTATGTATTGGGGATCCCTTCGGGGATATCGGCACTGAGTTGTGGACTCAGGTATCTTGCCCACACATTGTACTGTCTACGACAATGTCCACCCCGGTAGTGTTTGTGATTTGAGGTAACCATAGTGGCCATTAGGGATGAACACAAGGCGACTGGGGTGGTCTACCATGGTACCTAACACAAACAAACCTACTCTGTCTTCAGTTTTTGGGAGGGTGCTTGTCTTCATGAGAGTACTTGGCCCCTTAATCTAAGGTTTGGACGAAGCTCAAGAGTAAATGTAATTGTACATTTGGTGAACTCTCTCTCTTATTCGTTCTGATACTGGGTTTCATCTCCAGCAAATGGTGGTTATCATACAGGGTCATACCCTCTTCTTATTGATTGATCTCCTTAGTGTTTTTCTTTTAAGTGCCAGATTGTTATCACCAAGACTTTAATAAATATCACTCTAAAATCTATTGATAAAATTTATCAGCCAACGTGGCTACATCCAACCCTCATTGTCAATCTAGATAGTTGTTAGCTCTTTCCCTACTCGTTATGGAGGATCCATCAAGCCCTAGTGAACCAAATTACCCATCTTCAAGTAATCAGTGTCCAAGATCTAACATTGAATTAGTTTGGACATCCCACAATTCGAGCTTATCAGAAGATTCCTTTACTGAAGGTTTCATTTCTCCATACAATCCTCTAATCACAAATCTATTGGGACCACTCTTAATTCTAGGTGCATTTGTACCTCCTATGTCTTATGTTGGACCTACACCTCCAACCCCATCGATGACTAACGGGTTGTGGGCTTTTGTGGACAATTTTGGTCCACCACCACCTTCCTAGTTGACAGTTAGTACCACACCTCTGATGGAAAACCATTCTATCCGACCTATCCCAGGTTCAAACCCTATCATGATACCAAACGCGAGTGGAACCCAACACATATTGGTTTCAGCCCCTTTTGTGTCAGCTCCCAGAGATTCGACAAGTGCTACATATAACACTCCTTATAATGCTGCATATATCACGGTTAGCACGGGTCCCTTCAACAACCACTTTGGTTGGAATCCATTGTTTAGTTCCAACCCCTAGGTTCAGATGCCTGGGAGCACTGTTCCTAATATGCACATACCGGCCAGGAATGTTACAGTTCCCCCTCCGATTGTAGGACAACAGGGACAATCATTGATTGACATGAACCCTCCTTATGTCAGTCAAGGAACTATAGTTAATTACATGGTGAGTAGGATCCCTCAACAAGGTCTCGCTCAATCCATATGGACACCCCACTCTCAACCTCAAATGAGTTAAGGGAGCATTCCTTATCCTGGGGGAAATTACGTCCCTCAGTCTAACAATCCCTATGGACAACCACAGTACACGATTGTACCCCAAGGAAATTAATATTCCATGCATCCTGTGTATAATATTGGGAACAACACAATGGGAGGACCGCAAGGATCCTCAAGTCATGTGTCATCACCTTGGTCTGATTCGGGGCATAAAACACCTTTCCTTTCTTGGAAACGCTTGATATCCCTGACTTGTAAAAGCTCACCAATGACCCCATCTATCACAACTTACTTTGGCCTCAAATCCCGCACAAAATTCCCATAGACATCCAAAAGTTCGAAGGGAAATAAGGGGAGAATTTGGGTATGCACATCACCACCTATCATTTATGGTGCGTTTCTAACTCCATGGTGGATTACAATATTCAGCTACAACTCTTTCCCCGCACCCTTACTAGCAATGCAGCCAAATGGTACATTGAGTTACCATGTGCATCAGTCAATACCTTTGGCGCTTTAGCGATTGAATTCTTAAATCACATTCAACTACTCATTCGCTATGAAACTGGGACAAAACTCCTTACTTCATTACGTCAGGATACCGCCACCCACATCTCTGATCATATCCATGAATGGACATGTAGGCAGAGGATAGTCAAAGCTCCCCTCCTCAACTATCTATTAGTGGAATTGTTTTGCAAATCTCTTCTCCCTCAAATCACTAAAGATGTTGCCTTAAGTGGTGCAGTCATGGAAGACCAATCCATTCGTCATTCCCAACACTTAGATTTGATTTATTCATAGTCTGGCACATTATATGATGTCATTCCCAGTGCCCCTAAAAACTCCAATGCTCCCGCTACTCAGCAACCTCGAGCGCACACCGATGGTATTATCGACGCTACCTCTGGGGTTGCTGTAAAACAACTTAGCGGTCACATTTCCCAGTTATCAACTAGCCCCTCTACCAAATTGACTACTCTTCCTACTGCCACGATAAACTCTGTGTAGTCTACACAAAAACCCAGTGGTAAGAAGAAGAAGAATAAGAAAAAGACCACTCCTTCTAAAGAGAAATCAACCAAGTAGTACAACCTGAAGCAAAAAGTTGTTGTGCCTCCTGACGATGGAAAGGATAAACCTGCCAAATTCCCTTGCAAAATCTGTGCAGAAGAACATATGACATATCATTTTCCATGTCTCCAAGAATGCAAATATTTCCTTGCTAAAAAGGACATTGGATAGACCCCTGCAGTCCTAAACAACCCTTTCCCTACTCAGCAGTAGCAACACCTTTTGCAAACCAACCACAAACCCCACAAGGGGGTAATGGTGGTTCACATCATCCTTCAGCTAGTGAAGGACCATCTACCGTTTACACCTTTGAAACGGTAGATATTCAATCAAGAGTCAAAACTTATGGAGCTCCAGTCACTAATGCTAAGGAAGCCTCCTTGAGTCAAAACCCACTGCTGCCTAATGATCTTCATATCGAAAGGCCGCTTGTTGTTCTTGTGATTCACCCCAAAAAAGGGTCACTTAGTCGCACAATACAATTCACCCCCCAAAATGGTCACTTCATCGCACAATGCATAATACATCTGCACATGTTTCCCAGAACTACAATATTGTAGAAGATTTGGCGCAAGCATTGTCAACTATGTCGGTACTTGAAGTCTTAAAAAACTGTCTATCACAAAGCAAAGCTCTTCTTTCGGCAATTGGTGGGGTCGACGCTAAGGATTCTATGCTAGTAATTTTTGACATGGACAAATGTAAACCTCCCCTTTCACACCAGCTTGCATTTCAAGTGAAAATATTTTCGAAAGGGTGAGGAGTACACAGAACTGTCATTGACGAAGGTGCTTCAACCTCATCATGTTGGCTTCATGTTGGCTTGTTTTAGGTTCTCCAACCCTATCCCTATTGTCGAATTCCCTTAAAGCTTTCGATGAACACACTTTCATTGCAAAAGGTTACCTAGCCAACTACCCTATCACTTTGAGTGGGAAAAAAGTAACGGTGGATATCGAAGTCGTGGATCAAAAACTCAATTATAATCTATTGTTGGGTCACAGTTGGACTTATGCCATGACCACCATTGTCTATTGTCTTTCGCGTCATCCTATTTCCATTAGATGGAAGGATAGTCACAATGGACCAGCTGTCCTTTTTCACCCGAGATTACTCCCCGTTACCTGGTGGCTCTATACCACTAGTGGGTGGTGTACCTAACTCTTACGTCAGTATCAGTACCAGTTTATTGAAGGGCTCTTCTCTAATGGGTTGTTTTCCTCCCCCACCGTCCATAGTTCCATAGATGGTCTCTATGGTCTCATCTATTTCTCATGAACCAACTGATCCTTGGATCCTCCCGGCCCCTTCAAACATTGATGCTTATGGAGAATAAATGTCATTGTCACCAGCTGAATTGGCCTATCAAGCCATTCAATCTAGATCCAAATCTCTGGTCACTTTGGTCATGACCAACGGTACCGCCTCCCCTCCCATAAACTCTCCTTCTTACGATCTCCTCAATCAAGTCCTAACTATGGACGAAGCTATTTGAGAGATCATGTGTTTAGAAGAGCGACCTTGGGAGGACTCTCATCATCGTGTCTTGATATTTAATTCAGACATGATGCCCGTTCAAATCCTGTCTTATGACGCACTTGAAATCATTCCCTCCCCTTATACGACTATCCAAATTTTTAATTTAGAAGGGAACATGGGCATCTTTCAAAGACATTTCTCATCGATATTGCTGTTAATACATGCATCATGGAATACATCCAGGTTGGAGACAATTTCACTCCTGAGGAAATTGCAAGCTTCACCTTCCTTTTTAAGGAATTTCGTGATGTATTTGCTTGGTGTTACAAGGAAATTCCCGACATAGATTCATCCATTGTTGAGAATGAGATCAAGGTATATGAAAATGTCAACCGTGTCCGCCAAAGGCTTCGAATAGTCCACCCCTGCAAAACTTTAGCCATAAATACTGAGGTGGAAAAATTATTGCGTGTTGGTTTCATCTACCCCATTCCCTTAACAGAATGGAATATGGTTCCTATAGACAAGAAACAGGGTACCATCCGTGTTTGTGTCGACTATGAAGACTTGAACACTGCATGTCTAAAGGATAATTATCCGACACTATTCATCAACCAAATAATCGACAATTGAGCAGTTGTGAATCCTTCTCATTCATTGATGGTTTATGAGGTTATAACCAGATCGCCATAAAATCTGCAGACCAACACAAAAATGCCTTCATTTTCCCTTGGGGAATCTTTGCGTATCAAAAACTGCCATTTAGTTTAAATAATTTTGGAGCAACATTTCAATGGGCTATGGACTATGCATTCCACGATACCAGACATATTGTTCAGACTTACTTGGATGACCTCCTAGCCCTTTCCAAGAAGCGAGCTCAACACTTAGATCATTTACGAGCAATTTTTCTTAGGTGCAGGTTCTACAACATACGTTTGAATCCACGTAAATGTGTTTTATTTGCTAGACACCTACTTGGTTTCATTGGCTCCAAGTATAGGATTAGGGTTGATCCCGATAAGGTAAAGGCAATTACTCAAATTCCTGAACCACAATCCATTTTGCAGCTCCAATGTTTGCAAGGCAAAGAAAACTTCTACGATAGTTCAATGTAAATTATGCCTACTTGAAGAAAGGCTTTATGTGCCTACTCAAGAAGGGAGTACCATACTTGTGGGATGATTGAGCTCAACAATCATTTGATGCCTTGAAAAAGGCACATATATCAGCCTCACTCCTTAGTGCTCCCAACTATGGGCGCGACTTCCTCCTCTACCTGGCAACCTTGCCATCATCTCTTGGAATGGTCTTGGTTCAAACTCATGATGATCTAAGAAAGAATTTGATCTATTAACTATCGAAAGGCCTAACTAGGCTGAGCTCAGATATTAAAATGTGGAAAAGTTGTCCTTGGCAGTTGTCTTTGTTGTCAATCGATTCCGACTTTACATACTACTGCGACAGACTACCTTCATCACTTTGGAGAATGCCATGAGACACATTTTGTCTCGTCAAGTCATTGGAGGAAATATTCCAAATGGAAAGTTATCCTCCAACAATTTGATCTAGTTTTCACCACTGCCAAGGCAAAAAAATCCTTAGTATTCGTCGAACTTTTGTTGGATCTTCCCATTGTCGATCCCAACAACATAGCCCATGATCCTCTCCTAGATGAAGTTGTCTATCTGATCGAATCTACTGACCCTTGGTACGGTGACATTATTCTCTACCTCTTGTTAGAGTCAGTATTGCGATGAGACACATTTTGTCTCGTCAAGTTATTGGAGGAAAATATTCCAAATGGATAGTTATCCTCCAACAATTTGATCTGGTTTTCACCGTTGCCAAGGCGAAAAATCCTTACTATTCGTCGAAATTTTGTTGGATCTTCCCATTGTGATCCCAATGAGATAGCTCATGATCATCTCCTAGATGAATTTGTCTATCTAATTGACTCTACTAACCCTTGGTACGGTGACATTATTCTCTGCCTCTTGTTAGATTCAGTGTTTTCATACTACCATCACTGATTAAAACTCCTCTTTTTATATCATATTAGTGTCCCATGTTGAAATTTTTATCATTCCACTTAGGTCATCATGTAAAAATTTACTCACTGATGGTATCCCAAGATCAAAAATCACACTCCCCTTTCAAAAATTTGTATTTGCTAGCCCCCCTTCATGTGTCTTGCTGAGCATCCATTGACTATAAAGGCTCATTTTACGTCAGTCAAATCAACATGTAGTCTAGTCATTCAAGGTCACATTAAGTCATTAGGTTTTCCAAGGTTCCAATCAAAGTCCATTCCATTGCATAAGACAAGCAAGTAAAGGGCGATCAAATAACATCTCTTCACCATGTGAAGACGATTTGTAAAGAGAATTTCATCATGTAATTTTATGTTCACTATATGTAATAAGTATTGTTCCTAAGCTGCCAACTCAATCTCTATATGCCAACTTCATTAAAGAAAAGTCAAATTCAAAGAGTTCTCAAATACCATCAAAATATCAATTTGTCAAAGGAAATAGTCAAGTGAAAGAGTAACATTTCAAAAAGTTAAGTGAATCCCAAAGGGATTTGTCTTTTCCCAAGGGTGTCCAAATCATCATTTTCCACAAGCACTAAACCCTAATTTCCTCTCCCACTAAGCTAGGATTGGCTACGGAATCAGAGACATCTGAGCAGAGGAGGCCTAAGGGAGGTCATTTCAGTGAGTATGAGGCCATTCCAACTCATAAACATCATGACTCCATCATTTTCAAGAAGTCTTTCCAAGGGATAAATCATTTGCCACACATAGGGCCAGTTTTGGTTCAAAGTATGTTTCCAACCAAACAATGATGAATTATACAAAAGTGAGAGAGGTTTTTGTCTATCATAAGCAAAGAATGAATATATCTAAAACAAAGGATACGCAAGCTGTAGAAAGTCATGTAGTCTCATTTGAACCAATGGAAAATAGGTTGCAGCAGTCTTTTCAAGTTTTTCATGACACTATAGCTGTCGTGTTGGATGATATCTATGGTAAAAGTCCTTCTCCATTAGCTAACTGTGAGCCTAAAAAGAATGTTGATATAAACTTGATTCAACAACCAGCTTCTTTGTCATTTTTAGCAAGAGTCTCATTACAAAGCTTATCCGAAAATTTGCAATCATATTGGGATAGCAATGAAGAAGATTCTCGTTTTGTTGTTGGTCATCAAGAAAAATTAGTCATTCACGAGTTTCAGGATCCTTTTGTCAGCTTGTTGCAGTCATCAAGGGAAGAAAGCACGGGTGTTGCGAAATTTTTAAAATCAAGGTATGAAGACTACCTAGAGCAGAACAATAATGTATTATATGGTCTAGAAATCACTATGTATTCTTATGAAGATCCTTTTGCAGCATTTTTGAGGTTAGATAGAGGGCTCATGCTTTGCAATTTCATCAAGATTCAATTTGATTTCAAGTTTTCATGGGAGCTTCCTTTTAGTAGTTCTCTCTTCTTTCTCATAAGAAAGCACTTGCAGAGAATTCAAATAGCAGCTAGAATTCTTACATGGTTGCATTGGTTGGTCCATTTCACTTGACTAGATTGTGAATGGATCAGTTAGAGTAGGTTTTGTTGAATAAGCTCAATTCTGAGTATATTTTTTCAGTTAGTTCTTAGTCATTTTTGAGTTAGTTTGTGTCATTTGAGTTGTCAGCATTTACTCATGCATTTCAGTTTGTTTGTTTGTTTGTGTTTTTTTTAACTATATTGACCCATATGGATAGGCGATTGGTATATGGTGTTCTTGACACCGCCAAGGAGCTGCCATTCCCAAATAAGGCTAATGTTAGAGTCAGTATTTTCATACTCCCATCAGTGATCAAAACTCCTTTTTTTATATCATATTAGTGTCCCATGTTGAAATTTTTATCATTCCACCTAGGTCATCATGTAAAAATTTACTCACTAATGGTAGCCCAAGATAAAAAATCACACTCCCCTATCAAAAATTTGTGTTTTCTAGCCCCCCTTCATGTCTCTTGTTGAGCATCCATTGACTATAAAGGCTTATTTTATGTTAGTCAAGTCAACATGGAGTTTGGTCATTCAAGGTCCCATTAGGTCATTAGGGTTTCCAAGGTTCCAATAAAACTCCATTCCATTGCATAAGACCAGCAAGTAAAGGGTGATCAAATAACATCTCTTCACCATGTGAAGATGATTTGTAAAGAGAAATGCTTATTCCGTCATATAACTTTATGTTCACTATATGTAATAAGTACTGTTCCTAAGATGCCACTCAATCTCTATATGCCAACTTCATTAAAGAAAAGTCAAATTCAAAGAGTTCTCAAAGACCATCAAAATATCAATTTCTCAAAGGAAATAGTCAAGTGAAAGAGTAACGTTTCAAAAAGTTAAGTGAATACCAAAGGGAGTTGTCTTTTCCCAAGGGTGTCCAAATCATCATTTTCCACAAGCACTAAACCCTAATTTCCTCTCCCCCTAAGCTAGGGTTGGCTATGGAATCAAAGACATCTGAGTAGAGGAGGCCTAAGGGAGGTCATTTCAGAAAGTATGAGGACATTCCAACTCATAAACATCATGACTCCATCATTTTTCAAGAAGTCATTTCAAGGGACAAATCATTTGCCACACATAGGGCTAGTTTTGGTTCAAAGTATGTTTCCAACCAAACAAAGATGAATTTTACAAAATTGAGAGAGGTTTTTGACTATCATATGTAAGGAATGAAAAACGCCCTTCCATTTTTACACAGGTGTCATGGTTTTGGAGAAATTTGAAAAATACAGTTGCTACAAGAGAGTTGCTGCACTTATGGAGTGACCTTGGGAAAATCAAATTTTCTCCTAGATGGATTGTCCAAATGACTTTCTTGATGAGTCCAATGACCACTATATAGAAATATATTTCCAATAAGCTATCATGAGATCAATTTGGAGTTGAGTAAGACCTCCAAACATTTCCTACAAGAGAACACTTCATTTTTGCACCCTCATTCTGCACTTTTTGACCAATCTTGGGAGAATCAACTTTTGGAGGGTCAAATCAAGTCCATTTTGAAAAATGAAAGTAGATTTGGAAACTAGACAGGACAATATTTCCAATGAGATATCTTGGGCCCAATTTGGACATAATAAAGGCAGTCAAAGTAAACCTTCAAGTTGGAGGTCACGTTCTGAACTTGGAGGGCACATTTGACCAGAGTGTTGCGCATTTGCCTGAAAAACTTAGTGCATTTCCTAAGGGCATTGCGTGCATGTAAAGAGAGGGTGCATTTGCCCAAAAGCTTCCATAGGTTTCCCACAGACCACAACATCCTCTCCAAATTTCAAAATGTGTCACCAACATGCTCCAGTATCACAAGTAGGTTGAAATCACATCACTCCTCTCCTCCACAGTTGATTTATATGGTGTTTCATTGCGTTTTGGTGTCTTACTAAATTCAAAACCATAGTAACATAATTCCATCCCTAAATTTCATTTCCTAGCTTCTCATTACCATTCCTACATTTCAAAAACTACCCCTTTCCACCTCCCTCATATCACACATCCCCATTTCCATCTCCTCAATTTCCTCACACCTTTCTATACTCTCTACACCTACATTCCATTTCATCATCTCCCTAGGGTTTGACTCCAATAACTCATGGCAGAAGAAGAGAACAAAATTCATAGTGAGGAAGAAATACAGGAGAGGAAGGTATCTAAGAGAGGAGGAAGAATCATTAGACATAAGTCAACCAATCCCAGAGAACTCATAGCATCTCCTGTTGGGCCACTAATTTGTCATTATTAATATCACTTTTTAACTTCTATTTCATCCATTTCTACCATTCTTTATCACGTCATTTATCATAATTTATCATATAATTCTATTTTATAATTATTTATGCTCTTATGGATAAATACTATTTTTCTCTTTTATTTTTAATAAATTGATGATTATTATGCATGATTTTACCAATGATAGTTTATTAATGGATTTGCTGTAACATCACTCATGATTTTAGCCTCCAAGGTCTTTTCTAGATTGGAAATTTGATCTCCATCTCATAATTAAATATTCCAACTCAGAAATTCGCTGGAATAAGAAGTGACAGTTTTGCATTGGACGTTTCAGACAAATGAAGAAGAATCTAGAAAATCTGAAACATGGGTTTTTTCCAGAACGGACTAAATTAGTTTTGCATTCAGTATTTTTCCAAAATTCGGTCTCTATTAAGAGAAAGAGAAGGTTATTCGAAGACAATTTTCTCAGATTTATTGTTGCGACCGTTTTCCAAATTCTTCCAATTGCGATACCAGATTCGACTTGTTCCAACTAAATCATGATGGGAAGATATTTCAGATCTGATCTTGTTTACTAATATTATCTAATCAATAAAAAATTGTAATGGAAATCATTTTGTAATCAGCTTTGTTGTAACTTCCCTTTGTTCTCTGTGTAGTTAAATGAAAATAGAGATCAAAGCGAGGGGAGAATAGGAGGAGAATTAGAGGGTAATTTGGAGATAAATAGGAGATAGGAGATGGACAATTATTATATAGGATGTAGGAGAAGAGATAAGAGACGAGAGATAAGAGGATGAACAGTTTTTGAATTTGAGGCAAAGCTAAGCGCTTCATTATGCTGTAATTATTTCTCTCATACGTTTTAATGAAGGAAGTTATCCATTGAGTTCTACATCCATTATTTGTAATCTGATCTGAGTTACTTCTCAAGGTAGAATTGAGTGTTGGGCAGTTGGGCCCACTACCTTGGACGAGGTGTTTCCTTGAACATCTACAATAGTTTAGTTGCGTGCTTGTTTTCTTGAATTTCAATCATTGTTCTTTGAAGTAAATTTCCTTTCTTTTAACTAATTTGTTGTTTGCTGCATTTTCCAAATTTCTTATTTCATCCAATTACTAGATTTCATTTGATTTGTTACGCTAGATTAGCATTTGAATTAGGTTGAGTGCAATAGATTAAATTTCCAATTTAACAAGGCGTGATTTAATTTAGCAATGATTCAAGTTGTGTGATTAGCATAATTTCTTTTCCTATCATTTACTTTCTTATTTTTAATTTTAGTTTTATTATTCAAGTCTTACATTTTATTTCTTGTTAAATGAGCTTGATAGTATAGAACACAATCATATAAAACCAGTGTTAGTTGTTGGTATTTTTATGCATATATTTTTTTGATTGCCTTGAAATAGAAAGATGCTCCTTGGGTTGATAATTAATGTCTAGGTAATTAGTTGTTTTATTTATTTATTAACCAAATAATTTTACGCAACATTTTGGCGTTGTTGCTGGGGGACAATCAAGTTTCACTACCACACTAATATCTAGTTATAGATGCATACTTGACTTCATGAGAGCTGGATATTGAAGACATAAGGTAAGAACCTACATGTGCATCCAGGGGAACCAGTGATGGATCTACCTTCAGTAGTCAAGCTTAGGTCATATAGAATGCACTGATAGAAGTAGAAATTTTAGAGGTAGAATTTTGAAAGAAAAAATCTCATGATTCCACTAAGTGGTGATGTCAGCACCATCCATTCCACTAACCAATTGATAGGAACATTTGAAGGAGGAGCCTCAAAGAAACACATGAATAAAATCTTCTATTATGGTAAGAAATGGCTCACATTGCTACTTTTGAATTCCCTATCAAAGATCTAGGAGGAGTGACAGAAATGCGCATAATTCCCCCATCTTCTCTACCAAATTTTCAGGGTTCGGAAAATGAGGACCCAAATACATTCTTATTTGAGTTTGAAGTACTTTGTAGAGGATATGATTATTGTACTAATTATCAAAGGTTGAAAGTGTTTCCTCTCACTCTAAAAGGAGTAGCTCTCTAATGGTTCATGAGCCTTGGTGGGAACTACATCCAAACATGGGAGGACATGAAGAGCATATTCTTGAAGAAGTACCAAGACTATTGCAAGGCCAGTGAAGATATTTTCAATATGATACAAAGAGAAGATGAAAGCTTGGAGGACTATGTAGAGCAATTTCATTACAACCTTCAAAAATCAAAGCATAAGCATTTGAAGAAAGAGATCTTAAAAACACTTATTCTTAAAGGAATCAAAGATGAATTTTTAGAACTCTTAAATCTAATGGGAAAAAGCGATGTTTTTTAGTTATCATATGATGATGTTTGTGAATTATGCATAAGGTATTCAAGAGGAATCTCCATGGCTGGTAAGAATTCTAGAGAATTTTCTTCTTTATTTTCCAAATCTACTACAAGAACAAGAGATATAGGAGTTGAAATCAATGATTTATTTCAAAATTTTAAATATGATTTTATTAGCTCTATAAATTCACAATTGCATGTTTTGTAGGTTGAGAAAAATTAGGTAGAATTTGATGAAGTGTTTTGCCCTCATTACCGAAAGGAGCATCATATAGATAGGCACTCTTCCTTATCGAGGATGGAAGTAGCATATCAAATAGATGGGGAAGATGCAACAATGTCAAAACCATGGAAACCATGGCCTACATGTATGGTTCAAAACACTTCCTCTCCATTTTCTTACTTGCATAATCCATTATGGAATACTCCTGTGTTAGGGCAACTATGTCTGTTAGTGTCAGTCTTTGAAACCTTCCTCTAGTGATCAAACATGCTCTTACAAAGTGATTTTAAGGTGTCAAGGTCAATTTTTGTCATTTCAGTGAGTCTTCTAGAAAACTTTGGTCACTAGGTATTAGGTCTAGGGTTTGTTTTCACTCCTTTCAAAGTTGTCCAAATGTCATTCCATGTCACCATTCAGCTGAGTGTACGATCATTCAAAGGGTTTTCATCGTCATGTCAGGTTCCAATGGGTCATTTTACACCTTGTTCATGCTTCAGTTGTGCCTAAGTAAGGTTCATTTCCCTCTCCTAGGGTTTTGAAGGTAATTTCTCTTGGATGGTCAAATCATTAGCAAAACTTGTATCCTGATGTTCATACACCTTCCCCTATCCTTAATGTACCTTATTAAACACTTCCCATCACTGATATCCCTCAAATTCCTCATTTTTGCACAAACCCTAGTTTCTTGCTACAATTTGACAATTTTCTAGGCTAGGCCTGTGTTTTGCCCTTTTGGACCCCTTCCCCTCACTCAATATTTTAAATTTCACTTTCCCCTACTTCCTAACATCCCTCCTTCCCAAAATTTCCTCAAGAATTTAGAAGCCCCTTATCCCCTTCATTTCCCTTCATTTCGACAAATCCCCTATTCCACACATCGGGGTAGGTTTTACTCAAATGATGCTTCTGAGCAAGAAAATATGAATTTGGGAAAATTGAGAGATTTTTTTGTCCAAAATATTCCAAGGAAGAAAAAAATCCTTCACTTTTTACACAGGTGTCATGGTTTTAGAGAAATGTAAAAAATACAGTTGCCTCAGGAGAATTGATGCACCTCTGAAGTGACCTTGGGAAAATCAAGATTTTTCCTAGTTTGGTTGGCCAAATGACTTTCTTGATGAGCCAAATGATAAATAGACAAAAATATTTTTCCAATGAGCTATCTTGAGATCAATTTGGAGTTGATTAAGACCTTCAAAAGTTGACTGCAACAGCACTCTGCCTTTAAGCAACCTCATTTTGCACATTTTGACGAGTATTGGGAGATTTGATTTTTGACAGGGCAAATGAAGTCCAAATTGAAAAATTCAAGTTGCGTTGGAAGGTAGACTCGATAATGTTTCCAACGAGCTATCCCACACCCCATTAGGACACCAGGAAGGCCTCCAAAACTGGTTTTCATAAAGGCGCTATGCACCTGTTCGTTGGCGCGACACACTTGTTAGTGGGTGCGGTGCACCTGCCTTTAAAGCCCAGATCTCATCCAAACGACCTCATCAACCTCCAAAATCTTGGAAGCTTCATTCAACAAGTAAGTTAAGCATCCCAAAATGCCTTTGCAAGAGATTTTTATTCTCTTTAATGGTGTTTCAATAAGTGAAATACAAACCCTAGTTGGCTCCACAGTCACATTCAAAAAACTGCATAGGGTTTGAAAAATTGTAATTTTTGTTGTTGTCCCTTGCACCATTTTCATTTTACTCTTCAATATACTCCCCTCATTTCATTTTCCCTCCCCTTTCGCATTTACACTCATTCATTCCCTTATCCCCAAAACTAAAAACCCTAATACCTAATCCCACTACTCCCAAACCCTAATTGGCATCCCCAATCCCTATCACTCCCTAAAAACCACTATATCCATCATCAAAACCCATTTTCACTCTTTTATTACCCTAATACACTCCATTTATCCTATTTTCCCATATCCTACTCCCCTAAAGTAACTAATTCCCTCATAAAACCATAAATCCCTCACTAAACCCTAATCTCCAAAAACTATTTCCTTCTTTCCCTAATTTCATTTCCCAAGAGTAAAATCTCTTCATACTCATCACCATTGTTCTCTTTCATCCCTATTTCATCATCATTTTTTCCACCATACCTTCATCTCGTCATTTTCCTAAGACAAGCATTATGGAAAGAGACAGTGAATATGACTATGAGGAAGAAACACTCAGTGATAGTTCTATGGAGAAACATAAGTAGCAAAGCAAAGGCAAAGAGAATATACACAAGGATGATATAAATGACAAACAAGAAATAGAACAAACAGTTGGAGGATAAGCAAAGCCTAATGGAGCTAAAAATGTTAAAACTGAAGAAGCAAAATGACAAAGAGGACCATGTCACTTTGACTTCCATTGAACAGAGATAGAGAATGAAAAGGAGTCTTGGTTGAAGAAGATGAAAATGCACTTGGAGAGGCTGCTGGACAAGGCTAACAAGGAGAAGGACATGTTGTGACACATGGCTTGTCATTATTTGGCAAGAAATAAGATTTGCAAAGCGAGGATAAGGACCTTAAAGGCCAAGTTGAGGAAAACATTGAGAGGAAGAAAGAGCAATATAAGCTCAAGATTTTGGCTAAAGATTCCTTAGCCCAACATAGCACTTGATGCAGGTCACTGAGCCCAAATTTCAAGAAATTTGGCACGCTTTTTGTAAATTTTGAATTTTTGAAGCAAAACACAGATTTTTCTGCCTAGTGCATAGTGCCACCCGATGCTTGCTTTTGCTAGGGACATCGTTTGGAGGAAAAATCTACATTTTTAGATTCCTCATGAAAAATAATGAATGCCCAGAAATGGCTAGAAAGTTTTATCAAGTTTTGAGCTTCCAAAAGGGTCAAAAACACTTCAAAAATGCCTTTTCTGCCCCTTTTTGGCCACACAAGAAGTAGCTTTGGGAGAACTCACTTTTGGAAGGGAAAATGGACTCCAAATTTAGAAATTCCACTTGTTCTGGAAAGTAGATAGATATACCTTTCTAACAAGCCAACTTGGAGAAAATTTGGTGCAAGGAAGGCCTCCAAAATCAGCTGCAACATGGTGTTATGCATAGGGACAATGGCGCGGCACACAAGATGGAAAATTGTCATTTTTGCCAAAAAACTCTGTTTTTCGCCCAGTTTTTTCTTAGTTTGACCTTTGTATCTCTCATGGTCAAACTCATGATGTAATTTGATGTAAATTGATGGAATTTTATGTAAAAATGTTTAAAATTCACTCATAGAGGTAGATACATCATGAAAAGGTAGTTTTGAACTAAATGAATCAATTTCCTAAATTTTAGAGGCAAGTTGTTCCACTGCCTATTTTTTTAGTTCTTAGCTTAGAAATTGTTGGAACAATTCCTAAACTCATGAATTCAACCCCTAAAGCCTAGCATGAGTTGTTTGTTGCCTATATTTAGTACTTTTTTAGTCATTTGTCAAGGTTGGACTTTTGTGAAAGCTTTGAGCAGCATTGTACATTCATCTCTGCAGTTTGGCAAAGGAATAGGCCAGGGTTTGCAGCATTTTGTGGGATTCTTGTGGCAAGTTGATTTGGTATTGTTTCTTCTTATGTAATTCAAGTTTACATGTGTTTATGTATGCCATTATCTCTCTCTTTTCATCTGGACTAAATAAATCAAGGATAAGGGTAGAAATCATTGAAGTTGCAGTACTATACCTAGGGTTTGTTTACTTATTTATGTTTTCTACTATTTGAAGAGGATCCCTAAGACTCTTATGCCCTCTCCAACTCCTCACCAGTCTTAAGACTCTCCATCTTATTCAATTTAAAGTACTAAAGCATTTGCCTAGCTCGCCCCACAGAAAACTCTACAAAACTGAGTCCATTCCTCGGACCCAAATCTGCCTTTCACATTTGAGCCAGCAAACCATCATCAAATTCAATCAAACTCCTCTGAGCATATACCTAGCCTAAAATTAGTCTTTACATTAGTCATCTAAAGCTTCATTTGATATATTTTCCTAAGATTGACAAGGAGAGAGCCCTCTCTCGACCTGGTAGGGCTAGCTACGAGGTTAAGCGCGGTTTGATCTTACCCTGGATCCTACCTTTCTTAGTCTGAGGTAGATTTAGGCCCTAACAATGTCAATCTCAATATAACCCTCACCAATCTTGTCCACAAGTTTGGCATGGTTCATCTTATGATTACATGGATACTCTCCCACATCTCGTAGTACAAACACATCATCCATATTCTTCACCATATCTTCCACAACATCTTGCTTTTCTATCAAAACCATCCACACAACCCAATCAACTACATCATCAAAATGCTCCATGCCCTACACAATTTCCTGCTCAACTCATTCCACACCCTCACCATAATAAACTAGTACAACATGCTTGTAGTGTTGAACTGCAAAATTCACCTACCATTTCCACCCATTCTATCTCACATGCACCATTGCGAAAAACTTTTATTGAGATTGGGAATGTTTCACATCCAAAAATTATAGAAGTTATGGAAGAAAATGAGGCTTCTTCTAGTTTGCATCAACAAGCCATTTTAAAAACTCAAGAACTTCATGATATGATGGCTATGGGAAATCAGGAAAGTAAAGGATATATTGAAGATTAGTTTCACTCCATCATTTGTTTACAACCTCACTCTATACTTCAACAATTTTTGACACCATCTTTTCAAGGGAAGTTGGCTATTCATACATTTATTAACATGCATTTTTCAAATTTGGGTATGCACATACTTGAAGCCTTCTTACGAAAATGGATCCACTGGAAATACTCTTATATGTAAGCATATTCATTTTTCAAAGTAGAGTAAGTGTAGAAAATAAAATAAATAAGAACATAAATAAATACATTTTTTATTATTATGTAAACAAGTTGTTTTTGTTGCAACACGCTGTGGAAATCAACATCGGAGATAAATATTTTAATTTATTTGTGTATGTACATGTATTATATTGAAAATAAAAATTTTACAAACACTCATATTCATTTTTATCACCAATTTGGAAAAATTGCTTGAATATCATATTTTTTTAGCTCGTGGGCTTGATGAAAGTTTTGAAAACACAACCAGGACAGTCATGTTTTAAGGGACCGAAATGGAATATTTTAAAATCTTGTTTCTATCCTACATAGCTATTTATATCTACTTTCCAACCCAATTTGAATCACTCCATTTGGATTTGAAACGAATAAGTTATAACCAAACAATTGACAGGCTGTCTAGTAGGCAGCTCTGGAACAAAGTTGGGACAATCATTTTCTAGAGGCATAAATGACTATATTTTTAAAACATGCTTCTATGGCATATTCCTATATTAATATAGTTTAAAATTAAATTTGAAACACTCAATTTTGATATTGTATGAGAAAGTTATGACCCAAATACTGACTGTCTATCGTAAATCAACACTCTTAAAACTCTGTTTTTCCAACTGTTCACTAAAGTATTTGACCCATCAATTCTTATTTTCTTCAAAACATATTTATATTGGAGATAAATAAATGAATATAATTTCATTTCCAATTTTAATCATCTCAATCCATCATCAAACGAAAAATGTATGCTTAAAATATCCACTGTTGGTCTAAGCTGGGAAATTGAAAATGACACTGTTATGCAGGTCGTCCTAAGTACATTTGATAGATCATTTCATGAAATTTTAAAAAACTGTTTCTATTGGTGATATACCTTTGAAGTAGCTCTCATTTGGCATTGGAATCACTCAAATTGGATAAAAAACAAAGGAGTTCTAATTAAAACATCGTTGGTCAGTATGGTTGACCACTGCTCTCTCGCAGGTGACAAATAATTTTTTCTTTGTTTATATTTTTGTGGATTTGTTTTACAGAGTAAATACTTGTTATTTTTTTCATATGTATTGGATTATGAGAGCTTGATCACCTCTCTTATTCCATGATTTCATGTTTTATTGCAGGTAGACACTCGTTTTTTGCAGGTTCCAGGAGAATAAAAGAAGTCAATTTATGAACGAGCGATTCTTGAAAGAAATGTTAATGAAACAAGGGAATTTCATCCAATTCATTACCTAATAGATTCATAATAGAAGAAATGGAGAATTGATTTCCATTTGAAGATTCATGTCACTACTGCCAAAACATTTTTCCAAGAGATCATTTTTTTCCATTGATAGATTGATATTCCTTTAGGAAATAACATCATAGCTATTGTAACTTAATTTATTTATTTATTTACTATTTTTAAATAAAGTGTTGTTTCTTTTCTGATTTCTCTTATGTTTTTGTGTTTCAAGTGTTGCTTCCTTCAAAGTTGTAGTTTTCGCTCCATTGGCGATCGAACAACAGTTATTTTTGTGTGTGTGTGGTTTTTCAATCGATTGAACAATTGTTGTTCAATTGATTGAGTAACACTTTTGCATGTCTTATTTTTGTTGTTCAAACGATTGAACTATTGTTATTTAATAGATTGAATGACACTTTTGTGTGTTTTATTTTTGCTACTCAAACGATTGAATGATTGTTGTTCAATCGATTGAATGACACTTTTGCATGTTTTATTTTTTCTCTTCAAACGATTGAACAATTGATGCTCAATTGATTGAACAACACCTTTGCATGTTTTATTTTTGTTGTTCAAACGATTGAACGATTGTTGTTCGATCGATTGAACAAAAATTTTGCGTGTTTTATTTTTGTTGTTCAAATGATTGAACGATTGTTGTTCAATCGAATGAACATCACTTTTGCGTGTTTTATTTTTGTTGTTCAAATGATTGAACGATTGTTGTTCAATTGAATGAACATCACTTTTGCGTGTTTTATTTTTGTTGTTCAAACAATTGAATGATTGCTGTTCAATTGGTTGAACAACTTTTTTGCGTGTTTTATTTTTGCTATTCAAACGATTGAACGATTGTTGTTTAATTGATTGAACAACACTTTTGCGTGTTTTATTTTTGTTGTTCAAATGATTGAATGATTGTTCAATCGATTGAACATCACTTTTGCGGTTCAAATGATTGAACAATTGTTGTTCAATCAATTGAACAACACTTTTGTGTTTTTTTACTCTTGTTGTTCAAACGATTGAACGATTGTTGTTCAATCGATTGAAAAATACCTTTATGTGTTTTTATTTTTGATTTTGCTATTGAATCGATTGAACGATTGTTGTTCAATCAATTGAACACTTTTTGCGTTTTTGTATGAATAAATGTGATTTCTCTTTACTATTTGATTGCCAATGATTTTGTCATTTTTCTTTCTCTTTTATGTTTTGAATAAAAAAACCGTCTGGTTGGATTTGTGCCTAAGATAAAGAAAAAAAGTAATATTAAAATCATTATGACTTATAAAACCTTTTGATGGTCATCTTTATTCCGAAGTTAACATGGTGTACCTATATAATGATTGGTTCAATATCTTCTCTTTGAACACATCATAAAATGATTTATTATTCTAATACCATGCTAGTTTATCTTTTACACTTTCAAATGGATAAATCCCTTTGATATGATGATATGGGGGGAAAGCATAATTTTCATTGGCATTTTTTTTTCACTTCTTATGCCATCCTTGACTCTTACGAAGTAAATGAGCCTCCCTCCCTTTACAATAAAATAATTAAAATATAAAATTATGAAAAAGTAACAAGCATTGTCTTAAAGAGGATAGGGATTCTCATCACGAGCCAGCCTACCATGATCTTAAGGGTGTAATAGGTGACATTCCATTATGGCCACCACACCAAGGTAATGACCTTCTTGATAGTTAAAACTGTCAGAAGGACAGGGGGTCTTATCATGAGCCAGCCTGATCACTTTGTTATATCCTAGTGAATGGCACCATGATTATTTGGTTACCATGCCAACATAGTGGTCTCTTTATAGCAATAAAAAATAGAAAGCCATCTAAATACTAAATGGAGGAATTTGGCTCATTTTTGGGGTTTAAAAGAAACCTTGTCAAGGCTATGAATGCCTGCTGGCAACAATGGCTCTGCTTGTGGTATTGTAGTACTATGCTACACTGCCAAATACTCTCTATCCTATTACCCCCTATGGATTCATTTCTAAAGGAAAATTTACCATTTGAACAACATTTCTAATTCAATTAGCCAAAACGCATGGTAAACTATATCTTTATATGCATTATATCATTATTGTCCAATCACTCTACCACCAGTCATTAACATTTATCGCCATTCATGCATTTGTCACTTTTCCACCTAAGGTAAATATCTATTTACATAATGATCTAATATCTATTTTATTCTTTTTTGGGGCATTTCAAATCTTTTGATGTCTAATGCTTTGATTGCCTTTGTTGTATTTTACGCCACTTTTATTTGATTGGTCACTTGCATTTATGAATCCTCAATGTCCTTTCCCTTTTTCCTATGCTTTATGATCATGGATGCCCTTTTTTGATTTGAAGGGGGAAGATATACAATATGGGATAGTGTGTGTAATAATTACCGAACTCCGCCATAACTTGCTGATTTGACAAAATATTATTATTGCATTTATAAAAAATCTTTTTCTGATTGAAATTTTTGCATGCAGCTTATCTGTTGTCTTATCACTCAGAAGTATTCCCTAGAAGTTCTCACAAGAAGGAATAATCTGAGGTCACCAATAACCTAATCTTTTAGACTTAGGTTCTAGCCAACCTAAGTCGAGAGAGGGCTCTCTCTTTATAATTTAACTTTGTTTTGGGTGGGATTTTAGGCTAGTTCTTAGTGCTCATAAGGTTTTGATTTTGGTTGGGTGGTGGAATTCTGGGAACAAATGGATAGAGAAAGGCCGTCAAGCCATTGGGCTATGGAGTCAATCAAAGGATGGCTTAACTGGATCAAATCAATCACTAAAGGGAGAGTTCATAGGGTCTTTCTTCTACTTGTTGTTCACTGTGTGCCTATGATTCCCTTTGGACTTGGGATTCTTCTAGTACCTGTATGAAAGAATCTTCATCAAGTCTCTTCTTTAGATCAATTGATGCATTTTCAACAACAATTTAAGTGTTTTCTCTATCTACTAGAGTATTCTCCACCCATTCCAACTGATTTGCATATCTTTTTATCTCAGGGATTTTATGGTGGATATAGGGAGACAACTTGATTTTCTATCTTCTATTGTAGATGAAATCAAAGGGGTCATATCTCCATATGAAGCTTTATTTTAGTTTGAGTCTCTAAATGATTTTTTCTGCTTCTCTTCCAGCTTCTCAACTATTGCACACTAAGGGGCCTAGTTGATCTTTGTTTCTAAGTTGATCCTTCTTTTTGGATTTCACAAAATGTACCTCATCTAAGTTGATTATTTGTCTGTAGTACTCCAGAGCAAATAACCTCATTAGGAGGTATCTGGGTAACTTGTATGGTGCTAACTCACAGCCATATATCCTAATTTGAGTGTGATTTTGGTACAAGTACCAATCTCCCACTTTGTGTTATTTTGAAAGTTGTAGGACCCTCCTGATATCTGAACCGATCCTTGGAGGAGGACTTCCTAGTAGCATGGTCACTATAGGATATACAAAAAGATCTATAAGTCTGTGTATGGATATAGTGATTCATATTTGTGGATCAAAGGAGTCCAAAAGACTACTAACCTAGGGTTGCCTCTAGTATCAAGCTTTTGAAGAGTAAATGGAAATTTATCATCTTGATAGTATAATAAAAGGTGCTACAAAAATTAGGAGTACTTAAATACTATTTCATTGTTCATTCTCAAGAATTGATCATGCATTTTATCTGCTATGTACTTGGCATAATCATACATGACAACAGGGGGTAAAAGTGGACATGAAGGCTAGAATGATTTCATCAACATACTCACTTGTAGTATGACCTAAGACACTAGATATCATTGACACAATGTCCTGGCCAAGTTTAGAAAATATGGTCCACATGTATGGGGGAGGATCCTTTGGAATATGTTTCTCTTCCTCAATAAAGGTTTGGAATATTTTAGCAAGTCTAGTAGTGGTAAGCTTGGAAAATTGGTCTAGTAGGTCTCCAATGGAAATAGGAGTTAGATTTTGTCCTGGTTGTAATTGAAGCATTTCATTAATGGATTTAGCAGTGATGGTAAAGAGTACATCCTGGTTTGGAGACATCATTGCTCTTTGACTGGGGCTGTAATTGGTATGGCAATAATGAACAATTTTAGGGAAGATATGCATCTCTGGGAACTGGTACTTGGGCAAATTTGATTCCCAAAGCCCAATTTGGTCAGCTTGGTTTAGGTATTGGTCCCTGTATTGACAGTATAGTTTGATAGGGGATTCACGGACAACAGTGTCCTTGATTTGGAAATATTTGTTTTCCAAAGGGAGATGGTCTAAATCCAGATGTGGAGTGGTAATTGGATGGGCATCCATTGCAATAGGAGTGCCCATTCTTAGTTCTTGTGGATTTAAGAATGGGGAAAAGGGTTTTTAGTCAAATTGGGGCAATTCGGTTCAATTACAGAGTAGTTTGAGGTTGTTGTGGAGTTCTTTTACTAAATTACTTAATAACTCCAAGCAATTGGGTAATTGGTTCATAAATGACATAGGGCTTATGGTGTATTTGGATAAATACCTAGAAATTTTGGCTCTGATGGGTCGACGGGCGACTATGTACGGTTGCAGGTGGTTTGTTTGAACTGGAAGGTCGACTGGAGTTCAGTGGCTTTTTCAGATCGATAGTTGGATGTGGGTTAGTAGTTGCACATAATCTGTCACTTGCATGGAGGTCTGAGCATCTTTTTCATGATAAAACCAAAAAATAATGAGTTTTTTAGTTATATTTGCAAAGTCAACTGTTTGGCGGGCACATGGGGAAAAAGGTACATTTGGCTTTTAGCGGGAGATGGGATGTTTTTTCATCTAGCGAGAGGCAGTAAGTGGGTTTGATCACACCTCTTTTGTGGTTAGAGTGGTTTTGGGGGGAGGTTGCCCGATGCCATTCATCGGGTGCCATGTAGCATCGGGGGCCAAAAGAAAACTGCCCATATCGGGCGGGTAAAGGTCGGGCTTAGGAGGCCGCCTGATATGATTGTCCACCATTGGATTAACGGGGGGGCTCATACGGTGGTCGGGGTGGGATTATGGCGTGAATATAATGGAGGGGCCTAGCAAAGGTTTAAGAGTGGTAGGTTAGATTAAATGATGGATTATGGCGGTTAAGGGCGTCAGGGGTAATTTCATTGGCGGAGGTCGATTATTAATTAACCGCAGATCGGTTAATTAATTCGTTTATCAGGTTAGGGTCTATTATAAAGTTTATATTTCAAACTTCTTTGGGGCAGGGTATTAATATAAGGAATTATTTATAACATATACGGCAAAGGGTTTATTGATTTTTTTAGGATTTTATACATATAAAGTTAAAAGTTAATATGAAATGAAAAAAGTGCTAAAGTGTAATGTATTCATTCATTTGTCATTTGTCCTAAACATATTATACTTAGGCTTAAAGTATTTTTGGTTTTTTTTTTAGAAAAGGGGTCTTTTCATGGGGGATGATCACTTTTCCTAAGATAATAAGGTTTTATCTTTAGAAAAAGGGGTTTATTAGGGGAAAATGAATTTTCCTTAGGAAAATGATGTTTTCTCTTAGGAAAAGGGATTTGTTTGGGACTATGAGTGAATTGAAGGGGGTGAATGCTCATGAGGGGAATTTTAGTACTTAATACCTATAAGTCATTGGGCCAAGGGTCTGTTCCCTCCAGAAGTCAGAGAAATGCTCTAAGCCCCTTTGACTTAAGATTTTGGGTACTTAAAACTTTTTATTGGTAATTAGTTAAGTGAAAGGTGTAATGAGTGAGAGAAGTTAATCAATTTGACTTTGTGGACTTGATGCATGCCCAAATTTCATCCATACTTAGAACTTAGATGATGAAGGTGATTAGTATGCTTTTATCTAACAATCATCACAATTCTGTAACCTTTCTTCTACTTACCCACCTACTCATCCTACCATTTTTACCTCTCTTTATTAGAGTTCACTTAAGCTGGCAAGCCCTTATCAAAACATTTTCTTTTCTTTTACAATAGTGATATAACTAAGTCTAACCTTATTACATCCAAGGGCTTAGATTAAATAGTTGAGCTTCTTTTATTCACTCTACCTAATCTAATTATCTGCCAAGATTACATTGTTTGGTCAGATTTTATTATCTATCTATAAGCATAAAATTATAAGCATGAAAAAGTCAATTTTAAACATTTTGACTATCATGGATTGTGGCAAAGGTAACAAGCTGCACACATTCATTTATTTTGTATCAAAAGTAACTAGGAATGGCATTTTTACTTGCTCACTTTCATGGTCTTTTCTTTTCTTGGGGTTCATATTTTCATCTTTTTTGACCTCTTTTATTCTTTTTGTCCTTTGATTTTTCTTTTAGGACATACCCTCTTTACATTTTTTAATTTTTTGAATATGAAAAACATTTACAAAAAAACAAATATATGTACATATTAGAGGTTTAATCTCAGCCATTCAAAAATTATGACTCCTATTGGTATAGGAACCTAACAGTGGATCCACTTGGGGATGGCATTTCCTGGTGAAATGTAGAGAACTAGTAGATCAATGGCCTTCTGAATTACTACGATCTTACTCTGCAACTTTTTCTTTTTCATTTTCTGCGTTATTGCTATTTATGATAGTAAAACCTTTGAAGCTTAGGGCCTTCTCTTCGGGCTTCAACTCCAAAAATTCACTATCCAATCAACTCTAAACTTTATGAAAAATAAAATATGTACAAGTGATTAGTGAAATCAGTAACTAGGATCTATGTAGTGCTTAAGCATCCGACCTGATCCTCCTTCTACTTCTGTGCCATCTAATTCTTTGAGGAAAAAAGCATTATTACCCCTAAAAGCATATATGATATATGGGCCTTTACATAGGAAGTCAAACTTCCCATGTTTACCTTTATCCTCCCTTCTTGAGCCCCATTTCAAAACCTTATCTCCTAGGTAGAAATCTTTTGCCTTAGTCCTTTTGTCAAAAGCTTTCTTGATCCTTTCCTGCACAATTTGTGATCTGATGTATACTTCTTCCTTGCTCTGCTGTATGTGAATTGTCTGGTTGATTCTCCTTTGAATATCATTTGGCTCAACCTACAACTCTTGGAGTAATTTCATCACTGGTGTTCCCAAGGAAGATGGGAAAACAACCTCCATTCCATAAACTAATTGATAAGGACTAGTGCCAATGGACTTTTTTGTAGTCAGCCTATCTTCCCACAAGGCATTCACTAGTTTCTTGTTCGAGGTTTTCTTGTTATCCTTCAACAATTTCTTGATGATATTAACTAAGCTCTTGTTGGAAGACTCTGCTAGTCCATTTCCTTGGGGATAGTAGGCTGTGGAGTGACCCAGGGTTATATGATACTTATTACAGAAATCAATCATTCTCTTATATTTGAAAGTTGTTGCATTGTCAGTGATGATTTTGGTGGGGCATCCGACTCTAGACAGAATGTTGGCCTCAAGGAAGTTTATTATGATAGTATCAGTGGCTTGTCTTGAGGGTATGATTTCTATCCATTTGGTAAAGTAGTCTGTAGCAGTGAGAATCCATTTATGTTGGGTAGAGGAAGGTAGATGGATTTCTCCAATGAAGTCAAGACCCCACTGTTGAAATGGTGCTTCTGTAGATATTGGTTTCAAAGGTAAGGGTAGAAGCTTCTTCTTTCCTTCAAAAATCTGACATTTATGACATGAGGTCACAAATTTCTTTACATCAGAAAATAGAGAGGGCCAATAAAAATCAGATCTTAGGATCTTGTCAATTGTGGTTTTCCAGTAAAGATGTCCCCCACAGTCACCTGCATGAAACTCTTGTAATATTTTTTCAGATTCTTCTTTTAATAAGTAGTTAAGAAGGATGCCTTCATGATTTTTCCAAAATAAAGCATTGTCAAATATGCAAAACTTCAAAGATTTCATTTTTAAGAACATGCTTTTAGTCCTGGATAATTTAGGAGGAGCTTGTTAATTTTGTAGAACGTATATAATGTTAGCATACCATGGTGATTTAGTAAAGGCCTGGTTGATCTGTGGAGTCACCATCTCCTCTTCATTATCCAATTCTGTAATAAAATTTATGTCTAGGGCCTGACAGTTCGATTCAGCCATGAGCTTGTCCAAACCTTGGCCTTTGACCAATTTTGTAGGTTTAATTTCTAAGTCATATTCTAATATAATAGCTATCCACTTCTCTCTCTTTCCATCTGGACCATCCTGTGCTAGGATTCCTTTGACTACAACATTGGGAACATAAGCTATTACATGATAATATAGGATGTAAACTCTGGAATCTTTGATAGCTTTAACTAGAGAAAAAGATTGCTTTTCCATTATATTGTACTTTAAAGGTGCATCCCTCAAGGCTTTGCTAAAGAAGGCAATAGGCTGTTCAAAACCCACATCATTCTTCTGCAATAGGACTGTAGCAATTGTGTGTTCTGAGGGAAAAGAAAATATAATTAAATCCCTATCAAACATTGGACTGATCAGAACTGGTGTTTGTGTTAAGGCTAGCTTAATATCTTCAAAAGACCTTTTAGCCTCAAGTGTCCATTTAATAGCCGAATCTTTCTTCAACATGTTATTTAATGATCTAATTAGTTCTACTAAGTTATAAATAAATCTTCTAAGAAAGTTTATTTTACCTAAAAATGCTTGTAGTTCTCTAATGCTCCTAGGATGTGGTATCTGTAAGATGGCTTCAATTCTTGCTGGATCTATCCGAATACCATCTTTAGAGATTATGTGGCCTAACATTTTCCAGTATTCCAACCCAAATAAATATTTTTTAGGATTCAAAGAAATTCCATACTTCCTACACTTGGTAAAGACCTGCCTTAGATGATCTAGGTGTTGTTCATCAAATTTAGAGAATACTGTGATATCATCTAAGCATATTACAAGGAAGTCATGGATTTCCTTAGCAAAAGCTATATCCATAGCTCTTTGAAAGGTGGCCCCTGTATTTTTTAGCCCAAAAGGCATCTTCACATACATGAATGTGCCCCATGGAGTAGTGAATGTAGTTTTTTTCTGGTCATCTGGGTGAACTAAAATCTGGTTGTAACCAAAAAACCCATCTAGTAATGAGATCCTGGTTGAACCCACTACCCTTTGTAATATGTGATCCATTTTGGCGAGAGGTTAGTTTTCCTTGAGTGAAACTTTATTGAGATTCCTAAGATCAACACACAGTCTAATCTCACCAGTTTTCTTTCTTGTGGGCACCAAATTAGAAACCCAATTAGAAAATATAATTGGTGCTATGATCTTGGCTTTGTACAATTCTTTTGATTTCCTTTTCAATAGAAGGCAATAGAATAGGATTAATCCTTCTGAGCTTCTGCCTAAAAGGTTTCTGGTTTTCTTTTAGGGGAATATTGTGTTGTATTATGCTGGTGTCATAGTACTTGAGGTCCTCATAACTCCAAGCAAAAACATCTTGGAATTCTTTTAGCAGTTCTATGTATTTCACTTTTTTAGTAGGAGGTAGAGACTTTGAAAGTTTTATCAATTTAGGATCTTCCTCAGAGCCTATGTTACACTCCTCTATGTCTGATTTTAAGGGTTCCATTTTCAGCTTTCTAGGGACATCATTTGAATCAAACAAGTCCTCTAAAGGAGTTAATCCTTTGGGAAAAAAATTGTCTTTGAGATTGATGATTTCAGAGTCTTTGTCAATTATCTCATCAATTTCAATTTTCTTTAGGTTTTGAATATCTGATTTTGTAAACTTTGTGGGATGGAATCTATCTATCTCTTCCTCTTCTAATTTGTTAATTTCTATTTTATCTGTAAAATCAAGATCTAATGTTATGTCAGTATCTATGTTGCTATTTACAAATTCTTCATCTAAAGTTAGAAAATTGTTTATTTGTTGGTCATTAGTGAATACTTGCCAGTTTTTCAAGTTGTCAGGGATAGCAGGTCTATGCCTAACCTCAACAGTGTACTGATGGTTAGGTTGAAATGGTAACTTACAAGTGTTGGAAAACATAGCTAAACTATGAGCTTGCATATTGTGTTTTCTTGGGATGACTGCAAGCTTAGTTTCTAAAAAAGTATTTAATATTTCTACAATTGTTCCTCTATAAAAGCCTAACCTAGGATCTCTATTCATATATACAACATTGATTTGTTTAATAAGCAACTCAGAATCTCCCATAATAGAAACTCTTATGGCTCCTAACCTTTTAACCAATTTGAGACCTAAAAGAAGTGCTTCATACTCAATCATGTTGTTTGTGCATTTGAAGTTTAGCCTATAAGAATGACCTTCGGAGTGATCATTCTCTAAATTGTAAATCCACACTCCTGCTCCCGCACCTAGTTTGTTTACTGACCCATCAAATTCAAGATGCCATAGTATTTCATGTTCATAATTCTTACTGTCTGGTGGAACAAAATCTTCTTTGATTAAGGTATCTTGATCATCTTTTTCTTTTGAAAGCTCTTGGATTTGGACAATTTGATTTTCTGTTGCAACTATAATTTCTTTTGTTTCTGAAGTAATGATGTTTGAAGTGTTTTCTTGGTTTGATTCAACATTGTACAGAATTAAAGAATCGTTGTCAGAATGCAAGGAATATATAGGAAAGTTTTGAGGCCTCTCCTGGCTACTCACTACATACTTCATCAAGGTCTCTTTGTACAGTTTTTTAGGATGTCCAAAGACTGATATTGTAGCATGTGACATGTCAAGTTGCAAAGATCCTTGTAGTTTGGACCCCCATGATCTAGATAACAACATGCCATATTTAGGTGGTATATCAGCAACAACTATGTCCATAAGAATGGTCTTAGCAGGGTATTGCACTAGGGAAACACACAGGTCTTTTATAAGTCGTAGGCACTTAACTTGGCTTAAATCAAATGAAAACAGGTCCTTATAAGGCCTAGTTATATCCAAGTTCAATTTCTCCATAACAAATTTAGGCATTAGATTGTGTGAAGCCCCGGAGTCTAGCATAGCATTGTGTAGGATTTTATCGTGAATGTTAAGGCTAATGTAAAAGAGTGGTATCCCTCCTTCCACTAGTTTTCCATTAACATCAGGATCAAAAATAAGCTCAGGTTGATCATCAAATAAGTTAACAGAGTCTTCATTTTCAACGAAGTTTAAATATTTTCTTATTTGAGATTTGTAAGTTTCATGTTTAATCAGTTCCATTAAAGGAACTGAGATTTTTAGTTTGGCCACCTCTACTCCCAAATTGAAAGGTAAAGGGGATTTTTCTGTTTGAGTGTTTGGAATTTTAACAACAAAGTTTGGAGTAGATTTCTCTTCTTTTTTAGTGTTTGGAGTCTTTTTTAGTGGATTTTCTAATAAAATTTCTGGAGTTTCTTCCACTGTCTCCTTGGAGGGGATTGAGGTGGATGGATGATTATCAATGAGTTGGTCATTGGTTACATCTACAATAGTGGGACTAGGAGGGTTCTGATTTGGTCTGGAGAGGATTGGGAGAGTTTTTGTAACTAGAACTACTTTAACTTTCTTAGGTTGATTTGGTACTACTTTCTTGTTTTGGTCAGGAGTATCAGTGTTCTTTTTACTCCTCAAATTTTACTATTTGTGCACTTTGAAGATAACAGAATCATACCCTTGCTTGTAATCGAATGATTCACCTGATTATATCTGCAATTACTGAAGCATGTGTAATTCTTGATCATCTTGAGTCAAAAATATAGTTTCCTCTTCATCTAATCCCATTAAGTTAATTTGCATGTCTTGTTCAGGTTCTTCTGAATGGGAAGTTTCAGTGTAGTTCTCTTGAAAAGGTGGCCTAATATTCTGATCATGTCCATTTTTTCCAGTGTTTTGATTTTGATTCTTTCTAAAGTTAGGATTTCTCACTGGAGGTGCCTGTTGATTATCCCAGTAAGGCTTTCTTTCAATTTTCTCCATCCTATCCATCAGTTTTTCCATTCCTTTGGCTAGGGCATCCATTTTAAGGTCAAAATGTGAGGCTTCTTCTTTCAAGGGTGCTCTTCTTTCATTCCTAACCTTAGCTCTTTTTGCTAGAAAATTAGCTTCTACACTAACTGGTACACTCTGCATATCTTCTAGAGTTAGAGGATTTCTCTCTCTAAGTTGGAATGCCATATCAGTGTCAAACCCGTCAGGAAACTTTATCAGAGCTAAGCTAGGTGGGGGTCTAAGGTCGATTGGTATTGCATTGTATATGTTGTTGAATCTAGTAGAGTAATCCTAGACCATTTCATTTGGTCCTCTCTTGATGTTTTCATATTATGAAAGGATTTGCAAAGGGTTCTTCTTCTTTTCCCATCTATTTAAAAATTGTTGGTAAAATACTTCTAAAGTGTTTATGCTGTTAGCAGGTAAAGATCTAAACTATGTTCTTACATTGCCAGCTAAAGTTTGGGCAAACAGTCTCATTTGGACACCTTCAATATCGATTTCATGTAATTCAAAATGATCTGTCATCTTTTTTGTGTGTTGTTTTGTTGTATAGGGTCTTATGCCATCAAATTGGACAATTTTTTTCTCGTAGCCTTGTGGCATGGCACCTAGTGGAGCAGGCAACACAAGAGGAGCATATCTGTTTGCCATGGCTCTAAGTTGGGTAGGACTAAGAAGGGGAGTTTGGGTACTAGACGATGATACAAGGGGTAATGTGGAACTGGGAGTAATAGGCATTTGATGGGTAATGAAAGGTTGGTGGGGAAGTGAAGGTATAAATGGAGGTGAGGAATGAACTTCAGAGATGGAAGGGAACAATGGTGAACTAAAGGAAGTTGAATCTATTTCAAAAAGCTCAAGGATGTTAACAATAGTAAGGAATGACTGAGGGGAATTTAGAATGTATTGATCAATTGACAAGTCTTCCCTTTGTATTTCAAGTTATGTTGTAAATTCTAGATCTAGAACTATGACATCAAGTGCACTCTAAGACATGGTTCTAAATAGGGAAAGGTCAAAAGCCTCGTCAAAGGGGAGGTCTTCTAAACACAACCACTCATCCGGGTAGGAATTTACTTCAATTGAAGGTGTAGGACTGACTGAGATTTCCTATCTTCTGGATATCCTTGAAATCAGATTAGGATTATTGAATACTTGGGGAGGGTTTGGATCATGATTGGCCCTAGTATAGTGATATCTCCTTGAAGCCATATTTCAAGCTTTCTCTAATTATTTATTTTTTGTGAGATTTTATAAATAACTTCTAATAAACCCTTCAAGAGGCTTGAAATAAAAATTTGAAATTTCTCAAAGGTTTATTAAGACTAAGCGTTTGTATCCCCAGTATGGTCACCATTGTGTTATCACTTAGAAGTCTTCCCTAGAAGTTGTCATAAGAAGGAATAATCTGAGGTAACCACAAACCTAATATTTTAGAGTCAGGTTCTAGCCAACCTAAATCAAGAGAGGGCTCTCTCTTTATAATTTAACTTTGTTTTGGGTGGGATTTTAGGCTAGTTCTCAGTGTTCATAACGTTTTGATTTTGGTTGGGTGGTGGAATTCTGGGAATAGATGGATAGAGCAAGGCCTTCAAGCCATTGGGCTATGGAGTCAATCAAAGGATGGCTTAAATGGATCAGATCAATCACTAAAGGGATGGTTCACAAGGTAGACTAGCAAAGCAAAAGGAAAATCTTCAAGTTAAAATGAATGAGGTAGTCCTAACCAGGGTGAAAGGGCAATGAAGAATCCTTAGACCGGGATCAAGATGAAGAGCAGGAAGTGATCATGAGAAAAGGGCAACTAAGAATCCTTTACTATAGACCAAGGGGGAAAACTACAGAAGTAATGGAGCAATTAAGAATTCCCAAACTAAGATAGTTTAGCAGAAAACATTAAGAATGTAAACAGTCAAGACAGAGATCATTCAAGCCAGTTCTGAAATATCATTCCTAGTTTAACATTCAGGTTTCATAGAGACACATATGATTATTTATAAACATGAAGGGAAATAGTAATAAACATGAGATAGAGAATACTTATTTTATTTCTGCTTTACACAAGAATCCTGTGAAATGTCTTTACTTTATTCCTTGATCTAGCAAGCCAATCTAGTCTTGATTACAATAGCTCCTTAACTTGAGAAGAAAATGTCTATAGAAATGTCTTTGAATTCACACTAAATACTTCGGAAGGTGAAATATGTACAGAATATCTTAAAACAATATGAGAATTAATATAGGAAATCAAAATATCTTCAAGCATGAAGATAGAGACAGATGGAAAACTACATCATGATATCCCTTTTATTGTGGTTGTGCTGGCTGTTGCAGTTGAACTTGAGCCCTTTTAAGCTGGACGATATGTGTACAATGGAATCATATTTTTCTTTAACCTTTGACTGATACTCTTTAACTTGTTACTCTTTGAACCTATTTATCTGTCCTTTCACCTGCCTTTGGATTTATTGTGGTAACTTGTAGTAAACCTGTCATTGTTACCCACCATTCATTTTTAGGCAATTTTACCTTGAGCATTCTTCTATATATCTCATCTTCCTCAGTGTATTTGGAAAAATTTGGCTTGATGACAAATAGATGCTTTACTTCGTGCTCTAGGAAGAATAGATTTTCTAAAGTATCATATAATACTTTCCCTGTTGGCAATGCTTTGACTCCTAAAGTGCTTGCCTATTCTCTGAACAATTTCTCTAGTCTGTCAATATAATCCACTTGAGTCATAAGTTTTTCATTGATTACCATGGGATTGGGAAGGCCTTTACTTATCAAAATTTGAAGCTTTGCCATGAATCGTCAATACCAACTTGTAAGTCATGGCACTTTTTCTCTAAGTTAAGCATAAGGTTTCTTTTAGAGAGAACCTTTTTTATTTTAAGGATGGTTTCTGTTTTGTCCTCCACACCAAGCTCATCTAGTTCATTCATGTCCTTGTTGTTCAAGAAATGGATGAGTTGATTGGCTTCTTCGGGCTGGTCTCCTAGGTCTTTCTTACTTGTTGTATTGCTTTGGTGGCCACTTTCACCAGTTCTTCTTGCTTGAATATTACTTGAATTGATGGCCAAATATCCTTGATAGTGTCAATGATATTGGTCCAGAGCATCTCCTTAATTTTCCCTAGTGGCTCTTGCAATGCTAAATCTTTTTCAAGGAAATTTATCCTGTCACCCATCCTTAGGGCTTTTTGTGCTTCTTCTTTCTATTATATTTGGGCAAGCTGACAGTCAGTTTCTAAACTTGTCACTTTCTCCTTAAGTCTCTTAAGTTTTGTCGCCTAGATGGACATTTCCTCCATGGCTTTCACTAACTCTGTTGTTTTCTCTGTTGAAGTACCTATAGTTGTAAACTCTGTTGTGATTGGAAGTGCTATAGTAGGTGGAGCTATTGGTGCTAAAGAGGCTGCCAATGTTGAGGGAACTGTAGTAGTGACTGTGGGAATAACAATCTGTGAAGTGGTGGCAAACTCACTATGTTTATACTGAATCAATGTGTCCAACTCTTTCTCAGTTTCTTTCAGTTGATCATTTAGCTTAAGGACCAAGTCCATAAGCTCTTCTTGTTCCTTCTGAGTCTCTAAGACTTCTGTTGTTTGTGGATGATGAAGATGTGGAATTTTGAGCTACTTTTTCAAAGCAACTATGTCATCATTCTTCTTTTTAATTAACCTTTCTGCAGCCTTCAGATCTTTGGGATCGTGTCCCAACTCTATAATTAAGTCCTCCAAGGACTTGATTCTTGTATCCTTGACCTATGAGGAGGCCTTTTCTAATTGAAGTTGTGCTGACATATTATTCAGCGAATTATGTAACTGGTGGGTTGCAATGGCTTTGCTTTTAAAGTGGAATATACTATCTCTCCTGTCTATTTATGCAATTCAATATGGTCAATAGGATGTATGTCCTTTGCCAACACTTCAAAATCTATCTTCTGGTAGTCAACTGCTAATCTGGGCTACTAAGTGGTGGGCTTCAGGAAAGTCATCTGCATTTTGCCTTCTTTCACATCAAAGGCTGACATAAGCCTTGTTTGGTTAGTGGGAGCCATTTTGAGGTACTGTGCATAGCTTTGGGCTTTTAACCTTTCATTTTTGGCCTTTATTTCCTTGTAATTTTCTTTGATATCCTGGTCTTGGTCAGCTGGAATCCTTCATGAGGACACTTCCACACTTGGTTGTTTTTCCAACATCTAAGCATGTGATGTGGAAGGTTCTTGTGTTCCTCCAGAGGGAGTAGCATGCTTGCTCCCTTCTCTTTCTGTGCTTGTGGTTCCAACTGTTTCTTCTATGAATTCTTGTTCAGAGAAAGGATTTAACCTTTGCCTTTCTACATATGTTTGTGAAATGGCTCTGCCTGAAGGAGTGGCCTCCTCCTTGTATCTTTTGAGGTGTCTCTCCTCATTAAGAGGAGTCTGCACGATAAGGGGAGTACTCATGATAGGCTCTGGTAGTCTTGTTTGAGTCAATTCTTCTGATAAATTTGGTTGTTCTGATTCTTCCTGCACCTAGGGTCTTTCTTCTGCTTGTTGTTCATTGTGTGCCTGTGATTCCCATTGGGCTTGGGATTCTTCTGGTACTTGTATGAAATAATCTTCATAAAGTCTCTTCTTTAGATCAATTAATGCATTTTCAACAACAACTTCAGTGTTGTCTCTGTCTACTAGAGTATTCTCCACCCATTCCATTCTCTTTGCATATTTTTCTATCTCAGGGATTCTGTGGTGGATATAGGGAGACAACTTGTTTTTCTGTCTTCTATTGTAGATGAAATCAAAGGGTCATATCTCCATATGAAGCTTTGTTTCAGTTTGAGTCTCTGAAGGATTTCTTCTGCTTCTCTTCCAGCTTCTCGACTATTGCACACAAAGGGGTCTAGTTGATCTTTGATTCTAAGTTGAGCCTTCTTTTTGGATTTCACAAAATGTACCTCATCTGAGTTGATTATCTGTCTGTAGTACTCCAAAGCAAATAACCTCATTGTGAGGTATCTTGGTAACTTGTATGGTGCTAACTCACAGCCATAGATCCTAATTTCAGTGTGATTTTGGTACAAGTACTAATCTCCCACTTCGTGTTGTTTTGAAAGTTATAGGACCCTCCTGATATCTAAACTGATCCTTCGAGGAGGACTTTCTAGCAGCATGGTTACTACAGGATATACAAAAATATCTATGAAGTCTATGTATGGATATGTGTTATAGCTCCAAATCTCACTCTTGATGTTTTTGATGCTGCACTCATGGCCTAGGGCAACCCCTCCTTCTAGACCTCGTCCAAATACTTAAAAAACAGTGTTTTACTCCCTATATGCAACATTGCCTTGAGCTAAATGCGTGTGTATGTGGGTCTGTGTATACCCAACCCGCGTATATGTCTTAAAACACTTAAAAAAATTAAATCTCCTTAATTTCGGGCGAAGATCATGGGTTTTACTTGTTGATTACCTATTAGTGCCCGTGGCCCAACTGTTCCCAACGAATTCCAAACTAAAAAACTACTTTGGGAGAAGTATAAAAAGGCTTCAATGGGAAGGCCTAAGGAGGAGAGAAGAGAGTGAAAATCACTCTGCTGAGATTAACCCTAACTAGGTCTGAAGATCCTTGTGCTTATAGAACTTCTCCCATTACAGGAAACCTTTATTTCCTTGAGTTACGATGTCTTTCCATTAGCTGAGATATCCCTGAGTGAGTTATAGAAGGAGCTTGTTGAAGGCTTGAGATTGGATGAATCCGAAGGACGGTTCTAGTTGGAGCCTGGGTAAGGAAGACTCAGGTGAAATCATTCCTTTCTATACTTTAGTTATCTATAATAAAAGAAACACTTGTCTTCTTCCTGATATTAATATTCTTCATGCTTATGATATCAATGTTATGATTTACATATGAATGGTTTTTTTAATTGTATAACTAACTACCTTTCAATATGCAATGAAGTTGATCTCTTTATGAAGTTTGGTCAATATACTGTTGTGATTTCTTGAATTGATTTTTTGCAGGTTGAAGGATCAAAAGGAACTCCAAGAGGTTTTGGACCTTGGTTGGATCTACCCAAACGAAGGACCCCCAGGTGCACCTCTCTTCGTGTAGTTTGTTTATATTAGTATCATGGCTGTGTGGAATGCTTGTTTTTCTTTGTAGATAAACCCCGATCTGCTAGGGTATTGACCCAAGACCCTAGGGGACTTTGTCCCTCAACAGAATTGGCGACTCTGCTGGGGACAATAGTATTGTTGTTCCTAGTTTGGGTTTATTCAAGCCAATCAGGGTTTAGTTTTTTATTTGCTTGCTGTGATTGTGTAGTCTGTTCCTGTAGGAACTTGAACTGCAAGTTTGATTAGTTTCTTCATACCTTTTTTTGTTTTTTCTTGTGATCTGTTATATACGCTATTTTTCCTGTTTACAGAAGCGTATATATGTAAATCTCCTCAAGTGAACCTGCGTATACGCATGTTTCCTTGGGCTAAATAGCATATACATGTAGCTATGCATTAACATAGTCGTGTATACCCTATAATTTTCATGATTTTTCAAATATTTTTGTTTCTAAAGATCTGTCTGCTGGTCTAAGTCTTTCCTGAACAGTTACTTTTCTGTGTCAGTCTTTATTTTTACAGCAAGTTCATGATTTCAAATGCTCTCCGGCTATGGAAAGTGTTGGTCTTGTTTTGTTTTGTTGTAAGCATCATCATTTTTGTTTACACACACAAGATTTCTTTTTGGGAATCTTGGCTGTTCTGGTCTTCCAGGGTAGAAAGATCGGTCTCAGTCTTTGTGGAAAATCTTGTTTTGGTGATCTTTTTGTTTGCACGTCAAAACTGCATTTTTGTGGCCATTTACTTTTCTTGCTTTTGGAAGTTGTTGTCTAATGATTTTGAGAGTTGTCTTTCTTGATCTTTTGATCGTTGTCATCAAGCTCTTTTGGGCTGCTTTTGATTGTTAAGAGCATCTTGAAACACACTTTTTGTTGAGTTTTCATCCATTTTGTGTTGTTAACTTGCAAAGTGTTTTGTTGCCTATTATTCGATCATAAAGTTTCAGTCTTAGTTGGAGCACTTTTGAAAAGTCATTTTTGTTTTTGCTTTTGAAGAAAACTTCTTGAAAACTTGGTTTTTTCTTTCTTTGGCGTTGTTTTTATTTAGTTTCCTTTTTTTGAGTGAAAGTGCATCTTTGTTTGTCTTGAAATTCGCTTTTAATGTTTGGATGAAAATGAGCATTAGCAACTTATATTCTATCTAAACATCTTAAGTGGCAAATTATAATTGACAAACAAGTTACTTTCATTCTTTGATTTAGAGTAGTCTTAAGTTTTGCCTTAGCATGTACTCATTGCATTAGGATAAATTTGTGCATCTTTTAGGGCATCCATAGTTTTGTTAATTTTTATGAGTGTGAAGCTTGAGTAAAAGAAAAGAAAAGAGAAATTTATTGCTTTCTTAAACGTTCCTCAGAACCTAGTAGAAATTTCTTTCATCGAAGAACAAAACGAGTGCATTTGCATATAGTTTGGTTTTTATTAATTTCTTTTGCATCAAAATACCACAAGTTTCACTTCCGCTTGTCCTTTGACTTAAGGAACAACCCATTTAAAAACAAGCGCTAATTAAAATACACTAGAACTTTTTTATAATTGTCAATTTAGACACACCAAGTTTTAGGATATTTTAGGGTCTTGGATTAGGTGTGTGGAGAGAAAACTCTCCAAGTCCATTTTAAACTATCAAACATAGGAGTTTGAATAGTGAGTGCAAATCCAATAGTGTTAGGAAGACCAGGAAAGCTCTGGATCTGGGAGTTAAGCACGAGGGTTTTTGAAGATAAGGAAGAGAGATACCCCCTCTCCTACTTGTCGGATCTTACCTCGCGATTATTCCCCCTAGCTTCTGACACGAGTTGGTAACCTTAGTTGCTTCTCCTAGGGATCTACATAGTTGGCTCTGGAGGGGAATCCCATGGCACCTGAGGTCAATGTTGTATCACTCTCAACGGTACTACTGGAGGGCACCCTTGTGAAGCTTAGGGGCTTGCATCGGCGCAGGCTATTGTTAGGAGGTCAACGTAACTTCCTCTGTTACCTTCGTTGGTAGGACTGGGCCGTCATTATCCCAGACTATCTTCGGAAGGCCCCTTACTTCACTTTCTTGTATTTTGGTGTCCGGTCCTCATCACCCGGTATGGAAATACTTGAAAGTTGTTTAACTGGCTAACATCTTTTAGGGACTTTTTAGTGTGTGCTCTGTGCTCTTAGTTGGCCTAGCTTTCATTTTTTCTTGAGTCTTTAATTAGATCTTAATAAAAAAATTCAAAGTGGCTGGCCGATCGCCTAGACGGTCTCGAAGACTTCGTGGTCTTTCACCGCCAAGTTTAGAGCTTTCTCCTAGAAGGCGTAGAGGTAATACTGCCAGTAGGTTTCATCCCATGGCAGCTGACGCATTGGGAATTGATCCTCCCCTCGGGGGCATTATTGTTTAGGATAGGCTTGGTACTTCCGCAGAACTAGAGAGGAGCACTCCAGTTCTTTCTCGAGTTATCTTTCAATCGGAAGATAACATAGAGGTAGAATAACTCCCAGAGTCGTTAGCGGCTCCAAATTCTCCTCTACCTTCTAACCATCCAGACGTATTACAATACGTTGGGACTCTGACACATAGAACATCAAGTCCAGGTCATATTACACACTTACCATCGATGACCACTACTAGAAGCATGGCTTCTACCACAAGTGCTACAACCATGCAGACTCCAACATCAATACAAGAGGAGGAACTATTTCCATCCCCTCTGCATCTTTATTTGGGTCTTTTGCTAGCACATCCGTAGCTGGGTTTACCTCCATTCCTTCTATGAGTGGAAATTCCCAAGCCAACGCTTTTAGTTCTGGATTCTTCCTGTTTGGCACCCATTCACAGGGTATTCCGTCAGTTCCATTCAGTGCCTCCACATCCATGATGGGTGGGTCAGCTTCATTTCAGGGATTTCCTTTTGGAAGTGGTCATATACCACATTCCAACCCGACGATAGGATCTATGCCTTTTTCTTCTGCAGGACAAGGCAGCAATCCCTTTCAAGGTTGGACTAACCCTGCAGTTAGTGGCATGGGAACTGGGAATCTATTTTTCAGCCAACAAGGGAATAAGCCATACTCCACAGTTAGCTTGTTTCGAATTATTCCTCCCTTAGCATCTACTTGGAATCCTTATTAGGGGTTATCAACTCCTTATAATCCTTTAGGAGGGAGCTTCACTAGTTATGGAGGTTCTTTTATTGGAGTTGGTCAAACTCCGAGTTTTGCTAAATCACAAGGTCCACCTTTTGGTTCAGCTGGTTCTGTTGGTTACTTCAAGCAGCCTGGTGCCTTCCAAAATCCATGCCCATCTTTTCAAAACTTTGGGAGCTCCACCCAGTCTAGGTGGAATCCCCAAGGTCCTCCTAGGCTTCTTTTTTTGGCAATGTTGAATTTGGTATATCTCACGAAATTAACAAATGATCCAATCAAATAGAATCTGGCTTGGCCTTCGGTCCCAACCAAACTCCCGTTAGACATTCTAAAGTTCAAGGGGAAGGGCGGTGAGGACCCGAGTGACCATGTAACCACATTCCATTGTGGTGCTCACCAAACTCCCTTATTGATGACTCAGTTAGGTTGAGACTTTTTCAACGCACCTTGACTGGCAATGTGGCCAAGTGGTATATAGAGTTCCCAGGGGGTAGCTTTACATCTTTCACCAATTTGGCTAATATTTTCCTAAATCATTTCCAGTTGCCCGTCCGTTATGATGCCGGAACTGAACTTCTGGCCAATTTTCGTCAGGACACGACAACTCACATTTTTTATCATATTTAGGAATGGAGATAGAGAAAGAGGCTCATTAAAGCTGGAATTCCTTTGGAATACTGTCTTGAATGGTTTTTGAAATCTTTACAACCTGAAATCTCTAAGGATGTCTCTCTATCCAAATTCTATTCTGAGGAGCAAGCTATTTTTAGAGCCCAACAGTTAGAATTGATTTACTCTCAGTCTAGGATTCTACAAAAAAATTTGCCCGATGCTCCAAGCACTAAGGTTGATCTAGCAAAATAGAAGCTAGGTCCCCATGCGGATGGTATCAGGTCACACCGTCTAACATTTCATCTTCTCAACCCTCTTCATTTAATGCCCTCCAATCCTCCAATCCAAAAGGAAATCAAAATTCCAATTGGAAAAAGAAAGGACAAGGTAAGAAAAAGAGTCAATATGGGAAGACTGATGCAAATAAACTCGGCAATAATGCTGGTGGTGGTGGAAATGAGTCTAGAAAGAAAGTCAAGTTTCCATGCAACCTATGCAGTGGATACCATTTAACTCATCTCTGCCTAAAGATTCAAAATGCTCAGCGCTCGTTAGGGCAGCAAGGGACTTCTAGCTCTCAAGCTATGTTAACCAACCCTTCTCCCCAAGGGCATCAGATGCTTGCTAGCGTGAGTTCAAATCCTGGTACCTTCGCAGGGAGCAACTAGGAAGGGGAGAAATCATAAAATGTTTTCATGATGGGTTCCCACGCTAATGTGGCCACACCGTCAAGTGATTATGGTGAAGGCAAAACATCCAAGGATAAAATAGTTCCCAAAACTACCAACCCACTTCATATTGAGTGACCCTTTGTCGAGACTATACCTAGGATACCAAAAGGTTCCGCTAAATGCGTGACTATCAACCCTAATCTTAGGGCAGCCCAGAATTACTCCATTGTTGAGGATCTGGCATAGAGTCCATGTGCTATGTTTGCTTTAGAGGTGCTCCAGTCGTGTCCTACTCAAAGAAGTGCCTTGCTGTCGGCAATGGGGGTAGGGGATCCAAATAATTCTTTAGCTCTCACTTTTGATATGCATAATGTCAAAAAGAGACTTCCTCAGCATATGGCTTTCCAGATAAAATCTACCTACCGGAAAACTAATATTTTTCAGATGGTTATAGATGAGGGAGCTTCCACATGTGTCATGTCCATGTCATGTTGGAATGCCATTGGATTGCCTTCGGTTGTTCTTTCACCTACCCTCTTGACAATGTTTGATGGTCATTCTCATAGGCCATACGAGATTATCCCGGCCTTTCCTATATGTGTTGGAGGGAAGGTTGTTAATATTGAAGTAGAGGTCATCGATGCTAACTTAGATTACAATCTCCTCTTAGGAAGGAACTGGATATAGGAAATGGATGTTGTTATTTCGACCCTGTTTCGTGTCATTTTCTTTCCTCATGAGGGGAAAATTGTTAAGGTTGATCAATTGGATTATTCTCCAGTTGATCCTCGAGCAACTTCAAACTCTACTGTTCCCTTAGTGGATAACCCCCATCTGCCTACTGAGAATCTAAGAGTCGGGATGTACTCTTCCTTGATGGGTATGTTTGATCTTCCCCCTCCTACAACTAGAATAGATATAATTTCATCCTCCAAGGACCCTTTATGGAAAGATTTTGTTCAAGCTCATTATTTTTTGGATCCTAGAGCCTTATCTTCATCTGTGACCACATCAGATGACGGCAAGGTGGGTGGGATAGGATCTCTTATGTCTGCAACAGAGCCTAGATGTGAATCTATCAGTAACTTTGCAGATGACCATCCTACTCCTTCCCCAGAGAAAGAGTTAGATGGTGATGTGGCTCATATTCGGACCCTTGATTCCACTTCTGCGTTGGATTGCTTGGCTATTGTTTTTCCATCAGATGAAGTGATATTCAAAGCAATGACAGTTGTAGATCAACCTTTGGAAGATTTACATCATCGTTTATATTTCTGTCCTCCTTTGCATGAAATCGAATCCAGGTCCTCCAATCTGACTAGCGATGTTTGTACGGTTCCTTTGGCTCCAACACAGTTATCCGCCGAAGGAAATATATTGATTGGTTCGATAATTGTACCGATAAACATCCCTAGGAGCAAGCTGGTGGAGCCCCCTGATCGGCTCTACCTTAAGAAGTACTTTGCTTAGCAGTTAGGCAATGGCTTATTTGTACATTTTATATGTTTGTACATATCTCATCGGGATTTTTTGATATTGACACTTTTGGTCTGTTGTGGTAGGTGTTGATGGATGACTTGGTCTATTTTGGATTCACCGATGGTGCTAGTCGACACACTCAGAACCTTGCTTCCGAAGCTTGGGTAATCTACTACCCAACTGGTCAGTTGATGGTGTGAATGGGAGTATGTATTGGTCTTGCTTCAAATAATATGGCTGAGTATACTGTCGTCATTAATTTACTATCCAAAACAATTTCTTATGAAATCGATTCGTTGGTAGTCAATCTTGATTCACAATTGATAGTGTCACAATTGAATAAAATTTATCGGGTAAGGGATCCATGTTTATATCGCCAGTATTTAAGGGTGAGGTTGTTGCAAAGATCATTTACTTACAATAATTATTTACACATTCTAAGATCTCATAATTGGTTAGCTAATTCTATCACTAATCAAGCATTAGACTGGCACATCATTCATTCATCACAATAAAATCAAGCATCAAAAAGTCGAACAGTATATATATATCACAAAATATCTCGAGTGTACATAAGTGTGTCTAGAATAATATACAAAAATTGGGACTCAAATGCCCATAATCATGTCTAGTACATCTAATGCCCCGACTTAGGATGAGTGGCTAAGTATGCCACCACTACTTTGGCCACATGCCTAAGAGTGCGAACCTAGTCTCGTGGCATGCCAACCACATGATGCTGCATGTCTATAGGGAGATCCTCTACAGCCTCCATCGGTATTCGGTGAGTTAGTCTCACCAAGTGCCACTGAACTGTGTGTAGAAGTCACTCTGTGTCCACAGCTGCCTCTTCGGCTCCTCGGCCACGACGTCCATGCCGTGGGAACCCATCTGGTTGTACTGGCCTAATATCTGGAACATGATCATCATATTAGTCATTTGAATCTGATCAAAAATATTTTTCAAAATTCATTGTTATATTTGAAAAATCATAAAAAATCATAAACATCATAAAATCAAAAAACATTTGTTACCTATATTGCCCCATGCTGTGGTTGGTGGTAAAGCTAGATCAGGTCTCCTCGGAAGTCCAACCTAACATAGGGGTAGTCATCTACGACAATGATCTGCTGCTCCCACCAGGAGAAGAAGTCATCGTTGAAAGTAGTCCGTGGAACGTCTCCACCTCCTAGTCATTTCATCAAGTCAGCCCACCTACCCATTCGTGGATCTCGTGGGGTGCTGATCGAAACTGATACTCTAGGACAGAGTGCTGGGACCCTCTCAAAGAAGAAAGAGCACAAAATAGTTCCATACCCGAAGTTTTTGGTCTGCCCCTTCTTGATAGAAGTCAGCTGGCTCTTCAAGTTGGCGAGAAAAGGAGTACACCAATTGAATATGGTGGTGAGACAGTCTACCGCCAAGCTCATGGCTAGCCGTGAAGCCTGGTGTAAGGAATCTAATTATTCACTCTGGCTATAGTGAACAGGATGATCCTCAGTGATAAACTCTCCACATGATTGATTGGAATTTGACTTCCAACCTTTTCTGGATGACCTGGCAATATATATGCACATAGTCCTCGATAGAGAGACTGCCTCATGATCTGCCCGTGGAATGTACTACCTCTCCCCTTCGGGAAAGGCGTGTGATGAAATAAATATCCTCAACCTCTATCTTGAGTGGCATTTGATCAATCATAATCAAGTCATCCTCGATGTTCCAGTAGTGAATGAGCATTTCAAGCAGGCGAGTGTTTGCTTTCATATTTGGCATATTAAAGAAATTTAGCAAACCGCATCCTCTTAAGGCATCCAGGGCATTAGGATCGTTCATAACCTCATCATCCACTAAGGCATGCTCTCTTTCTCTCCAAGTGACTGGCATCCTGAAGAGAAAACAAATTTTAACCGTTAGATTTTTTGTTTTGAAGTTTTCACGAAGTATACGCGAGCCCGTTTCATACACAGTCGTGTCTAGGGCCTGCGTATACGCGGGTTGCACATAGCCAACCCGTGTATACGCTGCGACAAATTTTTTGACAATAATTCAATGGTGAAACTTGAATTAAAAATTCTAAAACCAATCATAATTGAATGCAAGATAAGTTTAAGGGTTACCTGGTGATTTTGGGAATATTTGAATGGTCGAATTTGGCGAATGGCAATGCTTGCTCCTTTTGCTTCACTCCTTTGCTCTCAAATCAAAATCGTAATAATGGTGAGTTGAAAAACTATTTTATAACCTTTGAAAATGGTAAATTTTTTCAAAACTTGATTTTGTTTTGTCTCATGTAATTTTTAACTTGGGAGCTTGGAATGTCGAGGATAGTTTGATTTTCAGGACATTTTGGATGCTTTTTTGACAGTTTTGAGACAACTCCATCACTGCTGACCCGTCATGGCAGGTATCATTTTCTCACTGGCATATAGGTTAGGGAAACCATTTTTCCATTGAATTATGCATACTAGCCTCCATTTGTCAATACACTTGCCATAAGGTCGATCCCATCATGTTATGGTTCGTAAACCATCTTCACTCGCCGATTTTTAAATCATGACATGATGGTAGAGCCATCCTTTTCATGGGCATCGTAGTTAGCACCTCACTGACATTTGTTGCCCATGCTACTTTAATATGAGTAGGCTCAGGAGTCCTCTGTAGTTATGCGATGAAGACTCATTCCTCTTTGCTTCTTCGCTTCGTTCTGGCCCTATACCCTAGAGGCTCCTTTGTGTTGAGTTGTACTACTGCATTGCATTTTGACCATTTTCACTTTTTGGCCTTGAGCTGGCTTCACTTGGACTCGTGTTTAAGCCAAATTTTGACCATGATGATTGCAAAATCAAACTTGCATTCCTTGACTTTTGCAACTTGACACACCTTGACCCATGGAAGGAACACACCTTTGAGTGTCTTTGACCAGTTTTCATCTCCCTGTATTGAGCATAGGATTGTTCCAATCCCAGGAACTAGATCATCTGTTTCACTGACACTCGTTCTTTCCACTGTACTATAGCATTCTTTTATTATTTTTCCAGCTTAAAGAAAAAGACAAAAAAATTATATATTCCAAAAAAGAGCAGGAACATGACAATATTTCCACTTATTATTGGCAGCTACAATCAGTCGTGTCGCCCTTGAACAAAGCACTCAAAACAAAGTCTCCTCCATTTGGGCAGGATTTAGTTTGACTTAGGTACGCCTTAACCTTGTTATTGAGTTAGTTCTCCCCCGATTGGTTATCTCTTCCAACCATATGGAGGGTTCATTCATGCCTCCTACATGACGAACTTATACAGAGTCATCATATCCTGCCACATAGTCACATTGAGTCGTGCCTTTGTTCAAGGGAAGTTAGCCTAAGTCGGCCTCTCTGTAGTGTCTCTTGACTCATTTTTCAGTTGGCCATCCCTGGTTGTCAGTGTCTTGTCTATCATCACATCAGTCATATTGGTCCTTTACTCGTGCTGGTTTGAGAAGGTCCCCATTGACTTCTTGCTAGCAGGTCTTGTCCTTATCGACGATGACATTTCTCTGAGGACAGGCCTAGGGCTGCACCCTAGCCCTATTTTCATTATTGATAGGTCACCTTCTACTCAGCATTGATCAGTATCATGGGTCTTTGACTGAGTGGTTTCCCTTGTGTTCAACATCAGCTTACACTATCACACATTGGGATTCGTGCAATACCTTGGTTTCCATTTGACCCTATTGGTGGATACCTCTCCTCTGCGTTAGCTTTCATTACTGGTTGGTTAGAAGGTTTCTGTTGTGTGCTATCCACATCTTGTGTACGTCAAAAACGTGCTTCAGTCAGGTTACTACATCTTTTTCGTCCAATTCCTTCCACATTATTGGCCTATGAGTTACACTCGTGCTAGATTGATGAAGGATGCCTTAATGCATTCCTTCTAGTGGATCTTTCCCTATCAACTATGACTCATTGCTCTGGGGCAAAGATCTAGAGTCCATTTGGCAGTACCTTGGGGTTTGCAGTCATTAGTGGAAAATCCTTTTCTATCGACAATGGGAAACCATCATTGTCTCCTGATTGATAGATTCTTACAGGTGTTCGATTTCAGCTCATCTATTCACACTTGTTAGATTGTACTGGGTACCTTGATGCTCATTATCATTATCGGTGAGCAGTCTCACATTTGTTAACGGTATACATCAATGACCAGTAATAAAATGATTTCTCACATGGTCAACTTCAGATCATTTATTCCCATGGTGTAGAAATGTACCACGACGGTCGGTGAAGACCTCAGGTTGCATCAGCATTCATTGGTTCACTTGACAGTTGCTCTTGTTGCTGCTAGTTGATACCACTCCACCTTATATGTTGCAGTCATTCATGGCGACATTCTATATGCTGGCACCTAAGTTTGCAGTGTAGTACCATCTTACTCCATCATGTTCATTTGGTACTTTTGGGATCAGTATTTGATATTAGTGATCTGCTTCATCCTTCAACATCATTGACATTCTTATATGTGATATTCAGACATGTACTTGTTCGATCGTGATTAGATGATCCATTATATATTTTCCTCTCTTCTGTACTTGTATACTGAGTGGATCCACTTGTACTTGATATGCAGAGATGCTTTACTTTCTCTAGGCATGGGTATGCCTGCCTCAGATAGTGTTTCTTTCTGATCTCCTTTTGTGGCTTGGCAGGCTGAACTCTGGTGAAGTCCTTCTCAGTTTTTGACAGGTTTCCTTTCCATGCACTTACTTAATACATTTCGGCCATCATGTACCCCTTCTGACCTCATATATTAGGGGGCATCTGTTATAGCTCTAAATCTCACTCTTGATGTTTGTGATGCTGCACTTATGGCCTAGGGCAACCCCAACTTCCAACCTGATCCAAATACTTAAAAATAGTGTTTTACTCCCTATACGTGACATTTCCCTAAACTAAACACATATGTATGTGGGTCTGTATATACCCAACCCGCGTATATGTCTTAAAACACTTAAAAAAACTTAAATCTCCTTAATTTCGGGTGGAGATCACAGGTTTTACATGTTGATTACCTATTAGTGCCCATGGCCCAACTGTTCCCAACAAATTCCCAACTAAAAAACTACTTTGGGAGAAGTATAAAAAGGCTTCAATGGGAAGGCCTAAGGAGGAGAGAAGAGAGAGAAAAATCACTCTGTTGAGATTATCCCTGACCAGGTCTGAAGATCCTTGTGCTTCCAGCACTTCCCCTATTACAGGAAACCTTTGTTTCCTTGAGTTATGATGTCTTTCCATTATTTGAGATATCCTTGAGTGAGTTATGGAAGGAGCTTGTTGAAGGTTTGAGATTGGATGAATCTGGAGGACGGTTCCGCTTGGAGCTTGTGAAAGGAAGACTCAGGTGAAATCATTCTTTTTTGTACATTAGTTATCTATAATAAAAAAACACTTGTCTTGTTCCTAATATTAATATTCTTCATGCTTATGATATCAATGTTATGATTTACATATGAATGGTTGTTTTAATTGTATAACTAACTACCTTTCAATATGCAATGAATTTGATTTCTTTATGATGCTTGGTCAATATACTGTTGTGCTTTCTTGAATTGATTGTTTTGCAGGTTAAAGGATCGAAAGGAACTCCAAGATGGTTTGGACCCTGGTCGGATCTACCCAAATGAAAGACCCCCATGTGCACCTCTCTTCGTGTGGTTTGTTTATATTAGCATCATGGTTGTGTGGAATGCTTTCTTTTCTTTGTAGATAACCCCCGATTTGCTAGGGTATTGACCCAAGACCCTAGGGGACTTTGTCCCTCAATAATATGGTGATTCATATTTGTGGTTCAAAGGAATCCAAAAGACTACTGACCTAGGGTTGCCTCTAGTATCAAGCTTTTGAAGAGTAAATGGGAATTTATCAGCTTGATAGTATAAGAAAAGCAGCTACAAAACTGAGGAGTACTTAAATACTCTTTCATTGATCATTTTCAAGAATTGATCATGCATTTTATCTACTATGTACTTGGTATAATCATACATGACAACAAGGGGTTGTCCTGTGGTAAAAATGGACATGAAGGCTAGAATGATTTCATCAACATACTCACTTGTAGTATGACCTAAGACACTAGATCATTGACACAATGTCCTGGACAAGTTTAGAAAATATGGTCCACATGTATGGGGGAGGATCCTTTGGAATATGTTTCTCTTCCACAATAAAGGTTTGGAATACTTTAGCAAGTCTGGTAGTGGTAAGATTGGAAAATTGGTCTAGCAGGTCTCCAATGGAAATAGGGGTTGGATTTGTTCTGGTTGTAATTGAAGCATTTCATTGTTGGATTCAGCAGTGATGGTAAAAAGTACATCCTGGTTTGGAGACATCACTACTCTTTGACTGGGGCTATAATTGGTATGGCAATAATGAACAATTTCAGGGAAGATATGCACCTCTAGGAACTGGTACTTGGGAAAATTGGATTCCCAAAGCCCAATTTGGTCAGTTTGTTTTAGGTATTGGTCCCTGTATCGGTAGTATAGTTTGATAGGGGATTCACGGAACAGTGTCCTTGATTTGGAAATCTTTATCTGCCAAAGGGAGATGGTCTAAATCTAGATGTGGAGTGGTAATTGGACAAACATCCATTGCAACTGGAGTGGCCATTCTTAGCTCTTGTGGATTTGAGAATGGGGAAAGGGTTTTAAGTCAAATTGGGGAAATTCGGTTCAATTACAGAGTAGTTTGGGGTTTTTGTGGAGTTCTTTTACTAAACTACTTAATAACTCTGAGAAATTGGGTAATTGGTTCAAAAATGAGACAAGGTTTATGGTGTATTTGGATAAATACCTAGAAATTTTGGCTCTGACGGGTCAACGAGTGATTGTGCATGGTTGTAGGTGGTTTGTTTGAACTGGAGGGTTGACTGGAGTTCAGTGGCTTCTACAGGTCAACAGTTGGATGTGGGTTGGCAGTTGCATGTAATCTATCACTTGCATGGAGGTATGAGCATATTTTTCATGATAAAACCAAAAACTAAAGAGCTTTTTAGTTATATTTGCAAAGTCAACTGTTTGGCAGGCACATGGGGAAAAAGGTACATTTGGCTTTTAGCAGGAGATGGGATGTTTTGTCATCTAGTGCAAGGCAGTAAGTGGGTTTAATCACACCACTTTTGGGGCTAGAGTGGTTTCGGGGGGAGGTCACCCAATGCCATTCATCGGGTGCCACATAGCATTAGGGACCAAAAGAAAACGGTCCATATCAGGCGGGTAAAGGTCGAGCTTCGGAGGCCGCCCAATATGATCATCCACCATTGGATTAACAGGGGGCCGATCATATGGTGATTGGGGTGGGATTATGGCGTGAATATAATGGAGGGGCCCGACAAAGGTTTAAGATTGGCGGGTTAGATTAAATGATGGATTAAGGCAGGTTAAGGGCGTCGGGGGTAATTTCATTGGTGGAGGTCGATTATTAATTAACTGCAAATCGGTTAATTAATTTGTTTATCGGGTTGGGGTCTATTATAAATTTATTATTTAAAACTTCTTTGGGGCAGGGTATTAATATAAGGATTTATTTATAACATATATGGGGAAGGGTTTATTGCTTTTTTTTGGGATTTTATACATATAAAGTTAAAAGTTAATATGAAATGAAAAAAGTGCTAAAGTGTAATGTATTCATTCATTTATACTTAGGCTTAAAGTATTTTTGGGTTTTTTAGAGAAAATGGGTCTTTTCATGGGGGATGATCACTTTTCCTAAGATAATAAGGTTTTATCTTTAGAAAAAGGGGTTTATTAGGGGAAAGTGACTTTTCCTTAGGAAAATGATGTTTTTTTCTTAGGAAAAGGGATTTGTTTGGGATTATGAGTGAATTGAAGGGGGCGAATGTTCATGAGGGGACTTTTAGGACTTAAGACCTATAAATCATTGGGCCGAGGGTCCGGTCCCTCCAGAAGTTAGAGAAATGCTCTAAGCCCCTTTGACTTAAGATTTTGGGTACTTGAGATTTTTTAAGGTAATTAGTTAAGTGAAAGGTGTAATGAGTGAGGGAAGATAATAAATTTTACATTGTGGACTTGATGCATGCCCAATTTTCATCCATACTTAGAACTTAGATGATGAAGGTGATAAATATGATTTTATCTAACAATCATCACAATTCTGCAACCTTTCTTCTACTTACACACCTACTCATCTTACCATTTTTACTTCTCTTTATTAGGGTGCACTTAAGCTGGCAAACACTTATCAAAACATTTTATTTTCTTTTACAATAGTAATCTAACTAAGTCTAACCTTATTACATCCAAGGACTCAGATTAAACAGTTGAGCTCCTTTTATTCACTCTACCTAATCTAATTATCTGTCAAGATTACACTGTTTGGTAATATTTTATTCTCTATCTATAAGTATAAAATTGAAAGCATGAAACAATCAAGTTTAAACATTTTGACTATCATGGATTGTGGCAAAGGTAACATGCTACACACAATCATTTATTCTGTATCAAAAGTAACTGGGAGTAGCATTTTGACTCGCTCACTTTCATGGCCTTTTATTTTCTTGGGGTTCATATTTTCATCTTTTTTGACCTCTTTTATTCTTTTTGTCCTTTGATTTTTCTTTTAGGACATACCCTCTTTACATTTTTTAATTTTTTGAATATGGAAAACATTTGCAAAAAAGCAAAGGTATGTACATATTAGAGGTTTAATCTCAGCCTTTCAAAAATTATGACTCCTATTGGTATAGGAACCTAACATGTTGTTGTTCAAAACTAAAACTGTGGATTCAAGAAAATTGCATACAAAGTAGTGAATTGTTTACAGGAGAACAACAAGTATGGGGGACAACTCTATTCGCAGCGAGTCCACAATATTGCAACTAACAGAAGAGGCTTGAGCAACTCGCAGACAGGATGTGCTTGCACGGCTTCTACCTTTTGCGTCACTTTGAGCATCAGCCAAGGAAAATTTTAAGAATGGAAAATTTTCTTGAAGTTTAAAAACATTGGCGAATCTCACTAATCCCTAATATGCAAACTATAAATTTTTTAATGATATATTTGCAAAATTATTCAAATTTATAATGATTTTATATATAGTCTCTATATAATGTTGGCGATTTTTAAGATAAAATAATTTTATATTCTAAAATTTGGGCGAATCATCTTTTATAAAAATTGGAAATTGGCGAATCATTTTTTGGAAAAATCATGGAAAATTAGCCCACTGGGCGAACATTAGCCCCTAAAATTTTCCATGGCATCAGCTCAGCCTCCATCAACTTCAACAAATACTATTGGCATTATGATGTATGTATTGTACTTGATGGCAACCCACTCATAGGAGAACAACTCTATTGTATATGGTAAATAGAAAAATCTACAGAAGAGATATCAGATGTGATAGAATGCATGACCATGGTTCACAGTACTACAGGTTAACAACACAGAGTTACAGATCATACTACACAAAATGAAGAAAGAGAGGTATATGCAAGTTCACCATTGACCAAGCCACGTATACACATGGGTTCACTGTATACAAGTCGTGTATACGTACACATGCACTTTCACAAAAGGAAAAGCGCATATAACTTGGAAAACTAAAATGTTTGGTCCGAAGTATTTTGATCCATGGTATTGGTCCAAGTTATTGGGTCTAAGGTATTGACCCCAGGTATTTGGTCCAAGGTATTGGTCCTAAGAGGTTTTGGTCCATGGTATTGAGAAAGGCCTAAAACTATAAAAGGAGGAGAAGATCATTAGGCCATGTATGCCAGTATCGAATATCTGATATAGTGTGAGATCTAATATGCAGGTTATTGGCTTATGGTGTCGTGCTTGATCTAATCCGAGGAAGAACCTTAGTGTTTGATGAAGGATAAGATCTAATGATGTATCAGGATCTTAAGGCTTGAAGTGAATTATCTTTATGGGTTTTAATCATGTATCTGAATAACTGGCGCATGTTGTAGCTTGTAAATATGATGATCTGGGTATGATTTAAGTTTGGAATAGTTGTTATGTTTAAATCATCTTTTACAAATCTGTACGTAGGTTCACTTCAGAAAAGTAGCGTATACACGCTAGTTTTGCATATCAAAACATCGTATACATCATAAATTTGATTTGCAGATCTGTACACTGGTTCGCTTTGAGGAAAGTGCATATACCTTATAAAATATGTTTTAGTTGCTTCTGTTTGTTGTTGCAATGTTCTGGGTTATTACTTCGATTCTGATCACTGTATTCTGGTGATAACATTCTGAATGATCAGATTGATGGAGTGATTGATTGATTCAGTTGTGGTTGGTTCAAAAGGAGATTGGTTGATGCAGATATATTTGATGATTGAATGATGTTGCTGATGGATCTAGTCTAAAAATTTATGAAACGTGGTCCTTGGAAGAAAAGAGAATGTTGTAGCCTTCTGTAGGCTGACACCTACATACTAGTAAACATATCAGCTAGTACAAGAGCTAGGGGTTTGTAGCTCCCTTCCAGTAGAAGCTGGAGAACGAGAGAAGGTTGTAGCCTTCTGCAGGTAGAAACTTGCATACTGGTATAAGACTGCACCAGTACAAAAATTGTAAACATAATTCTCTTATTATTAAAAGAAGATAGAGATGATTGCAGTAGGTGGTTTTCACCCACATTCGGTTTCCACCTTATATCTTGGTGTTCATGTTTGTTTCTTATGTGTGATGATCTATTCTATTTTTACTACACATGGTTACTGTTTATATGGTTCTGATGCACTGATTAAAGATCAATATATGATGAATTAACCGAATCATAAGTTTGCTGGATATACGCTAGTTGCACTAAGCACAGTTGTGTGTACACGCGAGTTCCCTTAACTGAAGTAGCATATATGAATCTGATGATGGAAATAAAAAATTATTAGTTTGATAATACTGATTCACCCCTGCTCTCAGTATTATTTCCAACAATTGGTATTGGAGCAGGTCCTTCAGAAGAAGCTTGATGGCTTGAAGGAAGATCTATCATCATGAGTAATCAAGAAAGCGGTGGATCCATCAGACCACCAGTCTTTGATGAGAGAAACTTTGTTTATTGGAAGGTAAGAACCACAACCTATCTTCAATCTCTTGGTACAGATGTCTAGGAAATTGTGGAAGTAGTATATACATTTCCATCAGCAATTCCTACAGATGCAATAGGTAAAAAACAATATGAAACCAATGCCAAGGCTATTAATACATTATTGGGAAGTCTATCACAATCAGATTTTGTCAAAGTTATGCAGCTCAAATTAGCCAAAGAAATATGGGACAAAATCATTCTAAGTAACGAAGGAGACTCTTAGGTAAAACGTGCTAAACTGCAAACTCTCAGAATTCAATATGAAACTCTCAAGATGCACAATGATGAAAGTGTAGCTAGTTACTTCTTACGTATAGATGAGATTGTTAATTGCATGAAGAATCTGGGTGAAGAGATAAAGGAAGTTACCTTAGTTGAAAAAGTTTTAAGATCCTTATCTGCTAAATTTGAATCAAAAGTATCTGCATAGAAGAAAAGCAGGATCTACAGACTATTACTATGACACAGCTTCACGGAACCTTAACTTCCTTTGAGATGAGAAAAGGAGGTCCATCAGATATGAGAGAAGCCACATTGAAAGCTTCAGCAAAAAGAAAATAAAAATTCAATGAATTATGACATATTTCAAAAGAAGAAGAGGAAGTGAACTTTGTCAAGAATCTTCGACGGGGTTTTGGTAGATTCAAAGGTAAACTACCTTTCAAATGTTTTTCTTGTGGTAGAGTCAGTCATTATGCTGCCAAATGTCCTCATAAAGATAAATATGATAAAGGGAAGGAAACTGCAAAATCGAATAGAAAACAAAGTGTAAGTAAAAAGAGCTACTATACTTATGAAGATAGTGATAGTTTATCAAATAGTGATGAAGATGAAAATAGTAATGACTATAGAATTCTGATGGCTTATGCAGATGATGATTTTTTGGATGCTTTAGATGAAGATGACCTTTATGAAGAAATCTCTAAACTCAAAATCTTTTTATAAGAAAAGAATATGATTATAGATACCTTGACATACCAACTTCCTGAAAGAGAAAAACACAATGAAAAGCTAGAATGTTAAATTGTGGGTCTAAGAAAGGATCTTGAGAAAACAAAAGCTCTCAATCTCAGATTTGCTAAAGGATCAAAAAACTTAAATGAAATTATCAAAGTGCAGTGCTCTCCTCTGATAAAGACAGGTCTTGGATATACTGAAGAAACATCTCAATCACAGAAGCCATCAACCTCCACTAAAAGCTATCTTGATGCAACAAAGAGCAGCGAATAGTTCGACAATCGTCAGCAAAGGCATAAAGAAAATCACCAGGTGAATCAGGCTCAATTTACTTCAAGGATGAATAGAAGCCACAATCAACCTCAAGTAAATCATACTCAATCTGCTTTAAAGAATATCAATAGAAACTACAATCAACAGGTCAGTAGGAGGAACCTCAACTACAATCAGCAGGTTAGTAGATTTGATAATCGTAGGAACTTATTTAATGGTCAATATTTCTCATGTCATAATTTTGGAAACAAAGCTGCTCAATGTGTTGCTTACAAAACTATCATGACTAGAGAAGCACGAAATCAAAGGAATGTGACAGGGATCAAGAAAAGTTCCTATAACAACGTTTATCTTCTCAAAAATGAAATAGAATGCTCAATCTGTAACAACTTTGGCCATGAAGAATCTGAATGCAGAAGTAAATTTCGGCAAATACCTCAAAAGGAGAAAACTCCATTAAATCCCAAAATATGGAGAAAGAAAGAATTGCAAACAGAAAGATGTGGTATAGCCTTGTATGCAGAAGGACAAGAAAACAAGTAGTACATCAACAATGGATGCTCAAAACACATGACAAGTGACAAAGAAAAACTACACTCATATAATGCCTTAGAAAAGGAAAAGAGTGTCTCATTTGGAAATGACACTCTTGTTGTCATAAAAGGTAAAGGCTCTATTTTCTTGAAAGAAAAAGTTAAAGATGGAAATGTTATGTATGTTGATGGCTTAAAGCATAATCTATTGAGTTTGAGTCAAATGTGTGATCAAGGAAATGAAGAAGTGTTTTGATCAAATGGTTGTGTTGTTCATGAGCTTGATATAGAAGAAACTGTGATCAAAGGGACAAGAACTCCAAACAACCTATACATACTCAAGGGAGGACAACAACAGTGCTATCTAAGCAAAAATGATGAAAACTGGCTATGGCACAGAATATTGGGACATCTAAGATTTTCTCAAATAAGAAAAGCATGCAGATTCCAATTTGTTCATGATCTTCCAAATATCAACATTCCTGAAAATACTATATGAAAATCATGTCAATTTAGTAAGCAAACTAGATCTCAATTCATCGAAAAGGAAGGGTCAGCTAGTAAGCCTCTTGAACTTGTTCATACTGATCTATGTGGTCCATCAAGGAAAAAAGTCACCTCATGGAGAAGAATACTTTATATTGTTCATTGATGATTTTTCCAGAATGTGTTGGATAGGTCTTCTAAAGCATAAAGATGAAGAATTTGAAAAGTTCTAAGTCTTCAAAGTTTTGGTTGAAAATGAATCAGATCGCAAAATAAAATGCCTCAGATCTGATCAAGGAGGGAAATTTAGCTTAGATGAATTCTTTGACTTTTGTGAACAACATGGAATAAAAAGGCAGTTCTCCACCACAAGGACTCCTTAACAAAATGGAATGGTAGAAAGGATGAATAGAACTGTTCAACAAATGGCTTGTGCTATGCTAGATGAATCCGGAACTCCTGCAACCTTACGGGATGAAGCTGCATTCGCCGCCGTCACTATTCTCAACCAAGAAAATGTTTGGGTAAACACCACTCAGACTCCACATGAACTTTGGTATGGTAAGACTCCTACTATAAGATACTTCAAAGTTTTTGGAAGCAAATGTTACATCAAAAGGACTGATGAAAAACTTGGTAAGTTTGAACCCAAAGCAAATGAAGGTATTCTTCTTGGCTATTCTTCCCAAAGTAAAGGATATAAATGTTATAATAAATGGCTTGGGAAAATTACTGAAAGTATTGATGTTGTGGTTGATGAAGCATGCAAAATTCCAAAACAGATAAAAATCGAAGATTGTGGAAATGAAGAAGATGAGGATCATTTTCCCACATCAAATCACATTGATTCTAAAGAAGAAACCAATGAAGCACCAGAAGAAGAGATAATGATAGAAGAAAATACTCCTTCCAGGTATGTCCAGAAAAATCATCCAAAAGCTCAAATTTTAGGAGAAAAAGGGGCAGGTGTGCAGACTAGAAGAACCATTGCTGAAGCTTCAAGCTATCTAGCATTACTATCTTCCACTGAACCTCAAAATGTAAATGAATTATGCAGACATGAATGTTGGGTCAAGGCCATGAATGAAGAACTTGAGCAAATTGAAAAGAATAATACCTGGGAATTACTTCCTAGACCTCATGATAAGAATATCATAGGAACTAAATGGATATTCAAAAAAAAACTGAACAAAAATGGAGAAATTATTAGAAACAAGGCTAGACATGTTTGTAAAAGATATGCTCAACAATAAGGTATAGATTTTGAAGAAAATTTTGCACTTGTTGCTAGACTTGAAGCCATCAGAATGTTTCTTGCTCTTTCTAGTTTTCAGAAATTCAAAGTATACCAAATGGATGTAAAATCTGCCTTTCTTAATGGAGACTTAGAAGAAGAAGTCTATATTGAACAACTAGAAGGATTCATTCTTGGAAGTAATGCAAAACGTGTATGCAAACTCAGAAAAGCTCTCTATGATCTAAAACAGGCTCCAAGGGCATGGTATTACCGTCTTGACAAATATCTCCACCAACAAGGTTTTCCAAAGGGGTCAGCAGATAGCAATCTATATAAAAATATGTACACTAATAAATTGCTAATAATTGTTGTATATGTTGATGATATCATTTTTGGTAGCAATGAAGAATCCACGAGTCAGAATTTTTCTTCAGTAATGGAAGAAGAATTTGAAATGTCCTTGCTTGGTGAGCTTACCTACTTTCTTGGTCTACAAGTGCAGCAAAATAAAGATGGTATTTTTCTCTCACAAACCAAATATCTCAAATAGATCTTGAAAAAGTTCGGCATGGAAGATTCTAAACCAGTATGTACTCCAATGGTAATAGGATGTAGTCTCAGCTCAAATGATGAATCAACAGAAGTACATCAACCAACTTACAAATCCATGATTGGCAGTCTGATTTATCTAACAGGTACCCAACCGAACATCGTGCATGTAGTGGGAATAGTTGGAAGATTCCAAGAAAATCCAAAGGAATCACATCTTCAGGCAGTCAAAAGAAATTTCAAATATCTTCAAGGAACATAGAACTTCAGCTTATGATATCCTAGAGATACAGATCTTACACTTCATGCATATATAGATGCAGATTGGGCAGGAAGGGTTGCTGACAAAAAAAGCACTAGTTGTGGTGCATTCTATATGGGTTCCAGGTTGGTGTCTTGGTTCAGCAAGAAACAAAGTTCAATTTCATTATCTATAGTTGAAGCAGAATACATGGCGGTTGCATCTTGCTGTACACAATTACTTTGGATGATGCAAACCTTGCAAGATATTCTAATCACATGTACTCCACCCATCTCCATTCTATGTGATAATACAAGTGCCATCAGTACTTCAAAGAATCCAATCACGCACTCCAAGACCAAACACATACCCATCAAATATCATTTCCTACGTGAACAAGTGCTTGAACAAAAGGTCGAATTGGAGTATGTTCCCTCCAAAGAACAGGTTGTTGATATATTCACTAAACCACTGCCTAGAGAGGCATTTGAATATCTCAGACAAAACATGGGAGTAGTTTTTGCATCATCTTGTTGTTAAATCAGAGAAAGGTGGTTATACGCAAGTTTCATGAAGTGTAGTCGTGTACATATGCGAGTTCTGTGGACACGGTCGCGTATATGTTGGTTTGAAGAAAAATAGTGGGCCAGACTCAAGAAAAAGGGGTTCTGATACAGTTCTATCAATTATCTGCTCTATTTGATGATGATTTCAATTTGCTGATATATTGGTCCTCATAGTGTTGTTGATCACTTGATGTATATATGATTGATGATGATGCTTTGATATTTCTTATTGACATGTGAAATGATTAGATTTGACAGTGAACAGGTGGAACAAGTTCAGGGGGAGAACATGGTTGATGATATTTTGGGAACTATTGATGGACATATATAGGTTGTTGGTCTGGATGTTGTTGACAAATGCTGCTGATGATAGTTGTTGATGACTATCATGGTCTTGTTTAAGACATTTGGTCTCTGTTATATATGTCATGTATATCTTTCAATATAACGGTCATGAAAATACCTAATTTCTAACCCCACTATGCATGGGATGAATGATGTAATGTTTCTTATTTTTAACTTGTATAAACAATTGATATATCCCCACTTGGTTGGGTGGATGAGTCAAATTTGGTATATCCCCACTTGGTTGGGAGATGGATGCATGTATGAGTCATTGGTGATAGGAAGGTCATTTGAGATGTATGTATAGAGTCATGTTCTTCTTTAAAACATCTTTTTGTAGACTTTGCTTATGCTCAAGGGGAGCATGGACTCGATCATCGAAGCTCAATCAGCACTTCAGCATATCAAAGAATTTAGCATGCACTTAGGGGTAGCATGATCCTTTGCGCTTGATGTCAAAGGGGGAGAGTGATGTGATCGTTGCCATAAAGTCCAAAGGGGGAGATTGCTGGCATTATGATGTATGTATTGTACTTGATGGCAACCCACTCATAGCAGAACAACTCTCTTGTATATGGTAACTAGATGAATCTACAGAGAGATATCAGATGTGATAAAATGCATGACCATGGATCACAGTACTGTAGGTTAACAGCACAGAGTTACAGATCAGACTACACAGAATGAAGAAAGAGAGGTATACGCAGGTTCACCATTGACCAAGTCACATATACACATGGGTTCACTATATACAAGTCTCATTTATGTACACATGCACTTTCACAAAAGAAAAAGAAGGTATACCTTGGAAAACTAAAATGTTTGGTCTGAAGTATTTTGATCCATGGTATTGGTCCAAGGTATTGGGTCCGAGGTATTGACCCCAGGTATTTGGTCCTAAGAGGTTTTGGTCCATGGTATTGAAAAAGGCCTAAAACTATAAAAGGAGGAGAGGATCATTAGGCCATGTGTGCAAGTATCGAATATCTGATATAGTGTGAGATCTAATATGCAGGTTATTGGCTTATGGTGTCGTGCTTGATTTGAACCGAGGAAAAACCTTAGCGCTTGATGAAGGATAAGATCTAATGATGTATCAGGATCTTAAGGCTTGAAGTGAATTATATTTATGGGGTTTGATCATGCATCTGAATAACTGGTGCATGTTGTAGTCTATAAATATGATGATCTGGGTATGATTGAATTCTGGAATAGTTGTTATGTTTAAATCATATTTTACAAATCTGTACGCAGGTTCACTTCAAAAAAGCAGCGTATACATCATAAATTTGATTTGTAGATCTGTACACTGGTTTGCTTTGAGGAAAGCGCATATGCACACAGGTTCGACACATGGAAGTAGCATAAACATTATAAAATATGTTTTAGTTTCTTTTGTTTGTTGTTGTAGTATTCTGGGTTATTGCTTGGGTTTTGGTTACTATATTCTGGTGACAACATTCTGAATGATCAGATTGATGAAGTGATTGATTGATTTGGTTGTGGTTGGTTCAAAAGGAGATTGGTTGATGCAGATATATTTGATGATTGAATGATGTTGCTAATGGATCTAGTCTAAAAATTTATGAAACGTGGTCCCTGGAAGAAAAGAGAAGGTTGTAGCCTTCTGTAGGCCGGCACCTACGTACTAGTAAACATATCAACTAGTACAAGAGCTAGGGGGTTGTAGCTCCCTTCCAGTAGAAGCTGGAGAACGTGAGAAGGTTGTAGCCTTCTGCAGGTAGAAGCCCGCGTACTAGTATAAGAATGCACTAGTACAAAAATTGTAAACAGAATTCTCTTATTATTAAAAGAAGATAGAGACGATTACAGTAGGTGCTTTTCACGCACATTGGGTTTCCACCTTATATCTTCGTGTTCATGTGTGTTTCTTATGTGTGATGATTTGTTCTATTTTTACTGCACCTGGTTACTGTTTATATGGTTCTGATACACTGATTAAAGATCAATATATGATGAATTAACTAAATCATAAGTTTGTTGGATATACGCTAGTTTCACTAAGCACAGTTGCGTGTACACGTGATTTCCCTTAACTGAAGTAGCGTATATGAATCTGATTATGGAAATAAAAAATTATTAGTTTGATAATACTAATTCACGCACCCTCTCAGTATTATTTCCAACAAATACCACTCCATACATGTCATTCCACATTATTCCGGAGGTAAAACTTGAGGTAAAATAGCATAAGTTTCTGATTTATTAAAAGTTTAGGAGAATTTCATGAAAATCGATTGAGAATTATTTATCATCATTCATTCCACATATTTACCACTTCCCACTTTTCAAAGACATAGAAATTTTAGTTTGGGGGAGTGTTACTTTCATTCATTTATTTATTATGATCATGCCATCATCCATCTATCTCCTTATTCATTCTAAAAACCTCTCTTATTCCATGTTGTTTTACACCAAGCATAGATTTCAACCACAATTGTAGCAACCACCTCAATTTGTTTTACACTCATTTGTTCCATCAATTTCATGAGTTGGGATGAACATTTTTGTATCATAGCTTGGTTAATACAGAGGCTTTGGGTTGCATGAGGACATGTAACGTATTGAGTTTGGGGGTGTGTTGGGCCACTAATTTGTCATGATTAATATCACTTTTTAATGTCTATTTCATCAATTTCTACCATTCTTTATCACGTTATTTATCATAATTTATCATATAATTCCATTTTATAATTATTTATGCTCTTATGGATAAATACTACTGTTCTCTTTTATTTTAAAAAAATGATGATTATTATGCATGATTTTACTAATGATGGTTTATTAATGGATTTTTTGTAACATCACTCACGATTTTAGCCTCCAAGATCTTTTCTAGATTTCAAATTTGATTTCCAACTCATAATTAAATATTCCAACTCAGAAATTCACTGGAATAAGAAGTGATAGTTTTGCATTAGATGTTTCAGAAAAATGAAGAAGAATATAGAAAATCTAAAACATGGATTTTGTCCAGAACGGACCGAATTAGCTTTTAAACTAAGCAGTTTTCCAAAATTCGGTTTGTATTAATAGAAACAAAAGGTTCTTTGAAGATGATTTTCTTAGATTTGTTGTTGTGGCCGTTTTCCAAAGTCTTCCAATTGCAATACCAGATTCGACTTGTTCCAACTAAATCATGATGGAAAGATATTTCAGATCTGATATTGTTTATTAATATTATGTAATCAATGCAAAATTGTAATGAAAATCATTTTGTAATCAACTTTGTTGTAGCTTCCCTTTGCTCTTTGTGTATTTGAATGAAAGCAGAGATCAAATAGAGGGGATAATAGGAGGAGAATTAGAGGGTAATTGGGAGATAATTAGGTGATAGGAGATGGACAATTGTTAGATAAGATGTAAGAGAAGAGATAAGAGATGAGAGATGAGAGGATGAATAATTGTTGAATTTGAGGCAAAGCTAAGAGCTTCATTATGCTGTAATTATTTCTCTTATATCTTTTAATGAAGGAAGTTATCCATTGAGTTCTACATCCATTATTTGTAATCTGATCTGAGTTACTTCTCAAGATGAAACTGAGTCTTGGATAGTTGGGCCCACTACCTTGGATGAGGTGCTGCCTTGAACATCTACAATAGTTTAGTTGTGTGCTTGTTTCTTTGAATTTCAATCATTATTCTTTGAAGTAAATTTCCTTTCTTTTAACTAATTTGTTGTTTGCTGCATTTTCCAGATTTCTTATTTCATCCAATTACTAGATTTGATTTGATTTGTTATTCTAGATTAGCATTTGAATTATGTTGAGTGCAATAGATTAAATTTCCAATTCAGAAAGGTTTGATTTAATTTAGCAATGATTCAAGTTGTGTGATTAGCATAATTTCTTTTCCTATCATTTACTTTCTTCTTTTTAATTTTAGTTTTATTATTCAAGTCTTACATTTTATTTCTTGTTAAATGAGCTTGATAGTATAGAACACAATCATATAGAACCAGTGTTACCTATTGGTATTGTTATGCATATATTTTTCCAATTTCCTTGAAATAAAAATACACTCCTCGTGTTGATAATTAATGTCTAGGTGATTATTTGTTTTATTTATGTATTACGCAATTAATTTTACCCAATATCTCCCATCACTATGACAAGCTTTAACCAGGGAAAAACTCAAAAGAGACCATGCAAATATTGAAGCCTTGACCAAGAAAGAGGAGAAAATGAGGTTAGACATTCCTGTCGAGGCATCACTCCATGCCTCAAACACATGATCATTTGTCATCCCACCAATTTTGACAATTTTTTAAGCAAATTTTGTAACTTGTGAATTATTGTGTTTTTTTAGGCATTTTTAGCACACTCAAAAGGTTAAACGCATGACACCTAGGTTCTTGCAATCTTTTTTTGGGAATCTAATGAGAAAAAGGTCAGCATATTTGGATTCAAAGTGATGAGGACATTCACCTTGTGCATTTGCTAATAATTTGGAGGCAAACTGGTCAAAGAAAAAGGTCAAAAACCACCAACAAACCACCTTTCTATCTCTTTTTTGGCCTGGGCGCTGCACGTTTAGAAGTCTTGGGAGATTGAGTTTTTGATAGGGAAAATGAGCTCCAAATTGAAAACTGAAGGCATATCTGGAAAGTAGAATGAAGGGATTTCCAACAAGCTATCTTGGCGGAAATTTGGACACCGGGAAGGTACCCAAAAGTAGCCCTGAACTTGGAGGGTGTGTTTCACAAAGAGAGGGATCATTTGATAGTCTTCTCCAATTTTCATTGTTTCTCTCCAAATTAATTTTCACCTATGGGAAATTGATGTTTTACTGATGTAATTGATAAGGATGATGTAATTATTATGTTTTTTACTATTATCTAGGGTAAATACATTGGTTAAGTGGCCTACATGACTTGTAATGAAACATTTTGCTGAAGTTAGGGATAAGTCATTGTTTTGGGAAGTTTTAGTGTCTACGGATAAACACTTAAACCCCTAGACTAGTAGCTAAGTCTAGAACAATAGTGCAAAGCATTCTCTACTTTTTCTATGATCAGCAGATTAAATAAGAGGTAAAGAAGCCTACCTATAGCTTTCACTTACTCCTTATCTCCCTTGACCAATTTTGTTGCTCCTCTCCGTACTTAATCCGCTCGAAGAGTACCTGCACACAAACAAAAGACAAAAACAAATCAAAGCATATGATAATGATCTATTGATTAAACATAGCATGGAATCAAGTACATGATACACATATGGAAGCATCAATGAATAACACAAGCATATGGAAAAAGATTTGAACACTTTAATAGTAAAAGGAAGAGTTACAACCCAATTTGCTTGATTCAACATCACTCCTCCAGTTCAATCCCATCCTCTCCTCATAACAAGCAAGACATTTTGACATCATTACAATACTTGAAATCAACTCAAGTCTCATACTAATAGCATCTCCCTATAATTCAATGATTTCCAACCCCTAATCACTTAGATGAGTGGTCTTTTTATAGGTGAATGAAGAAAGTTATGCCTTAAATGGTGATAATGAATGCCCTTCCAAACATAAAATTTAGTTCCATGGAGGAAGGGATAAAGGGATTGTGATGCGGCCCAGCCTCTCCAGGCCGCTCCCACCAGGATCTCCATTCTCTCTATCTCAAAAGTTATCATTCGGCGTTTATTGTTTTGGTACAGAGTTACCATAGAGAGCTTTTTCCCACGCTATATTTTCCCTGCGCAATTAGTTTCTATATATATATGTGACAGGCATATATATATTTTATGAACAGTTCCATAAACCCCGCAAGCAACCGCATACAACAATCAGAATTGCCTCTCTATAACAGTCCACACAGCAAGCATATAATTGATGCATTTTCAAAGGTTATTAACATCCGCATACACTATACCAACTTACGCAAACTACAGGTAGTTCTCGTCCTTAAATTGTGAAGGTCGATGGTGCTACCATGTACACAGGCGCAGCTTCTTCAAGAATCAATTGCCACATATATTCGCACCTCCGCTTCCGATCCTCGTCCCTGTGGCGCTATGATTCGACTGCCAGATAGGCATCGCAACAATCTATAGTAACTGGAAAGATATGCATGTTAATGAACCTGTCATCAATTAAATGTACAGCTGAAATTCTTATCCACCCGGTCCTCAATACACTATTACCCTTACAACGGCGCTTCAATTATAACATTATGCGGTTAATACCAACAGCAACCCAGCTTTAGAGGCATACAACGCCAGCAATTTCAAACATATACCGTCCAACAGATATGGACAGCGCCAATACATACGAACAGTTCCAAGCGTAAGAGGATTAGTCTATGCATGTAAAAACTCACCCGGTATCTGCAGAGGAGTCTAATATTTATCACCGGAAGGTATGCATCAACAGTCAATACATATATCAACTGCGCACTAGAAACACCAATCGGCTTCCGCTTCCGCTTAGAGCTCTCACTCTCAAACTAATACGCTGACTGTATATTTCTGTCGGTGTATATTCATTTGTAACATTTCCCATCAAAATGACACGACTGTTATATTCCGACTATTCGTTCCTCCTCAGGTATCCGGATGCCAGGTCGCCTGCTCCAAAGTTTCAACCACGCTGATCCTTCTCGGACAATAAGGTTTCAACCTCAAATGTGCCAATACGTCTAGAATAAACCTCTGCAATTACATGGATAGAAACTGCAATTTATAACATTAGTCGGATCTCTTCCTTACAATCGGTGAACGCATGAACATATAACTACAGTTACATTATTCGCTTCCACTCAACACAGTTCCGCCGATGAAGATACAACTCGGACAGTCACGATTGTAAATAGAGCGCATGCACGACACCGCCTCAGCAATCAAACATACATACACAGCGTTTAGAATACGCTGTCCGCCCACAGTCAATACAGAGTCAAATTTATATCAAAGGAAATTCAAAAGACGCCATATCTCAGAATTCACTAACCACAATCATGTCCATGCAAATCATACTTATATTCACATAAAACAAATATTCACAAGAGGTTTACATTCATGGCCAGATTTACAGATCTATGGCCCTTTTACAAACTGCCCGAAGGCTGAGAACACTTCTTTACTTCTCACACTCACTCCTCACCTCTTTTCCATGCCTTTGAGGCTTATCAATTAATACAAATTGAATTGAACCAATTTAGGTTCAAATCCCTTTAATCACTCAACAAAGTCCTCAAATATCTCAACACCCCTACAATCTAGATTTTATCCCTGAAATCTTGCAACTAAATCTAATTTAAATAGATTTTAGGTGTGGACTCAACTAAGTCCCGTACATAGCATTTCCACTTCCTAGAATTTCTATCTAACTCTATTTTCTCTCATATTCCTTTTAATAAAAAGAATATTTACAAAATCCTCACTTTCTCCTATTTTATTAAAAATAACAAATTAATTAATAAAATAATAAAAATGTCACACCCCCCTTTTATCACATATTTACAAATGAAAAATGTCCTTGATGCTCCTGCATCAGACACCCAACGTTAAAATTAATCATGATCGCCTGATCATGTGTTCGGATCTGTGTATGCATGGATCCCATATCTTGTGCTGCAACTTTCCACTTGCCACTGCTTCTTTTTGATGTTCTTCTCCAGGTTTCCACACTTTATGTTGCATTGCTCCACTGGCTGTGCTCTCACAATCTTTTACTGTCTTTCTTTTGCTGCTCCTCCTTTGTTTTACTGCTGCTGGCCTCTTCCGGGATTCTTTCATCATCATCCGCCTCATCAGTTCAATTTCCAACTCTTTTGTCAGCACCTCAGTATGCTGATTTGTATTCACCATGAGACTGTCAACTAGTCTCTCCTTCTTACCATCATCTGCTCCATAACTATCATTCATGAGAACTTTCCTGCCTTGCTTCCTCAGCAAATTATCCTGCACATAAGTCCTTTGTCTCTCCAACTCTCTTCTCTGGAGATCTAGTTTCCTATACAATTCAACAACTTCATTAGAAGTAGAACTTGGAAACTTCACACGATTTTCCATACCTTCACCAATGCTTGACCAATCATCAGCTGGTCCTTCTCTTTCTGCATCAACATCCTGATTAGACTCCTTCGTCTTCATCTCCTTCTGAGATCTTGCTATCTCAACATCGATCTGAACAGCCTTCAGATTCAATTTTTCTTGAACAAACTCTAAAGCTTGCTCATCTCCTTGTACTGTACCTGCAAACATACACAACTCATTAGTTTTTAAATCACAAGACTTTTCAGTCTTGACTGCTTCCTCCAATTCCATCTCTGGCTCAAGAACTCTAAGTTCCCTTTTCAACAAGGCAATCACAATTTGCCTCAACCTCCTCTGCAATTGTTTCCAAACCACTCTCTTTCCCTTCAGTGGAAAGATCCAACCTCTATTCTGATTTTCCTGCTCTTGCAGCCACTCGTCTAGTACCTGCAATTGTACCTTCATTACTGCAATCTCTCTCTCTCTGACCTCATCACTCATCCTACCGCTGTGGCATTCCTCTGAACCTCTTCCCTGATCCTCCATGATCATTTCCTTCATGAGTTTCTCACTCACCATGAGTTGTACTAGCCTCTACGACAACAATCTCTTCTGCTCTCACTTACCTCACCAAGCTCTCCTCACTCAGTCTTTTGGTAAGTACTTGGTTCACTGCCTCTGGAACCTTTCGAGCACTCTCTCTGCTCTCTTCAGGCTATCTCTTCAACTCACCTTCTTCTTCCTTATTCAGCCTTTAGCTGAATGCCAGGTTCACTGCCATCATCTTCTCTGCAACCATAAACTTCATTTACAAATTTCAAATCAGGAAAATCATTTCACCTCTTAAGATCTTGCATGATCTTTTCCTCCCTGCCATTCTGTTCACTTGCAATTGTGTATGCTGCATATCAGATTTAAAACTCTGATCTTCATTCATTCATCAATAGTCAAAATACATTTCAGTTTTCACCAAAACTTTCTGTTTTCATTCAGAGGAAAAAAAACAAATATCTTCAACAGAGCAACCTGGCTCTGATACCAAAAATGATGCGGCCCAGCCTCTCCAGGCCACTCCCACCAGGATCTCCATTCTCTCTATCTCAAAAGTTATCATTCGGCGTTTATTCTTCTGGTACAGAGTTACCATAGAGAGCTTTTTCCCACGCTATATTTTCCCTGTGCAATTAGTTTCTATATATATATGTGACAGGCATATATATATTTTATGAACGGTTCCATAAACCCCGTAAGCAACTGCATACAACAATCAGAATTGCCTCTCTATAACAGTCCACACAGCAAGCATATAATTGATGCATTTTCAAAGGTTATTAACATCTGCATACACTATACCAACTTACGCAAACTACAGGTAGTTCTCGTCCTTAAATTGTGAAGGTCGATGGCGCTACCATGTACACAAGTGCAGCTTCTTCAAGAATCAATTGCCACATATATTCGCACCTCCACTTCCGATCCTCGTCCCTGTGGCGCTATGATTCGACTGTCAGATAGGCATCGCAACAATCTATAGTAACTGGAAAGATATGCATGTTAATGAACCTGTCATCAATTAAATGTACAGCTGAAATTCTTATCCACCCGGTCCTCAATACGCCATTACCCTTACAACGGCGCTTCAATTATAACATTATGCGGTTAATACCAACAGCAACCCAGCTTTAGAGGCATACAACGCCAGCAATTTCAAACATATACCGTCCAACAGATATGGATAGCGCCAATACATACGAACAGTTCCAAGCGTAAGAGGATTAGTCTATGCATGTAAAAACTCACCCGGTATCTGCAGAGGAGTCTAATATTTATCACCGGAAGGTATGCATCAACAGTCAATACATATATCAACTGCGCACTAAAAACACCAATCGGCTTCCGCTTCCGCTTAGAGCTCTCACTCTCAAACTAATACGCTGACTGTATATTTCTGTTGGTGTATATTCATTTGTAACATTTCCCATCAAAATGACACGACTGTTATATTCTGACTATTCGTTCCTCCTCAGGTATCTGGATGCCAGGTCGCCTGCTCCAAAGTTTCAACCACGCTGATCCTTCTCGGACAATAAGGTTTCAACCTCAAATGTGCTAATACGTCTAGAATAAACCTCTGCAATTACATGGATAGAAACTGCAATTTATAACATTAATCGGATCTCTTCCTTACAATCGGTGAATGCATGAACATATAACTACAGTTACATTATTCGCTTCCACTCAACACAGTTCCGCCGATGAAGATACAACTCGGACAGTCACGCTTGTAAATAGAGCGCATGCACGACACCGCCTCAGCAATCAAACATACATACCCAGCATTTAGAATACGCTGTCCGCCCACAGTCAATACAGAGTCAAATTTATATCAAAGGAAATTCAAAAGACGCCATATCTCAGAATTCACTAACCACAATCATGTCCATGCAAATCATACTTAAATTCACATAAAACAAATATTCACAAGAGGTTTACATTCATGGCCAGATTTATAGATCTATGGCCCTTTTACAAACTGCCCGAAGGCTGAGAACACTTCTTTACTTCTCACACTCACTCCTCACCTCTTTTCCATGCCTTTGAGGCTTATCAATTAATACAAATTGAATTGAACCAATTTAGGTTCAAATCCCTTTAATCACTCAAAAAAGTCCTCAAATATCTCAACACCCCTACAATCTAGATTTTATCCCTGAAATCTTGCAACTAAATCTAATTTAAATAGATTTTAGGTGTGGACTCAACTAAGTCCCGTACATAGCATTTCCACTTCCTAGAATTTCTATCTAACTCTATTTTCTCTCATATTCCTTTTAATAAAAAGAATATTTACAAAATCCTCACTTTCTCCTATTTTATTAAAAATAACAAATTAATTAATAAAATAATAAAAATGTCACACCCCCCTTTTATCACATATTTACAAATGAAAAATGTCCCTGATGCTCCTGCATCAGATTGGTGTTCCTTAACTCCCTACCTCATCCAAATATGAGCTCAAAGGAGTACATAAACTTGGGAAACTTCTATATGCATCCAATGGATAAGAATATTCCCAAACCCCAATGCAATTTCACTCAAATTCGCCCAACGCAAGCCAAAGAGGACTCAAGTGCACTGCATAACACCCTAGCAGTGTACTGGACTGCACTACAGCACACCCTAATGAAGGCCTACTTGTGCTGATCTTCTTAGAGGTATTTTTTGGATGATTTCAGTCATGGAACTTCTTGGGAAGCTAGGCATTCTGATGGTTGACTTCTTTAGGGCATGTAACAACTGAATTTGGGTTTGATGCACCCTAATAGTACTGATCTGAAAGTTGGGGTTGATGTGCCCAAATGGATTTGTAACAGTTGCCCCCTAAACCATGAAGTCGTAAATATGTATTTCAATTGAAATGCTTTATCATGTGGAGAGGAGTTTTCGAAGCGGGAGGTGACCTGCATCAATTACAATACATACATCATGATAATTTGATTTTTCTCATGAACTGGAAGGCATACCCATGCTCAGCTTATAAACTTTCATTTCATGTACAAATATAGTCACCTACAGATATAGACCCATGAATGGATGACCATGAATGTATGGTGATTGTACATTTGATTTAGTACTCCTGAAAATATCGCAATCCAGATGTATGAAACTAGATCCAGGGTCTTCAATCTCATTCAATCTTTCGCTCAAGTACAAGTCTAACCATGCGAATAGATGTTCTGAAGTCGAACATGGGAAGACATCATATAATTACCAGCCAATGATGTAAGTCGTTAACAGATGCGAGAGGAATCAACAATAATGATAATGACCCTCAAGGTACCACAATACATTTTGCATGGTGTGAATAAATTATTTGATGTCGAACACCATACAAAGTCTTTCAGTCGAAGACCAGTGATGTCAACCTATCGCTGGAAGCGAGAATCCTGCCACTGATGTATGCAAGCCTGTTGTGCTATGCAACAACCCCCCATTTCATTTTTTAAACTCTTAGTCTTAAAATGCTAAATAAGAAATGGGTCCCCTTTTGAATATAGATAAAAGCAATAAACTTTTGAATAAAATAAATTTTCCATTGAAGTCATATGAAAATTTCTTTTAAAATAGTTAGGACCACTCATCGCAAACCGCATTTCTTTATAACCCATGAAAATCCATTTGAAGAGCTTGCGATGCAATCATAGTCATAACAAAACCCTCATTGCAAAGTTTTATCAAGGTAAGCCTTTTATACGCATGATGTAATAAAACTATCACATCTCGCACAACGTTAATCCCACGGGATGACTTAAAGCGGCATTGAAACTTTGCGATGCGATAAGGCTATCACAAATTGCATATTGTTGATTCATAGTGAAGCATCCATAAAACTCCATTGAAATCTTGCGATGCGATAAGGCTATCACAAATCGCATATCGTTGATTCATAAAGAAGCATCCAATATACTGCATTGAAGAATCGCGATGCGATTTAATTATCGCATAGCATGCTCTCGATAAAAATAAAGTGATAAATATTATGAATACATGCGGTAAAGGGATAAATCAATAACAAAGAAATAACGTGATTTGCCAAGATTAAAACCCGTTGTCTCCCCATGCTAGCTCAGCACTCATCGCAATCACAACTATGCAAACAAATCTTTTGAGTATGGCACTTGTAACTCCTGATTTGTGATACACGATTATTACACAAATATTAAAATAATGCAATCGTTGATTGCAAATCACGGAGTCATGACACCTATTCTATAAAAGACCATTACAATACTTGCGATGCGACAGATGGTTTCAGCATTAAAGTTTCACATTGGAAGTTACGGCAAAACATTAAGGAGCAGTTATGGGTACGTCCTTTGAAGATTTCATCCGAGATAGCTAAGTACAACATAACATCTCATGCATCTAATGCACTTAACTGCATTTGGTCTGTAATTTTTATTATCTCTGTTCAAGTTTTTTGACTGTTACGCTCCTCTTTCTTATTTTGCAGAGCTGACTGAGAATCACACAATTAGGCAAAATGTCTAAGAAATCTCAAAAGGCAAAGGCCCTTGTTGTAGTTGAAGAAGCACCAGCAAAATTGGTGGTAATTGTAGATACTACCTGTCTAGGACTCGGCAAAATCTCATGGGAAGGCATCTATACTTTACTTGAAGCAGAAGATCCAATGGAGATAGAAGAAGAAGCAACAGCAAATGGAACTGATAAAACAGAGAGCACGCTCAATGACTTGGCTAGCTCCTTCCTCCATAAAATAGCAGCCCAACAAAAAGCTTTACCATATAATGATCTAGTGAGATGGGTGATCGAAAGTATTAATATAATAGATAGAGCCTTCTTCACAGCGAATGGGAAGGTGTTCGGGACATTCAACCCTGAAGATGTTAAGAAGATGTATCATTTTCCGGATCCCTAGTGGCACTGCAACAAGGCATTTCTTGAAGCTTTCGCTAAGGAGAATGACCTAGAGTCGGACCCTATCAAATAGTGGAGACATTTTCCAAACAAGCATAAACACGAGTCTTCTGGTATGTACTCTGTGGACTCTTTAGCATCCCCATATTATTATGCTGCTACAATGGTATGTAGGCTCTTTGGAAGCCTAGATTCTGCTAGGTTTTGTATAGAAATGGTCCCATTAATAGAAGCAGCAATTAACTCTTTTATTATGGATTGGGCAACCATTCTATCATATAAAATGGCCAGTCAAATTTTAGATTATAGAAGAAACAGATTTGTCACCACCAGAGTCATGCCCCCGTTTTATATGAGCCCCTACATAATGGATACTATCTGTTTCAATTCCAACTTTCCCATTTTGGGTGGAAATGGACTGTTCAAGATCCAACCCCCATTCATATTTATCATAAGTATCTATGGAAGTCTAAATATAAGAATCACATATACAGAATTTGTCATGGTTTTGTTTTACCTGTTCATCAAGCTGTCTTTAACAAACCCGCTCCTCGGTCTTTGACAAAGCCAACAACGACTTAACTTCAATCGACAGTTGGTTCGGGAAGGAGAGTTTCAACTATATTAGTGTTTTTGGGAGTATAATAGACCCTCATATCCTTCCACTCTATATCCCAGACAAGCTATTAGCTAGGGAAATAGCATACCAAATAGTGGAGAAGGGAATGACTAGAAACCTTAAAGACTCTAAAAAATAAGTGTGGCCTCCATTTCCCCTCCGCTGTGGCACTTACACATTGCATGAGTTTAAACATGCTGAGAAAGAGGTAGAGAAAACTAAGGACCTGAGTCTAGTAGTAATTCCTAAGAGACAGTATGATCTAAACAAGGTCGCTTACAATTTCACCAGTCAGGTGAAAATTGCTAAATTTATACATGCGGATGAGTTTGATGATTTATTCGCTTCAGCGGAGTTATTTTCACAAGTAACTCATCTAGAAAGATTCAAACTAGGAGCTACAAAGATGGATGAATTCATGGAATACAGGATAAGGAGGTTATGTACATTGCCTCTAGATTTATTAAATACTACCCCTACTGTTCAGCAAGAAGAACACAGTGGGGAGTAGACTATCGAAGAGATTTTCGGGAAAGAGGAAACCATTGAAAAGACCAGTGAACCCCCTGACATAGATGTTCATATTGACCCCATCTTGACAAAATAATGGGAACAATTTTATCAACAGATCAAAAGCCAGAGTGACCCCCAAAACATTATTGTATCAGCATCACCTGCAACTCAACATCCCATTGTTACTGGTAGCGTGATTGAAGGGACACCCAGTATAGACATAGCTTAGAAAGAAGTTGAAATAATCCCTTAAAATCCTTTAGGTGAAATTACATTAAATATTGAGGAGATACCACCTTTGGATGTCTTTTACAGTCCTAAGCACAAGGCTGTAGTTAGAAAACAGAGGAAAAGGAGGAAAATTGACCAGACACCATCCATAGCTCCTTAATTAGAATTTATGAATGTTATATGGAAGGATTCAGAGGTCAATCCTTCTGAGGATTTGACTAAGCTATCCCAATATGCAGGTGCTTACACAGCTGCCACAATTGATAAGGCCACTGAGGCTAATCTATTAATCAAATAAAAATTTCAAAGAATTGCTCAGCTTGAAGAGAAAATAGTAGCAGAAAAAAAAAGATTAATTGGATTGAGGAATAGTTGGCCAAAGAAAAGTAGAGGAACGAGCAGCTCAAAGTTCAATTAAACCTGGAGAAACAAAATATTGACCAGCATGCCATCCAGAAACAACAACAGTTGTCCCAGTAGCTCGAACAACTTCAATTGACACATCAACAAGGAATGAAGGCAAAAGAGGAGGAAATCTCACAGCTTCAACTATATACGGAACAGTTCAGAGATTATCCTAAGGTTGAGGAGTTCAAAAAGGAAGCTCTAGAAGCAAACAAGGCCTTATCGCAACAACTCAATCTCCTTTGCCATAAAATATCACTTATTGACCCAATATGCATCATAACTGCATCGCTGATAGATCAGGCAGTTAATACCAGATTAGAATTTGATGACGCAAATGACAAGGTCTCAAATTTCCTCAAATGGCAAAGCACAGTGGAAGGTAGAACTGCTAACCTACCAAAAATTCAAGAGTCACATAAAGAAGTATTGTTTCGGAATAAGAAACATAGTTAATAAAGGCAGAAAGGGCTACTTCCAGGGCCAGAGCTATAATGAACAATGTGATAGAGCTGGTAAATGATAATTTATATGGAGTCAATTTGATTTCTGATTGTTCCTGTGGAAAGCTCCCAAAAGCAAAAATGTTAGAAAATCAATGGAAACACGATTTAGCCATCAAAGAAGAATAACTCAGCAGAGTACAAAGCCTTACCTGGGATGAATTTTGGTCCTTTTTGGTCAAGATGCACTGTCAATAGATGACCATAAAATGCCTTACCGACATTGTTGATTGCATGGTGCCCGGGCTTTCAGATGCCACATACATGGGAAAACTACACTCAAGGATGAGTCATCCTCCGGAAATTCAAAATATGCTCTCAATTTGTCAGTTGTGGATACAGGAGTAGAAATAGATACAATGAATCTTTTCAATGACAATCGCACTACTATTTTTACAATTCAAATCCCAAATTTTAATGTTTACAGTTCTAACAACTCTAAGAGAATTTTGTTGACAGTTTGTTTTAGTTCTATTATAAAAACCCTTTCATGTTATTGAGGAAGGGGTCCTCAATTTGTACAAAAACTAGACTTGAGAAGTTGCACTTCTGCGCTTCTAAATTTATTTTTTTATAATCAGTGGATTAAGTTTTAAGATTTTTGTGAAAGAACTTTTTCAAGACCTACATTTTTGTATCTCCTGGAAGTTTCTCAAATAAAGAGGTGGATCCAGAATGTTATTTACAGATCAAGACTCAAATGCATGCAGTATTTCTATCACTGTTCTTTTTGTCTTGATTTAATTGGCATTTCATTTAATTTTGCTATTGTTGATGTATTCATACGCTTCAAATAATTCTATATTGAGTCATTTCTAAAAGATTTAGCATTTTTACAATTAGATATATATATCAATGATAAATATTACAATGTCATGCGATATGTTTTCATAATTACTTCATTTAATTTCTTAAACAAAGTAATCATTATTTAAATTCACCTTTCTATAGATAAGTAAACCATCTATATGATTGTTTGTCTATTATGAATTATCAAGAATCACATTGTTATTAGATTACCCGAGTTATGTAGGTATATTTGTATATTTTAAATTCATAGATTAAACCACCTACCATCTCCGATATATATTTTAAAACATTCATTCATTAAACCACACATTCTTGGGAAGCTGGTCCCATAACCCCCTGTCGAAGCCACCATCCCAAATGGAAAAGGACTTGTACTAAGGTCCAGACCAGGTGGTTATCCCCCAATGTTGGTGCTACGATTTTAGAGGCGTCACCATTTTTGGTGCTAGAAGGAAGGCCTAACTATGAATGGCAAGTAAATATAAATCCACAAGCCATTCTAAGAGTAAAACTCCCTCACCATCTCCTCCAACTTCTCCTTTGCATTTGAAATCTCTTATTACTAAGTGAGAAGTTGAAAAGAATAATACAACACCCACTGATGAAATCCTAAACACACCAGATAATTCTTCTCCTAAACCCTTTGAAATACAGTCTTTGATTCATAAACTACAAGGGTTTTTTATATCCCAAGAACAATCTACGTTATCCCAAGGTAGTGTAACTTCATAATATATCCCATCGTAGCTGCTTACCAAATTGAAAAGTGAAAAAATTGGTATTCCACCAGTCGAATTTCCTCTACCAAGTCGAAAAAGGGCTAGGAAAACAACATTTGAATCTAACAACGAGATTCTGTCATCATCACCATCTATTCCATCCATACCATTACAAGATCATTCATCCCTTTCCCAACTTCAAATCATAGTCCAAACAGGTACAGGAACTTCAACATCCTCTACCCAATCACTTTCTACCCCTTCATCACCCTCTTCTATTGTTAGCTCCACGATGGCACATAATCAACCTCAACCAAGGCCATGGAGCAATCCAGGAGTAGTTAGAATACTTGCACCTTTAAGCCAATTGCTAGCTCATCCTGAAAAATGGTTACCAAAATTTAACCCTGACATTGGCCTGTTAGCAGAAGAACATATAAATAATTTCATGTTATCCATCAACTTGAATGGAGTAACTAAAGAAGATGTTGTTGTTAAACTATTTCCATACACTCTACGAGCAGCAGGATCATGGTACTTTTCGTTACCACCAGGTTCTATCAATAGCTGGGATTCTTTCCAAGAGAAATTTATAACTAAGTTTGGAGATGATAGGTCTACAACAACTCTAATCAATGATCTCTCCAATCTTAAATCTAAATCAAAGGAACCCATCAAAGACTTCAACTCATGCTTCAATAAGCTGTTGAATAAAATTCCTGCAACCTCCAAGCCTAGTGAGGAAGTCTGAAATGAATGTTATATCTCTACGTTGCCTTCAAACATAGCCATTTTTGTTGATAGAGCTACTAAACCAACATTAGCAAAAAATATGAAGGAAGCAATCACTGTTGAAAAACGTATCCTAGCTTTGGAAAAGAAAAATGCTATAGAATAAAGGAAATCCAAAAAATTTACCTTTAGAGATGATTCAAAGAAGAAAGCAGTCAAGGATCCATACGACATGGAAGGTTTACAAAAAGTTCTTAAAACTATGTCTAATGAAATGGTTGAAATAAAAAAATAGGTAGCCAAAACTTCTACCAATTTTTTTTTTAGGAATTTTAAAAGAAATTAGTCGACTGATCCTAAACCACCTAATGCGATATCTAATGCCGAATCTGATCTGGAAGATGGTGATGATGAAGATATAGTTTTATCAGCTGAAGAAATAGATGAAGATGAAATAGTTGAATGTCATGGAATGTGGGACTTTATATTACTCAATTCTGATAATGAAAGTGAACAGGAAGCTCTCCCAGTCAATACCAGAAGAAAAAGTATAGTTGAGCCTAATCAGGTAAATTCTAAAAAGAAAAACTCAAGTCTTGTTACTAAAGACAAAACTCCCATAAAGGAAACTCCAGTTTCATCTCCCCACAATCAACCATCATCTTCCAATCCTCCCTCATCATCTAAAATGCTAGCAGTTTCAGACTCCATGGATTATAACATTGTAGAAGATATGAAGAAGACTCGAGCAAATATTTCTTTGCATGAACTTAGCAAGCTCAAACATAAACAAAAATTGTTGCTCAAAGAATTAAATGCCTTACCTTCTTCTCCTCTTCCAACTAGTGTATTGTCTAAGGCTGCTAAAGGATCAGGTAAGCCACCATCTGATAAGGTAGATGCTACTGATGCTGTTTTAATTGGGAACAGGGCAAATTCTCATACTCCTCCTTTTCTCTTAACTTATGAGATCTATAATAGAAATTTTCATAATTGCTTGATTGATTTAGGGGCTTCATCAAATATTATGCCAGCCTCAGTTTGCTCCAAATTAAATATTGAGCCCCAGAAGTCCGCAGTTCACATTGTTCAATTAGATCGAACTAAGGTACAAGTTTTAGGAGAGATAAATTCAGTTACTATCAGATTAGCAGCTGATCCCAGGGTTGTCCAAAGAATTGATATATTAATCACTGACATCCTTGAGTTTTATGGTTTGATTCTGAGCAGAGATTGGTCTGAAAAACTTCACAGTTATATTTCGACTGATTGGTCTCACATGTGGCTTCCCTATAATGGGAAGCCAAATCAAATCAGAATAGATCACGAAAAGAATTTGACTCATACAGTAACTGAGTTTGAACAAGAGAATCAACCTGTAGCCTTCAATAATAATATTCTCAGAAACTATTCGGCTGAGTCATTTTTTGGTAATTTTAATGCTCAGCAATCTCCTTTTCCTGTTAATAGTGTCATATTGCAAATTGAAAATTTCTCTGATGCTGATACCTCAAAGTGTGTTAGTGTTGTCGATGAACTTGTAAATAAGCTTATAAATAAGCCTTTATTTTGGTCTTTGTATTTCGATGGATCAAAATCTAATGACAATGCAAGAGCAAGATGTATTTTAGTTAGTCCAGAGGGGGAAAAAACCATGTTATCATGTAGATTGGAATTTGAGTGTACCAATAACACTGCAGAATATGAGGCATTGATTCAAGGGCTCTATAAATCAATAGGCCTGAATATCCAATATCTAAAAGTATTTGGTGATTCTGAGATTGTTATTAAGCAATTAAGAAATATTATCCATTGTCTCTCGAGTCATCTCAAACATTATCAATTACTTGTTCAAGATCTCATAACTCATTTTCTGGCATTTGATATATCTCCTATTCCTAGAGCAAAGAATGCAGCAGTCGAACTTTTAGCTAATGTTGCTTCTAAGCTCCTTCCATCTGAGGATTATAGTCTAGATAGATTTTCAATTGAGTTAATTTTTCGACCATCTGTCCCAGATAATGTCACCAATTGGCATGTATTTAATCATGATGAGGATATCTTAAATTTCCTGACTTCTGAAGGATTTTATGACGAGCAGATTATTAATGAAAGCGATCATGATCTTCAATTAAAGCAAATACTAAATGAAAATCCTATTCCTAGATCTGTGGTCAAGCTAGAAGATCTTTATGATATTAAGGATAGATTCAAAAAGGTTACTAATACAAAAATTTAAAGTTTTAATTAGTAAATCTTGGCACTGAGACCAAACCCCAGAACATCAATCTAGGACTTAGACTTTCATCAGAGGAAATATTTGCTTTCATCAGATTATTAAAGAAATACAAAAATGTTTTCGCTTGGAATTATGAATATCTGAAAACTTATGATACCTTCATCATTCAACACACAATTCCAATGATTTCTAATGAGAAACCTGTACAACAATTCACCCAAATCTTGAAATTCAAATCAAAGTAGAGTTGAATAAACTCCTTAAGGATAAAATAATCTTTCCTGTCAGACATTCTAAATGGGTTTCAAACTTAGTACCTGTAAGGAAAAAGAATGGTGACATTAGAATTTGCATAGATTTTAGAAATCTCAACAAATCATGTCTGAAAGATAATTTTCCATTGCCAACCATGGAATAGATACTTCAATCAGTTGCTGGCTGAGAGTTAACGTCTTTTCTTGATGGTTTTTCAAGATATAATTAGATACTGGTACATCTAGATGATAGATTAAAGACTGCATTCAGAACTAAATGGGGAACATATGCTTATCAAAAAATGCCTTTTGGTTTGATAAATGTTGGAGCTATTTTCCAATGAGCCATGGATATAGCCTTCAAAGGTTTGATCAATAGAATAGTCTTTGTTTACTTAGATGACATAACTGTCTATTCTAAGAAAAGGACCAATCATCTGCATGATTTAAAATAGATCTTTGAATGCTGTAAAAAAAATGGGATTTCTTTAAATCCCAAGAAATAATTCTTTGCTCTTAATGAAGGTAAGCTCTTAGGGTTTATTGTATCTAAAGATGGCATATACATTGATCCAGACAAGATAAAATAGATTTTTGATATTCCTTTCCCACACAACAAGAAATCTATGTAATCATTTTTGGGGTAGATAAATTTTGTGAAAAGATTTGTTCCTGATTTTTCTTAGATAGTGTTACCCTTGCAATCTATGATTAACGAAAATTCAGTTTTCAAATGGGGACATAACAAGAAAGAAGATTTTGATTCAATCAAACAAGCAATCATTAATGCTCCTACATTGAATACTCCAAATTTTTCTAGTCATTTTATTTTGTACACTCTAGCCACTGAAACATCTTACGTTGTTGTTTTAACACAAATCAATGACCAGCAAGTAGAAGCACCCATATCTTTCTTTAGTTCTAATTTGCAAGGTGTTGAGCTCAATTATTCAGAAGTTGAAAAACAAGCTTTTGCTGTATTTAAATCTATCAAACACTTTAGACCATTTCTCCTAAAAACACACACTAAAGTAATAGTCCCATTCTCTGTAGTGAGACAATTGCTAGTTCAAAGGGAAGTAGGAGAGAAGAGAGCCAACTGGGTAAAAAATTTACAAGAAGATGATATTGATATTAAACCAGTGAAAATTGTTAGAGGGCAAGGTTTTTGTAGGTTATTGATAGGAGCTTCCAATATTCCAGACCATGAAGATTCAGATAATACTGCACAAGTAAATGAGATAAGTATCACTAATTTGGAATCTCAATATGCTAATCTGATCTTTTACTTGAAAAATGGATATGCTCTGCCTAAACTCAGTTACAAAAACAAACATGCCTTAAGATTAAAAACCAAACTGTTTGAAATCATTGATGATGTGTTATTTAGGAAAAAATTATGATTCAATTTTATTAAGATGCCTTGAAAAAGCTGAGGCGCAAACTATTTTGCAGGAATTACATGATGGCCCAGCAGGTGGACACTTTGGAGGAGACATTACAGCTCACAAAATACTAAATGTTGGATATTATTGGCCCAATTTGTTTAAATATGCCCATGACTACGTAAGGAAATGCAAAATATGCCAAATTGCTAGCAGAAGAAAAAGGAGACCAACCTTTCTCTACAACTAGTAAACATTGAGAAAGCATTTGAACAATGGGGACTTGATATTATAGGAGAAATTGTCCCATATTCTTCCAAGCAACACAGATACATCCTTACAGCCACAAACTACTTCACAAAGTGGGTAGAGTTAAACCCTCTAAAGGTAGCCAATTTTGATGCAATTATTGAATTTATTGATCAGTTCATCATTACAAGGTCTGGTTTGCCTAACGCGCTTGTTTTTGACAATGCATATTATTTTTCTGGAAATAGTATAGTTGAATTTTCTCTTAAGAAAGGTTTTAAGTTAAAATACTTTGAAAATTACTAACATCAAGGAAATGGCTAAGCAGAGTCAACTAATAAGAATCTCATCAAGATTATCAAAAGAACTGTTGATCGAAACCAAAAGATTTGGCATAAATCTTTTATATTTTCATTATGGGAAGATTGCGAAACTCAGAAGGCCTCAATAGGTAATTCTCCTTTTAACTTAGTGTATGGAAAAGAATTTGTAATACCTCCAAATTTAGCACTCCCATCTCGAGCCCTAGTGCAATTTATTGAAGAAATCCCTTCTTCCTCTATTCAACTAAGGTTTGATCAAATCCTTAAATTAGATGAGGAAAGAGAAAAGTCCAAAATTACTCATTCTAAACATCAACAAATCATTAAATCTTCTTTTGATGCAAGTTTTTTCGGTTCAAAATCATTACAGACTGGTGATCTCATTTTGAAATGGGATAAAGCACATGAAGAAAAAGGTAAGCATACCAAATTTCAAAAGATGTGGCTTGGACCATTTCAAATCATTGAAAAGATAAGCTCATCAACATTTCTACCGAAATATTTATTAGGAAAGAGAGATTCTCTTCCTATGAATGGGCTTATCTTAAAGAAATTCTTCTCCTAAGAAGGTAACCCCTTCTTACCTGTACGTATTCTTTATGCAAGCTAGTTTCTTTTAGGAAATAATGTTCCAAATAGTCTCCCATTGAATTTTCACTATTGAAAAGGTCTTTGAAAGAATATTGTGAAAACTTGCTTTCAAAAATAGAACCTTTTAAGGAAATGAATAAAGTTTTGGAAATTAGATAAAACATGAAACTCTGAGAACCTCTTTAATTTTGCAAAATCTTCTAAACCTTGAAAATACAGCAAATCATTTTGAAGTTTTATGAACTTAAGAAAGGTTATTTATAAAAAGGTAAAGACTTTCTCCAGCTAAGCATCCACAATTCTAAAATTGTCATCCACAAACTCTTAAGGTGTAAGTCATTCACCCCACCCACTAGGTTTATGATTTTTTATAGTGTAATTCTAAAATATCTCTTATTTAAAAGATAAGAGGTCTCATGACAAGCCTACTTACCATGAACGTAGGGAACTAATTAAACTGACATTACCAATACTGCATATCAAAATAGGGTAATGGCTTATAATCATAAGACAAGGGGTCTCATTACGAGGCAGCTTGTTCAATTCAATTACAACTAGTTAATGGCATTGTCATCATCTGGCTCCCAAACTAGGACAATGGCTTTTATTCCAAAAAAAAAAAAAAGAGTAAAAAAATAATAATAAAAAATACATGTAAACATATCTTTTGGATTTATCCTCAAAAAAGATATACTCTTAGATGGATGGGACAATGAATGACTCATGGTTAAAAGGTAACCCTGTCGAGACTATAGATGTTTGTTGGCAGCAGAGGCACTACCTGTGACAAAAGAGTAAATTTAAAAAGCTAAGTTGGAGGAGCCCCCTGCTTTATCTTTAACAACCAATCAAAGCTTGAAGAAAAAAAAAATGTTGTTATTTTATCATAAGGGTTTGTACAAGAGGTTGCAAAATTCATATATTTTTATTTCAGAGTAAAGTTTTATCTAACCGATTCTTAAATAGTTGCCTTTTCCTCAATTGATTCTACATAGTTTCAGAAATTTCATTATTTTTCAGAGATAATTGGTTCTCCCAGTGAATCGCCAATTATTGTGCCATGCAACAACCCCCCCATTTCATTTTTTAAACTCTTAGTCTTAAAATGCTAAATAAGAAATGGGTCCCTTTTTTAATATAGATAAAAGCAATAAACGTTTGAATAAAATAAATTTTCCATTGAAGTCATATGAAAATTGCTTTTAAAATAGTTAGGACAGCTCATCGCAAACATATTCTTTATAACTTGTGAAAATCCATTTGAAGAGCTTGTGATGCGATCATAGTCATAACAAAACCCTCATTGCAAAGTTTTATCAAGGTAAGCCTTTTATGCGCATGATGTAATAAAACTAGCACATCTCACACAACGTTAATCCCACGGGATGACTTAAAGCGGCATTTAAACCTTGCGATGCGATAAGGCTATCACAAATTGCATATTGTTGATTCATAGTGAAGCATCCATAAAACTCCATTGAAATCTTGCGATGCGATAAGGCTATCACAAATCGCATATCGTTGATTCATCAAGAAGCATCCAATATACTGCATTGAAGAATCGCGATGCGATTTAATTATCGCATAGCATGCTCTCGATAAAAATAAAGTGATAAATATTATGAATACATGCGGTAAAGGGATAAATCAATAACAAAGAAAAAACGTGATTTGCCAAGATTAAAACCCGTTGTCCCCCCATGCTAGCTCAGCACTCATCGCAATCACAACTATGCAAACAAATCTTTTGAGTATGGCACTTGTAACTCCCTATTTGCAGTACGCGATTATTACACAAATATTAAAATAACGCAACCATTGATCGCAAATCACGGAGTCACGACACCTATTCTATAAAAGACCGTTACAAGACTTATGATGTGACATATGGTTTTAGCATTAAAGTTTCACATTGGAAGTTATGGAAAAACATTAAGAAGCAGTTATGGGTACGTCCTTTGAAGATTTCATCCGAGATAGCTAAGTACAACATAACATCTCATGCATGTAATGTGCTTACTACCTTTGGTCTGTAATTTGTATTATCTCTGTTCAATTTTTTCGACTATTACACTCTTATTTCTTATTTTGCAAAGTTGACTAATAATCACACAATCAGGCAAAATGTCTAAGAAATCTCGAAAGGCAAAGGCCCCTGTTGTAGTGGAAGAAGCACCAACAAAATTGGTGGTAATTGCAGATACTACCTGTCTAGGACTCAGAAAAATCTCGTGGGAAGGCATCTATACTTTACTTGAAGCAGAAGATCCAATGGAGATAGAAGAAGAAGCAACAACGGATGGAACTGATAAAACAGAGAGCACGCTTAATGACTTGGCTAGCTCCTTCCTCAATAAAATAGCAGCCTGAGCGAAAGCTCTACCATATAATGATTTAGTGAGATGGGTGATCAAAAGTATTAATATAACAAATAGAGCCTTCTTCACAGCGGATGGGAAGATGTTCGAGACATTCAAGCCTGAAGATGTTAAGAAGATGTATCATTTGCCGGATCCCTAGCGACACTACAACAAGGCATTTCTGGAAGCTTTCACTAAGGAGAATGACCTAGAGTCAGACCCTATCAAATAGTGGAGACATTTTCCAAACAAGCATAAACACAAGTCTTCTGGTATGTGCTATGTGGACTCTTTAGCATTCATGTATTGTTATGCTGTTGCAATGGTATGTAGGCTCTTTGGAAGCCCAGATTTTGCTAGGTTTTTAATAGAAATGGTCCCATTAATAGAAGCAGCAGTTAGCTCTTTTATTATGGATTGGGCAACCATTCTATAAGATAAAATGGCCAGTCAAATTTTAGATTATAGAAGAAACAAATTCGTCACCACTAGAGTCATGCCCCTATTTTATATGAGCGCCTACATAATGGACACTATCTATTTCAATTCTGACTTTCCCATTCTGGGGTGGAAATGGAATGTTCAAGATCCAACCCCCATTCATATTTATCATAAGTATCTATGGAAGTCTGAATATAAGAATCACATATACATAATTTGTCATGGTTTTGTTTTACCTTTTCATCAAGCCATCTTTAACAAACCTGCTCCTTGAGTCTTTGACGAAGCCAGCATCAACTTAACTTCAATCGACAGTTGGTTCGGGGAGGAGAATTTCACCCATATTAGGATTTTTGGGAGTATAAAAGACTCTCATGTCCTTCCACTCTCTATCCCAGACAAGCTATTAGCTATGGAAATAGCATACCAAATAGTGGAGAAGGGAATGACTAGAAACCTTAAAGACTCTAAAAAATAAGTGTGGCCTCCATTTCCCCTCCACTGTGGCACTTACACATTGCATGACTTTAAACATGCTGAGAAAGAGGTAGAGAAAACTAAGGACCTGAGTCTAGCAGTAATTCCTAAGAGATAGTATGATCCAAACAAGGTCGCTTACAATTTCACCAGTCAGGTGAAAATTGCTAAATTTATACATGAGGAGGATGAGTTTGATGATTTATTCGCTTCTGCAGAGTTATTTTCACAAGTAACTCATCTAGAAAGATTCAAACTAGGAGCCGCAAAGATGGATGAATTCATGGAATACAGGACAAGGAGGTTACAGACATTGCCTCTAGATTTATTAAATACTACCCCTACTGTTCAGCAAGAATAACACAGCGGGGAGCAGACTATTGAAGAGATTTCTGGGAAAGGGGAAACAGTTGAAAAGACCAGTGAATCCCCTAGCATAGATGTTCATATTCACCCCATCTTGATAAAATAATGGGAAATTTGATTAGCAGATCAAAAGCCAGAGTAACCCCCAAAACAGTGTTGCATCAGCATCGCCCGCAACTCAATAGCCCATCATTACTGAGAGTGCGATTAAAGGGACACCCAATACATACATAGCTCAGAAAGAAGTTGAAATTGTTAGTGTCAGTCTTTGAAGCCTTCCACTAGTTATCAAATATGCTCTTACAAAGTGGTCTCAGAGTGTCAAAGTCAAATTTTGTCATTTCAGTGAGTTTTCAAATAAAATTTGGTCACTAGGTATTAAGTCTAGGGTTTGTTTTCACTCATTCCAAAGCTTTCCAAGTGTCAGTCCATGTTACCATTCAGCCGATTGTACCATCATTCAAAGAGTGGTCATCATCATTTTGGGTTCCAATAGGTCATTTTACACCTTGTTCATGCTTCAGTTGTACTTGGGTAAGGCTCATTTCCCTCTCATAGGGTTTTGAAGGTAATTTCTCTTGGATGGTCAAATCATCAGCAAAAATTGTATCCTGATATTCATACACCTTCCCCTATCCTTAATTTACCTTATTAAACACTTCCCATCAATGATATCCCTCAAATTCCTCATTTTCCCGCAAACCCTAGTTTCTTGCTACAATTTGACAATTTTCTAGGCTAAGCCTGTGTTTAGCACTTCTGGACCCCTTCCCCTCACTCAATATTTGAAATTAAACTTTCCCCTATTTCCTAACATCTCTCCTACTTTCAAAAAATTTCTCAAGAATTTAGAAGCCCATTATCCCCTTCATTTCACTTCATTTCGACAAATCCCCTGTGTCACACATCGGGATAGGTTTTACTAAAATGATAATTCTGAGCAAGAAAAAATGAATTTGGAGAAAGTGAGAGAGGTTTTCGTCAAAAATATGCCAAGGACGAAAAAACTCCTTCACATTTTACACAGGTGTCATGGTTTTATAGAAATTTCAAAAATACAGTTACCTCAGGAGAATTGATGCACCTCTGACGTGACCTTGGGAAAATCAAGATATCTCCTAGCTTGGTTGGCCAAATGACTTGCGTGATGAGTTAAGTGATAACTATACACAAATATATTTCCAATGCGCTATCATGAGCTCAATTTTGAGTTGAGGAAGACCTTCAAAAGTTGACTGCAACAGCACTCTGCCTTTAGGCAGCCTCATTTTGCACATTTTTACCAGTCTTGGGAGATTTGACTTTTGACAAAGCAAATGAACTCCAAATTAAAAATTTAATGTTTCATTAGAAATTAGACTCAATAAGCTTTCCAATGAGATATCGTGCACCCAATTTGGACAATGGGAAGGCCTCCAAAACGTGATCTGAAAATGGCGCTACGTACATAGGCTTTTCGAACAGGTGCGTAGCGCCACCGACGCTCGCTTTTGATAGGGACCTCCATTTGAAGAAAAATTGGCGTTTTTGGATTCCTTATGAAATTCAGAAATTACTAGGAAATTGTGACAAGTTTTGGATCTCCAAAAGGGCCAAAAACACCTCACAAATGCCCTTTCTGCCACTTTTTGGCGACACAGGAAGCAGTCTTGGGAGATTGCAATTTTGGAGGGTCAAATGGACTCCAAATAAAAAAATTCAAGTCGTTCCAGAAGACTCATAGGGCTTTCCAATGAGCTATACTACACCTGATTTGGACCTCGAGAAGCCCTCCAAAAGCATCTTGAAAAAAGCGCTACGCACAGAAAAAATGGCGCTACGCATAGGATGAAAAAGTGCCAATTTTGCTCAAAAACTCTGTTTTTCGCCTAGTTTTCTTCTAGTTTGACTTTTTCTCTCTTATGATCAAATTCATGATGTGACATGATGTAAATTGATGTACTATGATGTAAAAATGATAAAAATTGACTTGATAAGGTAGATACATTAGTTGTAGGTGGTTTAGAGTTGAATGAATCAGTTTCCTAGGTTTTAGAGGCAAGTTGTTCCACTACCTATTTTTGTGTTCCTAGTTTAGATATGGTTGAAACCACCCCTCTTCTCATGGATTCGACCCCTGATGGATAGAATAGGCAGTTTAGAGGTCTATATCATGCGTTTTTTCAGTCATTTGTAAAGGTTGGACTCTTGTGGATGCATTGAGCACTATTGCACATCACTTCTGCAATTTGGCAAGGAAATAAACCAGGGTTTTGCGGAATTTTGTGGGATTCTTGTGGTAATGTGAATTAGCATTGTCTTCTTCTCTGTAATTCAGTTGATCTTATGTTTATGTGTGCCATCATCTCTCTCTTTCTGCATAACTAAATTAATCAAGTTTAAAGGTGGAATTCATTGGTGTTTCAGTGCTCTACCTTGGGGTTTATTTAGTTCTACATGTTTTCTACTATTTGAAGAGGACTCATGACATTTGCATGCCCTCTCTAGCTCCTCACCAGTCTTTAGACTCACCATTACACTCATTTCAAAGTGCTAAAACACTTTCCTACCTCACCTCACAGAAACCTCTGCAAATCTGTGTTCATTTCTGGACCCAAAGCTGCCTTCCCCATTTGATCCAGCAACCAACCATTAAATTCAAACAAATTCCTCAGAGAAAGCATACCTAGCCTAAAATTAGTTTTTATGTCAATCATCTCAAGTTTTCTTTGATAAATTTTCATTTAGATTGACAAGGAGAGAGCCCTCTCCTGACCTAGTAAGGCTAGCTACTAGGTTAAGTGTGGTTTGATGTTACCCTAGACCTGCCTTTCTCAGCCTGAAGTAGATTTAAGCCCTAACAGAAATAATCCCTGAAAATCCTTTAGGTGAAATTAAATTAAATATTGAGGAGATACCACCTTTGGATGTCTTTTACAGTGCTAAGCACAGATCTGTAGTCAGGAAACAGACGAAAAAGTAGAAAATTGACCAGACATCATCCATAACTCCTCAATCAAAATTTATGAATGTTATATGGAGGGATTTAGAGGTCAATCCTTCTGAGGATTTGACTAAGCTATCCCAATATGCATGTGCTTACACAACTGCCACAATTGATAAGGCCGCTGAGGTTAATCTATTAATCAAAGAAAAAGATCAAAGGATTGATTAGCTTGAAGAGAAAACAATAGCAGAAAAATAGAAGATTAATCGGCTTAAGGAATAGTTGGCCGAAGAAAAAAAAGGAATGAGAAGCTCAAACTTCAGTAAACCTAGAGAAACAAAATATTGACCAGCATGCCATCCTAAAAAAACAACAGTTGTCCCAACAACTCAAACAACTTCAATTGACACATCAACAAGGAATGAAGGCAAAAGAGGAGGAAATCTCACAGCTTCAACTATATACAAAATAGTTCAGAGATTATCCTAAGGTCAAGGAGTTCAAAAAGGAAGCTCTAGAAGAAAATAAGGCCTTATCGCGATAGCTCAATCTCCTTTGCCATAAAATATCACTTATCGACCCATTATGCATCATAACTGCATCACTGATCGATCAGGCAGTTAATACCAGATTAGAATTTGAGGACGCAGATGACAAGGTCTCAAATTTCCTCAAATGGCAAAGCACAGTGGAAGGCAGAGCTGCTAACCTACCAAAAATTCAAGAGTCACATAAAGAAGTATTGTTTTCGGAATGGGAAACACAGTTAATAAAGGCAGAAAGGGCTACTTCCAAGGCCAAAGCTATAATGAACAATGTGATAGAGTTGGTAAATGATAATTTATATGGAGTCAATTTGATTTCTGACTGTTCCCCTGGAAAGCTCCCAAAAGAGAAAATGTTAGAAAATCAATGGAAGCAAGATTTAGCCACCAAAGCAAAACAACTCAACAGAGTACAAGGCCTTACTTGGGATGCATTTTGGTCCTTTTTGGTCAAGCCACACTATCAACAGATGACCATCAAATGCCTTACCGACATTGTTGATTGCATGGTGCCCAAGCCTTCAGATGCCACATACACGGGACAACTACACTCAAGGATGAGTCATCCTCTGAAAATTCAAAATATGCTCTCAATTTGTCAGTTGCAGATATAGGAACAGAAATAGATACAATGAATCTTTTCAACAGCAATCACACTACTATTTTGGCAATTCAAATCCCATATTTTAATGTTTACAGTTCTAACATCTCTAAGAGATTTTTGTGGACAGTTTGTTTTAGTTCTATTATAAAAACCCTTTCATGTTATTGAGGAAAAGGTCCTCGATTTGTACAAAAACTAGACTTGATAAGTTTCACTTCTATGCTTCTAAATTTATTTTTTTATAATTAGTGGATCAAGGTTTTAGATTTTTGTGAAAGAATTTTTTCAAGACCTGCATTTTTGTATCTCCTGGAAGTTTCTCGAATAAAGAGGTGGAACCGGAATGTTATTTATAGATCAAGACTCAAATGCATGCAGTATTTCTATCACTGTTCTTTTTGTCTTGATTTAATTGGCATTTCATTTAATTTTGCTATTGTTGATGTATTCATATGCTTCAAATAATTCTATATTGAGTCATTTCTGAACGATTTAGAATTGTTACAATTAGAGATATATATCAGCGATAAATATTACAATGGCGTGCGATATGTTTTCATAATTACTTTGTTTAATTTATTAAACAATGTAATCATTATTTAAATGCACCTTTCTATAGATAAGTAAATCATATATATGATTTTTTGTCTGTTAGGAATTATCAAGAATCACATTGTTATTAGATTACCTGGGTTATGTAGGTATATTCGTATATTTTAAAGTCGTATATTTTTTTTTCCTGAATCAGACTAATCTATTATATTACAAAAAGTCAAAATTTACAACATCAGTGTTACAACAGAGCCGTAGCCCTGTGATTCCTGTCGAGAGATTGACAGAATGCTCAGGAATAATCATGTCCAAAATTACATGGGAACAAAATTGGAAGCGTATCGACACAGGACAGTACATAAGACCGACACTTAACATATATGGATAGCCGACACTGAAACACATAAGGACTGAAACATATATGGATATCCGACACTGAAACATATAAGGACTGAAACACATAAGGACTGAGTCCTGACACATACAAGATAACGGTGAGAGCAAACAGAGAAAACTTTCCCTTCTCAGAGACTTGGAGCGAACTGCAGGTCGAGTTATTCATCATCTGTGGTGTGCGGTTCGTCCTCCTCTTTGCATCTGAATTGCTTGGGGATGTCCAGGTCGGGAAGATTGTTCCTCTGCGCGGGTTCGCTGGGGCCTGCCCGAGGGTCTGGGGAGGAACTATCTTTGTCGGGGCGCAACATGTCAATAGCAGGAACTTGCATGTCGATTGTGGGAACCAACCCTGGATTCCGAGGAGGGCTTGCCTGCAGAGCTTCCTCCTGACCACCAGGATTGCTACAATGCTCCACCGAAACCGAAACTATGAAAGTTGAATTTGCCAGAGTGCATGGAATTCGATATCTCACCATGGGATGCGCAGAGTGGCCACAATCCATTATTTCTCGGTGCTCCGTTGCCCTGCCACGGCCGACTGCACGTCCTCTGGAGCGACGGTGGTCTGATGAAACCTCAATTGAGGAAGAGGGGGAAATAGCTTGCCTCTGAGACGAAGCACGACCTCTGGAGCTTCCGCGCCTGCTAATCATCCTTTGGCGCTCACGCTGCATCCCCAAATTGGCCAGAGAGCAGGAGTACCCCTTCGTAATCTCCCTCAGAACCAGAGAGTAATCCAACGCAACCTCCAAACGCCCAAACCTTATGCATGACTGCGGGAGAATGGCAGAGGTGCCAAGCCTTTGTAACTCCATTTTCCCACTACCAAGGAGAGCAGTTAATACCGAAAGGACTCGAATTAAATCCCGTGGATGGACTGTCGCCGCTGATCTTAAATGACCACCGGACCTGTAATGCGTGGCTCGTCCAGGCTGACACATGCCCATGTGACGAGCCACTAACCTGCTACGCGCTGGAGCCACCCGCATCCGGGAGGGAGAGGTCCTTTTGCACCAAAGAGATGCAGTCCCTTTTAAGTTGATCATCATCTACCATGTCCAAAGAGCCGGAGAAGTATGGTAATAGCTGAGAAACACCTTGGTTAGCCATTCTGTCCGCTACCTGGTTTGTTGTTCTTCGTACATGCTGGAAGGTTATACTTTGGGGATTCTTAAGCTTTGCCTCCAGGGATTCCAATCTACTTAGCAATCTCCAGCTAGTTGCTAACTTGACTGCTGTAGCCCCTGCCTGAATTTTCTTGGCTGCTGCTATAAGGATGAGAGAATCTCCCTCAACCTCAAGAGGGAAGAAGTGCTTTTGTTCTGCTAGACAGATCCCTTGCCAGAGTCCTTCCAGCTCGGCTACATTGTTAGTGTCTTTGCCTATTGAACCATAATAAATGTGCAGTAGTGCTCCTGTGTGGCTTCTGAAGATTCCTCCAAATCCGGCAGGTCCAGGATTTCCTTTAGCTGCCCCATCGAAATTGAGCTTGAAAGAATTGGTAGCTGGTGGGGACCAGGAGGATGGGGAGGTGGAGCTGCGTGGGGGATGGGTGATGACCTTGGCAAAGGCAGAAAGATCAAGATTCCATTCTTTCAAAATGTCCCTCTCTTGTTGCGTTTCTGGCATGTCTGTATCATACCAGGTTCTTATGGCTAAGGTTTCCTGGATGTTTTTTTTGTAGATGAGCCACAGAGCGTCTATTGTCCGGGAAGTGTTGTTGAAGATTCTGGAGTTGCGCTCTTTCCAGAGAATCCAGTACAAAAAGCCTGGTATGAGACCCCATAAAGTATTGAGAAGCTGGCTTTTGAACGGGTTCTTGTCCCAGTTCCTGATATTTTCCGTTACATCCTCTCCCCTGGGTTCTGTTCTCTTGTTGCATTTCTCCACTTTCTCCCAAAGTTGCTTGGCTAGCGGACATGTCTCCATTAAATGGCTGATGGTCTCAGAGTTGAGATTGCAATTTGGGCATCTTGATGGCCCAATGAATCCCCTTTTTATCAAATTGTCCCATGTGAGAATGCGCCTTTTACTTAGCAGCCATAAGAAGGTTGAGATCTTAGGCCATAGCCCTGGTAACCAAACTCGTGCCCATATTTGATCTTTATCCGCTTGGATGTCTGAATAGCGCAGTTGATGTGCTTCTTTAGTGGTGAATGTGCCTTTGTGCGTGTGACCCCATCTGAGCTTGTCCTGCTGGTTGGAGTGACGGATTCTTCGGTGAGTGAGTTCCTGATCAATATCTGAATATGTTTCGTCTTGCCAATCCCTCTGCCATCTGCTCGCTGGTTTCCATAATTGGTAGCCATGATGCCCTGATTGATGCCAAAATTGGTGAACCTGGATAAGGTTCTCTTGCTGCATATGAGATTGCCAGAGGGGCTTTTGGAATAGATTTGCAAGTTTGGGGAGTTGCTGCCACGAATCCTCCCAAAACTTGGCTGTCGTGCCTGAGTGGATTTCCCAGAAGCTGTGTTCTTGAATTTTTAAAGTCGTATATTAAACCACCTACCATCTTCGATATATATTTTAAAACATTCATTCATTAAACCACACATTATTTGGAAACTGGTCCCATAACCCCTAGTTAGAGTCACCATCCCAAATGGAAAAGGAGTTGTACTAAGGTCCGGACCGGGTGGTTATCCCCTAATTTTGGTGCTACGATTTTGGAGGCATCAACAAAGCCTCAAGGTACTAAAGGGGTGTTTCTAAGTCAACTTCTTGGATAATGTGCTAATGTCGACAAGAAGTGACTCATCACAAGAGGGCCTTGATGTATCCCACATCAACGACACGAAACGAGGTAAATGATTTTGGAGATGAAAAATCAACTGACAACAAAAGGTTCAGAAATGGCGGTCATGAAAATGAAGGCTTACAGTATTGCAAAGGATGAAGTTTGAACTAAATGACTTCTCTTGAACATATCAACAACACTAAGATGAATTGGTAGCATTGACCCAAAACAAAGTAATGGATGGTATGATAGACCAATGATGTGATAACCATCAAGCTGAGTGACCCAACCCACATAGTCACGATGATGAGGTGAAAGTGTCATGTTCAAGAGTGACTTGCTACCATAAAGTGTTTTCCCCTGTTTCCAATTTTCCCCAGCCATTGCTGACCAGTACCTCTTTATTGTTAATCAAGCTTGAGGAGGATAACATATGCTTGTTGTATAATTTCACCCTTCAGGTGAATCCATCGCTATTTGATGCTTTAACGAGTCTAGCGAAGGTGAAACTCGGTTTTGTCTAGATGGACAAGTTTGTCACTATTTGATGTTTTTAACGAGTTTAATGACAAAGATAACTCAATCCTTTTCATGTTTAGAGATTTTGAAAAGGGACCAAAAGGAAACTCCACAAGTTCTTTTTCGTAAAATAATCTCTCAAGTCCAAGAAAGTGTAAAATAATACAAGAGAGATATCATTTCCAATCCATTAACGAGCTGGAAGGGACAAGTGCTCAGCAATCTTTTCATGTTTAGAGAGTCTGAAAAGAGCTTAAAGAGTACTCCAAGGGGGCTATTTTTTTGTTTTTAACAAAGCTTGAAAAAGAGATAAAAGTTTTCTTTGTGGTAAAAAATGTTCAATTTACATTTTAGCACGTCAAATTCCGCATTTCAGTTGTTAAACCTGCTCAAAACACCATCAAAATATATCAAAAGTACCTATTTCATGGATAAAATGAATAAAAACTAATGTTTACTCGATTAATGTGAAAGAAATAAATATAAAAACAAGCGTTTCCATTCATTTTTACCATTTCACATTTACCCTTTGATTTTGGTGCTTTGCAACAATTTTTACCTTGACGTTCACCAACTGATTGTGGAGGATCCAGTGGATCATTCCTTGTGTCATCTGGACCAGGTAGGAGCTATCTCTGTTCTCTTTCATTTCATTCCATTCATTTTCAGTTTCAAGAAAAAAAATTGAGTTTTTGAGGCCCTTAGGGTTTCAATTTTGAAATATGGGATCAGTGCACCCTTTCAATATCGAAAGTTGCACTACATTTCACACACATAGAAGGTTGCATGCATTGCAGCGCACTGTCTCTAAGGCAGGGGTGCACTGGGCACAAAACCCAAATTTACATAGCTATTTTCTCCCAAATTTTGCTCTGTTTTTTGCAAGAAATGGATCCTAATTTGTCTAATGGTTGTATTACAAGCATTCATCAAATCAAAATGGTGATTATATGGAGAGAATGAGAGCACGAAGAACAAGATATGATTGCTCTAAATAATCAGGGTACAGTTGAGGCCCTAAGGAATTGTAGGTTACTCAAGTATTTCTGACTATCTAGCATGTGGTAGCAGATTAAGCTTTTACAGTTCCTTGTTCGATCATGGGATCCAACTGATTAGGCCTTTGACACTAGGGAGAAAGTGATCCCATTTACCATCGATGACATCTACTTTCTGACTGGACTGTCGAGGCGAGGTGCCCCCATCTCACTATCTGGATTTTCCAAAGGAGGTGAATCAGTGAGAGACTACATACGAAAGTTTTGCTGGGAAGGTGCACAACCTAGCAGAGATGGAAATATTAACATCAGGGATGTTAGTGATTTACCATTGAGGTCGATCATCTTTAGCATTACCAAATTGGCTGGAAGTACGACACTACACTTGGCATACAGATCATACATGTAATATGCTTTAGAGTGTTTAGAGCCAAAAGTGTTCAACTGGTGCGAGGCAGTACTTTCATCCGTGAAAGAACAACTGATCAAGGTGAAAAGCGGAAAGACAAAGAACTTTGGCTATGGGTTGATCCTGATTTCTTTTGCCTTGGAGAGAATTCCACTTATGTAGCCACAACTTGTTTCACTGGGTGTATCTAGACCTAGGGATCCACAGATGTAGAGATGGGTAGATCTTATGGCTAGGCATGATGGGTAGTCATTGATTTCATTTACCCCTACATTCTTCGGGTGGTTTGATCGATAGGATATGGCCATCATAGAATATCCATATTCAGGAATGGTTTTCCGTGGTGATCCAGACTTGATGTTACCAGTTGGAGCGTAGTGGGGTCAACTCTAAAGTGGATCGGGGATCGAGCCTACCACCGCTCAAGTTTTCTCGTGCTCCTCTGCATGACAAACCTATCAGAAAATAGATGTCATCTGGGTCAATTGTAAGCTCATTGTCCCCGATCCTAAACACCCCTTGGTGTTCATCCCAACACTGAATGATCCAGCTCAAAATTTCCTCCTGACTTTTCATCAGTTCTAGCTATGCATATTTCACCAAACCACATCAGTGCAATGCAAGTATACAAGTTGGATCGTTTCACATAAGTAATTCCTATCGATCATGGCCCGTTCTTTCCATAAACTAGTCATGATTGATCAAAACCTACACAAATCAACCCAAAAATCAATACAAATGGGGCAAACAATATTGGGAAATCACTTTTTGGGCTTTTAGAGTGTACCCTCATGCACTAACGCCCTCGTTTGTGGAAAAAATGGAGGACTAACACCCTCCTCTAGGTCATAAAGGGCATTTAACGCTCCCTATAGACCTAGAAGGAGGCGTTAGTAGTAGTTAATGAACTAAAAATCCCAAACCTTTAAAAATACACTACCAATGCAGCTAAAAAAAGGATTAAATAATGCAAGATAAAGGTTTTGGCATCTACCTAAGATAGATGTCATGTCGAATGGTCACCTGGATTGCCCACAATTGTCTGTGGAAGATCTGCTCCTCTTTAGCTCCAAAACACTCTCACAGCACTAAAATGATGCAATGGTGAAAGTGGAGGCTCAAAAACTCCCTTATAATCACTTTGGAGGTATGAATTGTCTTAATTGAAGTCGTTAAAGTACAAGTAGTTCATTTCATATGATATTTATCAGGCGCCATATCCCCATATTGTCAGAAATTACTCATGTTTTGATGAAAGGATTTTCAGGGCTGAATGGCAGAAATGACTATGTTCGATACCCAATGAGTGCTTTCTTTTATGGGATCTTTTCTTGCTCTTAAACTAAAAAATCTCCTACTTTTCATCATCGGGCTTGTTAAACTTCTACGAAAACGATATGAATGCTTTCTTTTTTAGGACTCTTTCTTGCTCTTAAGATCTATTGAGTTTGTTGTCGTGAGACTCATTAAAAATTCACAACGAATATCTAGTTTAGTCTGTCTCCTCGTACTTGTAACAAAATGAGGCAAACATCTATTGATTGTAGGTTTATCTCTTTATCCGGGCTTAGTAGATTAACTTACAGAAAAGGAACCTTTTCGGGATACTATTAAACCTTTGTCGTACCTAGTTAAAAAATATGACAAAGGGACCACCCTGGAGTCATTCTTTACGATCTTTTCAGACTCTCGAAATATGAAAGGACCACCGAGTTGTCTCGTTTGGACTCATTAAATTAAATAGATGAGGAATGGAGCCTCTCTTTATGATCTTTTCAGGCTCTTGAAACATGAAAAGGCCAATGAGTTTACCTATGTGGACTCATTAAACTAATCAGATAGGGAATAGAGTCACTCTTTAGGATCTTTTCAAACTCTTAAAATATGAAAAGACTAATGATTTTACCCATCTGGACTCACTAAATTAATTAGATGGGGAAAGTGGACAATACAATTGCTTTGTGTTAGTATTCTTAAAAGCGTTTTTTGGCAGCATCCACTCCTTTGAACATGGCACTCCATCAGCAAAACCTTCCTTGTGATAGCCTCTCAATATGAACCTTACCATCCTATGAGTTTAGCCTATATACCCTGATGTTCTTGCATCTCTATATCCTAACACTCTTTGGTGTTCATGAGTCTAGTGCTACATGGTTAAAACCTTTGTGTTGTGCCTTCTATTGTTCAAGGGAAAACCTTTATCTTCTATTTCCTCCATCAAACCATCAAGCATATTCTTCCATCATTCCCTCCGTCATTTTGACCAAATGCTCAAAAGCTTCTTAAAAAAACAATCTTTCGTGTCAACTGATGTAGGACACATTATTGCCTACCTTTCGACAGGTCTCTTCCTATTTAATTCAACACACTATCTAGGAAGTAGACCCAGAAACACTTCAGTGCCTTGGAACTTGCAAACATCAATGGTAGGTTACCTTGTGTTTGGTAAGGGGTTTTCATTATTAGCTCCTGGTCAAACGATTCTATGAGTGTTCGATGACAAAACATTATTCACACTCACTAGATTGTACTGTGCATCTTAGAGACCATCACCATTATCAGTGGCCATCCTCACGTCTGTTAACAGTCTCCATTATTGACTGGTAATTAGACGATTTCATACATGTTCGAACTTAACTCCTTTATTCACATGTATTGAACTATGTTGTTATGGTGAAACGAAAATCAAGACCTTGGGTAGAGGCTTCCATCAATCAGCCTTGTTTCCTCTCCCAAGTTGTGTTTATTGTTTTTTGGAGATAGCTCATCAGAATGATATTATTATGACACAGGTTCTACATTGTGCTTATCGATGGCTACGATCGTCATATCTCTTTGTTGAGAAATCACTCTGACATAGCTACTGAGAGTGGGAACTCACAACTCATGACATGATTTTATATTTTTAATATATGTGTTGTATCAAGTTTCTCGTATTCCCAAAGCTCTGATCCTCTCTCTCTCTTTTCCAAAATAAAATAACAGTTATATATAAAATATTTCGACCATCGTCTTTGCCTCTAATCTCACACTTTAGGGGGCATATGTTACACAAGAAAATGACCTCCTCATCAGTACATAGGAGAAGAGTAGGATGAATGAAGGACTAACCAAGTTCATAGGCCCATTTGTCAAGCTAACGCTGTCTAGGAACAAGAAACTTGCTTTATAAAGCTTCCTAGCAAGGCATACAGTGCGTTAGTGCCTAGGGTAACTCTGTTTGTTACCTCAAGAAGGGTGTTAGTCAACCTAAATGAGTTTCTATGGGTCGAAGGAAAAATTTGACCAAGAAATATCACGAGATTCTCTCTCATGTCAGCTCACAAAAGTAGGGAAACATCAAAACTCGACCTGTTTGGAGGAATTACTAATTCCTAATGGAGTCTACAAATGGAAAAGAGTACAAAATCATGGAAACATCTCTTCTTTTTCCCAAAGGAACTCATGACATATTTGGCAAGGCTTATCATCTCATGCTATATGTGCGAGGCTAGGGACATTGTGGAGGAGGCCAAAACATTTGAAAGGATTTCCTATTTGACTATTGAGACTAGTCTCTGACTAAGGCATAGCAAGAGGTTAAGAAGGGAGAGAGAGGGAGGAGTTGGAGGAGTAAGGGAAGGCTGATACAACTGATTGTTGTAATCACACTTTTCTACATTAATATAGAACTACAATTGTGTTGTCCACTCTGCAGCGTTGGTAGTGTAATCTGTTCACATATTTATGTAATGTCGTTATTATGAGTGGCTTAGATACACGTAATTAGATATCTTTATATGTTAATGCATTCTTTGTCAAAAATATATGCTGTGATATTACGCTTGTCTTATCTATGTCTAGGTCTTGATCTAGAGCTAGCTAAGGGGTCTTCCACCTTGCTACTTTTTGCTCTCCAGCAACACCACACCAAGATTTGAGGTAATAAGTCCTTCTTCCTACTTTGATTCTCATTTGTTTAACTTAGATATGCATGCATATTTGTGACATCTACAGCTAATGTGAAATTTTGCTAAGGATCTCGGGAAGATCCTTGAGGGTTTCTACCTCACCAAACACCCGTGCATTAATCCCTATAGCACACTTACTCTCTCACCTTCCACAAATCCTCTCTCATTCATACATTACCTTCTTTTGCTTCATAAAGGGCATGTACTATGTCATACCATATGGATATACACTTCACCATGGGATGATTAATTTCCTTTGGATTAATATATTGAATCCATAGTTCTTTATTCGTATAGTATCCTTTGGTGTTGGATAACCTTCGAAGCACCTTCATACAGAAATCGCCTATACAATTCGGTCCATACCTATGTGGATCTCTGGATTCAAATAATTGGATCTATTGTCCTATGATTCCTTTGTGCTCTTACTATTCTACCATTCAATAATTCAAAAAATTGAAAGATCAATGGTCCAACATTTTATATAAAAATCCATTATGTACTTGCACTTGAATGCTCCAGGTTTCCACATACATGAATTTATACCCACACATATTTTTGGTTCCATGCACAAGATTACATAGTAGTTCAAAATACTTCGGTTCCTCAACTATTCTTTCCCCAAACCATTTCAATTTCCATGCAGTTTCAATTAACTATTCTAGCTTGGTCTCAATTCGATGATGACCTTATCAATAGCAGGGTGCAGTCTTAAATCATGGATGTTGCAGCTCCTGTTGAGCCTCCATTTTGTCCATATTTTCATGATTTTATTGAATAATTTTATGCCTGTACTAAGTGTCTATAATCAATATTATTCTTTTTACGCATTATTAAGCTATTATTTAGGGGAATTTAGATCTCACAATTGTTGATCTATGAACTCTTCTTGTTTTTTTAATTTGAAGAGTATTTAATGTGAAAATAATGTTTGGCTCTTTTGTGGTAGGTGCTAACAGTTCATATACTAGTAGTTCCTGTACCAGTTGTTCTTGTACCATTACTACAAGAGATATTAATGTTAATGGCTTTGATAGCTTGGCACGAACCTTACATTCCCCGAGAGAAGTTGTGCTTACCATTTACTTGCTTGTAGAGAACAAGCCTTGGTCCTACATTCACCTTCCTGTATCATACAACATTCCTGCACCAATTCAGATTTTACATCATTCTTGCACCAATTTAGTTCTACAACAACATTCTTGCACCGATTTGGGCCTTTCATCCATTGACACGTTTTTGGGAAAATATGAAAGAGGTTTTTGCTCAAAATGTTGTTCAAACACTTCCACATTAGTCAAGATACACCGAGGTCTTCTAGATAATGCGTGGAGCTAAGGTCAAAGAATATAGTCAAACTATTTGTAGAAGCCAAAGGTTGTTAATAGTGTATTCTTCCTACGACTGTTTTGGAAAATACTTCATGACTTGGCATTAGTTGTTGCAAACCACAAATCAATTCAAATCTCTTTATTTTGGATCTAAATTTATATGGCCCGATAACTTTCGATCTGAATAGATGGGAGGCATTGTTTTTTGGTAAACAGTAGATCAATTCAAATCCACTCAGCGATCAGGTCTCCTTATTTTTGGTTCAAGCTTAGTTTTTTATTCTAAAAATTATCTGTGCTATGTAACTGTGCATCTAAATCACTGGGAGGCATCATTGTTATAAATGTGGAGACTGTATACTGTAGTGGAGATGCGGCATTATAGTTTTTAAATAGCATTTCTTTGCAGAACATGGGAATTGATTTCGCTGTGCAAGAAGGGAGGAGCCTATGCTCCTAGTGGGATGATCCCTAGAGGGGACCACTGGAGCCCAGCTCTGTGTTGTTCAACAATTATGTGACAAGACTTAGATATTAATATACCATGGCATTCTATTTTACATTTTTGTTTCTTCTGAATGTTTTGAGATTGTGATTTAATTGCTGCAAGGGAAACGAGCTGGGTGGTTGGGCCCACCAGCCAGTTTGTTGCCCCATAATTCTTAGGATTTCCTTTGCTGCATTTTGTTTCGCATGGTGTGAGTGTGATTTAATATAGTTCTACAATTTCATTCACATTTCTTCTTCCATATCTAGCCATTCGATTTCTAATTTCATTCCATAATTTCTTTTCCATTATTCTAGCCATTTGAGTTCAATGATGTAGTTTTTCTCTTGGAATTTATTTTTATGAAGGCTGAGATGAGTTAGACAGAGGATCAATAGTGAATGCTCCACTACATCTCTTACTTTCGTTATAAATTAAGTGTGATGCTTACCCTGGTTTCATTAGCCACGTACAAGGATATAATGGCTTATCATTAATTCTGATGTAGCATATAACATTTGGATTGCCTTAAAATCATTATTTTAAATGTGAAACTGATTCTTGCACTTTGAAGAAAAACATCCATTTTTGAAATCTTAATAAACAAATGTGAGGATCAGCATAAGGTGAAGTTGTGAATCTTGTTTTATTGGAAAAGTAAAGTGCTTGCAGAATTCTTAAAATGTCTTGAGGTTAAAAATTGCGATTAATATTCCTTTCAACTTAATTAAATGGTGTACACATCATATAGAATACTTCTATATTGCAAAGGAAGAATTTAATGATTTTATAAGATCAAGGTGAACAGTAGAAATGTATTTATCTCATTCGTTTCTATTGCACACTTTCCTTACAACTAAATACTGAATTGTCTTTAGAGAAGCAGTGCATATATCATCTCAATTCTTTTTAAAGCATTCAATGGATTCCTTAGAATAGTTGGACTAAAGTTGCTTTATGATTCCTAGTTTAATTTCATGCTTTTCATCTTTGCAACATAACACTAATATTTTAAGAGGTTTTTGCATTCTTTATTTCTTGAATCACTTTCTTTTGAATGGGGCTTACATTCCCTTGTCCCCTGGAAAACTGAGGGAGACTTACTATAGGAGTCAACTCAACCCAGAAGAGGAGCCAAAAGTAGATTCTCGGAGTGTGTTTACTTTACTTTCAAAAAGATTTGTTCTGTTTTCCTAAATGATGCTTCTTTTGAATTTCTTGCAAAACCTTGGTTTTTATTTGACAGATCCTTGAGGTCATATTCTGGCATATATTGTGCTACGCCTCTAAGTTTAATCACTTGGATTGACAAATTAAATGTTGGTGTAAGTCTTACATTTATACCACCGGACAGCTCCACTTGCAAAACAGACTACACAACTACTCTATGTGAATAAGTGAGAAATCCCTAAGCTTCCACCTGAAGCTCTTTTACCCAACAAAAATCTAAATCTCCTTCTCGAAGTCAATTGTTAATCCCTACAGAGCCTCGGTTGCTTTCTCCTTGCACATAGAAGTTCCAGATTCCAACAATCTAATCAATGGTGGCACAACATTTTCTGCATCAACAAAAGCCAAAATCGGTAGCACAACCATTGAATCATTTATTTTTTTTTTGTCAGATCTTCTGATAATAAACTTGTGCTCATTTGATTACTACATTTTCCAGCATAATCATGAGAAGAACCCTTAGGAAATCTTAGGTATGATTCAATCACATTTGAAAGTAATAGCCAGAAAGAATTTGAAAACATTGGTGGTTTCCGACTGTGTGATCGGAATACTGGCTTACTTCACATAATTACATAGGTGAGCTCACTTGGATGTGGCCTTCAAAGCCAATCTAAATCTTCTCCATCTATTGCATGAGTTCACTACCATTTCCCTTGCATATGGCATTTACAAGATGGATTTTTGGGCACGAATGAAATTAACATTGTATTCATCAATGTTGGCCATAGTGATACGCAAGTCTGTGTTGCAGCCTTTTGGAAAGGTCATCTCTGTTAGTGTTAGTATATGCATACTTCCATTAGGGATCAAATCTTCTCTTTGCATTTTCATTTTAGGTGTCTCATATTGAATTTTCGATCATTCCACTAGGTCATGCCAAAATCATCCACTAATGGTTGTCTTCTCAAAAAATCAAATTTTCCCTCATGAGGTACATTCGTTGACCCATCTCCATGTTGCATTCAGTTATCGTTTCAGTTATGTTATTTTTAGAGTCAAGGTAGTTATGTTTCCATTAGGTCTTAAGGTTCATTTCCAAGGTCAAAAGCATAGTTTCAGTATAAATAAAGGGCAGCAAAGGGAGGAAGACCAATAAACAAAGAGTGATTGGTAGTAAGTCATGGTTATTTTACAAAGATCTTACTTCACTGATGTAATTTTCATCTTAAAATCATGTTTTTGAGATGAAAACAGAGTATTTTAGTTCATTCATATTTTTTCTTTATGTAATTCAAGTCAGTTCATGTAATAAGTGTTCCCATAAGCTGCCTAAGCATTTCTCATTGCTGTAGGAAATGGAGCTATTGAGGAAAATAGTTCAATCAAAGCATCATCCACTTGAAAAGAGACAAAGAAAGAAAAGCATTAAACATAGATTTGAAGACAAAGTAAAAGTTCCAAAAAACATTATAAAGTGGGTTTTTTCTAAGGAAAAAATAAAAATCACCCTCTATATAAGATTTCACAATCATTTTTCAAAATTTATCATACACATTTGACAAAGAGAGAGAAGAGAGTTGAAGGAGAGAAGGGAGCTGAAGCGAATTGGTGGTTGAGCAAATTGTGGGCACTACGCATTGAGCAAGGAGTGTTGCGCATAGGGAAAATTGTGGAGCCGATGCGCATAGAGTAGGGAGTGTTGCACATACAAACAGAGTGTTATGCATAGATACTCTGTGCCAGTGTATTTTTGCACGGCGTTGCGCACATAATAGAGCCTTGCGCCCCTGTACAAGGCGATACGCATAGGGCCAACAAACACCAAGACTATCCTAACAACCATATAAATCGCTCTTTTTCTACCTAGAGCCTCTAAACAAGTAATTACACTCCTTAAACCATCCTCCCAGCACTCATTTCATGATTTTGAAGTTTGTTTGCTATTTAAATTTTCAAACCCTAGGTTGTCTAAAAACCCTCCCTACTTACCATATCCCTTATTCCCAAATTCTGTTGTCATATCCCTAAATATCACCCCTATTCCCTATTTCCTACTATCAAATACACCTATCCCCTATACCCTAATTCCCCAACCAAAATCCCTACACCTATCCCCTATACCCTATACCCTAATCCCCCAAACAAAATCCTTAAACCCCTATTTACTAAACAGTCCCTACCAAAAAATACCCTCCTTCTCACTCTCACATCATACATATCTCATCCTACATCACACAAACTCCTCTCCCCTTCCCCTATCCCTATTCACCATAACTCACTTCTTGATTACCTTCTCTAGGGTTTCTAAAGCTTCAAATTCAAAAAGCATGGATAAAGAGGATAGAGACTATGAGGAGGAGGGAAACAGTGTCAGTGAAAGCATGGGAGATGAATGTCAGCATTAGGGAAAGCCACATAAGGGAGGCTGAATTATCAGAGAGGAACCATCAAACATCTGAGAGTTACAGGCTTCTCATATGACTGTATCTTGTTTCAGGCATCTAGGGTGTTATGAGTTTTGTGAGCAGGTACAAAGAGTTCAAAATCATCCTAAGTTGACCAGGCTTTTTGTAGCCAATCTCCATGATAAGAAGGTAACTCTTGCTGGGGTGACATTTATAGTTTCCTCCTCCATCATTGCTGATGCTACAAGGATTCCAAATGTGGGGGGAAAATGGTATAAAGCACAAGATTTGGATGAGCACTATTATGAGCCATACATCAAATCTAGGTACAGGAATGAAAATAATAGGACCTTTCCTTTCAGGTTCCTTCACAATAAGTATGCCAGGCCTATGATGAGGATCATTGTGAAGTATTTTACATGTGAGGGTAGATTTTCCAGATTGTACACCTATCATATTAGGCTTCTTATGCACTTCACAAGAGTGAAAATGATGAACATCTTGTACTTCTTATTCATGAACATTGAGAAGACGGCCTACATTGTACAGAAAAAGGCATACCCCCAACAGATGAATAGTTTTTATCACTATTCCTTGATTAAGATGATTGTGCTAGATCATCTCAACCTCCTCAACATATCCTGGGATACATTTATTGCCAATGACATCTTCAGTGGCCCTCAAATTCCTCCATCGGTGCCTCAAGAAGTAGAAAGGCCTTCTAGCAATGCCAAAGTAAAGAAAACTAAGAAGGTTAAAGAGACTAAAGTTGTTGAGAAGCCAGAAACCTACAAAAAAATATCAGAGAGGGGCTAGAAATTTTTTGGGAGCGGACAGGCAAGTGTTTACTCCACCTGATGTGGAAGGGGCCTTGCCTTCTTCATCACCGCATAGGCAAGTATTTACTCCACTTCATGTGGAAGGGGCCTTGCCTTCTTCACCATCTCATAGGCAAATGTTTGCTCCACAAACTGTGGAAGGGGCTTTGCCGTCTTCTTCAACACAACGGGTGTAGCAGGTGCATAAAGAGAAAGAAAAGGTGCTGGAAGAAAGCCTCAATGATGAAGAGGAAAGGGAATTTGACTTGATGGAACATGATGGACTAGAGCAGCCACATATTCAGAATGGAATTGAGATAGTTGACTTCAAGGCTCAAGATGAGGAAACAAATGAAAATATAACCATAAGGGAAAAAGATGCATAGATCCAAGTAATGATGGACAGAGCTAAGTATGTCATTTCATACCTTGAGCAAGTGAACAAGCAGTTAAGTGAAAAACAAGTCATCATGGAGCTAGAACTTCTCAAAGCAAAGAGACAAGGCGACAAAGGCAAATCAGAAATGCAAGAGGAAGAAACCCCAGCCACCTTGACTACAAAACAAAGGATTGAAAAGGAGATTGAGGAGGATAGAAAAACATGGCTTGATAGGGTCAATTTTCATTTGGAGAAGCTGCTACAAAGGGCCAATAGGGACAATCAAATCATTAGGCATATGGCTTGCCATTACAGGACCTAGAACAAGATTTGTAACATAAGAGTCAAGCAAATGAAGACAAGGCTAAAACAAGCACTCAAAGGCAAAAAGGAGGGTGATAGGCTTAGGTTGCTTATTGAAGCTTCCTTGGCTAACCCAGACACTTGATGGTGGTGTTCTCCACAAATTTTGAGTATGTTTTGAGAATTTTTTCCCTTTTGAAGAATTTTGCAATTTTTGACTCAGAAAACCTGGCTCTATGTGCAGTGCCACTGGTGCTGCGCTTTTCCTAGGGGCATCCAAACAGGAAATGGTCAACATTTTTGGATTCACAATAATGAGCACATGCACCATGTGCATTTTCTAACCTTTTGGAGCAAAACTGGTTAACCAAAAGGTCAAAAAACACCGAAAAGATGACCTTTCTGTCGTCTTTTTGACCATGGCGCTATGCATAGAAGTAGTCTTGGGAGAATCCATTTTTAAGGGGTCAAATCAACTCTAAATGGGAAACTAAATGCAAATTTGGAAATTAGATAGGATAGGCTTTCCAATGACCTATCATGAGCTCAATTTCGACACCAAGAAGACCTCCAAAATGGTCCTGCAAAAAGTGCTATGCATAGAGATTGGGTGCTGCACATAGGACAATTTTACGCTGAATTTTCACTTTGCTGTGCCATGACTGTAATTTTGGGTTTTCTCTTATGGATGATGTTTTTACTAATGTAAATGGTGACTAGGTGTGTAAATAGGATGGATAGTAGTTACTGGAGGGCAGATTCATTAGATCAAAAGTTATGTTGAGGACAAATGAATCAGTTTCCTCCCTTTTAGAGGCAAGTTGTTAGGGTTGCCTATATTCCCATTTCTTGTTCATTTTTCGATGGATTATTTCCTCATATTAGGGATTCGACCCCTGAGGATGGGAGGAGTTTGAATTAATGTCTATATCTTCTTTTTCTTTCTCATTATAAAGTGTTGGACTCAGTGGGATGCCTAGGCTTTGATAGACATCATTTTGTACCAGTTACAGTAGGAGATTAATGAAAAATTGTAGATATTTCTTTGGGATCCATGTGGTATGATGCACAATTCATTTTTTCTTATGTTTTCATGTGTTAAAATGTATTTTTGACTCCATTTCATCATTTCATACTCTTTATGTGAATGTATACAAGTTTGAAAGGTAGAATCCATAACTTTTATGCTCTATTTTGGGTAGACATTTCACGGTCTGTGTTTTCTTCAGTTTAGGAAGAATCCATGTGGTTTACATGCTCTTTCTAGATTCTCACCTATCTTTCCACCTCATCCATCGAACCCTAAAGTTCTGATCATTGTGCCTACCTTGCCCCATCGAACACCCTGCAGTTTTGACCTAATTTCCTTGCCCTAACTATTTTCCTCCTCTTGATCTAGCAAAACCCTTCAAAATAAAATGAAACCTAATGTTACTATACCTAGCCTAATATCAGTTTCTAGATCCAATCAATTTTGGTTGAGATCCTTACAGAGAGAACCCTCTCCTAGCCTACTAGGGCTAGCTACTTGGCTAAGTGTGGTTTGTGGTTACCCTGGCATTAGCTTCCTTCAGCCTGAGGTTCAATCCAGGTGATAACATAGTGGTGACCATTTTGGGGAATGGAAAGATTAGAAATTAATCACCTCAGTAAGATGTTTTATTTGAATTCTTAAGCTTGTGGATGATGAATTTTAGAATTTAAACATAGGATTAATTGGAAAGTTGTAAAGCAATATCTTAATTTTCAAAATTAGACATACTGGCTTCCCGAAAGTATACCAAATCCAATCCAGATTAGAATCCTCCGACCATTTTTAGTGATCCTCTTAAAATGGGGCAAAATATAAGAAAGTTGTAGAGAAATATAGTTTAGCTAGAGAACAATCAAGTGAGGATTTCATTCCTTGAGTTAATTCACTCCCAGGAAGGTTAGACACTTTGTAAGACATTGAGTTTGATATTAATTTTGAGCAAAGTTTATTTCGTAGAAAATCTTTAAGTTGGATTGATCAAACAATTGTTGATTCCCCTATATCTCTTTATAACCTCATTGAAGAATTTTTTTCACACAATAAATCAAGGTCACAGCTTCTTCACACTCTTGATCATTTGCAGAACCTCTCTTCAAACTTAAACACTTGGGTGCAAAATAAAATTCATAGGCCATCTTTTGATTTTTGAAATACTTCCATTGCATCTACTACCACTCAAACTATCTCTCATCCTCCACCTTCTTCTTCACATATTGTTCACACCACTCAAGCTATCATTAATCCCCCTTTGATTATATCGAATATCCCAATCCTTGTTTTAAATCCACCACCTCCCCCACCTCTAGTTATGGCTGCCCGATATGCACCCCTTGTTTTTCCTCAAAATCCTAGTGCCATGCCCCTTGATTATCAAACCAAAATACCTTTCTTCGACGACACCCAAACTATTACAACTCAACAACACGTAGACAAGATGAATGATTTCTTTGACCTCCATGAAGTTGAAATCAAAGATGTGATGATGAGGCTGTTTGTACAAAGTTTTGGAGGAGAAGTTCGGAAATGGTTCAGAGCCCTACCAACAGCTTCTATCACTACTCTACCTGTCCTCCAGAGGCAATTCCTAGATCAGTGGGAGGTGAAGAAAAATCCCCTTCAGATTTTGTCTGAATATGAGAACATCAAAAGAAATGTTGGCGAGAGTGTGCAAGACTATTGTGTGAGATTTAATGCAGTATACAATGCTATCCCTGCAAATATCAAACCACCAGAGGGATTGGCTTTGCTTAAGTTTCCAGATGGATTTGATGCCAATATGGCATATCAGTTGCATGAACGTGATCCTACAACTCTAGAAGATATGCAAAAGAATGTTGTGAGCATAGAAGCGAACTTTCTGGCCAAAAGAACAAGAATGAGATTAGAGAAAAGAGTGACCATGAAAGAAGAAGCATCTACATCAGATGTAAAAATGGATACATTGATTTGACCAATGGAAAGGATGGTTGATCGGTTTTCCATCATAGACTGACTTGAACCACAAATCCGGAACCCAAAATTTAGAGGGCAACAACAGCCCCAATTTTGAATCAAGCAAAGAGAGAAAAAAGCACCAGAACAACCAGTGCAACAACAACAACAAATCAGAACCCCGTTATAGTAGAATTATGTTCAAGGAGTGGAAGAAGAGGAGGAGGAAGACCTGGTAATTAAAACAAATCACTTCTTCACTGCAGATATTATGCCTATATTTCTGACCGAAGATGAGAAGTATGCAAAAAGTTTTGACATTCTAAAGGATGAGGACTACATCTTAGCAAAATGATGTTTTTTTGGAGGCCAAATCTGATGATTATCAGCATGGTTACATGAATGCTTTGAGTGCACAATAGAAACAATATTCTTTGAGGAGCAGAGATGTACCAATCAGTCCTATTCAAAAGAGGAAGGATGTTAAGTCAAAGAATGATCTCTCAAACAATCAGAAAAAAGGAAAGGAGCATACCGATCATAATCCTAGCTAGGTAAATTAGTCATCAACAAGTACAGCTACAAAAGAGAAATACAATCAGAAAAAGGATGGTGCAACGAAGGAGAAAATATATAAGAGGGACATCGGTGTCAAAGAGGTAGAAAAAGTCACAGCTTTTATATTAGAAAGTGAAATTGCTAAATTGAAAGTGTCCATTCCTTTGACTGAACTTGTTAAGAATAGCCATTACAAACACAATGTGTCTAGAATACTGCAAATTGATCCTTTGTCTAACATGGTGAATGTTGAGGATGATCATCCTGAACTTATTTTTGGTCCAACTATAGAAGGTTAGCTAGAAGATAGCGAAGTCCCACCCTTTTATTTGAGTCTTAGACTCCATGAGTATATTCTTCATAATGCTATGCTTGATTCTGGAGCTTCCCACAATTTTATGCCCAAGGCTATCATGGAGAAGTTGAGCCTAGATATCACCCGAAAATATCATGATTTGCATTCATTTGATTCTGATAGAGTTCACTGCATTGGTCTCATCAAAGATTTAGTGGCTTCCTTAGATCAAATCCCAGCCAAGAATGTTTTGATGGATGTGGTAGTAGTTGATATACCACCTCGATTTGGTATGTTGTTATCTATATCATGGGGAGCTAAACTCAAAGGAACTTTGCAACTTGAATTCTCTTATGCTACAATCCCCTTTTTCGGTCAATTGAGGAAATTATACCGGGAAAAGAAGATGAAAGATATGATCACTAGTAAAGAGAAGCCCATCAATCATCCGATAAATGTTGTACATACAAATTTAGAGTCTTTTGTTTTTTACACTAATAGTGGATTGAATGATGTAGATATTCAGCTCGTTGAAGTAGATGTTATACCAGAAATTTCCAAAGGTTTTAGAGTAGTTCTTAATCAAGAAAAGGAAAAAGTGGCAATTCCTTCTAAGCAGCCTCCATAGGAGCAGAAAGTCAGTGAAGAAAAGAAAAATGAAGCAACCAGCAAAGGTAAGATCGAAACAAAAGCAGAATTCCAACATCTGGAAGACGAAGACAACCTGTGGAGCATGGACTTTGATGGTGCTTTGGGTAAAAATGGTGCGGGTATTGGAATTTGGATTCGAAGCCTTGTTTTTTAGTGAGACAAAGTTCCAAGCAACATTAGAGTGTGTTTCTATAAATTATCTTTCGATTGCTCTAACAATGAAGCAGAGTATGAGGCATTGATTACAGATCTAAAGATTTTGAAGGAGCTGGGTGCGAAAAGGATTTCTGTTTATGGTGATTCAAAGCTAGTGATTAAACAAGTCAAAGGAGAATATCAAGCAAAGCATCTGTGATGAGAGCTTATAGGAATGCAATCCTGGATATCTTGAAAATGTTTCCAGAATACACATTGACAAATGTGCCGAGAAGTCAAAACATCATTGTTGATTCACTTGCTACAGCAGCGAGCAATCTAAAAATTCCAATGAATTCTAGCAATAAATTTTAAATTCATGTCAAACACAGGCCTACTGTTCCCAATAATTTGAGATATTGGCAAGTTTTTTGGGATGACAATGAAATTAATTCCTTTTTGCAGAATGAAGGGAAGTTTAAGAATGCTTTCATTGATGATGTTTGTGATTCTGATGAATAAGACATTGAGCTAAATCAGATGGATGTTTTATAGTTGAAGGATAATGTTATTCCTAGAGGTCTTATACCTTTAGAGGAGTTGTTTGACCAAGATGATGTGGCGAGAAAACCAAGCTTGGTTCTTACTGACAAAGGAGTTGAAGATGTAAACATTGGGACAACAAACCAGCCCAAGCTTGTTAAGTTATCAAAAACATTATCTCCTGAATCAAAAGCTAAGTATGTTAAGTTGCTTTCTGAATTTTCTGATGTTTTTGCATGGGATTACTCAGATTTGAAAGTGTATGACAAGAACATCATTCAACATACCATTCCTATTAAACCAGATCAAAAACCCTTTAGACAAAAGTTGAGGAGGATCAACACAAAGATGCTGCCATCTATCGAGAAAGAGGTAAATAGATTGTTTAAAGTTGGTACCATTGTTCCAATTAGATTCTCTAATTGGGTTTCAAATTTGGTCCCAGTATGAAAAAATACTGGAGAGATAAGGTTGTGCATTGATTTCTGGAACCTAAATAAAGTATCCCTGAAAGACAATTATCCTCTTCCTAAGATGGACCACATTCTACAAAGAGTAGTTAGAGCGTCACGGATGTCACTACTAGATGGCTACTCAGGTTACAATGAGATTTTGGTGCACGAAAAAGACTAAGAAAAAACTGCCTTCACAACACCATGGGGGACTTTTTAGTATGCCAAGATGCCATTTGGGCTGAAGAATGTCGGGGCCACTTTTTAGTGGGCCATGGATATAGGTGTTGGCTTATTGGGGCCTAATCTAGGTTCAGAAGTGTTTTTAGCAAAACAAATCCCGAAACTACCAGCCCTTTTGGCAACAGTTTGTAGAGCGTGGACTGAGGTCTCACCCGAGGTAGTATGGGATAGTGCTCAAACTAGGTTTCCGCACCCTAGGGATGTCTTGATGAGATCTAGAAATTTTGCGAACTGACCCTACATGTTGTGCTACTTCCATGCAACTGTCTTTTTGGTGTAACTATCGTCGTGTGTCTTGGATGACGAGCATGCACATTCTTTACCCTTTACTGTGCTTTTTATCATTATAGATTGTGAATTAAATTAAGTGGGCCTGATACTTTCAGTTATTATTCAACATAATCAGACATGCGCACAACCATAAATTATAAAAGATGCATAAATATATAACAGAGGCATAAACATACAGATGCACAATATTTCAGAACCAACTTATATTCTATTAATCTTTCGTTCCAATTATAGTCCACTTCCTACCCTGTGCACTCAGCTGTAGGGTTTCACGCACACAGTTACGGACTCTACTAGGCCTCTGTGCACATAGCTACAGAGCCTCTATCTATTACTATGACCCAAAACTCGAACTTATAGACTCAGAGTGAATATTGTATTCAAAAACCCATCACTTAAGATCAGATCTAAAACTTCATTCTACCCTTAGAGCCTCGCTCTATTTATACATTCCCATGGTCCGCGGACCATGGGTAGGCCAACACATTCTATATTAAATTACAATATTTAGGGTGGACTACCCTAGACTCTCATGCTCCGCCCCCGCATTTTGCGGGGTCTTTACATTACATTGACCCAAAACTTGGCTTTAAGCCCCACAACTATTATGCGGGGGATCTGCCACCCAACAGGCCCCCAACACAATCATTGTGACTCATCTCGAGTCACTCGTCAATGTGGCGAGGCGCGCTGCCAAGGCTTCGCGGTCCACCATCCCTATGAGTGATACACTACAATTTATTGCTCCATCCTTGCCTCCTGCAATGCTTCTTCAAGCTCCTGCTCCATTGCCCCTAGTAATTCGCTTAACTATTGATGCTCATGCTACTCTGCTAGGTTAACAAAGTGACCCCTCATAGGATTTTAGCTCTCACTAAGATGTCAAATGCGTGAAGTTTTTGTGCAAGAGCAACAAGCTTGTGATCTCTGGTCCAATATACTCAATGTCTGTTGAAGCTTGTGTTGCATTTTCGCAAGAGATTTGTTTCTATCTGCGAGGTCCCAATCTTCAAGTTTTGTCGTGGGCATGCGGCCCAGGGATGCACTTTATAACGAAATTTTTCCTTTTGTCCCAAGATTCACCGTCTTTCCCTTATCTTTCATAGATCGCTTACTAGACCGTGGGTATCGCAGTGACATCCAGACCTGTCCTACTACCTGTCTGGGAATTCCCGGTACGTCTCCCACCATTGGCATTGGGCTCGATGTGGCGGCCTTGGCTGTTGACATTATGCTATCCCGAAGGTCCTACGTCTCTTTTGGCATTGTTGCAACCATTGGTTTTACTCTCAAGGCATTGAAGTTTGACGGGTCCATACCTATTGGATAGCGTAATAACTTAACTCTCAAGATGCCACGGTTTGTTCGGTGGATGACCAGCTGTGATTTATAGGTTTGTTGAAATTCAAATTCGACCATTCCCCCCTTTTCTATCTCATTAATGCTATATTGGTGGCAGATCATTTCAAATCTAGTTCTAACTTTGTGTCTTAATTGCCCGCTGCCTGCTCCTCTTCACCGTAACTCTGACATCTTGTCATGAATAGTGATAGAAACGGCCACTTTCCAGCCTTTCTGTGTAGCAGCGCAGCCCCTTATGTGCGACCGTGATCCCTGTGACATATTGGTCCTGCGTGAAACCTCCTTTCCGCACAGCTCTCCTGGAGACTCATTTATAGTCCCACGCCTTCTTTCAATTGCTTGGAGCGCTGAGACTGTACTTCAGTCGGTTAGTCAGACAGCCAGCCCCCCCATGTAGGGCTTTAGGTGACTACCATTTACTCTTCTTGGGAAGGGCTCCCTGTTAAGTTTGGCTAGCTGGACTGCGCCTTCGTCTGTGACCTCTTTTACCACATATGGTCCCAACCAATGCATTCTGAATTTTCCAGGAAATTTTTCGAATTTGCTGTCATACGACAACACTAAATCATCTACCTTGAATGTGCACAACTTGATATGGTGAACGTGGCAAGCTTTCTCGCACCGTTTCTGTACCTGTTGATGGAATCCCGCCAGAAACTGTTCTTCCTCAAGTTCTTCCAGTTGCGCGAGCCTCTTGTCCAAGGAGGAGCGGTCTGCCATGCCTATCATTGCTGCTATCTGCAAACTGGGTACAATGTATTCCATTGGCATGACTAAATCTGTACCAATGTTTACCAGCTTTTTTTCAGTGGAACAGTGATGTCAGGGTCCTCGATTGATGGTCCTCGAGCTTCGCAAATCCCTTTATTTTCTGGAATATTAACATTTTTGGGGTCGTCATTGTCATCCTCCACTTGTACGTTCTAGCATTCTAGGGCATGGATTAACTGAGGTGACCATACTAGTTGAACTATTTCTCATGGTTCTTGTGGTATTTTGAAAATGGTGGATTTCATGGCTTGCAGTGCGTCGTCAACAGTATCCGCTTATGGGTCTTCAAATGAGAATGTTAACAGAAATTACTTGTGCAAAACATCCCATTCTCCCATACCATGTCGGAGTTATGTCTCAGTATACTAGTTCCTTGGTATGAAATCCAGGGTATGATATAATAAGTGTACCCATTCAGGCTGAGGTTCTTCTCCATAGGCCTTGGTTCATTTTGTGAGGTGCCTGCATGGGTCATCGCATCCATTGTATTTCTTGGTTATTCGTAGTTCTGGTTTCCCAAACAGTAGCCACATCATCCTCCTGTAGCCGCGCCAATTTTCAAAGTCTCCTTGATGTGTTCCCCACCAATGCGCAGGTGTCACATGCAGTGCCCACTTCAATGCATCGAACTGTTGGTGCTCTGGTACTGCACTCTCAAACTTGTTCAAGAATTCATCTACTAATGTCAATCCATCATATGTTGATAGATCTTGGACTTGGGCTGTTACGCAATGTAGTGATTTAGTCATCATGTTGCAATTCAGCGTTGTCACTTGGCTCAATCAATTGTGCCAGTGTTCATCTTCTTTGTCTGAATCCGAAGGGCAGGAACCTGCATGTTCCCACGAGACCCTTCCCTTTGCGGTTAGATTCACCCAATCCTGATCTCGTGCATTTAGCTTGTAAATACAATCTAGCTCATCATCACTTCCATCATCACACACGAGTTCAGTGTAGCGCACTCCTTCAACAGGATCTAGTGGAATGACTACACGTAGGGACTTTTTCTTGAATATCATCTTCCGTTTCTTTAGGTTGATGACCCCATTCATATCAGTGGCCCAGTCTATTCCTAGCAATGCGGGGTAAGGATTGTTGTCATCGGCAATCTCTATTACCTCAAAGTCTGTCTGCGTGCTCACACCTTCGATATCCATTGTCACTCCTTGCAAACTTCCCATGGGCAAGATCTTTTGTTGGTTCACCATCCATAATTAAATAGGATACCACTGTAACGTGGGCCTGCCCACGTGTTCCCATGTCTGCTTTGGTAACACATTCATGTCCGACTCCAGGTCCAGGATTACTTGATCCATCTCATATTTTCCAATCTAGGCCATTAATCTCATTTCCCTCCCAGTGTGCAATGCATGCTTTCCCAGCTTCCGGACTATGTGAAGTTCACTCGACCCTGTGCACCTAGTGATCAGCTCTTGTAGTCCTTTAACTACTTTATTGTTGTGCAGCAGCTTCATGAATGTCTCTAAAAAGGTAGTAAGCATAGAAGGATCCATTCCCGGCTCTGGTTGATCCTTACTACCTGAAGTAGGGGCCTCTATGAAGCTCTTCTTGGCTTCCATAAACGTCTCCCTTGCGCATTCCAAGTCAAACACAAGTTCTTTTGTAGGAGCCTTGCACACCCATGTATCTTCCTCGGGATGCTTCCCCTTGTCTTCCCCTATGGTTGTGCCGCTTCTGAGCATCATGTTCACATTGGGGTCTTCTTCGCATGGTTCAGACCTCATCATTTGGATGTTCTGAGTTGGAGTAGACTGTAGTACCCATTTCTCGTGCATTTGTGCAAACAACGTCAGATAATCTACCGCTTCATCATCAAACTGATAAAAATATGGAATGTCTTGGTTAGATTCGTACAGTCACACGCGTAGTGCCAAGGTCCTTCGCAATTATAGTAGATTAATTATCTGCATCCTCATCCGGGTCCCATTCCTCCTCGTCCTCATCCGTGTCCTTGGAATACACCACGAGTTATTGTGGCGGCTGGGTCTTGACCTCGCGCCTCAGTCTGCATCCTGTAGGCAGGTGTTCAATCCATCAACAATTCATAATTTTGACAGTTTCGCGCATCGAGGCCCACCGATCTACAAAAATTTCAAAACAGCTGCAGTGGAGTCTGTGTATACTTTTGCAACAAGTGATAGTTGTCCATCGTGTGATTTCCTCCCACCTGACAGATCGCGCACCAGAGCATGGGTGCCACACTTGGACCCACCTATGCCTCTGGTCTCAACGAAGTTGGGACCCCTCTTGCCAAATAGTTCGCGAATACCAGACAATGATCCTTATTGTGGCCCTGGCCTTTACATTTTATGCACCACACTTCTTCGCGCGCTTCTGGCCAGGGTGCCCTATCCTACTTCAAACTCTGCAATTCCAAGCATAGGTTTTGTAGCTACACGTGGATTTGTTGGACTCCCAACCTCGAATCCTATATTGATGTTTCATGCAACCTCATCGCCATTTCCAATGCTTCTACCTAGGTTGAGAGCTTCTATTATGACAGTGCCATCCTTAGGTGTGGTGTTAAAGACGCCACAAACCACACGCGGTGCTGTGCATCCATCAGTGTCATCTTAGCCTCGTGGATTGTACTCTTCAGCCTCTGATCCAGATCCCAAGGGGTCTCACTTGGAAGCACCGCGATCTCTTTAAATCTGATGATCATCTGTGTCTCTGATTTCAACCGGCTAAACTCTCCATTCAGCACATTTTGGATCTTCGCTATTCCTGCATTTGCATGATCATTCAAGTGCTTGATATACCAAGTCAGCACACGATCCTACAATGCTCTCACCAATGTGGCCTTCTTAATGTTGTCATCTGTGACTCCTTGGGCTTCCCATACTGCTCTTACCACAAAACAGAACTAATTCGGGTCTTCCTTCTCTACTCCTTTAAATACGGGTAGCTTGATTGCACTCGTCATGCTGAACTGCGGATTTGGTGGAGGTGGGGTGGTTGAAGATGGAGGTGATGTAAGTGAAGTGGGTGATGGCGTAAGTGGAGGTGATAACTGTGGAATGCGCTCTCCTATCAAACTGACTGCATTTCTCGGGGAAGCCCAAGCGCGCTCTTCCTCGCTTGCTTGCGGAGGTGAAATTAAAGGACTATTTCCTAACCCCTCAATCCCTTTGTAGATCTTCCCACTTTCCAATCATTAATGTATTCGCATAACCCGCTTCTCACATAATAGCATCGTAATCCAGGTATTCAGGGATTTGATGTACCTACCTTGCGGTCCCTTGAGAAAGCATCGTTCTACTTCACTATAGCTCACGGTTGTGTCTATCGTGTACTCAATGATAAACCCTCCTATTATCCGATTGAGCCAATGGTTGACGACCCGCGCGATCTTATATTCTGATGCCTCTAGTTTGCGCACTAACTCCAGAGTCCACACTATCGGTTGATTGAGCTTCGCTGGCTATCTGCTAACCTCGCAATCCAATCATACAACTCCGAAGAGAAGGTCGCAAAGAAGACCTCATGGATTTCCATATATATGTAGTGATCCAAGCACCTCTTCTCAGATATTTGTAGAGTCCTGTTCTCCTGTGTTACGAACTCGTGAAGTTTTTGATCCAACCAATCTTCAATTTCCTTCTTCATAGGGTTCTAGTGTTTCGACATCAGACATCCCTTAGGCAGATCCTGGTCCTAGCAACAGAACAATTTGTTGGCTTATTGGGGCCTGACCCAGGTTCAAAAGTGTTTTTAGCCAAACAAATCCTGAAGCTACTAGCCCTTTCAGCAACAGTCCGCGGACCGCGGACTGAGGTCTCACCTGAGGTAGTATGGGAGGGTGTTGCAACCAGGTTTTTGCACCCTAGGGATGTCTTGATGAGATCTGGAAAGTTTTCGAACCGACCCTTCGCGCAGCTTGGATGATGAGCACGCACGTTCTTTACCCTTTACTATGCTTTTTATCATTATAGATTGTGAATTAAATTAAGTGGGCCTGATACTTTTAGTTATTATTCAACATAAACAGACATGCACGCAACCATAAACTGTAAAAGATGCATGTTATAGCTCCAAATCTCACTCTTGGGGTTTGTGATGCTGCACTTATGGCCTAAGGCAACCCCTCCTTCCAGACCTGGTCCGAAAAATTTAAAAAACAATGTTTTACTCCCTATACGCGACATTGCCCTGAGCTAAATGCATGTATACGTGGGTCTGTGTATATCCAACCCGTGTATATGTCTTAAAACACTTAAAAAAAATTAAATCTCCTTAATTTCCGATGGAGATCACAGGTTTCACCTGTTGATTACCTGTTAGTGCCCGTGGCCAAACTGTTCCCAACGAATTCCCAACTAAAAAACCACTTTGGGAGAAGTATAAAAAGGCTTCAATGGGAAGGCCTAAGGGAGGAGAGAAGAGAGAGAAAGATTATTATGCTGAGATTTCCTTGACCAGGTCTGAAGATCCTAGTGCCTCCTACACTTCCCTCATTTTACAGGAAACCTTTGTTTCCTTGTGTATTGATGTCTATCTACTACTTGAGATATCATGGAGTAAGTCATGGAAGGAGTTTGTTAAAGGCTTGAGACTGGACGAATCCAGAGGGCGGTTCCGCTTGGAGCCTGCGAAAGGATGAATCAGGTGAAATTATTCCTTTCTGTACTTTATTTGTCTATAATAAAAGAAACACTTGTCTTTGTTCCTGATATAAATATTCTTCATGTTTATGATATCCATGTTATGATTCATATATGAATGGTTGTTTAATTGCATAACTAACTACCTTTCAATATAATATGAAGATGATTTCTTTATGATGTTCAGTCCATATACTGTTGTACTTTCTTGAATTGATTGTTTTGTAGGTTGAAGGAGAAAAAGGAACTCCAAGAAGGGTTTGGACCTTGGAAGGTTCTTCTCAAATGTAGGACCTCAAGTATGCCCCTTATCTTGGAATTTTCTTATACTAGCATTATGGCTGAATGGAATGTGTGTTTCTCTACATAGACAACCTTTTTCTGCTAGGGTATTAACCCAAAGACCCTAGGGGAATTTGTCCCTTAACAGAATTGGCGACTCCACTGGGGACAACAGTATTGTTGTTCCTAGTTTGGGTTTATTCAAGCCAATCAGGGCTCAGCTGTCTGTCTGCTTGCTGTTACTGTGTAGTCTGTTCCTGTAGGAACTTGAATTGTAAGTTTGATCAGTTTTTTCCAGATTGTTTTTTGTTTTTTCTTGAAATCTTTTATATACGTTGTTTTTTCTGTTTACAGAAGTGTATATACACATCTTTCCTTAAGTAGACCTGCGTATACACATGTTTCCTTAAGATTAATAGCGTATGCACGCATCTGTGCACAAACACAGTCGCGTATATCTTATAATTTTCAAGATTTTTCAAATCTTTTTGTTTTTGGAGGTCTGTCTGCTGGTCTGATTCAATCCTGAACAGTTACTTTTCTGTGTCAGTTTTTAGTTTTATAGCAAGCATCTAATTTCAAATTCTCTCTGATTGTGAAAAGGTTGGTCTTGTTTGTTTTTCTTGCAAACGTCATCATTTTTTCTTAAACACACAAGATTTCTTGTTAGGAATCTTGGCTGCTCTGTGTCTTCAGGGCAGGAAGGTTGATTTCAATCTTTGTGTCAAGTTTTGTTTTGGTGACTTTTTGGTTTGCATGTTTAAACTATATCTTTATGACCATCTGCTTTTCTTGCTTTCCGAAAGATGTTGGTTCACACTTTCTTGAAAGTTGTCTTTTCAATCTTTTGGTCTTTATTGCCAAGCTCGTGTCACTGCTTTTTGATTGTTAAGAGCATTTTGAAACATATTTTTGTTGAGTTCTAACTTGTTAAAATCACAAACTGTTTCATTGCCTATTCTTCAATCATAAAGTTTCAGTCTTGTCTAGAACACTTTTGAAAAGACATTTTTGTTTTGCTTTTGAAGGAAACTTCTTGAAACTTTGTTTTGCTTTCTTGAACTTTGTTTTGATTTAGTTTCTCTTTTTTTGAGTGAAAGTGCATTTTTGTTTGTCTTGGAACTTGCTTTTAGTTCTTAGACGAAATAAGCAACAATAACTTATATTCCATCTAAACATTTTAAGTGGCAAATTAAAAATTGATAAACAAGTAACTCTCATTTCTTGATTTAAGAGTAGTTTTGAGTTTTGCATCAGCATGTACTTGTTGCATTAGGATAAATTTGTGCATCTTTGTAGGCATCCATAGTTTTGTTAACTTTTGTGAGTGTGAAGCTTGAGTAAAAGAAAAGAAAAGAAAAATTTGTTGCTTTATTTGAAGTTCCTCTGAACCTAGTAGAAATTTCTTTCATCGAAAAACGAAAACAAGTGCATTTGCATGTAGTTTGGTTTTTATTAATTTCTTTTGCATCAAAACACCACTAGTTTCACTTCCACTTATCCCTTGACTTAAAGAACAGCCCATTTAAAAACAAGCGCTAATTAAAATATACTAGAACATTTTATAATTGTCAAGTTAGACATACCAACAAGTTTTAGGATATTTTAGGGCCTTGGATTAGGCGACTAGAGATATAACTCTCGAAGGCCATTTAAACTGTCAAACATAGGAGTCTGAATAGTGAGTGAAAATCCAACAGTGTTAGGGAGACCAGGAAAGCTCCGGATCTGGGAGTTAAGCACAAGGGTTTTTGAAGACAGGGAAGAGAGATAGCCCCTCTCCTACTTGTTGAATCTTACCTCACAACTGTTCCACCTGGCTTCTAATTCGAGTTGGTAACCTTAGTTGCTACTCCTAGGGATCTACACAGGTGGCTGCAGAGGGGAATCCCATGGCACCTAAGGTCGACGTTGTATCACTTTCAACGGTACTACTAGAGGGCACCCTTGCGAAGCTTGGGGGCTTGCACCGGCGCAGGCTGTTGTTAGGAGGTCAGCATAAATTCCTCTGTTACCTTTGCTGGTAGGACTGGGCCATCATTATCCCAGACTATCTTCAGAAGGCCCCTTACTTCACTTTCTTGTATTTTGGTGTCCGGTCCTCATCACCCAGAGTGGAAATACTTGAAAGTTGTTTGACTGGTTGATATCTTTTAGGGACTTTTTAGTGTGTGCTCTGTGCTCCTAGTTGGCCTAGCTTTCAATTTTTTGAGTCTTTAGTTAGATCTTAATAAAAAATTCAAAGTGGCTGATCGATCACCTAGACGGTCTTGAAGACTTCGTGGTCTTTCACCACCAAGTTTAGAGCCTTCTCCTAGAAGGCGCAGAGGTAATATTGCCGGTGGGTTTCATCTCGCGGCAGTTAATGCATCGGGGATTGATCCTCCTCTCAGGGGCATTAGTGTTCAAGATAGGCCTGGTACTTCCACAGAACAAGAGAGGAACACTCTAGTTCTTTCTCGAGTTCTCTTTCAAATGGAAAACAACATAGAGGTAGAAGAACTCCAAGAGTCGTTAGCGGCTCCAAATTCTCCCCTACCTTCTAGCTACCTGGAAGTATTACAATACGTTGGTACTCTGACGCATAAACCATCAAGTCCAGGCCACATTATGCACTTACCATCGATGACCACTACTGGAAGCATGGCTTCTACTACAAGTGCTACAACTATGCAGACTCCGACATTAGTACAAGGGGGAGGAACTATTTCCATCCCCTCTGCATCTTTATTTGGGTCTTTTGCTAGCACATCTTTAGTTGGGTCTACCTCCATTCCTTCTACGAGTGGAAATTCCCAAACCAATGCTTTTAGTTCTGGATTCTTCCCATTTGGCACCCATTCACAGGGTATTCCGTCAGTTCTGTTTAGTTCCTCCACATCCATGATGGGTGGATCAACTTCATTTCAGGGTTTTCCTTTTGGAAGTGGTCATATACCACATTCAAACCCGATAGTAGGATCTATGCCTTTTTCTTCTACAAGACAAAGCAACAATCCTTTTCAAGGTTGGACTAACCCTGCGGTTAGTGGCATGGGAATTGGGAATCTGTTTTTCGGCCAACAAGGGAATAGGTTGTACTCCACAGTTAGTTCATTTCGAAGTATTCCTCCCTTAGCTTCTGCTTGGAATCCGTATCAAGGGTTATCAACTCCTTATAATCCTTTAGGAGGGAGCTTCGCTGGTTATGGAGGTTTTTCAGCTGGAGTTGGTCAAACTCCGAGTTTTGTTGGATCACAAGGTTTGCCTTTTGGTTCAGCTAGTTTTGCTGGTTACTTCGGGCAACCTGATGCCTTCCAAAATCTAGGCCAATGTTTTTAGAACTTTGGGAGCTCCGCCCAGTCTGGGTGGAATCCCCAAGGTCCTCATAAGCTTCCATTTCTGGCAACTTTGAACTTGCCAGATCTCATGAAATTAACAAATGATCCAATCAAATACAATCCAACCTGGCCTCCAATCCCAACCAAACTCCCTTCGGACATTCCAAAATTCGAAGAGAAGGGCGGTGAAGATCCAGGCGACCATGTGACCACATTCCATTTGTGGTGCTCATCAAACTCCCTTATTGATGACTCGATTAGGTTGAGACTTTTTCAACGCACCTTGATTGGTAATGCAGCCAAGTGGTATATAGAGTTGATAGGGGGCAACTTTACATCTTTTGCCGACTTAGCTAATATTTTCTTAAACCATTTCCAGGTGCCTATCCGTTATGATGTCAGAATTGAACTTCTGGCCAATTTTCGTCACGACATGGCAACTCACATTTTTGACCACATTCAGGAATGGAGACAGAGAAAGAGGCTCATTAAAGCTGAAATCCCTCCGGAGTACCGTCTCGAATGGTTTTTGAAATCTTTACAACCTGAAATCTCTAAGGATGTCTCCATGTCCGGAGTCTATTTTGAGGAGCAAGCTATTTTTAGGGCCCAACAATTAGAATTGGTTTACTCTTAGTCTGGGATCCTACAAAAAATATTGCTAGATGCTCCTGGGTCTAAGGTTGATATAGCCAAGTCGAAGCTAGGTCCCATGTGGATGGTATCATTGGATCGGTAGACACAAGTGCGGTGAACTTGTTGAACCAATTGCAGCAGTTGTCTTTGCAAACTGCTCCTAACAACCAGGTCACATCGTCTAACCCTACATCTTCCCAATCCTCTTCGATTAATGCCGTCCAATCTAACAATTCCAAAGGAAATCAAAATTCCAATGGAAAAAAGAAAGGACGAGGTAAGAAAAAGAGTCAAGATGGGAAGGCTGACGCAAATAAATCTGGCAACAATGCTGGTGGTGGTAGGAATGAGTCTAGAAAGAAAGTTAAGTTTCCATGCAAGTTGTGTAGTGGAGACCATTTAACTCATCTCTGCCTGAAGATTCAAGACGATCAGCGCTTGTTAGGGTAGCAAGGGACTTTTAGTTCTCAAGCTGTGTTAACCAACCCTTTTCCCCAAGGGTAGCAATTGCTTGCTAGCACGAGTTCAAATCTGGGTACCTCCGCAGGGGGCAGCCAGGAAGGGGACAAATCATTAAATGTTTTCATGATGGGTTCCAATGTCCATGTGGCCACACGGTCACGCGATTATGGTGAAGGTGAAACTTCCAAGGATAAATTAGTTCCCGAAACTACCAACCCACTTCATATTGAGCGACCCTCTGTCGAGACTATACCATGGATACCGAAAGGTTCCGCTAAACACATGACTATCAACCCTAATATTAGGGCAGCCCAGAATTACTCCATAGTTGAGGATCTGGCACAGAGTCCATGCGCCATGTCCACTTTAGAGGTTCTCCAGTCGTGTCCAGCTCAACGAAGTGCTTTACTTTCGGCGATTGGGGCAGTGGATCCAACTAACTCTTTAGTGCTCACTTTCAACATGTTAAATGTCAAAAAGCAACTCCCTCATCATATGGCTTTTCAAATAAAGTCTACATACCGGAAGATTAACATTTTTCGAACCTTTATTGATGAAGGAGCTTCCACGTGCATCATGTCGATGTCATGCTAGAAGGCCATTGGGTCTCCTTCGGCTGTTCCTTCACCTACCCTCCTGACTACATTTGATGGGCATTCTCATAAGCCGCATGGGATTATCCTAGCCTTTCGCATATGTGTTGGGGGGAAGGTTGTCAATATTGAAGTAGAAGTCATTGATGCTAACGTAGACTACATTCTCCTCTTAGGAAGGAACTGGGTATATGAAATGGACGTCGTTGTTTAGACTCTGTTTCGTGTCATCTTATTTCCTCATGAAGGAAAAATCATTAAGGTTGATCAATTGGATTATTGTCCAGTTGATCCTCAAGCAACTTCTGACTCTATTGTCCCTTTAGTGGATAACCCTCGCTCGCCTACTGAGAATCTAGGAGTTGGGATGTATTCTTCATTGATGGGTACTTTTGATTTTCCCTCTCCTATCGCTAGAATCAATGTTGTTTCATCATCTAAGGAGTCTCCTCAAGAAGAGTTCTTTCGGACTCATTATTTTTCAGATCCTTGGACCTTGCCTTCACCTATGACCACATTAGCTGAAGGAAAAGTTAATGGAATGGAATTCCCTATGTCTGCAGCTGAGCTTAGATCTCAATCTATCGTTAAGTCTGCAGACAACCACTCTACTCCTTTCTCTAAGGAGGAGTTAGATGGTGATGTGGCCCCAACTTGGACCCTTGATTCTACCTCTGCTTTGGACTGCTTAGATATGGTTTTACCTTCTGAAGAAGCAATCCTCAAGGTAATGATGGGTGTAGATTGACCTTGGGAAGACTTACTCCATCGTTCATATTTTCTTCCTCCATTGCAGGAAGTCTAATCTAGGTTCTCCGAGTTCTTTACTAGTGATGTTTGTACGATATCAAATCCTTTGGCTCCAGCACACTTTTGTGCCGAAGGTAATATGTCGATGATTTCAAAAACGATATCTATAAACATCTCTAAGAACCCTAATGTAATTGAGAATATCTTCATCGGAGTTGAATGTTCCCCTGAAGAAATTAAAATTTACACTGACCTTTTCAAAGAATTTCAAGATGTATTCGCTTGGTCTTATGAGGAAATGCCTGGCATTGATCCTTCTATAGTTCAACATGAGATCAAGACGTATGAAAATGCCAAGCCGATTCGTCAATGGCTTTGACCGGTTAATCCTAGGAAAGTAGCAGCCATTAAAGCTGAAGTAGAGAAGCTACTCAAGGTGGGTTTTATATACCCTGTTCCTCTTACCGATTAGGTTTCTAATCCGGTCCCTGTGGATAAAAAGCAAGGAACAATCTGAGTATGCATCGACTTTAGAGACCTAAACAAGGTTGTCCAAAAGATAATTACCCCACACCCTTCATTGATCAGATTATTGACGAGTGTGCGGGTAATGAGATTTTTTCCTTCATAGACGGTTTTCCCAGTTATAATCAAATCTCTATTCGTCCTAAAGATCAACATAAGACAGCTTTTATATGTCCCTAGGGTACCTTTGCATACAGAAAGATGCCTTTTGGTCTTAAAAATGCTGGAGCGACTTTCCAGTGGGCCATGTCATATGCTTTCCATGACATTAAACATATCATCGAAGCATACTTGGATGATCTCGCTGCTCGTTCTCGAAAGAGAACTGATCACCCTAGTCATCTTCGATTGGTTTTTGAGAGATGCCATTTTTATAAAAGCCGGTTGAATCCCAATAAGTGTGTTTTCGCGGTTACGTTCGATTAGTTATTAGGGTTCATTGTGTCAAATGAAGGGATTAGTGTTGATCCCTTCAAGGTTGAGGCAATAATTCAGTTGCCTCCCCCGTCCTCAATTCGGCAACTTCAAAGTCTTCAAGGGAAGGCTAATTTCTTAAGATGGTTTATAGCGAATTATGCCGAGATCACTAAAGGGTTCATGCAGTTGCTACGGAAAGGAGTTCCATTTGTATGAGACGACTTTGTGCAGCGATCTTTCGATGCTTTGAAAAAGGCATTAGTCTCTGCCCCGCTTTTGAGTCCACCGGATTATGGTAGGGACTTCCTTTTATATCTCGCTACAGCAAAATCAACCATTGGTATGGTTCTCGTTCAGGAAGACGATGCTCTCACAGAGCATGTGATTTATTATTTGAGCCGAGGCTTGATAGGTCCTGAACTTCGTTATTCTTCGGTTGAGAAGTTGGCCTTGGCAGCTGTCCATGTTGTCCAGCGGCTCCGCCATTATATCTTGCTATGCAAAACTTTTGTCTTAGCAGCGGTCAATCCATTTCAATTTTTCCTTAGTAGGCGAGTTATTGGGGGCAAATATAATCAATGGATTGTTATTCTACAAGAATTTGATCTCGAGTTCTTGTCCACCAAATCTAAGAAATCTATGGTTTTTGCAAAGCTAATCTCAGATTTTCCTTGTGGAGAGGATACTATTTATGAGGAAAGTTTTCCCGACGAACATTTATTCCTCATCTCTTCTCTCGACCCTTGGTATGGAGATATCATTGTCTATCTCCAGACTTTGAAGTTTCCCTCTACTTTCTCTAAGGATGAATGTCGAAAATTACGTCACCTGGCTAAAAATTATGTTATCATTGGTGATACATTATATCATTGAGGGGTCGATTCAGTCCTTCGGCACTGTTTAACCCTAGAGGAAGCAGAGTCAGTGCTCAATGATTGCCACAGTGGAGCTTGTGGTGGTCATCTATCAGGGCTTGCTACAGCTCACGTATCTTGCGTGCTGGCTATTTCTAGCCTTCGCTCTTCAAAGATTGTGTTGAAGCGGTCAAACGCTATCACCCGTGTCAAATTTATACTTGAAAGATGCGTGCACATCCATCTCCTCTCTTTCCTGTTGTCACTGTCAGTCCCTTTACTAAGTGGGGTATTGATTTTACAACTTGTAATCTGCCTTCAGCATCAAATCACAAGTATATTATCGTGGCCGTAGACTACTTCATAAAGTGGGCTGAGGCCATGCCCACTTATAAAAATGATAGTGAAACAATGGCATTGTTCCTTTTTAATCAGATTATCTCAAGGTTCGGTATCCCGAGAGAGATTGTCACTGACCATGGCAGTCATTTCTAGAATCAACTAATGTCTGAATTGGCTCTCAAATTAGGTTTCCGGCAGGAGCATTCATCTCCTTATTATCCTCAGGCCAATGGACAGGTCGAGGCAGTGAACAAAACTCTTAAGACGATCTTGCAAAGGACAATCGACAAGAATCGGTCCAATTGGCACCTTATGTTGTATCCGGCTCTTTGGGCATACCGAACCTCCGTAAAGACTGCTACAGGTTTTACATCTTTTCAGTTAGTTTATGGGATGGAATCTATTTTTCCTATTGAATGTGAAATTCCATCTCTTAAGTTAGTTGTTGAACTCCTTCCAGAGACTTCTAGTCTCGAAGAGCGCCTCCTTCACTTGGAACATCTCGATGAGCAACGTCGAGATGCCACCATAGTAAATGAGGCTCATAAGAAAAGGGTTAAAACTCAGTATGATAAAGCTATCTATCCTCGAGTCTTTTCTGAAGGCGACCTTGTCTTGGTCTACGATCAAGATAAGGACACCTTGGGGGTAGGCAAGTTTAAACCCATGTGGTACGGTCCCTTCATAATTAAACGAGTTTTAGAAAAAGGGTCATATGAGTTAATCAATTTTGAAGGAAGCAAGTTGGCGGAGCCCCGAAACGGGCTCTACCTTAAGAAGTACTTTGCTTAAGTAGCAGCTAGGCAATGGCTTCTTTGTACATTATGTATATTTTTACATATCTTATCGAGATTTTTTGATATCAACACTTTTTGGTCTACTGTGGCAGTTGTTGATGGATGACTTGGTCTATTTTGGATTCGCCGATGGTGCTAGTCGGCACACTCGGAACCTTTCTTCCGCAGCTTGGGTACTCTATTATCCAACTGGTCAGTTGATGGTATCAAGGGGAGTATGCATTGGTCCCTCTTCAAATAATATGGCTGAGTATACTGCCGTCATTAATTTACTATCTGAGGCAATTTCCCACGAAATCGACTCGTTGGTAGTTTATCTTGATTCGCAATTGATAGTGTCACAATTAAATAACATTTATCAGGTAAGGGATCCATGTTTATATCGCCAATATTTAAGGGTGAGGTTGTTGCAAAGATCATTTTCATATATTAATTATTTGCACATTCCAAGCTCTCATAACTAGTTAGCTGATTCTATCGCTAATCACGCATTAGACTGGCATATCAATCATTCATCACAATAAAATTAAGCATCAAAAAGTTGAACTGTATATATATATATATATATATATATATATATATATATATATATATATATATATATATATATATATATATATATATATATATATATCATAAAACATCTCGAGTGTACATAGGTCTGTCCAAAAAATATACAAAATTGGGACTCAAATGCCCATAATCATGTCTAGTATATCTAATGCCCCAGCTCAGGATGAGCAGCTAAGTAGGCAACCACTGCATTGCCCACACACCTAAGAGTGCGAACCCAGTCTCGTGGCATGCCAACCACATGACGCTGCATATCTACAGGAAGATCCTCTATGGCTGCCATCAGTACCCTGTGAGTTAGTCTCACTAAGTGCCGCTCAACTGTATGAAGTAGTCGCTCTATGTCTGCAACTGCCTCTTCGGCCCCTTGGCCGAGACGTATGTGCCGTGGGAATCCATCTGGTCATACCGGCCCAATATCTGGAACATGATCATCATATTAATCATTTGAACCCCATCAAAAACATTTTTCAAAGTTCATTATTATATTTGAAAAAATCCAAAACAAAATCATAAAATCATAAAAACACTTACCAATGTCGCCCCATGCTGCGGTCGGTGGTAATACTAGATCAGGATCTCCTTGGAAGTCCAACCCAGCATAAGGGTAGTCATCTATGGCAATGATCTGCTGCTCCCACTAGGAGAAGAAGTCATCATCAAATGCAGTCTGTGGGACATCCACACCTCCTAGATGTTTCATTAGGTCAGCCCACCTGCCCATGCATGGATCTCGTGGGGTGCTGATGGAAACCGGTACTCTAGGGTGAAGTGCAAGGACCCTCTCAAAAAAGAAAGAACACAAAATAGTCCCATATCCAAAGTTTTTGGTCTGCCCTCTCTTGATGGAAGTGAGCTGGCTTTTCAGACTGGCCAGAAGAGGATTACACCAGTCAAATACGGTGGTGAGGTAGTCTACCGCCAAGCTCATGGTTAGCCATGATGCCTAGTGCAGAGAAGCTGATCCGTTCACTCTAGCTATGGTGAACAAGATTATCCTCAGCGATAAACTCTCCACATGTGTGATTGAAATCTGACTTCCAACCTTTCTTGGATGTCTCGGGCAATATATATGTACATAGTCCTCGATCGAGAGGCTGCCTCGTGTCCTGCCCCGGGAATGTACTAGCTCTCCCCTTCGGGAAAGGCCTGTGATGAAATAAATATCTTCCACTTCTATCCTGAGTGGCATCTGGTCAATCATAAAAGCATCATCCTCGATACTCCAATATTGAATGAGCATCTCAAGCAGACGTGTGTTTGCTTTCATATTTGGCAATTTGAAGAATTTTAGCAAACCGCATCCCCGTAAAGCATCCAGAGCATTAGGATCATTCATGACCTCATCATCCACTGCGGTATGCTCTTTTCTCGCCAAGTGACTGGCATCCTGAAGAAAAAATGAATTTAGACCGTTAGTTCTTTTGTTTGAAATGCTCACGGAATATACGCGGGTCCATTTACACATAGTCACATGTAGGGCCATCGTATACACAGGTTTCATATATCCAACTCGCGTATATGCCGCAGTGAAATTTTTGGCAAAAAATTCAACGGTAAAACTTAAATTAAAAATTCTAAAACTAGTCACCATCAATTGCAAGACAAGTTTAGAGCTTACCTAGTGATTTTGGAAGGATCTAAATGATTGAATTTGGCGTATGGAAAAGTTTGCTCCTTTGCTTCACTTCTTTGCTCTCAAGCTCAAATGGTGAAAATGGTGAGTCCAAAAACTCTTTTATAGGCTTTGAAAATGATTTTTTTTTTTCAAAACTTGGTTTTGTTTGGTCTCATGTAACTTTTAACTTGGGAGCTTGGAATGTCGAGAATGGTTTGATTTTCAGGACATTTTGGACGTTTTTCAACAGCTTCGAGACGGTTCCATGACTGCTGACCCGTCATGGCAGGTATCGTTTTCTCACTGGCATATAGGTTAGGGAAGCCATTTTTCCATTGCATTATGCATACTAGCCTCCATTTGTCGATACACTTTCCATAGGGTCGATCCCATCGTGTTATGGTTCGTAAACCACTTTCACTCACTAATTTTTAAATCATGACACGATGGTAGAGCCATCCTTTTCATGGGCATTGTAGTTAGCACCTCACTGACATTTGTTGCCCATGCTGCTCCGATCTGAGTAGGCTCGGGAGTCCTCTGTAGTCTCGCCATGACTTATGCGATGAAGACTCATTCCTCTTTGCTTCTTCGCTTCGTTCTGGCCTTATACCCTAGAGGCTCCTTTGTGTTGAGTTGTACTGCTACATTGCATTTTGACCATTTGCACCTTTTGGCCTTTAGCCGACTTCACTTGGACTCATGTTTAAGCCAACTTTTGACCATGACGACTGCAAAATCAAACTTGCATGCCTTTGACTTATGCAGCTTGACACACCTTGACCCATGGAAGGAACACACCTTTGAGTGTCTTTGACCAGTTTTCACCTCCCTGCATTGAGCATAGGAATGTTCCAATCCCAAGAACTAGATCATCTATTTCACCGACACTCGTTCTTTCCACTATACTATAGCATTCTTTTATTCTTTTTTTGTTTAAAGAAAAAGACAAAAAAATTATATATTCCAAAAAAGAGCGGGAACGGGACAAGATTTCCACTTATCATTGGCAGCTAGAGTCAGTTTTGTCACCCTTGAACAAATCACTCAAAACAAAGTCTCCTCCATTTGGGCGGGATTTAGTTTGACTTAGGTAAGCCATAACCTTGTTATTGAGTCAGTTCTCCCCTGATTGGTTATCTCTTCCAATCATATGGAGGGTTTGTTTGTGCCTCCTGCATGACAAACTGATACAGAGTCATCATATGCTGCCACATAGTCACAATGAGTCATGCTTTTGTTCAAGGGAAGTTAGCCTGAGTCGGTGTCTCTGCGGTGTCTCTTGACTCATTTTTTAGTCGGCCATCCCTGGTTGTTAGTATCATGTCTATCATCACATCAGCTATATTGGTCCTTTACTCGTGCCGGTTTGAGAAGGTCTCCATTGACTTCTTGCTGGCGGGTCTTGTCCTTATCGACGACGAAATCTTGCTCTGAGGACAGGCCTAGAGCTGCACCCTGGCCCTATTTTCATTATTGATAGGTCACCTTGTGCTCAGCATCAATCAGTATCATGGGTCTTTGACTGGGTGGTTTCCCTTGCGTTCAACATTAGCTTACATTATCACGCATTAGGATTTGTGCAATACCTTGGTTTCCATTTGACCCTATTGGTGGATACCTCGCCTTTGTGTCAACTTTCATTATTGGTTGGTTCAGAGGGTTTCTGTCATGCGCTAGCCACATCTTGTGTACGCCAGAAACGTACTTCGGTCGGGTTACTACATCTTTTTCATTCGATTCCTTCCACATTATTGGCCTACGGGTTACACTCGCGCTAGATTGATGAAGGATGCCTTAATGCCTTCCTTCTAGTGGATCTTTCCCTATTGACTTCAACTCATTGCTCTGGGGCAAAGATCTAGAGTCCATTTATCAGTACCTTGGGGTTTGCAGTCATTAGTGGCAGATCCTTCGCTATCGACAGTGGGAAACCATCATTGTCTCCTGATTGATAGATTCTTACTGGTGTTCGACTTCAGCTCATCTATTCACACTTGTTAGATTGTATTGGGTACCTTGACGCTCATTATCATTATCGGTGAGTAGTCTCGCATTTGTTAACAGTATACATCAATGACCAGTAATCAAATGATTTCTCACATGGTCGACTTCAAATCATTTATTCCCATGCTGTAGAAATGTACCACGGTGGTCAGTGAAGACCTCAGGTTGTATCACCATTCATTGGTTCACTCGACAATTGCTCCTGTTGCTGCTAGTTGATACCACTCCACCTTATATGTTGCAGTCAGTCATGGCGACATTTTATATGTTGGCACCTGAGTTTATAGTGCAGTACCATCTTATTCCATTATGATCATTTGGTACTTTTTGGATCAATCTTTAATATCAGTGATTCGCTTCATCCTTCAGCATCATTGACATTCTTATATATGATATTCAGACATGTATTTGTTCGATCATGATCAGATGATCCATTATGTATTTTCCAGTCTTTTATACTTGTATACTTAGTGGATCTGCTTGTACTTGATATGCGGACATGTTGTACTTTCTCTGAGCATGGGTATGCCCACCTCAGACAATGTTTCTTTCTGATCTCCTTTTGTGGCTTGGCAGGCTGAACTTTGGTGAAGTCCTTCTCAGTTTTTGACAGATTTCCTTTCCATGTACTTGCTTAATACATTTCGGCCATCATGTACCCCTTCTAACCTCATATATTAGGGGGCATCTGTTATAGCTCCAAATCTCACTCTTGAGGTTTGTGATGCTGCACTTATGGCCTAGGGCAACCCCTCCTTCCAGACCTGGTCCCAAAAATTTAAAAAACAGTGTTTTACTCCCTATACGTGACATTGCCCTGAGCTAAACGGTGTATATGCAGGTATGTGTATATCCAACCCATGTATATGTCTTAAAACACTTAAAAAAATTTAAATCTCCTTAATTTCGGGTGGAGATCACAGGTTTCCCTTGTTGATTACTTGTTAGTGCCCGTGGCCCAATTGTTCCCAACGAATTCCCAACTAAAAAACTACTTTGGGAGAAGTATAAAAAGGCTTCAATGGGAAGGCCTAAGGGAGGAGAGAAGAGAGAGAAAGATTATTATGCTGAGATTTCCCTGACCAGGTTTGAAGATCCTAGTGCCTCCTTCACTTCCCTCATTTTACAAGAAACCTTTGTTTCCTTGTGTATTGATGTCTATCTACTACTTGAGGTATCATGGAGTAAGTCATGGAAGGAGTTTGTTAAAGGCTTGAGACTGGACGAATCCGGAGGGCGGTTCCGCTTGGAGCTTGCGAAAGGACGAATCAGGTGAAATTATTCCTTTCTGTACTTTATTTGTCTATAATAAAAGAAACACTTGTCTTTGTTCCTGATATAAATCTTCTTCATGTTTATGATATCAATGTTATGATTCATATATGAATGGTTGTTTAATTGCATAACTAACTACCTTTCAATATAATATGAAGATGATTTCTTTATGATGTTCAGTCCATATACTATTGTACTTTCTTGAATTGATTGTTTTGCAGGTTGAAGGAGAAAAAGGAACTCCAAGAAGGGTTTGGACCCTGGAAGTTTCTTCTCAAACGTAGGACCTCAGGTACGCCCCTTATCTTGGAATTTTCTTATACTAGCATTATGGCTGAATGGAATGTGTGTTTCTCTGCATAGACAACCTCTGTCTGCTAGGGTATTAACCCAAAGACCCTAGTGGAATTTGTCCCTTAACAATGCATAAATATATAACAGAGGCATAAACATATAGATGCACAATATTTCAGAACCAACTTATCTTCTATTAATCTTTCGTTCCAATTACAGTCCACTTCCTACCCTGCACACTCAGCTACAGGGGTCCGTGCACACAGCTGCAGACTCTACTCGGCCTCCGCGCACACAGCTATGGAGCCTCTATCTATTACAACGACCCAAGACTCAAACTTACAGACTCAGAGCGAATATCATATTAAAAACCCATATCACTTAAGATCAAATTTAAAACTTCCTTCTACCCTTAGAGCCTCACTCTATTTATACATTCCCATGGTCCGTAGACCATGGGTAGGCTGACACATTCTGTATTAAATTACAATATTTTAGGGTAGACTACCCTAGACTCTCACGCTCCACACCCGCATTTTGCAGGGTCTTTACATTTCATTGACCCAAAACTTGGCTTTAAGCCCCACAACTGTTATGCGGGGGATCCACTACCCAACAATAGGTTTCACTAACGAGAAGAATTTTTTCTTAGTGGTTTACTTAGATGACTTGATAGTGTTTTTTGGTTCTGATGAGAGCATTTACACCATTTGAGGATTGTTTTTTAGAAATGAAAGGAGTTCGGGATTTCTTTAAATCCAAAGAAGAGTCTTTTCGCCATGGAGGAAGTTAAGCTCCTCGGTCATATAATTTCCAAAGATGGTATTCGCATTGATCCTTCTAGGGTGGAGGCAATGTAGAAAATAGACCTTTCGCGCAACAAAAAGGATATCCAAGCCTTCATAGGTAAGATGAACTTCTTATGCAGATTTATACCAAATTTGGCTGAGCATTTGCATGAGTTAACTAATATGTTGAAAAAGGATAGCACTATGAAATGGACCGAGGATGCCATGAAATCTTTTAGCTTGGTAAAACTTGCTTTGACCACAACCCCTGTTTTGATTAGTCCCAATTATACTCATGATTTTATTATATTTTCATTTTCATCTGCGCACACTTTGGCTACAGTGTTGATGCAAAAGAAGGATCAGGTGGAGCAGTCCATTGCATTTTTTAGTCGAACTATTAGAGATGCTGCTCTACACTATAACATCATTGAGAAACAAGCTCTAGCTCTTATAAAGGCATTGAAGGATTTTCAAGTTTACATTCTACATTCACATACCATAGCATATGTTCCCAATGCGACTGTCAAAGATGTCCTCATGCAAACTGATCTGGAAGGAAGAACAGGTAAGTAGATAGCAGCAATGTTAGAGTATGATCTTAAGATTAAGCCCACGAAACTGATCGAAGGACAAGGCTTGGAAAAACTCATGGTTGAATCGAATATTCATGCTCTAGACATAAATATTATTGCAGCAATGTCAGATGACGAAGATGGTGGCACACTCATTCAAGTGTTAGAGATGTTTCTCAACTCACCTTGGTATTCTGATATATTATATGTTCTTCAACATCTTTCTCCTCCTCCTAGAATGTCGAAAAGTAAAGGTAGATCACTAAAACTGAAGTGTGCAAAATTTTGCATTTTACATAGTGCTCTCTATTGGAAAGATCTGGGAGGGGTTCTTCTTAATTGTTTGGTTGAAAATGAAGCTGAGCCAGTATTGAATGATTTTCATAGAGGAGATTGTGGGGGTCACTTGTTTCAGAAAACAACGACTAATAAAATCTTGAGAGCAGGGTATTTTTGGCCATCTTAGTTTTCAGATTTATATAAAATAGTCATGAGTTGCCATGAATGCCAAGTTTTTCAGGGAAAAAGGAAGTTGTTTCCTCTCCCTTTGAAGCTAGTTGTTGTAGTCAATGTGCGTTTCTAGCAGTGGAGGTTTGATTTCATAGGAGAAATTCATCCTACATCATCAGCACAACACAGATGGATTTTGACAGCTACCTATTACTTCACCAAAAGGATCGAAGCCATTCCGACAAGGCAAGCTACGGACACGGTAATTATTTAGTTTTTAGAGTCCAATATCTTGTCTCGTTTTGGTTTCCCTCACAATATTATTACAGATAATACAACAACGTTTAAGTCAAAGAAAATGGTTGATTTTTGCAACAAATACAACATCACATTAGGTCATTCCACGACATACTATCTGTAGGCCAATGGACTACATGAGTCTTCAAATAAATCCTTCGTAAACATTATTAAGAAGATGTTGGCGGAAAACAAAAAGAATTGGCATCAAAAGCTTGTAAATGCTTTGTGGGCCAACAGAGTGAGTAGTAAGAAATCAATAGGTATGTCACCTTTTGAATTGGTTTATGGTACTAATACAGTGTTTCCTACATCCCTTGCACTCCCAGTCAATATATTATTGCAAGAAGCCAATAGTGAAGGAGATGATATTCAGCGCTAGATCAATAAAGTGATTCACCTTCAACAAATAAGGGAAGAGGTTTCTCAAAATACTTTCTGGCTGTAAGAGAAGATAAAGAAAATTTATGACCACAAAACCAAGGCAGAAAAGTTTCAGCTGGAAGATGTAGTGCTGCGATGGGATGCATGAAATGAATAAAAAGGGAAACATGGTAAGTTTGACAATCTGTGGAAAGGACCTTATAAAATCTTAACCTATCGAGGATAGAATGCATTTTTATTAAAGGAAATGGATGGTCAAGAATGCTCAGGAGGACCAGTGAATGGTAGGCTCCTGAAACACTATTATTTCTGATGCAGCTTGCTGAAGTTGTTTCACTGTCATTATATATACCAGTTTTCTTTCCTTGCAAGATTTGAAGTACAATGTCATTTGAGATTGGGTCTCGAAGTGAAGGCTATAAAGCTTAAATGCTTTGTGATGTGTTTATTTGGTTTTTGAGTCAGTCTAGAGTTGGTTATGAGTTAGTTTTCAATTTGTATTGAGTCATTTTTAAAAAACTTCAAAAAGTTTTCAGTCTTTCATTTGTTTGACTGTATTGGCCCAATCATCTAAGGACTTAGTCTACGGTGTTCTTGACACCTCCAAGGAGCTGCCATCCCCAATAAGGCCAATGTTAGTGTCAGTATATTCATACTTCCATTAGGGATCAATTCTGCTCCTTGCATTTTCATTTTAGGTGTCTCATACTGAATTTTTTATCATTCCACTAGGTCATGCCAAAATGGTCCATTGATGGTTGTCTTCTTCTTAGAAAATCAAATTTTCCCTCATGAGGTACATTTGTTGACCCATCTCCGTGTTGCATTTAGTTGTGGTTTCAGTTATGTTATTTTTAGAGTCAAGGCAGTCATGTTTCCGTTAGGTCTTAGGGTTCATTTCCAAGGTCAAAAGAATAGTTTCAGTGTAAATAAAGGGCAACAAAGGTATGAGGAAGACCAATAAACAAAGAGTGATTGGTAGTAAGTCATGGTTATTGTACAAAGATCTTATTTCACTAATGTAATTTTCATCTCAAAAACATGCTTTTGAGATGAAAACATAGTATTTTAGTTGATTCATATATTTCTTTTGATGTAATTCAAGTCATTTCATGTAATAAGTGTTCCCATAAGCTGCCCAATAATTTCTCCTTGCCGCAAGAAATGGAGCCATTGAAGAAATCATTTCAATCAAAGAATCATCCACCTACGAAAAGAGACAAAGAAAGAAAAGCATTAAATAGAGATTTGAAGACAAAGTAAAAGTTCCAAATAACATTATAAAGTGGGTTTTTCTAAGGAAAAAATCAAAATCACCCTCTATATAAGATTTCACAATCATTTTTCAAAATTCATCATACTCATTTAACAAAGAGAGAGAATAGAGTTGAAGGAGAGAAGGGAGTTGAAGCGAATTGGTGGCTGAGCAAATCATGGTCGTTGTGCATTGAGCAAGGAGTGCTACGCACAGGGAAAATTATGGAGGCACTATGCATAGAGTAGGGACCACTACACATACAGATAGAGCATTGAGCATAGAGACTATGTGCCAGTGTATTTTTGCATGATGCTACACATACAACAGAGCACTGGGCACCTGTACAAGGCGCTACGCATAGGGCCAGCAAACACCAATACTATCCTAACAACCATCTAAATCTCTCTTTTGCTACCTAGATCCTCTAAAAAAGTAAGTACACTCCTTAAACCATCCTCCCAACACTCATTTCATGATTTTGAAGTTTGTTTGCTATTTAAATTTTCAAACCATAGGTTGTCTAAAAACCCTCCCTTCTTACCATATTCCTTATTCCCACATTCTGTTGTCATATCCCTAAATATCACCCCTATTCCCTATTTCCTACTATCAAATACACCTATCCCCTATACCCTAATCCCCCAAACAAAATCCCTACACCTATCCCCTATACCCTAATCCCCCAAACAAAATCCTTAAACCCCTATTTACTAAACAGTCCCTACCAAAAAATACCCTCCTTCTCACTCTCACATCATACATATCTCATCCTACATCACACAAACTCCTCTCCCCTTCCCCTATCCCTATTCACCATAACTCACTTCTTGATTACCTTCTCTAGGGTTTCTAAAGCTTCAAATTAAAAAAACATGGATAAAGAGGATAGAGATTATGAGGAGGAGAAAAACAGTGGCAGTGAAAGCATGGGAGATGAACCTCAGCATCAGAGAAAACCACATAAAGGAGGTAGAATTATCAGAGAGGAACCATCAAACATCTGAGAGTTACAGGCTTCTCATATGATTGTCTCTTGTTTCAGGCATCTAGGGTGTTATGAGTTTTGTGAGCAGGTACAAAGATTTCAACATCATCCTAAGCTAACTAAGCTTTTTGTAGCCAATCTCTATGATAACAAGCTAACTCTTGTCAGGGTGACATTTAAAGTTTCCTCCTCCATCATTGATGATGCTACAAGGATTCCGGATGTGGGGGAAAAATGGTATAAAGAACAAGATTTGGATGAGCACTATTATGATCCATACATCAAATCTAGGTATAGGAATGAAAAGAAGAGGAGCTTTCCTTTCAGGTTCCTTCACAACAAGCATGCCCCTATGATGAGGATCATTATGAAGTATTTTACATGTGAGGGCAGATTTTCTAGATTGTACACCTATCATATTAGGTTTCTTACCCACTTCACAAGAGTGAAAATGATGAACATCCCGTACTTCTTATTCAGGAACATTGAGAACATGGCCTACATTATACAGAAAAAGTCATACCCACAGCAGATGAATAGTATTTATCACTATTCCTTGATTAAGATGATTGTGCTACATCATCTCATCCTCCTCAACATCTCCTGGGATACATTTATTGCCAATGACACCTTCACTGGTCCACAGATTCCTCCACCAATGCCTCAAGAAGTAGAAAGGCCTTCCAACAGTGCCAAAGTAAATAAAAGTAAGAAGGCTAAAGAGACTAAAGTTGTTGAGAATCCAAAAACCTACAAAACATATCAGAGAGGGGCTAGAAAGTTGTTTGCAGCAGATATGCAAGTGTTTACTCCACCTAATATGGAAGGGGCCTTTCCTTCTTCATCAGCTCATAGGCAAGTGTTTACTACACCTAATGTGGAAGGGGCCTTGCCTTCTTCATCAACTGATAGGCAAATGTTTTCTCCACAAACTGTGGAAGGGGATTTGCCTTCTTCATCAACACAACAGGTGCAGTAGGTGCATAAAGGGGAAGAAAAGATGCTGGAGGAAATCCTCATGATGAAAAGGAAAGGGAATTTGATATGATGGAACATGATGAACAAGAACAACCACACATTCATCATGGCATTGAGATAGTCGACTTAGAGGCTCAAGATGAGGAAACAAATGAAAATATAACCATAAGAGAAAAAGATGCACAGATCCAAGCACTGATGGACAGAGCTAAGTATGTCATTTCATACCTTGCAGAAGAGAACAAGTAGATAAGTGACAAACAAGTCCTCATGGAGCTAGAACTTCTCGAAGAAAAGAGGCAAGGCAACAAGGGCAAATCAGAAATGCAAGAGGAAGAAACCCCAGCCACCTTGACTACAAAACAAAGGCTCGAAAAGGAGATTGAGGAGGATAGAGAAACATGGCTTGACAGGGTCAATTTTCATTTGGAGAAGCTACTACAAAGGGCCAACAGGGACAATCAAATCATTAGGCATATGGCTCGCTATTACAGGACCCGGAACAAGATTTGTAACATAAGAGTCAAGCTAATGAAGACAAGGCTAAAACAAGAACTCAAAGGCAAAAAGGAGGGTGATAGGATTATGTTTCTTGCTAAAGCTTCCTTGGCTAACCTAGACACTTTATGGTGGTGTTCTCCACAAATTTCGAGTAAGTTTTAAGAATTTTTTCCTTTTTGAAGAATTTTGCAATTTTTTACTCAAAAAAATTGGCTTTATCCGCAGCACCACTGGCGTGGCGCTGCGCTTTGCCTAGGGGAATCAAAACAAGAAATGGTTAGAATTTTCGGATTCACAATGATGAGTACATGCACTCTGTGCATTTGCTAAGCTTTTGGAGAAAAACTAGTCAACCAAAAGGTCAAAAAACACCCAAAAAATGATCTTTCTGCCCTCTTTTTGATCATGGCACTGCGCATAGAAGCAGTCTTTGGAGAATCAGGTTTTAATGGGTCAAATCAACTCCAAATGGGAAACTAAAGGAATATTTGGAAATTAAACAGGACATGCTTTCCAATTAGCTATCATGAGCTCAAATTTGACACTAGGAAGACCTCCAAAATGGTCCTGCAAAAAGTGTTGCGCATAGAGCTTGGGCACTGCACATAGGACAATTTTATGTTGAATTTTCACTTTATTGTGTCATGACTGTAATTTTGTGTTTTCTCTCATGGATTATGTTTTTACTGATGTAAATGGTGACTAGGCATGTAAATAGGATGGATAATAGTTACTGGAGGGTAGATTCATTAGACCAAAAGTTATCTTGAGGACAAATGAATCAGTTTCCTCCCTTTTAGAGGCAAGTTGTTAGGGTTGCCTAGATTCTAGTTTCTTATTCAGTTTTTGATGGATTATTTCATCATATTATGGATTCAACCCCTGAGGATGGGAGGAGGTTGAATTAATGCCTATATATTCTTTTTCTTTCTCATTGTAAAGGGTTGGACTTAGTGGGATGCCTAGGCTTTGATAGACATCATTCTGTACCAGTTATGGCAGGAGATTAATGAAAAATTGCAGCTATTTTTTTGGGATCCATCTGGTATGATTTTCAATTCAGTTTTTCTTATGTTTACATGTGTTAAAATGTATTGTTGACTCCATTTCATCATTTCATACTCTTTATGTGGATGTATACAAGTCTAAAAGGCAGAATCCATAACTTTTATGCTCTATTTTGGGTAGACATTTCACAGTCTGTGTTTTCTTCAGTTTAGGAAGAATCCATGTGGTTTACATGCTCTTTCTAGCTCCTCACCTATCTTTCCACCTCATCCATCAAACCCTAAAGTTCTGATCATTGTGACTACCTTTCCCCATTGAACACCCTATAGTTTTGACCTAATTTCCTTGCCCTAACTGTTTTCCTCCTCCTGATCCAGAAAAACCCTTAAAAATAAAATCATAGCTTGTGCTACTATACCTAGCCTAATATCAGTTTCTAGATCCAATCAATTTTGGCTAAGATCCTTATGGAGAGAGGCCTCTCCTAGCCTAGTACGGCTAGCTACTTGGCTAAGTGTGGTTTTTGGTTACCCTGGAATTTCCTTCCTTCAGCCTGAGGTTCAATCCAGGTGATAACAATCTCCACGAAGACTTATTCATTCTAAATCAACATCTCATTATCCTCCTCACACGGTGTGGATAATGCCTCCTCGAAAGCATTAAGTTTTGCAACTTCGAAACGATTAATCTAAAGGTTGACTCGTTGTGATACCAAAAATTTGATGCAACGCTCTAACCATAGGTCTTCACAAAAACAATAAAACTAAACTAAATATCACACCAAGCATATGCACATAAAAATATGAGAATAATTAATTAATAAATAAAATAATTACAGGAGAACTATTGGCCCAATCATTGGCCTATTCATTCCTCACACTCACTCACACACTTCTACATCTTACATGCCTCATAAGCTCACATCAATTTATAAAAATGGATTAGAACCCAAGTAAGTTCTAGATACCTAAACTAACTCCAAAAATATCTCTTTTGATCCCTAAAATCTCTCATTGAATCCCTTATCCCCAGATAAGAGCTAACTAATCCATAGTCTTCTCAAACCTTCCACAATACTCTTGAACCTTCTTCTATTTACAAGAATTATCATTCTCTCCTAAGAACTATAGAAAAAAATACATTAATTAATTAAAGCATAGCTTTCTAAACTAACTCCTTAAGTAAACACTTAACCTGCGTTAGATGCTCCTGCATCACTAACGCATTAATTAGCATAAATGAAAATCAATTTTAGAATTTCAATTTTGAGCATTTGTTAATTCTTATTTTGAAATTCATTTGATGATTATGCATGGCCAATTTCTCTCAGATTTTCAAATTAATTTTTCATGAATTCTCACATTTGAGAGCCCATTATCATATACTGGCCAGTCATGTAATCCCCCAAGACATTTTCTATATTAGGACCCATGATCTATTGATTCATATTGAAAGAAAATGTTTAGTCATTTACATATAGTTCCTTATTTACAACAACCTGTGATACTCAAAGATTTATCATATAACACGGGTTTGTTGTTTCCTCTTTCCCTGAATCTCTTTCAAGCAGCCATTGAAATACATCCTGAATTCTATGATCCTATAGGAAAATATTTGTAAGAATTTAAGGGAAATGATTTTGTAAATAAGATTTTTCCAAGTTTAGATGTAAATAGCATGCTGACTTTTCTTTTCAATGATTTGGTTATAGGTTTTTTTTAATGTTTGATGTCTTTACATCTACAATAAAAAAGCACTTGAATGGTTTCACTGGAAGTTTGATCTTACCTAGTCATAATCTACTTTTGAGATTAGAATTATGAATAGATTAGATTCCTTTTTGTTAATGTTTTGTAGATTGAATAAAAAGATGATTTTTAAACATTTTAAAATACATGGAAGAAGATGAAGACTAATGAGGTAAAATTATTATCAAATTCTTCTAGGTATACATTTTCATTTTTATTATCATCTATTAGTAGTTTTTTCTTTTTCAAATTATTTCGTTCTTATATTTTTATTGTTCTTTTTGTAGGTTTTGGTTTGATCCAACTTTTGTGAACAAAACAGTTGTGATAAAAGGAACATTTTTCAAGACTCACTCAAAAATATTTCCATAACTCAAATTTTTCCTATTCATTTTCGTGATCTGATTTTAAAGAAAGTCTTGATTGAGTAAATAAATCCCTATTAAGCTCTCCAATGCAATTTTTAATCACAGCCCTTCATTAGGTAGTTTTTAACAAAATCATGAATAAGAAACTCATTTAATAAGACAACATTTTACTTGAAAAATACATAACAAGATATTAAATTCCTTATGTCAGGATATTGATTTTATCTTATTTGAGTTATGCCTATTTCATGTTTTTTCTTGTAATGATTTGTTTTATTTTAGTTTGGTTTGCATTTCTCTTTTCTCCTTCTTTTGGATCCGATTTCACGACATCACATTTTGTTTCCTTTTGAAAATCCCCTTGTGTGTGCTTTTGGTGATATTAACAACCTTTTAGTTGGAGGGCCTTTTCCACCCATCTTTGGTCTGATACATGGGAAATCTTTACTCTTATTTAATGAAATTCATTGGTAAAAGGAAGAAAATCAGAATAATTATCAAATTGTTATTTTTCAGATTTAGATTTGAAACTCTTATTATATTGTTTTTCTTTATCATTTTAATAGTTTCAATTCATAACATAAGAGATAATTTTGTTTTTGAAACTAATTGTATTATAAACAACTCTTTCTAAAGCAAAAAAAAGCAACAAACAAGTTTAGTATCTTATAATTCTTCTAAGTCATCCTAGTCTCTTAAGGAGAATATTTGTCTCCCCATTTATGATAAAAGTATCAGTGTAAATTAAAATTTGTGTAAAATACCTTAAAATCGAGGGCTCCATAATGATCCAACCTACCATGATCATGGGTCTTGATGGTTATGACATTATCGTATCTAGTCACCAAACCAAGATAATGGCTTATCACAATTTGCTGTAAGATGAGAGGTCTCATCATGTGTTATGAAACCATCTCACAAAGATAGAAAAGAGAGATCAACGCCTTCAAAATAAGCCTCTTCGAGGGGGAACCTCCTTTACATTACACAAATGAATAATTCTTGGATGATACAAATGACAAGGCCTCCTTTCTATGTATTGAAGTCTCAGTGGTCATAATATAATCAAAGCCGACATAACAATAATAATGTAACGGCACAACAATAACAATAGTGGGCTTCCATGGGGCATAATAATACAACTATGGGGACTCAATGGGCACAAAAATATAATAAGGGGGGTTAAACTAATAACAATAAGGGGTTACACTAGTAGTATAGGGACCTAACATGCCCCTCTCCTTCAAAAAGTGTTGTCCTCAATGCTTGAGTAGTTATGGATGCTTCCATATAAAATTTTCATCCTCCCATGTGGAATCTTTAGTGGGTAAGTTCTTCCACTCGATGAGATACTTTGAAATTGATCGATTTCGTAGCTGTCGGTTTCTTATTTCTGTGACTGCTTCAGGTTCCAATATGATTTTTCCTTCCTTGTCAAGTTCTGGCAATATTATTTGAACTGGGGCCTTCTGCAACTTTTGAATGAGTGGCCACAATTCTTCATCATCCTTCCATTCATCCTTTGCTTCATTTATCCAATATTGTTGGATAATAGAAATAGCACAAAAAAATGCTTCCATATCCTCATCCTTTCTTGAGAGTGCATTTGCAACAACATTTTGCTCCCCTTTTTTGTAGATGATTTCAAATTCATGATCCAACATATTTTGTTATGCTCTTGACCTGCGAGAAGATACTAGAATACCAAATATGCGAAGAAATATAACCATTAACACAGAACAATGAGAAATAACAGCATGTATTTTATTTTTTAGAAAGGAAAGCAATGTTCACTTGCCTCTTTGAGGGGGAAACCTCCAATAGAGCAGTGCTTGATTACAAAATAAGACACGATGCTCCTCAAGGGGAGTCTCTATCCTTTATATAGGATTCATACATGTAATACCATGGGACAGTACCATGGTTCTTATTAATACCATCTATCTAATACCATGGGCCATTTGGAACTAACTGTGGTCCCTTCTTTAAATGCGGGTCAACCACTTACAATTATTAATATGGGCTTTATTGACTCTTTAAATAACTATAACTATGACTCGACCCTATTACATAAATAAGGGGGTTAGGGTTGGACCCTAACATATTTGTGACCCATTTTTCTGTTCTTCTGAAGATAATCTTTGTTCTAAAATGTATTTAAGACTATCATGATCCGTTTTTACCTTGAAGTGTCTTCCCGTTAGGTAAGGTCACCATTTCTTAAGTGCATGTAGTATTGCCAACATTTCCTTCTCATAAATAGCTTGCTTGAGGGGCATTTGTTTGTATGGATGTAGCCATAAAAATACCCAATCGCCTACATCAAAATGTCTTTCACTGTGATGTTGATCTGCCCGTTGTTTCATTCGATTCTACACCAAAGTGGTGTTATCCTTTAAAAGTTGGAGAACCTATTGGTGATGCTCGATGTGATCTTTCACTGCTTGAACCTTTTTCTTCTTGATATGTCCTTCTACCTTGCGAGTTTGAGGAATGGTAATTTCTGCCAATGCATTACAAGATATGGTCGTATTCATTTCTTGATGCTCATTTTTATCTTTCACGTCTTGAACATTTTTCTTCTTGATATGTCCTTCTATCTTGAGATTTTGAGGAGTGGTAATTCTTGTCAATGCTTTACAAGATATGTTCAGATTCATTTCTTCTTTCTCTGGGGTTGGTTCCTAGTGTATATCTTCTTCTTTTGACATTTCTTGATCCTTTTCTTCCTCCTCTCCACAATCAATGTAAAATAATTTCTTATCAGCACACTTATGACCTTTAATGTATTTGTTATCACAATTGTAACAAAGACCTTTTGCTCTTTTTTCTTCCAATTGTTATGCTGTCAACCTTGTAGGTCGTGGAAGGCTAGGAGAAACAACACCTCCATCTTTGTAGTTTTTACGGGTAGACTTCCTTGTTGCCATAATTTCTCTTTCCACTTTTCTTTCCAACCTGAAGCCTTCTCCAATGAATTAGGTTCCCAAAGACGAACTTCATGTTGAATGTTATTATTTAAAGTCCCTATGGAGATATCAATCCTCTACTTCTCTAGAATATCATTTTCACTTATATTCAATTTTTTAAAGTCCTCAATAGGCTCTACCATTGAACACTTTTGTTTGAGATTTATCAATTGGCTAAAGAAGGTGTTACATCCTCATAATGTGCTATCATTTCCTCCTTGAACATTGACCACGTAACAAGTGGTTTACTAGGACAAAGCCCTTTATACCATAAAAATTAATCTGGTTATAAATATGAAGATGCAATACATACCTTTTGTAAGAATTTCACCTCATGTAGATCAAAATATTTCTCCGTCTGTAGTATCCAATTTATTGGATCCTTGCCATCAAACTTCCTCATATCGCCTTTTCTTGATTTTAGGAGATCGATCTTGAAACAATTGTAACTATGTAATTTTAGATCTCCAAGTTCTGAAATTGTGTCCTGCAGTAGCCCTCTGAGTCCTCTTTCTAACCCCACAAGTCTAATTAAGATTGGATTCTACAAGGAAGAGTTATGTCTAATCTCCCACGATGACTTGATTGTAGACTAGTTAAATAGAGAGAACTTATACGAAGTTCCACGTGCCATTGTTTCAACCTAAGGACCTAAAATCGATACAAACAAAGCTACAGTCTATCCTCTTTCTGTAACTTCTTATGAAATTTCAATTGGATGCTCAGAGAGAAAGTTATGACTATTTTCCCAAGGTCACCTATTTAGGATGTAATTTGGGAGCCTGCAGAAACCCTAAATGTCTTGGACTGTATCTCCGAAAAGATAGTGAAACAAGATCTTCAATTTGGGTGTGATATTCACCAATATTGTGGTTAATTTTTTTTTTTATTTCAGAGTTTGAACCTTCGATTATAGCGAAAATTCCACAATGACCTGTTTGAGATGGAATTCTACAGTTTTCAAACATCCTAACTTCCTCAAATCATATCTCCGAAAATATATTGAGCGAAGATCTGAAATTTGGACTCGAGGTTCAAAACGATTACGGATCAAATGGATTTTTCTTTTAGCTTCTAAAACTTTGTAGCGAAAAATTTATAGCGAAAATTCCACGATGACCTGTTTGGAGCAGCAAAACTATAGAATCCAAAGCTCTGATACCAAATGTTATGAAACCAGCTCACAAAAGATAGAAAAGAGAGGTCAGCACCTTCAAAATAAGACTTTTTGAGGGGGAAACCTCCTTTACATTATACAAATGAATAATTCTTGGATGATACAAATGACAAGGCCTCCTTTCTATATATAGGAGTCTAACGGGTCATAATATAATCAGAGCCAACATAAAAATAATAATGTAAGGGGACAACAATAACAATACTGGGCTTCTATGTGGCACAATAATAAAACTATGGGGATTACATGGGCACAACAATATAATAAGGGGGTTTCACTAATAAAAATAAGGGGTTACACTAGTAGTATAGGGACCTAACATTATGAGTTGGCTTATTCGTGACTATCAATGCTTGTGAATGGCATTTTCAATATCTGGTTACCGAGCTAGGACAATGAATTTCAGAGTTATTAATGAATTATGTCTCCTATGAAATATTTAAACATAGATGGGATATTGACATTTCCTTTGGTCTAAGAGGTAACCCTATCTAGGCTATGGATGCTTGTTTCCAGCAGTGGCTCTACCTATTACAATGAGAGTTCATCTTTCTTACTAAACACAATGATAAGCTTTTGCTCTTTAATTTTAAGCTGTTATCAATTAAATAATTATTGTCAAACATGACTGCTATAATCAATTTTAGAGATATAAAAAATGATAAAATTTTATTATTCGTTATTGTGATTTCATTGAAAATATGAATCCTATCACTTTGATTGATTTAACCTTATTCCTTAAATTTCATGATTTTTCCATAGATCATTGTTTCTTTCCAGTGTGTCACCGTTGTTGTGGTAAAAACACAAACCCCCAATTATTCACTTAATTCTCATTATGGGGACCCTTTGATTGAATGGTTGGTCATATTACTATTTGATTTTGAGAAGTTGGATGGCTTCAATGACCTCAATATGTTCCTATCTTCCTATCATAACTCGTTCAATCTCATTTGGACATTTGGTTTGAAAATAATGCCTAATTGAAGATTGGATGTTTTTTACTGCTTTGGCCTTATATAATGTATTTTACCTTTTATGTTATAAATTTGTCTCTTTCTAAATTATTAGCTTTTTGGAAATGTTTATATTCGTAAATATTCTTTTTTATTTTGTATTATGCATTTCATAGCCACCAAGACCAAGCCTTTTATTATGTAATGGCTTATTGTTTAAAAGTAGAATTAAACCTTTCACATTTAAAAAGTTGGCCATAGTCGAATGCTTAAAACAAGTGACACACACACATGCGCACAGATATATATACAAATATATATATATATATATAGTATCAGAGCTATATTAAAAATATTTAAAGTTTGAACTCATATTTATATGGCTTATGACATATATTCAAAGTCAATCAAAACCCAAAGTCCCATCATATATTAATATAGCCGACAGGAGGACCCACCAGCCACATCATTACTCTCGTTCTCATCAGGGTCAACACTTATCAGAGATTTTCAACTGAGCAATCCTTTAAAAACTCTAATACACCGATCCCTCCAATCATCCATATTCTGATATCACACACCGTCGATATTTCGATACGACACTCTGTCGATATTTTGATAGCGATATAACCTTTGATAATCATATCCCTCCAATATCTGACCTCTGATATTTTCCAAGCTATGATATGTCAGACTCAATATGGTATTAATTATGGTCTATAAAGATATCGCATCTGCTCCAAATCGGAGCCTCCTAGTATCAACGTATCAATGTTTTTTTTGTTTGTGCGCATTATAAAAAGTTCTGATCGTGTTACCTCTGATACCACTCATCACTTGCCACGTGTCACTCCTGCTCTGGCCACTATTATTAATATAAATAAAATTCCACTTAATTAATTTAAAAAGGGTCTCATGACATAAATGAAGTTTTATATGTATTATAGCGTTTTGACCTATTTTCACCATTTTTCCTCTATTTGCAATTGATTTTATTATCTGTTACAACATAGAGGCTTCCATGGCTAATGATGGTGAATAGATCCAATCAATATTTCCAAAGAAACCCCTCCAAGTGGTAAAAATAATTTTTAATAAATAGAAGTTTTTGAAGCAATTGAATTCCACCTATCAGTTTGAAACAAGTTGGACAAACTTATCAGAGAGAAAACTAAACTGGGCACTTTTCTCAACTATGGCCATCTACATTTGGCCAAAAACCCAACCGAAGGAATCATTTTGTTTCATTTTATTTTAATTAACTCAGTTGTTGAGAAATAGATGGGGAATGTTAATATTTCCACTATGTATAAATACCCATATTTGATTGTGAGAAAAGGGAATTTGAATCCCGGAGATGAGGCAAAATAATATAAGAGCTTATAGCCTATTTATAGAGGGAGTTCAACGCTCATTTTCACTACTGCAGTGGGATCCAAGCCTTTCTTTGAAGACAAGGAATCGAGTTTCCTCGTAGTGGGAGATTTGCACCATTGTAATCTTCTGAGGTTTATGTAACTTGATTCGTAGTTATAATAAAATTGTTTTCTATAATTGTTTTCATAACATTACTGTTTGCATCATTATTGTAAATAAATTTTTCAGCTTTCAAATACATTTCTAGTGTATGAGTAGATTAGTTGACTTTAGCACTATTGTTAAATGTTACTTGTTAGATTATTTAAAATATGACAAATCTATCTTGCAGGATTAATCAGAAATGCATCTTGAAAACTGAAAGTTGTATAAGAACAAACTTTATTTATTTAGGCTAGCTAGCTATCTAATAGTTTAAAGTAACAGATGTCCTGCTTCTCTATATGCCATTTTATTAGAACTATTTCAGTATTATGGCATGAATATTTCATTTCTTATGCATATGTTTATTAGGAGTTGGAGTTATTTACAGTTAAGTGTCTGGAAACTATATATTAGGCACTTAGTTGTTTATATCTTCTTTAGCAAGGATTAGATCTTGTGAACTATTTCCCTGGTCTATTTCCATTATCTCATTTCAATTCCAACATGCTTCTTTTCCCATCCTTTTATCTTTCTCTTGATGGAGAGAAAGAATACTCTTTCTTTCCATTAAGATAGGTTTAGGTTATTTTTCATTTTACTTGCATTATAGAGTTAATGTGTATTTAGATTAAATCTTGCATTCTAGAATTCCTCTCATTGAATAAGAAAAATCCTAGTTGTGGCTTGGCTAAGCCCTAAGTCAGCTTAAGGATTTGCTTCTTTTCCCAGCAGGAAGGCTAATCAAATTGCTCTTTCTTTGTTGGAAAATAAAAGATAAATTATAAGCCAATAGAGAGATAGAGAGAGGGTAACTGGACCCATTGAACCAATCAAAACCACCATTTCAACAAAAAAGAAATTGCTTTAAGTTCCTGACTAGGTGGTCTCTCTTACATGTTGATGAGGCCATTTTCTCCAATAAATAAAGCCCAAGTATCCTCAGAGAATATCTCAAAAATTAGAGTGAGACTAGGTTTTAAATTAATAGCCATAGGTACTCCTCTATCTCCTCCATATTTCAAAATATATAACATCCCAAAAATTAAGTTATAGAGAAAATTACAAGCTAACCTATTTGAGGAATATTTCAGGAGAATGCAAGAATCCTAACTTCCTCAAAGAATATCTAAAAAATTATAGTGAACCTAGGTATGGAATTTATACCACATGTACCTAGAGATATTTCCTCTATCACATTCATATTTTACATTTTGGAACACCTCAAAAGGAAATTTATAGAGAAAATGCCCATATAATATGTTTGAAGTAGATTTCACGAGAATTCAAGAACTCTATCTTCCTCATATAATATGTTTGAAGTAGATTTCACGAGAATTCAAGAACGCTATCTTCCTCATATAATATATTTGAAGTTATAGTGAAGTAATTCAAATTCCTATTGTATCTAAATGAATATTTTCCATTTATCTCCTCCATGTTTCATAATCTAAAACATCCCAAAATAAATGTAACAATGAAAATTCGAAGCTAACCTATTTGAAGCAAATTTCATGAGCATTCAACAATCCTAGCTTCCTTTGATGCTTTCTCCAAAATTACATTAAACCAAAGTATAAAATTTATACCATGAGTATACAAAGATATCCCCGCCATATCCTTCAAGTTTCATGGTCCAAAACATCCTAGAGGAAAAATTATAGAAAAAAATCGTGGTGAATTGTTCACTCCACAAATCACATTTTTTCTCCATGTTTAAGACCCAAGAGTATTCCCCACTTTCTATTTCATACCTTCGATTTATTCTTGTTTGGATGGTATTCAAATGCACTCATATATAATTTATTTATAATGTTTCCATGTTAATGTATAGGGGAGACTTGTAAAAATAGTTGGGTTGGCCTGTACTTTTTGGCTAAGTCGACCTAACATAAAGATATATCTCCTCATTTCTATGGAGCTATAGGGAGTACCACAAACATTTGGAAAGGTCTCAACATAATATTTTTCACCATATTTCAATTTCTCCCCTTTGATATAGGTATTTAGGTTACAAATTCCTTCAAATATAAGTATCTAAATTGGGCATCAACAAAAAACTAGATATTGAAACAATATTTCTAACAATATTCATCTTGAAATATTTATCATGGACACATATAGTATCCCCCTATCATTGAAATCAATGACAACAATATTTCCAACAATCTCCCCATTTTCCATTGATGGAAACCCTTACTCAATTTTGAAACAATATTGTAGTACTCCCTAACCTTTAGTTAGACATTCATCTTAGGCTCCCCTAACTTTAACATTCTTAGTCTTCCCCTATGTTTGAAATAAACGACAACACAATATTCAACAACATCACCAATAAACATTTTTTTTTGTGCTACATTCATTAAGAGTAGATAAAATGGATTCAACCTTAGCCATACTAATAGGGTGTTCTACAAATGCTAAGACACCCATTAGAAAGAGAAGTAAATGTTGTATTAAAGGAAAAATCTGAAGAAAAAAAAGAATGTATATGAGAAAATAAATTAGCATAAGGTTTCAGATTGATGTTGTGCTAATTTATTGTTGCTTTGAGGGCCTAAATCATTTTACGTCATTTTGACTCTAGATGGTTATCTCATGCACAAAAATTGCACTACCTCTATGTTTTCTTACATTTTGATTTTTCTCCTTTATCACCATTTGAAGTAGGAATTGGTTGAGAGGGTCCACAACCCTTGTTTCATTTGTGGATACAAAGATGTTTCTTCTTCAAATGTTTGGAATTATCCTTTTATTCATCCAATAAGGCTTCATTAGATGTACCTATAGTTGTGCTCACTCTAAGATGCAAGAGTTTATCTTGCTTTCTAATCAAAGAATCACAAAAATATTCAATATTAAGTGGTGTGTAAGAATCCCCTATAGCTTCTGTTGTGGAGTAAACGATACATACAACAATGTAATATGCACTAGTAGGCTTATAAAAATAACATATATAAATTAGGTATCCTTCTTTTCCATGTCATCATATTCAAGTAAAATAGTCTTTTGAATCGAGATAGATAATATTCAATACAATATAAATCATGAGAATCTAAAAATATCAAGTGGATTTTAATCTAATGGGATCAAATATTATTGTGTTTTCTAAGTGGGGTTCCCATCTTTTCTTGAACATCATCTAATTTTTCAACTCATTGAAGATAAAACCATAAACAACTAAGATAAAAAAAATTGACTAATCCACATGTTTCATCCTTTTTATTGTCTTATTTGGATTTTCTTGAGGTATCAATGGTGGTAGTTTCTTTTACCAAGGTAATCTAGTAAATTCCTTTAATTCATACTACATCCTCTACTATGGGATTTCCATTAGAAGTAGTTTGAGTTGGTAAGCAAAATATCACTTGGACAAGTAGATTTAAAATTTTAAAGTAATATTTCTTTAAAAGTACTAAATAACTATTTCGATGAAAAATTATTCAACAAAGTCACATTTTAAGGAAAGTGACACTAAAAAAGGACTTCAAATGTCAAAGTAATGTCATTTTGAGGAAAGATAAAAAGGTAATTGAATTACAACTTCATAGGTAGAAGTTCGTCCATGTGGCAATGGATACACAATGAAGATGTTGAGTAAAAACAAAAAAATTCCTTTGTCTCTAACTTTTCTTATTAGCTTCCTTTAAGAAAGAGGTTAATTTTACAATAAAATGACCAACATTATAGAATAAGTGAAAACCACCTCTATAGATTAAATATTTATTGAAAAAATAAATTAAAAAAGAACATGAAAATTACTTTATAGTGATTTCTTTTTATAATTTGAGTGAAATAAACATTACAATAAAATTATATGATAGCATAAAGTTCCATGGAAATTTTCAAGAAACAACTTAATTCAGAAATCTTTTGAATTCAAAAGTTATTTAGTAATCTAAGTTTCAAGTTAAAGTTTAGATTTTTCCTCAATATGTCTCCTTACCTCCCAAAACATTGCATTCTATTCCCAAAAGTTTCAACATAGATACGTTGAAATACAAGTGATTTATTTTTATAAAAAATTCAAAACTTTATAGAATTGAGATTAGATCTTAGTTAGCCTAGCCCTAAAATGAAATTTTGGTCTCTATTTTTTATTTGTAGAGATTTCATAAAGAGTAAAGCGAAGCATATATGTAGAAAATATAAGACTTTCTTCCCTATTTTTTACTTGCTATGATTGCACGTGTTGTATAACAAAGAGTAGACTCAGACCAAAAAGGTAGTAACTTAGGAATATAAATGAAAATCCCAAAATATCAAGAGAGTGTATAAAAATTTAAATAACGTTATGAAACTTTATATGTATGGATTTGAAAAAAATGATTCTATATTTTTAGGTAAAACCAAAAATGTTTCCAATTGAAAGCAATGATTTATATTTAATGGAGCTACTCACTTATCCCAAAGATTTATAAAATTAGTAGAATTTAGAAATATTTTTATGCATGTAGTGAAATAGGTTCATGATCTTGATCATAAACAAGAGTGCGTCTTCAAATGGATTTTACTACCATGTTAATTATATAGGTATTTCTATACATGTCAAACACCTTAAGCAACCAACCACACAAAAAAATTAAAGATTAGTGTACTATAGTATTATGTGATTAAAATTCTCAAAGAAGGAACTAGTCTATGACACTAACCAATGAACTCAATTGAGGATATTATTGATAAAAACAAATAAATTTCATATCAATTATTCATAATCAATCATCAACAAATGACCCTCCATGCTCTATAATGTAGATATTATGGTATAGTCAAATGTTAAGTCATGGATCAATATACCCATTAGTATCAATAAAAATATGTGCTATTATATGACTTTAGATTTAGAACATATCATAACAATTAAATGATATAATTACATATGCCTAATAATATATATTAAGGGAACACACTTTATCTAAAGACATATAAAACTAAGTTAATATTATATATCTTTTCAGTATCTAAATATCCTAGCCGCTATGTTTAATTAGTAAACTATAATTAAGTAAAATATATTTATTAATAAATTCCTATTAACTTTTAAATTAATAAACATAAATATCTTTTGCCCATTAAATACTATTGAATAATGCTAAATGATTTATATTTATCCTTATAAATGAAAATAATCTCTAAAACACCATCCAACTCAATGAAATCTTATAAAGATAATTAAGGAATAGTTAAAAAATTTAATTATTCATCAGTAAAACGTTGGCCGCTTAAGACCAACATTTGGAAATTAACAAATTTAACTATTCATCAATAAACAGTAAAAATATTCACCCATTGAGACCAACATGATTATTAGTATCTTCTCACAGCGACTTGGATTTATTGTACCTTAAAAAAGTGATAAGAACTACATGATTTCATTTAATATTCTAGTTTGATGGTAAATAAGATTGGAGATTATTATTAAAACTTCTTTGATTTTCATAACTAAACAAGTTATATCATAGTCTTATTAAGAAACATTAAATTTAGTTTTTTAATTAATTTTAATTTTAATTTTTTAAATTCAATAGAGATGAAATTATTACATTATGAACCTATAAATACAAAAGATCTCAATAAATTCACTTCCTAATATCTCAATCCTAAAAACATAGAAACAAATTTATCTAATTAATTAAGTTGGATTAATAAATTATTACATTATGAACCTATAAATACAAAAGAACTCAATAAATTCGCTTCCTAATAATTCAATTGTAAAAAACATAGGAACAAATTTATCTAATTAATTAAGTTGGATTGATAAAAAAAAATTAGCAAGGTGGGATGGAGTTGAAATGGAGCAAGAATAGTTAATAGAGAGCAAAAGGATATTTCATCAAATCTTTCCAAGAGATATCCTCACGAAAGAGTTATTGTAAGGTTGTTTGAAAATACACTATTAGTGCTAAGCATTAAAGGAAGGTTAAAATTATTTGTAACTTTATAAGGTGGATATTATATATTCAATGAAAAATCAAGACTATTATCTATTTTGGTTAGGTGATAGGTTTGTAGTGCTAATTCAAGCTATATTAATAGGATAGGAGGTGGTTGGGAAAATGAATGCATGTAATGGGGAATAAGGCAAGTAAAATAAAGTGGAAATTTTTTTCTCACTTTATGGTATGGTTAAAAATGATTTTAGTATAGGGTTTGGAAACGAAAGATGCTAAACTAGATAAGAGAGCAAAATTTAGAAAGAAATATAAGGAAAATATAAAGGTAGGATGGATAGAAAGAAAAAGGGAAGGAAAATTTGGTTCATATCCCATAATTTTATATGATGTTTTGTGTTAAGTTATTATTCAAATTCAATTCTACAAGTGAGGTTGAGGAAATATTGGGGAGGAAGTCATATTGAGGTCTTTCTATATTATAGCTAAGACAATGGAGGCTAGGTTTTAATCCTAGTAAAGAAACATCACTTAGGAAGTTGGTTTAGATAATAATACTTAGTTTACTTATGGATCTTTAGAATATAAATATCATAAAAATGTTGATGGAGAACATATGTATTTTTATAGATTATGAGTTAGAATTTTAAACCAAAATCAAATAAAACAAAATAAAGATTATAGTAGAGATAGACCTAAGGGAGGGTCTCTGAAAAGAGAGAGAAATAATTTTTGGGCCATCAAGATTTAATCATTGGATTTTTAGAATATTTCATTTAGATTTTTAAGATGTTACTAAGTTGGGTATACGTGGATGGATTTCTCCAAGTTGGGTCTTAGTGGATTAAGAATAAAGGAACATAGGAAGTCCAAGAGGTGCAAAAATATCCAAGAAAGTAGACCACTCAAGAGGAATAATAAGGCAATGTGGAAACCCTAGCAATGGTTTTATAAGAAGTTTTGAACCAACAAGAAAAAATAAAAAATAAAAAGAATACCTCTAGAGTTATAAAATGGAATCATTGTTTACACCTCTAGCTAGGAAAAGAAGGTCTTGGAGAAAAAATATGTAAAAGGTAAAGAAGAATCAACCACTAGGTATTCAGAGGAAGGTATGGGTCAAATAAATTTTAATCTTTTATCTCATGTAAAGAGGGTAGATGAAAAAAAAATGTGTGTAGAAGATTTTATCTGTAGTTTGGAGAGATTTTAGAGGGAATTCATAGAACTTATGTTTAGTAGTCTTGAAGAGAAATAAAAAGTACCCTAGCATTTAGAATTTGAAACATTCAAAACCTTATGGTTCAATGACCATAGTTCCAACTAAAGACTTGCCTTTGAAAGGTGTAGACTTCATAAGTTGGATAGAAACAAATTTATGATTTATATACAACCTCAAGTTTATAAAAGAATACTTCCCTGATGAGGATCTAGGTGAAGAAGTGGGCTTGGTTTTGAACCCTATGATATCTTGGATGCTAGGTTTTAAATCCTACCTATACCTAACAAAAATAATTCCAAAAAGGAAGTCAATGAAGGAAAACAAGTGACCATAAAAAGGGGCTCTTATGGTGGATATGGATTTAGACAAGGTACACCATGATTATTTTGTTACTAAATGTCAAAAGGATATAGGGTTATAATAAAAATCCATCTATGAATTTTTTTCCAATAAATATTAACCATATATTAATTTTCTCCTAGAGGTCAAGGGTTAGCGGAATACCATTATTTTTATTTTTCCTTGCTATTTGAAAGATTGGTCATTTATTATAATATAATTGAAGGAAAATTAGGGGTATTAGAAATAATTAATTTGTCTCCTTTAGAAATAATGAGTGTAAGAGTCTCCTTTAATTGTAGGGATATATTTACAGTTGGGGAAGAAATTCAACATTATCAATTTGTATGGTGTATTGAGACAACTTCAATTCTTAAGGATAAAAAAAAAATGATAATGTGATTTTAAGAAGTGGCTTCAATTTAAAATCTAAAATAAAAAAGTGGTGGGGAAAGGTTAGAGGAAAGAACCTCTATTATATTATTTTGTTCATTTTATTTTAGGAAATGCAATTATGTGACGAAGAACCTATTTAGATAGACCTTTCTTGGATTGATTTTAGAAGTGGAAGGGGTATCTAAGATGATACCTAGGTTGTGGCTTTGGAGATAACCTTGGGAGAATCATAAAGAATGAAAGATTGGATTTAGAAGATAGTTTCTTTGTTTGTTTACAATATTATCATTCTTCTTTTATGTAGGTCTTTTTTATTCGAACAAGAAAAAAAAAATTAAAAACTCATACACCTCTTCAAATTCAATACTTAGTTGAGGAATATAACTACATAACTATAAAACTAAAAAAATATGTCTCAAATATATAAAAGTCAACATTATTTTACTTCAAATAAAGTGCAAAAGCAATATATTATAAACTTAAATATAAAATAATAATATTTAAAATTATGAAAAAATATATATGAAACAACATCACTCTTATTAAAAAACTCCTATATAAACTAGGTAACTAGGTCCTCATTGTACTGTAAAACAATATTTGTAATCAAACCTGATGGTGTATTAGAAGATATATATGTATCCTTAGATTACCCTGTTGATTTTATATACACTTTATATATACATTATTAGCCTCATAAACCGATTATTTTATCATATCCAAGTTTTCGAGAGATTTTAACTATGTGTGCATGAACTCTGTTCGTCACATTTGGTGTTTGATCGTGGCCTTTGGTCACTAGATTCTTGGTCAAAAAATTCAGAATCTATGTTGGCTTCCTAAATATTTTTTGAGCTCTTTGACTTATCTTTGATCACAAATTGTCCATTGGATATTTTTATGGTGAAATAGTTGTTGGCCACAATTTTGAAGTGTTTATTAGTGAATAACATACCAACCATAAAATTGTTGCACTTAGATTTAATAGCGTTCCGTGCCATTATGAATGTAATACTAATTAAAAAAAGAAAAGTGTTATCAAAGGTGTGCTCAAGGGTGTGCAGTTTGTTGGAGCGGTGGTGTATATTCATGCCGAAAACAACAAAAAAATATCATACCATTGGAAAAACAAAACTAAAATCACCAAAAAAATCCCACCCTCACTTCTCAATTTCAGACAATTCGTCATGGTTCTCAGGTTCTCAATTCCAAACAATTTGTTAAGGTTCTGAGGTTCTCATTTCTAGAAAATTCGTTAAGGTTCTAAAGCAAATCAACTGGAGTATCAGAAAATAAAAACAATTATCATGCAAGTGAATAAAGTGTATTGAATTACAGGAGTGTTTAATCTGCCAGCGACCAATAAAACCAATTATCATGCAAGTGAATAAAGTGTATTGAATTACAGCATTGTTTAATCTGCCAGCGACCAAATCACCGTACTGTGTTTGGTAGAGTCGTTTGAAAAAAGAATGGAAAAAAAATCATGGACTGGAGATGAACGTAGGGTAATTGGATTAAAACTCATCCAAGTCTGTCACCGAGTTATATAGTGTAAGCCATCGGTGCATATCAGGCCACCTGGAATTTTTTTCGCGAAGTTTGTAGGTTAAATCCGCGCAAACCATCGTATCGTGAAGGGGAAAGTACCTGTGTAGGGGATATATAAAAAAGGGTTTAGTTAAAATTGATTAAAATTTGTGAAAGGAAGTTGCATCCATGAGGAAGAAACACAACTATAAAGTCACAACGTTTAATCTTGTCCGATGCTTCGGTATACGGAATCCACAACATTTCAAACTACAAGGGTCCGTTCGATTTAAAGCATTATAATTAAATTATAAAATAATCAAAGTCGTTGTTTCATTTTTCAAAGTAAACACTCCAGAACAAAATCTTCAAAAAATAGTTTATGGTGTTTTTACCATCAATTTAAAAGTTTATGGCGTTTTGCACATCAATTTAGAGTGCTAAGTATTGAAAGTTATAACATAGAAGTAAAATATTAAAGACTCTCTAAAGCCAATTAAAAAAAATAAAAAATAGTTAATTGAAAACTATATTTTGATTTTCCAAGTAAAAAAGTCAATTTAAAATTAAGATAAGATTATTTCATGAAAAAATATTTTTTTTTTTTAAATCTTATTTTACTCAAAAAAATCTTATTTTACTCAACAATATATATATAGAAGAATAAAAGAAAATAAAGTAATATATATTAAGGGAAGTAAGAGTAAAAAAAAATTATTTAAAGGAGTTTTGAAGTATAGAATGGAAAATTCAAAAATGACATAATAGTGATTCTTCTATAAGGTTTTTCCAACTGCACATTGTAGACTAGTTACATTAAAGCGGGAATATCCAAGGAAAATCAGTTAATTAACAAATCAACTATTAATTCCAAAATCAAATAGAGAAAGAAAGGAAGGCATTTTAGCAAGAAACAATATGAAATTAAGGAATTACAACAAAAAACTGATGATTATGAATGTATATCTCAATTTAGTGTCATTATTATGTTTGAGGAAAAAATAGACATAATTTCCAATTTTCAATTTTTCCTAGTTTGAAAAAGTTTTTGATTGTTTTGGATAAGAAGAAGAACGTGACACTTTAAGACATACAATGAGTTAGATTCAATAATACCTTAATCCAAACACTTGAATGCTATATCAAAGATAATTAGTCAAGAAATTCAAAAGTCAATAATAAGAATGCAAAAAGAATTTGATGAATTAAAAAAAAAAAAATCGCTTAAAAAATCATGGTCATAAATTACATGCACAAGTAAAGAAGTCCAAGGCTACTAAGTTTTCATTAGAAAATATAATACAACAACTTATCTATATAGAAGCATCAAAATATTCAAGTAAAAACATCCAAGTTGAGGAGAATGGAACAAATATAGATCCCACTAACCTCATATTCGAAAAAATCCAAATCCAATTAAATAAAGACATACTCGAATGTTGCAGAATAAATGATATAAATTCCTAGTAAAGATCCAATTATCAACCAAGAAACATCAACTTTTGAATAAAATCATACACCTGAAGTAAATCAAGGAATTGCGACAAGTATGATAAGGGAAAATCACGTCACAAGAACTCCTTATTGACATCCAAATCACAAGAGTGGATGCCTCAACTGTACCCATATCTCTCACAAAAGAAACATTAGACTTATGTTCTAAAGAATGTTGATGTAAGTACAATTAAGTTTTATGATCATAGTTTGTCATAGGTATCAAATAATTGCAAAGTTCCATAGAAAATTGATTTGGGATGGTTAAATAATTTCACTTAGAAGTTCATATCATATTGTATCTTCAAAGATGTTTTAATAATTCAAAAATTTGCAAATAGTTTACCAGATAAAGATAAAAATAAACATTTTTCTTTTAATTCATATATTTTGAAAAAAAACATTTCTAAAATAAAAGACAACTTTATGAACATGAATATAAATAATACAAATAATAATATTAATTAAAAATAAAAAATAATAATTATAAAAGGAACCTCTCAAATAACGCAGCTCTTATGAAAGAGTACTTCTACCTATATAAATTGAATCTTCATTGTACTATAAAACAATATTATTCATTCATACATTTTATATATGAATTACTGCCCTATAAATAAACTCATTTACCATATTCTAAGTGTACTATAAATTAATTAACCATGTATACACAAACTCCGTTCATAAGGCTACTAATCCACATAAGACATATAATGTAAGAATGAGGAAGAAATCAAGGATATTTTTAAGACATATAATTTAAGAATGAGGAAGAAATCAAGGATATTTTTGAGAATAATGTGAGTGGATTCATTTTTAAGGAAAACTGCATGAAAGTAAGGAAGTTGGAAAACATTAAAAGATACGTTGAAGAGTAGGAAGAGGTAGTATGCAGATGAAAAGTGGAATTATCGAGCTAGATAATTTTTTTTTAAATATGTTAAATATTAGAAGAATCTTAACATTGTTTTCAAGAAAAGGAAGATAAAGAGAATAATAGATAGATTTACAAATTGTAGAATAAGGTAGGACAATAATTAAAAAAAAATTCTCCAAAAGTTCCTATGACCAATATAGCATAAATAATAAGCATGGTCTTTATATCTACATGAACAATAGATAAATTGAGAAAATGGGGATGTTGAAAAAGAGATCTTAGAGGAACTCAAAGAATATTTATTCTCTTTTAATGAGACAAAAGAAACCTTGGTTAACCAAGTGGATGTCAAAAGAGGTCTTAATAAAGTAACTCAAAGTAGATTTATTCTCTTTTAATGAGAAAAAAAACCTTGGTTGACCAAGTGGATGGATATTAAAACTCTATTATAGGTTTTATGTCTTTTTGGAGCAAGAATAAATAAGTGTAATAAATGAGACTAAGGTTTATATGAAATTACTATAAGAAATAAATGCAATTTTAATTTCCTTATCACAAAAATAAACCTAGATATATTTGATGATTTTAGTCCATTTTCTTTATAAAATTATTTCTAAAATCATTTATAATATATTAAATAATCATTTATGGTTTACATTAGAAGAGAAATATTTTGAACATGGAGATTAATGAAGCAATTGAAATAGTTGTAAAATATATGCACTTGTTATAAGTTAAAATATTGAAGCCACAAAAATGAAAATAGACTTAGAAGGGCTACGATAAAGTATTTGGTTGTATTTAACAGTCATTGAAGATTCAAATAGGGACGAGTAACCTAGTGGTTATTTAGATAATAGGTTGTAGGGCGTTAAGTTCATTTGCAATTATAAGTAATGGCTCAACATCAAGATTATTATATGCCACAAGAGGAAATAAGCATGGGTTTCTAATGTCCCTATTTCTTATTTCTATAGGTTATTGAAGGACCGAGAATAATTATTATAATCACAAAGAGGAGGGATATGTTAAGGGTATAAGGAAAATAATGTCTTTGTTCTTAACCCATGTTTTTATAATGGATGATGCTAAGCTATTTGGTTTGCGAATATAAATAAACTAAAGAAATTATAAACTAATTTTGTAAGGAAATATGGATGGAATTCAACTTCAACATATCATGAATTCATTTTAGTGGTTTAGAGAAAAGCATAGACATTAAACTTTCTCTAATTCTTCCATTTACTCCTGTCCAGTTTAATAATGAAATTAAATATTTAGTTTTCATTCTTAAATCTAACAACTATATTTTTAAAAGTTTGCATATTATGGTATGAGAAAATTAAAGGGATAGGGTCCAATTGGAGCTATAGAAGGATTTCTAGAGGATGTAATGTAACTAATAAAATATTTTCTATAAAGGATATATTTATCTCACACATTGAAATGTATTGTAGATAATATCAAAAGAAAATGCTTTCACTTCAATACACTAGTTATATTTATCTCACACATGGAAATGAAATATAGATAAGATCAGAAGAGAATGCTTTGTCTTTGAAAATCCTAAATAATATGGAGGATGGGGCCTTAAAAACATTCACCTTTTTCAAGTGTAATTTTTGGTAGAGAAAATCCCATGTAGGATGATAATCATGAGGACTATGGCTTGTGCGAAAAAAGTAGTAGTTGTGAAATGCATAATACTAAATTTGATTGAGGACAAAATCATAAGGAAGTTGAAATCTACAATGGAGCATTATTAATATGCAAAGCTTTGGTGAGGTTCTTTCCCTTGGTGAGAAAAATGAATGTCTTGGAAAATAGAGAAAGATATCAAAGTAAGTGTTTGAGAGACCAATGGATGGAGATCTCAGTAATTTTAAACTTTCAAATCCATTATACCCTTAATAATAGATAAACTATCACTTATTGATGTATACTATAGTACTATATGGGACCAAGGGTGGAGCTATGCCTTAAATATGCTTTTACAATGCTTATATAGAAAAGTGGACAATGATTAGATTCGGTTGGGCAATGATTAGATTCGGTTCGAGTTGGATTTTTTTGATGAGATTTGAATGAGGTTCTCCATTTGGTTCGTCTATATACATTTTATACATATATTAAGTTTAAAGTGAAATATAGGACAAAATAGTAAGATATCAACATTAATAAACATAAAAAATGTTATCACGAACATGGAAATTGCAAGGACATATTAGAAGCTTGAGTTTTGACATGAGGTTATGAGTTTTGATTTATGGACTTGGTCAATAGCTATGAGGTTCGTCGAACCTCAAAATATTTTTAAGGTTCACCAAAATTCGAACCTGAAGGTTGAAGTTCAATGAACCTTGTGACATAAAGTGCAATAACTATAAAGGATGAGTTGGAAAAACTTCTATGGTCTAAGCTCAAAATAATACTGCAAAATTAGGGTATAACGTAATGGTGGAAGATGGGTGGAATAGGGAGTAGAAAATTATAAGAAATGGTGGTGGAATTACAATGGATGTTGGATAGTCCTCTAAAAGAAAATATTTTTGTTGTTTCTGTCTAATAATTTTTTTTATTGGGATAACTATCAACATGGCATAGACCATGTAAGTGTATAATGTGAAAGGTCCAAGAGGAAATCATAGATCATCTACTAATTCATTGTCCATTTAAAAGAAAAGTATGGTTAAAGACAATAATTTGGTTAAGCTTAAAAGGAAGTGGAAAGGTGAATCTTTTACAACATGCTTTCAAGAATGTTAACTAATCATTCTTAAAAGATACACCATTGCCTTGTATTACCAAAATGCTTCTCACTTATTTATGTTTCCAAGTAAACTTGAAAAAAATATTGAATCTAGAAATTGACAACACATAAAATAGGTACGTGGATCTATTATTAAAAATAAACACTCTATTATGTTAAAATATATTAAAAAAATCTAAAAACAAACAATAATAGAGATGGTTTTATGTATTATATACATTGATTTGGATAATATTTGAAATTAAGATAATATTTGATGTATTATATACATTAATTAGGATAATATTTAAAAGAAAAATATCATATACATTAATTAAGATAATATTTGATGTATTATATTCACTTTTGAAATTGCATTAGAATCCAGATACAGCAACAAAGGCACGGCACGTGCAATATTCAAAATCATAAAGAGCAACCCATTTAATCATCATGCAAACGTGACTAATTAGTACTCTTTATAAAGGCAATACCTGTACTTAAGTACTAGACCGGGAATTCTGAGTTTGCCTGTTCAAGATGTTCATGGCGGTTGCAGCTGCAGCGGTTTAAGAGTTGCAAATACGTCGCCAGGTTATGAACGCAGGAGGGGTGATGAGACTTACTGTGGAAAAACTGGGTATGCAGCTTGTGATTCAGCGCTAGCTCAACGCCGACATGAGAATAACTCCATGAATTAATTCTGTCCATCAAGTTTTCCCAGAGCCGAAATTTCTCGTTAAATATTACGCCTGGGATCTTCGTCACCACGTCGTGGACGTTGACAACACGCAAAATCCGGAGCCCGAGCTCCCCACAGCGTTCTCTGAAGGCAGCATTTCCCATGCGGGGCCCAGCGAACGAATACACCGTGATGGGAATCCTGGAAGGAGAATAATAATGAGTACGGTTTAGTTCCAGCTCTGCGATATCATAAGCACACAAGGTAGCCATTGCACTGCCCATGCTGTGCCCTGCCATGGTTATGCTCAGCTCCTCTCCTTCGTATTTCTTCACGAGTCTTGCAATCTCAGACAGAAGCTGCTCTCTGGCACTTCCATTGTTGAACTTGCACGTCGAATCCTGCGAAGTGTACAGGCCCAATAAACCCTTCGCTACCTTAACATCCGCAAGAGGGTTTAAAGGGTTTAAACTGTAGGAGTTAGGGTATACGTGAGATTTGCCAGCCATTCCGCGTACGTTACAGTGCCTCGCAATGCCACCACAATGTCCCTGCGGCCCAGTCGTTTAATCTCCTTCTTGTCCTCCGTAATTGCAACGTAACCAACCCAGTTAGATCGATCTCCTTCTAACTTTTTCTTTATGACACCGTGAATGTTAATGTCAGGCGTTGCGTAGATGTATTTTGTAACTTTATAGCCGCAACTCTTCAACCCCAGCTCATCGAGCAGGCTCTTACGACCATATTTGCAGAACCCACGAAACCTAGACCCGGGGTCCAGATCAAATGCTTCATAACAAGCTCGCACGAAGACCCCATATCTCACGATTTCTGAGAGGAACAGTGGATTCAGTGGATTCAATATTCATTCCAATCGACGTGAGATCCTTGTATATATTTCCATATGTCCGCTAATTGTAAAACACCATCATTATTTTTATCCTTCTGAGCACTGACCCCCACATCGGGCCCGCGTTGGTAGAATGGGTGATCTAGTGCCTCTTGCCTAGGGTTTTGCAAAACGAATTCCCGTCTGGCCGTTATGCGTGCATTCTGCACAGGATCTGCAACTGCTGCTATTCCTGTGGATAGATTCTCACCAGAAATTAAACATCTCCGGTTGAAGACTTTTCTGGGCCTTAGGGGACGATGGTGAGCGAGAAGGATAGTTGAAGTGGGATTTAATGCCATGGCAAGATCTGAACGGGATACTTTCAAGAAGCAGTTCAGTAAAATAATGATCACCTATATGTTTCTCGCACACCACATAAAACTTAGATCAATCTCACACAACATATATGTAGAAATGTGGTGCATATCAATCTCACACAAGATATATTTAGAAACTTATATGGCACACTACATACATATATCCATATTTCTAGTCACAACATATATCCAGAAATTTATATGTATCTAATCACAACATATGTCTAGAAACTTATATTGTACACCAAATACATAGATCTAAAAAACTTATATCAATCACACACAACATATATCTTGAAAGAGTTGGGTTGGTTTTGGCCCTTGGACTCTCAACGGGCGGAGCTGCATGGAAATGGTCCAAAATGCAGTTGGAACGCTTCTTTTTCGGGTATTCAGGTAATGAAGCTGGTCGGTATAAATAAATATTCAATCTCGAACATTGGTCGGCATATATTATTCTCATGTATTCGTTTCAAACGGTACGAAATCAAATGTCTGCGAAGGTAAACGGTACACTATGGAACACTAGTTGATTGGACCAAAAATCAACCCATACGGTTGGATGTCCGAATCATTGACAATAGGACAGGGCTTTAAAAAGGTTTTGCAGGTGGATCGATTTCAAACGGCATCGAGAAACGTGAACCCTAACTAGGTATCCCTGCTGGTTTAATCTCGACACGGCACTAACAAACGTGAAACACAATTGTTTCCGTCGTCTAAGTTCAGCTAATCTTTCGTCAAAAGTCACTGTACATTTAGTGGGCGTGGAAGACGGATTTTTGCTGCAAGATTAGCACTTAATAATTAGAATTAGAATTAGTGGCAGCGAAGATGGATTTTGGTCATAGAACTAGGATTAGGTGGAGTAGAATTTGTGGCTAGTTCTACGATTTTCACTATCTCCAGATTGGAATCTCATGAAGAACCGTGTGTATTCAGTGCGACACGAGATAAACACCACAAGACATTAGGAGCTATATCTGGGATGTAGGTGGAAAATGTGAATATTTTACTCGATGACTATCTAGAATATGGTAAATATCGATATATGAGAGCTATGTGAAGAATAAATTTGGTCAAATAAAATGATATTGGCTGTTTTGACATTTGTATTAATGATCGACTGTTTTCTTTTTTTAATTTTTTGAAGTGTTAATAAGGATTTTTTATAATTTGGATGTAAATTCTGGTCGATATAGATCTATTTGGAATAAAAAAAAATTGGTCAAATAAAATGAGATAGACTTTTAACATTTATATCAGTGATGGAGTGTTTCCTTTTAAATACTTTTAACATTTATATCAGTGATGGAGTGTTTCCTTTTAAATTTGTTGAATTATTACTCAAACGTTATAAATGTAATTATGAATCGTTTACATTAATTTATTTATAATTTATAATAATAATAAAATTTCAATTGTTTTAATTAATTTATAATTTATGATAATAATAATATTTTTTCTAAACCAAATATTAATGTGATGCAATTTGTGTGGGTAGTGGAAGTTGTTCCCATCTAAATTTTAAATACTTTTAACATTTATATCAGTGATGGAGTGTTTCCTTTAAAATTTGTTGAATTATTACTCAAACGTTATAAATGTAATTATGAATCGTTTACATTAATTTATTTATAATTTATAATAATAATAAAATTTCAATTGTTTTAATTAATTTATAATTTATGATAATAATAATATTTTTTCTAAACCAAATATTAATGTGATGCAATTTGTGTGGGTAGTGGAAGTTGTTCCCATCTAAATTTAATTTAATTTCAAGAAATTGTTAAACTTATAATAAATATACCATTGTAATAATTTCAACTTTATTGTAATAAAAATAATTTATAATATGAATATCACATTAAAATAAATTTAGATAATAATGATTTATATATAATATTTCAAGATACACAATTAATAAAAATATACAAATTTAATTAATAAATATACTATATATGTATTAACTATAAATTAAGATTTATTTTGATGAGTTGAGGAGTGTGGGGTATGACGCCTGGCTTCAGGTGAGCGAAATCAGTGATATGACACGTAGGAAAAGAGGAGGCCACACCAAATGGTGTCGTCGATCTAGAAATCAAGAAGGCGAAATAGTTCTTATAACTTGGCGTTCTAGAGCTTTCTGTGAAATTTCGGTCCTTGGCATGGGCGGTTGCGACATCGGATACACAAACATTGAGGATGCACAAGCTTTCACGCTCTTCACCTATGCATGCCCGCGTCTTTGAGAGGATTTAGTAATTCCCTCACCAAAAATTCGGTAAGCGGAGAATTACCTACCTATTAGAATTGTTGTTGGTTTTATGCTTTTCATCGATATTTAGTTGCTCTGGCTAGTTTCCCTTCTTGGGAGAATGCTTCTCTGAGCCTCAACTCTGCTTCGGGGATTTGGGGTGGTAGAATTGGGAGGTCCTCCTATCCTATTAGTTTACTTTTGGATGTTTGTGTCAATTTAAATCATAGTAGATGAGTCGGAAGTGGTTGTGGCTAGAGTGTGTGTTGGGTGTATCTCATGGCCATTATGTGTGTTAGCGAGAACAACAAGAAGAGTGGGTGTGGGTGGGGAGCTTCTTTCTCTCTGTCCACTTGGTGCTAGGAAAACACAAGAATTATTCATCGCCAGAGGAGGCGGGTCAGGCGTGGTATTGGTCCTCACAGTTAGCACGGGGAGTGGGCCAACCCGGGAGTGAGGAACAATGAAGTGGCATGGCGAGTGGATGTGGAGGGCAAGGTTTCCTGTGTTCATGCTCAGTCCCCAAGATGAGTAGAGAAACTTCCCACACTCGCCTCCATTGCAGATGAGATGCATGATATTCTGGACAGTCTCAACATCATTCGTCTATAGAGGTATGATCATCAAAATGAAACCATTCCTTATATTATTGATGTTCAATTTAGTTAAGGGAATGTTTTGGAATGCCTTGCTTCTATTTGTCGGAGCCAGTGTCGAATCAGTGAGAGGTTTGATGAGCTTCAGGCACAACTTGCTCACATAGACTCCATATCCATGAAGATTGTGGCCATCCTACAGCCCAAGGTGTTGTTCATGCACCAAATCCTCCCCCGTGAATAATATTAGTTGGTTGGTTTTTGGTTTTGCTCATGTTTTGGGTGATATGGCTTTTTCTCCTATGGAATTCATATAAAATATGGTCATATCTTCTCAGCTTCAACACTAACAAATCTATTTGAAATGAAGTCTAGAGAACAAAAAGCTTCAACATTATAAGATGTACCTTTTTAATGAAATAATGAAATCATGACACTATATATATATATATATATATATATAGAGAGAGAGAGAGAGAGAGAGAGAGAGATACTATATTTTATAAATTGAAATAATAATTCATATTCTTAACCATTATATTTTAAAATTTTATACCTTTATATTTTAGAATTTAGTAACCATTATACCTATAGCAATTATATGTTAATATTTCATATTTCAATTTAATTAATAATCATATAAAATTTTAATACTACTCATACATATATATTACATTAAAAAGTTAAATTAAGAAAAATATATAAAATATTTCAAGGAAAAAATTCAATATTCTATATACATGTTTTAATAAAATTAAAAGTTATATATATATATAAATTTAAAATCAATATAGATTTATCTTAATTTTTTTATATACTATGTGTTAAATAATTAATTTTTTGGATACAAATGAAGATTTGTAATAAAAGAGAGATTTATATTTTGAAATTTTTTATTTTTTTTATACTTAGTACGTTTAAAATTAAAATAAATCTATATTATTTTTTAAATAAAATGAACAATTTAATTAATGCTAAATCATCTAATTATATTTTAGAAAAAAAATAATATTATTAATTTATAAAAAAATTATAATCTTTAAATAAAATACCAAACGTAATTAATTCAAAATAATCTAAATATCTTTTGAAATAATAGTCATTTTAAAACAATAATAAAGTTACCATTAAATGCAAAATGACACACACACACATATTTCATATCAATTTTTTTATTATTATCGTAGATATAATTATTAAAATACTTCCACATATATGATGATGATGATGATGGTTAACGTTGGCTGAGACCAAACATTGGTCTATCGGACCTAAAGAAACAAATTATTTATTTTGATTTAAGATTTTATTCCTATGTTCAAAAAGCTTGAAGAGAAGCCTCTCGAGCTCACTATAATTTTGACATTGTAAAAGGCTAGGAAGGTCAGTATTGTAACAAAGATTGTGAAACTGAGATCTAATGTGGTTGTATGCATGGCACTCTAAGAGGAAGTGGTTTTCATCCTCGATGTTCCTATTCTCACATATATGGCAGATCCTTTCCATCCATGGCGTTTTAGGAACTGCCCAACGACCCGTTTCACTGTGGAGCTCATGAGAATTCATTCTAATCTTTGCTATATTAATTTTCTTCTTTGAGCTAGTTAAAATAGAGAGATACTTTTGATCTTCTAGGGTGGGGTTGATGACCTTCTTTAATAAAGATATATGTATATAGTAATGATATTTATAAATATTCCAATAATTAATTTAAAATTTTATATGTTAATTAATCTTGTATCAAGTATGTCCGCATATTGGTATTACGATTGAAATATTTAAAATAAAAAACAAAGTAACTGAGAATAATAAGTGTATGATGCATTTATCTTTCAAGTAATTTTTATTAGAAAGTTAGTTTTAGTTTTATACAAATAGAAAAGTGAAATTAATGTAAGTAAATAAGTATATTAGAAGAGTAGGTGTCAGGCCAGGAGGTAACTCCTCAAATAAATTGTGTTTGTTCATTAAGATTACTCATGGTTATATACATGAGGGAGTGACTCTTGAGCTTCACCTCCCGATGGCTTTTTATTTTCCATCATTTACTATTTACATTATTTACAAGTCTTCACCCAATCCCAATGATTAGGTGTCAACATTCCCCCCCTTAATTTGAAGGGATGTTGACGAGTCCAATGATTAGGTGTCAACATTCTCCCCCTTAATTTGAAGGGATGTTGGTGAGTCCAGGCATCGTTCTGAATCTTTCAATATTTTCTCTTCTAAGCACTTTGGTGAAGATGTCTACAATCTGCTCAATAGTGGAACAATGGAGTAGATGGATTGTCTTGGCCACAACGTGATGTCGAATCAGATGGTATTTTGTATTGATGTGCTTCGTTTCATCATGGAACTTTGGGTTCTTGGCCAAATTTATTGCAGAGGTGTTGTCAATCATGAGTGGAGTTGAATGTACTTGTTTTCCCTGCAAATCTTCCATAATTTTCCTGAGCCACACAATTTCTTTTGTTGCCTCAATTGCTGCCACATATTCTGCCTCTATTGTGGAATCTGCTGGAACTGATTGTTTGCATGATCTCCAGGAGACAAATCCTGATCCAAGACTCATAGCATAACCTGAAGTAGATACCCTAGTTTCTTTGTCTCGATCGAAGTCTGAATGAGAGTATCCGATCAAGTTGAAGTCGCCCACCTTTGTATACTTGAGTCAAAATTTTTGGGTTCCCTTCAACTACTTTAGAACTCTTTTTGGAGTAGACCAATGTCCCTCACAAGGCTTTTGCATAAATCTGGAGAGGATTCCAATAGCAAATGAACTGTCTGGTCTGGTAGTAGTCAAGTATTTGAGACTTCCTACCAGTTGTCTATACTTTGTTGCATCCTCAAATTATTTTCCTTTAATGGATGTGAGATTTAAGTTTTGTTCCATTGGAGTAGTCAGAGGATTGCACTCAACCATGCCAAACCTGTTCAACAAATCTCCAATCTACTTCTTTTGAGAGAGGAATATAGACTTCAGATGTTGAGTTACTCCAATACCAAGATAGAAGTGAGCATAGCCCAAGTCAGCCATTTCAAAACCTTTCCTCAATTCCTTCTTTATGGATGCAATGTAGCTCTCATTGTTCCCTGTCATCAAAGTATCATCTACATATACCACAAGATATACAACTGTTTTACCAAATTTCTTGACAAACACAATTGCATCATCAAGATTATAATGTTTGAAGTTAAGTTTAAGAAGATGCTCAGTTAACTTTTCATACCACGCTCGCGGTGCTTGCTTGAGGCCATACAAGGATTTCACAAGCTTGCATACTTTATGTTCATGTCCCCTCATAGAAAATCCTCCAGGTTGGGATATAAAAACATTCTCTTTCATATATCCATTAAAGAAAGCAATTTTTACATCCATTTGATGGACTTTCCAACCATTCTGAGCTGCTAGAGAAAGGAGTTTATGGATGGTAGCCCGTTTTGCTATGAGGGCAAAAGTTTCCTCATAATCGACCCCTTCCTTCTATGCAAAACCTTTTGCCACAATCTTGCCTTTGTGCTTGTTAAGTGAGCCATCAAATTTATACTTGTTCGTGTAGACCCACTTGCAACCAATTGGTTTGGTTCCCAATGGAGGATCAACAAACTTCTAAGTGCCATTATTTATCAAGGCATCACACTCCTTTTGCATTGATTCTTTCCATTCATCGTGAGAAGAGACTTCCTTAAAGTAAGTTGGTTCAAAATTTGTAGAAAAATTCAATTCACAATCATAAGAAATGTTCATATCAACACATGAATTAGAATCATCTACATCACCTCCATTTTGCCTGGTTTAATTTCTTGTTCCTGTCTTTACAACCTAATCAGGATGAACACTTTCAAGTGTCTTTTTCAGCCACTTTGGGGGACCATTCTAAAATGGTCTAGGTTGCTCAATTGATTGAATTGGGACTGAATCAAGATTGAGTCTCCCAATTCTGTCAATCACATCACTCAAAGTATCATCAATGGTTGGAGTTTCATGTGGGGGATAAAGTGATTTCGAAGAAGATTTCACATATTGATCGAGTATAGGAACCCCCCTTTCAAGATGTGGAATATGATTATCAAATTCTTGAAACGACTTTTCATGTCTGAATCCATCCAAGCGATCAAGTTTCCGCTTAAGAACATTGTCATGTTTGGAAGATTGAAGAAAGATTACATGTCTAGATACAACAAAAATTTTATTAACTTCATCATAGAGATAGTATGCTTTGGAGGTATTTGAATACCCCAAAAAGATACACTTACGACTCCTTGCACCAAGTTTGTTTCTATGTACCTTTGGTATCAAGGCATAACATGTGGAACCAAAGACCCTCAAATGATTTACCGAAGGACTGTGGCCATACCACATTTCACAAGGAGCCTTGTTTCTAATAGAATTAGATGGACATCTATTCTTTATATATACAACACATAGAACTGCATCATCCCAAAACATCAATTTTACATTCTTGAAAAGCATCATGGAACATACCATATTTAAGATTGTCCTATTCATTCTTTCAGTTACTTCGTTTTGTTGGGGATTATAAGGCACAGTTGTTTGATGTTTGATCCCATGCTGGCAAATATAGTTTTTAAATTCATTTGAAGTGTATTCTTTTCCATTATCAGTGCGAATAGAGCTAATATGAGATTGTGCATCATTTTCAATCCATGTATGAAAGTTCTTGAATGTTTGAAAAGCATCAAATTTGTTCTTCAATAAATAAACCCAATGCATTCTAGTGTAGTCATCAATAAATGTCATCATATATTTATTTCCATTTGTAGAAGGAACAAGCATTGTACCACATAAGTATGAATGAATGAGTTCAAGTTTTCAATGTGCTCTAGAATGTGAATCATGAAAATATTGTTTTCTATGATTTCCTAGAATGCAAGCATCACATTGCTTAAGTTTCCTAAAAATTGTACGCAAACCAGTAACACCGTTTTTCTTCAACAAGAAAAAACTGTCATTGTTCAAGTGTCCAAATCTAGCATGTCATAATAGACTTGATGGAAATGTACCTTCATCATAATGAGAACTATATGAGAAATTTTGTGCACGAGCAGAGGTACATTGCAGCGTGAGAAGTCTTTCTTCTTTTGTTCCCGTCATGACAAGTGAGTGATATGATTATTTTCTCACCTCAACCTTGCCATAAAACATATGAATGGAGTGTCCTTGCTGGTGGATGTGGACCAAGGACAACAAGTTTCTCCTCAGTTGTGGGAGATATAAAACATCATGCAAAAGAAATTCTGGAAGATTGGGCCATTTGTGCTTGACTGTGCCAAGCCGTCATGGCTTGAGTTTTGATTTGTCTGCAAAATATACTACTCCATAAACATTGTTAGTAAATTCTTAAAAAAAAACTTTTCTAAAAGTCATGTTGCAAGTTTCTCCTAAATCAAGCAACCAATCATTTTTCCAAGAAGTAAGTGAAGCATTAACCAAGTCTTCATGTGCCACAACATAGTGAGTGTATTCAAGTGCTTTACCTTTCTCTCTGTCATTGGTTTTACCTTTGGGTTCATTTCTTTCTTGTTCAATTCTGTCCCAAGGCAACTTGCATGTGGATGCATCATGTGATCCATCTCTATATCAATGTATGCAGTGAAGAATAGAATGTTCTGTTTGAGAGTGTTTGTCCCCCCTACCTTTGAAATTTCTTCTTCATCTTCCTCTTTAACCACCTATTCCTCTTGAAGAATCTTAAGCATGATTCTTCTCTCTATGTGCAAGACATACAACTTCTTTAGAAGAATGAAGAGTTGTCTTCTTCCCAAAATATTTCTCTCATAAAATTTATTTACAATGGAGTCAAAGGGAATTTCTTTGAGGTTTCCATTTTCTTGCAATGACTCAAGATAATTTCAATAAGTGGGATAAAGTGCGTTGACAAAAGCTATCAAAGGAATACCTAGTTCAACATTAGTGACTTTAATATCAAGCATAATAGATTTTACTTTTGATGCAAGAGCAAGAGGATCATCATTTTTTAATTCAAGGCTAAACAATTTAATCATCAATTGGACAAATTCAAGTGCAGTGTGAGTCATAGGGTACCTTAAAATTCTGTATGGCTTCAAAAGCATTTGAAAATGGTGAAATATGGTGACTCACCTCTTCATTTACAGATGCTGCAATCAAGGCACATGCCTTGATGTTATTGTTTTCCCAAATGGTGAGTTCCTTGTCTGAGGTAGGCTTTGCAGGTTCATTGTCTCCTTCTCCTACACAAACTCCTTTCCACTGCTCATTGAAAATGAGACCCTGTTTAATCTGCCTAGACCACTCATGATAGTTCTCCTTCCCGGTGAGAACCACCTCCATAATAGATATCAATGAATGCATTTTAAAATCTGTTTACTAAAAAAAAATTTTGCTGCCAATGTATAAAATTTGCACTCCTAGTGGTAAAAAAAGACATTTCTAGTGTAAAAATGTAAAAAAAAAATGAACACTGATATATAGGACAGAGGTAGGACAGAGGTAAATGAGACTAGAGAGGGTACCAAAAAAACAACCCAATGATTTTCACCCCAACAAAACCTGCAACTAGATTTCCTACAATTTAGACCCATATTGCGCCTCGTGGCCTATCTCGGAATAAAAGGCCAACCCTTTGAAGAGTTGGTCGTGGAAGGCCTTCCTCAATGGCTTGATCCTGATGGGTTGGTATTGATTGAAAGTCCAATGTTTCCAACTCGGTATGATCCTCCCTGAAAGGCCTTGTTGGGCACTGTGAATGCAACTTGGGCTCTAAACTAACGACATAACAAAGAGGATCCACTTATCACAGAGAACCATTAAGAAATATATGGACAGAGGTAGTGTGGTGCTATATATTAAAACAACGTGGTCATGCCAGCGTATTACACAGCGTTTGGATAGAGGCCAACATATTACACAATGCTACCAACGTATTACACAATGTTTGAGGTAGTGTGGTGCTATATATTAAAACAACGTGGTCATGCCAGCGTATTACACAGCGTTTGGATAGAGGCCAACATATTACACAATGCTACCAACGTATTACACAATGTTTGACAATTAGCACAGAAAGAAGGATGAGTTGACAACGTATGCATATAGGAGCAGAGTATACACCATGGGCGCGAGGTATGCCTGTAGAAGTGAGTTAGAAGAGCTTCTGCCCTATCAAGAATGGATGAGTATAGGCTAGCCGGGAGTTGAGAACACAATTGCAGAGCACGCTGGTGGAGGAAGAGTGTATATGGAGGCCGAGTGTATGGAGGTCGAGGCGTGTATAACACAGTAAGGAAAACAAATCGACTGTGGGCACCCACAACGAGTACGAAAAACAAAGCGTGCAGTGGGAACTACTCGCAGCGCTGACAAAACGCAAGAGCGTGGAGTGTATGGGGCGTTATTCCTTTAGGAAATGGTTGCTATGGGTGGCAATGTACCAGTCGAAGGAGCATCTAGAGAGAATTGTTCTAGAGAGAAGAGTATAGGAATGAAGAATAGGGAAGACGGCAGACATGGCAAAAAGGAGTTACAAGGGTAGGAAAGTTAAAAATAGAATTGGTTTTGATAACATGTGAAGTAACTAATGAATTGTGATTATTCATTAATATTACTCAGGTTATATACATGAGAGAGTGACTTTTGAGCTTCACCTCCTAATGATTTTTTATTTTCCGTTATTTACTATTTACATTATTTACAAGTCTTCACCCAATTCCAGTTATTAGGTGTCAACCCTAAATAAGTATGTAAAGAGTAATTAAAAGGTATAAAATTTGTTATTATGACTTAAAGTCGAAGTAAAATGAGTTTAGTAGTAGTAATTGTCATTTAAACTTAAAGTAAAATGAGTTTAATGTATGTTAAATGTAGTAGTAGTATTTAGTGTTTAATTAAAATGATTTTATATTAAATAATGTTGAGGTATTTTGAATTAATTATTTGGATTATTTTGATTTTGGAATATGTTTTTAGAATTTTAGTTTAATTATTAATAAATTTTTTAGTTATATAAATTAAATGACTAGTAAACACTTATAAACATCAAAACACTTACTTCATGATACATCTCACATAAGTAAAAAAAAGGTGAACTAAATCATAACTTTATTTAAATTATTATTTTTATTAATTATAAAATAAATTAATATATAACATAAACATATATTCAATTAAAATGATTTTATATTAAATAATGTTGAGGTATTTTGAATTAATTATTTGGATTATTTTGATTTTGGAATATGTTTTTAGAATTTTAGTTTAATTATTAATAATTTTTTTAGTTATATAAATTAAATGACTAGTAAACACTTATAAACATCAAAACACTTACTTCATGATACATCTCACATAAGTAAAAAAAGGTGAAATAAATCATAACTTTATTTAAATTATTATTTTTATTAATTATAAAATAAATTAATATATAACATAAACATATATTCATTTAATAGATATGTAACAAGATTCTTAATATTGAGAATTCATGGTCACTTTACTATGGATATTCTTAAATTGTAAATAGGCTTTGTTATAGTAGCATGGGCCAATACCATGACTTGTCAATAGGACACCATGAAAAAACCATAACTCATTTAATATGAAACTTTTTCCATTTTGTATAATTTATCAATTTAATTAAAAAATAGAAAGAGACTACTACTAGGAATGCTATAGAATATTTTGTGAGGATTAAAAAATACAAATAAACATGTGTTATATTAACATAAGTTATGAATTTTTGGACATGTGGTATGAGTATGTCATGGTATTGTAAGAAAACCTCTTTACAAATTAAGAATATACATAATAAAATAGAAATAAATATATTTATAAATATATATATAAACTCATATTATAATAATAATAACAATAACTTGAAACAAAATTATAATTAATTATTATAATTAATCTTTTCTTTCGTAATGTGAAATTTAAAAAACCAGGGTTTTGATATTAACTTGATATTAATTTGTATAATTAATTTAATTAAAAAAACATAAATATAAAAAAGTTATGATACTTAAAGAACAAATAACCAATATAAACATTATTAATGCATTTATGCTAAATAAAATAGTCCCAGTATGTAAAATCAATTAATGAATATAATTGCGACAAATAGTATGCAAAATAAAATACTCAATATAAATTGGTTTTTCCAAAACAAAAGTTTAAAGGAAAATATGCTAATTATCAAGTTTCTTGGTCTACGATTTAAGTTCGAGGAACCTTTTCCCCTTTGCTCATTCACATGCAACTTTTCAAAAAGGTGGCAAAAGTTCAGAAGTGGTAGCGAGTAGCAAATTTCAAAAGATAAAAGTTCAAAACTTTTACAAAGTAGCAAATTTAAAGTTTTCGTAAAAAGTTGAAAATTTTTACCAAGTGGCATATTTTAAAATTTTCGTAAATATATATTAAAGCATATGTTTTTTTTGGGTGTTGTTTTTGAACTAGTAGTCAAAATTAACATCGTTTTTTATTTTTTCAGTTTTTAAGAGTGTCTCTGGTAGTGTAGTGGGGTGACATTAAACTTTTGAAGACAACTTTTTCTCCAAGTTGAATAAATGTTTTCAATATTGTTTAACAAAGGGAAAAACGCACTAATATTTGGTAGTGTATCTTTAAAAAACTTGTGATAAATTGATAAAATTAATTGAAAATTGGAATGTATATCAGAAATGTTTTAATAAAATGATTTTTTTTTTTAATGATAATGGTCGAATAGAAGGAATTATGATATAAAAACATGGTGGTAAATAAAAACTGTATAGGAATTAAGAATTAGAGAATTATAGTAATAGTAATAGTAATAGTAATGATTTAATTAGAGAAACATTGAAATACAACAAAATATTGATTTTTTCTAGAGAATAACAAAATATAAATAGCATAGTAATAAACGTTTTTTTATTATTATAAAAAGATGGTTACACATCATGTGAGATGGAATTTTGTTTATTTGTCTAGACATAATATATTATTTATTGAAATTGTAAAACATCTATATAGTGTAAATTGTCAAAGTTGTTGTTCAAAAGATTCCAATATTAATTTAACAAGTGACTTTTATGTGAATAGCTTATAATATATATTTCAAGATATAATCTTTATGTTAATAGTTTATAATATATATTTTGAGATATGATTATAGAAGTATATTAGATTTTATTTAAGAAAGTGTGTTGATAGCAATGATTTGTAGTTAGTACAATAAGATTCAAGAAATGGGAAGAAATTTTTTTGGTTGCTTTTAGCACATAATCAATTATATGTAATCGTAATGTCTATTAATATAAAACATGGGATGAAATATTTAAGGAGAAGATGAAATTATATCAAATAAACTAAATGAAAGATAGAAGTATTTGCAAAACTAAAGTGTAATTTGAATGGTTGATATTACCATTTAACATATGATTGAAATTAGATTGTAATTTATGTAAGCTATCAGATTTTTTTTTGACAATTTCAAATTATATTTTTGAATAAAATTTTTGGAGCAATTTGGAAAATTAACCAGGTTTATAATTCAAAACAAATTTGTTGTAAAAGCAATTTAGTTTAGATGGAAAAAGAAAAATGACAAAATTGTTTGTTTATTTTTAGAAAAAGTTGGATTTAGTAAAAGAGATTTTAGTGAATTGTAAACTAAGTGTATATTGTTTGGAAATATATTATGTATTTATTATTGCTTTCATATGGTCTTGTTAACTACCTTTCGCAAAAAGTTTATATAGGTTGTTTCTTTGCTACAAAATTTCACAATACAATCAACAAATCTAATTGGATAAACTATTTTTTGTGTAATTCGTACATAATGTTTGATGAAAGGTAAATATTTGTGTAAAATTTTGCAAATTTATTAATGGATGTGATTGCACTCATAACAATATAGTATTTGACATCCCTTTATTCAAATCAAAGATTTGAGGAAAAATTCAATATATATAATACATATATTCATTCTAAATATATTTAATACATATATTCATTCTAAGTGGTGTCATATGAAGAAGAAATTAAGAAATTAAACTATTAAACTATTGGAAATTAAACTATTAAACTATTTACAATATTATTGTTATTATCACTTATTCATGTTCACTAATGAGATTAGTATAGACAAGTTGCATTTTATTTGAGAAAATTTGTTTTTATTGAAAACATTGGCCATAATAACCTAATACATCACCTTAAAACAACTTTTTAAGATAGATAATTACATAATAAAGCATGATATATATAGGGATCCTAAACTATTAACAAAAACATATGAATTTTAAGAAATTTATTTTAAAGGTTGCTTATTAGAGTTGTACTCTACGTTTAAAGATAAAAAAACCATTTATTGATTTTGTTAGGTTGACTTTCGTTTGGAGAATAAATTAAAAAAAAAATGAAATTATTACTTTAGGAAAATTGATATGAGTGAAACTCAGTTTGTTAGGTATAGTTGTTTTGAAAAAAATAAAATTAATTAACTTTTAAGTTGAGTCTTGTAGTATCTATAGTAATAATCATATTTGTCAACGTTTCAAATCTCAACAAGAATCCATCATCATTGTCAACGTTTCAAATCTCAACAAGAATCCATCATCAAGACAATTTCTAAATCCAATAAAATTGGTTATATTATTATAATAAATAAAATAAATTTATCTTTTATTAATCACAAAATCAAAAAAATTAATTATCTTTATCAAATATGAATTTATCATTATACTATTTAGTAATTAATTAATTAATTAAACTAATTAGAATTTAAGGATGATAATGAATTAAAAATTAATAACAGAAATTAGTCACATTATAATAACATTAGAATAATAAGAAAACTATTAATAATTAATAAAAAAACTATTCATTAAAGGATCTTTTAATAATAATATAAAATATAGTTTAAGATTATAATATAACTTTAAAAAACATGATTAAATAATTATTAAATAAAAATAAAAATTAAAAATTAAAAATTAAAAATTAAAAATGGAAATAAATTTTTGTTAAGCTGACCTCATTTCCTTAAAATCAAATTATCTTTTTACTATTTATCTTCTCACTATAGCTCTTCTTCTATCATCATTCGGAAATTGTCCTGATGATGGATCCCTGTTGGGATTTGAAACATTCACAAGTATGATTATTATTGTGGATACTCTCAGACTCAACTTGAAAGAAATAAACCACAGATGCCTCAAATCCAAAATCAATTTACATTAAAAAACCATTTTGGTTTTTATTTGAATTATAAAGAATTATCAAAAATAGGAAGGAATAAGATATTTAGTTAAATTAAATATAATACATTTAAGTAGTAGATTGATCATAAATTATAAGTTAGAGTAATTGTTCAAATAGATAAATATATTTAGTTAAATTAGAAACTAATTGGATTTTTTTAATATGTTTTTTTTTTTTTTTTTTTGGCATATAAATGAGTTCAAATGGATTGATTTTAAAGGGCATATAAGAAAAATAGAAAAAGAACATTAAAATGAAATATTGAAATGAATAAGAAAATCTGGTGTACTATTATTTTTGCTATGTTTATAATAAATGTATTGTTATTTCACTTAATTCATTAAAATAAATTCAAATTGATTGATTCTAAAGTGTATATAAGAAAACTAGAAAAATAACATTAAAATGAAATATTGAAATGAATAAGAAAATATGTTGTGTTGTTATTTTGTATCCAAAACCACAAAGGTAATGATTCCAAACCTATATATAAAGAAACCAAGTCATCGTGCATGTAAAGTTTCCATTAAGAGACATTTAAATTAAAAAAAGCTATGTGTGCATTCATAAAACTAAAAATGAGTGCATGTTCCTAGTACTAAAGTTGCATTCACATTCCTAGTCGTAGGAATGCATATGTGTTCCTACAATTAGTGATTTTAGCAGATGGGAAATTGTTGAGGTTGTGTTGGCGAGGTGGGGAGGGAGAGGGAGAGAGAGGGATGGACAAAGGATCCAACATCAGTAAGGAGGAATAGAGAGATAGAGGGAAGGGTGGGGAATAATGAGTTCATGAGTTAGGGGAGAGGGTGAGTGAGAGTTAAAAAGCAATAGAGATAAGGAAATAGGGTGGGGAAGTAAATAAAAAGAGATAGTTGTGGTTTACATAGGGAAGAATAGAGAGACAAATTTGTAGGTGTGTTGTTATGAAGGGGGGAGATAGAGAGAGAGGGAGAGAGGGGGGGTGGGCAGAGAGTGAGAGAGAGTGAGGGGGGAGAAGAAAAGAGGGGGAGAAAGTGGAGAGGGAAGAGAGAGACAAAGTGAGAGATAGAGAGATGACATTATGGGGGGTGGAGAGAATGACATATGGGAGGGAGTGAGGAAGAGAGAGCGAGAGGGGGAAATATATATATAAGGATAAAGGGAGGAAGATAGAGATAAAGTTAGGGGGAAGAGATAGAGCGGGAGTTATGGGGGGGGGGGGGATTTTTTGAAGCAAGGAGTGGGGAAGGCAAGGAGGGAAAAATAGAGGATAGAGGAGGGAGGAGGGGAGAGAATGAGAGGGAGTGAGAGGGATTAAGGGGAGAGAGGGAGAGGGAGAGGGAGAGAGGGAGGGAGATATAAACAAAATTATAGGCGTAAGAGATAGGGACTGAGGGGGTGAGAGAGAGAAGGGGAGAGAGAGGGAAAAGGAGGAGAAAGAGAGATAAATAGAGTGACAGGGAAGGGAGAGAGAGGGAGGGAGGTGGGAGATATAGGGAGAGAAAGAGGGGAGAAGGGACAGATTTAGAGAGAAAGTAGGAAAAACGAGAGGGAGGGAGGGAGACAGAGATAGAGTAGGGGAAACAGATAAATGGAGAGAGAGGGTGAAATATATAGATAGGAGTGAATACAGATTTATATAAAGGGACATATTCAATGAGAGAGTGTTATGGGAGAAGATATAAAGATAGGGAAGGAGGGAGAGGAGAGAGAGAGGTAGGAAAGAGAAGGGGAGATAAAGATATAATGAGAGAGAGAGGGAGAGAAGGTAGGGTGAGAGAAATCCAAAGTTGAAAGTAGGTTGTTGTGAAGGAGGGATTGAAGAAGTGAAAAAGGTATAGATAAAGAGAGGAAGCATGAGATTGAGGGGGTGTTAGTTAGGGAGGGAGTAAGGAAAAGATAGAATTGGAAGGGGGAGATAGGAAGAAATTTAGGGGTGAAGGAAGAGAGTGGGAGAGCGAGATAGAGGATGGAGAGTGAAAGGAAGAAAAAGGGATAGAGATATAGATATATATATTGGGGGGGGCGCCGGTGTGGGAGAGATGGAATGGTTGATATAAGTGAAGCTAGAGGAGGGATATATCTTCTAAACATGTTATTCTCTTAACAATTTACAAGTTAATCAAATTCCAAGAAATAAATTCATCAAGTTCATAAACAATATGAATTTTGACTCGATCGCGTAACCAACAATAGTTTAGTGGAGTTCATGAATTCAATCCTCACAATTTATCTGATTAATTTGGTTAAATAGAATTCAAACAATATTCAACTGGAAAAATCATTAAAGAGACTATTATGGCTTTCCTAGAACTAATTTTAATCATGTCTATGAGATTCCATCAAAATATTTTTGTTCATTCTAACTAGAAGAATTATGTAGCTCATAGATATATGTTAGTATGGATTCCACACCCATACATTTTCTCATAGATATATGCTATTATATATTATACACCCATACATAAGTTAAGGAGAAAATAACCTTAAAGTGTTCCTTAACATGTCTTCCACAACCCTTCATGCACCAATCATTTAAGCCTCTTGTTTATTAGAAAGGTCATACCTCAACCTAGTATTTGAGTAATTTCAAGTTATTTGATGCATAAAGTCAACCCAAACTACACAATCATGTCAAATAAATCAAAGGAATTCCATTCCTACTCATTAATAATGTATTCCCATATCATATTTTAACACATCAAATTAATACACTTACATTACTCTTGAATCTACATTCACAGTTATAAGTATCTTTTGTTAAGTTTCCACTAGTGTAGGTAAGAAAAGAGTCAAAATTATCATGATGAACTCCATCATCATGTTAATTGAATCTTGGCCTTACACTTCTTACACATTCCCAAAGCATACACACCAAGGTCATCATACTATATTTGTTGATGTTGCATCAATTATGTATGACACCTAAAATGTGTTGATGTTGTAAAACACTAACTTTAGTAATCATGAGTAGTGTGATGTCATGATCCTTAGCCAAACATGTGCTCTAAAGCCTATATAAATAATTTTAGTGTTTTTTTTATACCCATAGGAAAAACTCACAATATGTTCTTAAATGGATCGAGCAAATGAGGTGTAATTGGCCATAAAATACAAATTGATATAGTTAATTCTTTTGGACTCTTAGCACGAGGTTACATCTAGAGGCACCCTTCTCCCAGGATTTCATAAGACAAAAAAATGATCTATTTAGGATCTTCGGATCTAGGCTTTTGTTTAGTAAAGGAAAATGCAAATTTTTCACTAGGAGGTGGATTTTGCAAAACACCTTCTAAAGAAATTGTTATTAGTGTGCTTCAAAGGGCCTTGGTCAAACCCACTTTTGAAATCTTAGGAAACTCATTTTTGTTGGTTGGTTTTGTTTTGATACCCATAGAAAAAAATCACAATATTTCCTTAAATGGCTCTAAGAATCAAGTTACAACTAGCCATAAAATTCAAACTAAGAATCAGATTGACAAGCCATCATTTATGTTGGACTCATTAAACTGAATTAGAGCTAGGAGTAACCCCATCATAGGATTACATAGGTTAGAAAATGATTTATTGACAATCTTCTGAGTTAGGGCCTTGTGAAGTAAAGGAAAACATAATTTTCACATATTTTTTGTGCAAGGCGATGGATTTTACAAAATTCTCAATTTGGTGATTGCGAGTAGTGTGCTCACATTGACTTGGCTAGACACACTTTCCAAAGCTAATAGAACTCACTTTTACAACACAACTTTGTTTATACCCATGGAAACAATTCAAAGTATGTCCTTAAATGGCTCGAGCAATTGAGATGCAATTGACCATACAATTCAAACTATGACTCGAATGGGAAAACCATAAATTCCATTAGAATCTATTGACAGTGATGGAATTCATCAAGAATAGGGGGTATCCTTGGTATGAAGTACAAATTAGACATCACATTATTTGGGATAGGAGCCCCATCCGAAATATGGGTCCAAGTACCATTATAACGATCTTAAGGATATTCCTTGGCTACAATAAACAACATAAGAGATCACACACGTAGATTTGAAGTCAGTAAGTGAGTAAGATTTGTGAAACACCAATTTTAATGCATAAGAGGTACTTACACATAGGGAAAAGAGAGAGTGAGCCTCTAGAAGAAAAGTAATAGTACTATTTTAAAATAGACACATACAAGCAAAGAAAGAATTGTTAGCTAACCTGCAAAATAGTTCACAAGATAACAATGATCATGAAAGAAAATAACAACTCACATTCAACAAGATATATACCAAGCCAATGAAATAGTTCATTTTCCTTAGTATGTATGAACACAAACATATACTGAAAACATTGAAAGAATAGTATTACAACATACATAATACATGCATGAAAGTCTGTCAACTCTGAAAACTTCTGATCATTATGTGAAAGTTCCAAGTACACAGTTACAATGATGTAATACTAGCCCCAATAGTGGAACATGAGGCTACCACTTGCTTCTCCAAAGAATGATCTTCTCTCTTAAGCTAAAATAGAGAAGCCAAGGCTAACTCTCCTAAAGTCCTTTACATGAGGCATGAGGGACTATTTATAACAAATGGGGTAACCTTTCGCCTCCCCATGTGTTTAGTCAATTTAGTGTCCTAAATTGCTTGCGTAAATTATCAACCGAGGTTTGTAAGCTGATGAAGTGTAGTGCACTATATGTGCTTAGTTAACCCTTCTTACTTCGTTGTTTTTTATTTTTATATTGTTTTGGGGGTTTCTATTCTTTGATTCCTAATGATGTACAATCTGATCTATCAGAAACTGATCTAAACTTCCTAATGGTGAACCAAGAGCTAAAACTAGTCAAAATCTAATTTAAAGGAAGGAAAAATAGAGCATCTGTCTTATCTTGTCATTAATCCTAAGTCATGAGTCTAATTCTTAAAATTAAAGGTGAAGTTGTAATGCATGTTGAGATAAATACAGAGAATGAAATCAACTGAAGTACTTCTAGTTACTTTAACCTTCAATTTTGAAAGATAACCTTCTTGAGATGGAATACAAGCGAGTTTCTATACTGTATGATCTAGAGAACTAAATGAAACATGCAGAAGGTAGCTGATTGATTTCAACCATTGCGTGAAGTGAATGTTTAACCATTTAGTCTAGGATGAGTATCAACTTAAAATGGTAATAAAAAACATTCATTAACGCAATGTATTGATAATATGAACTAGAAAATAAATAACAAAATAGTGAGTAAGCTAGTCAACAATGCATTCTCATTACTTCAACCTTACTCTGTTTAGAAACAAAAACATTTCCTTTCATGAAATGTGTTGGAGAAAAAAGACTGCACAATTTAGTTTTAACATTATGATATTGATCAAAACTGAAAGAAATCAAACCAAAAGAAATCAACCTAAGTTAGAAATACTACTAAAAACAAATAGTGAAATTAAAACTAAATAGAAAATGAACGGAAAGAAAACCTCCTTCAGTGCAGGGGCCCTTTGCAACTGACTGGGTTGAACTGCTAACTAATTGAAAATGTTCTCTTAAATGATCATTGGTCAACACATGATTTTATATTATAGATAGGGACAAAGTCCAAAAATACAGAGCTAAAAGTCTGAACTTAATACATAAAATTCTTCGAACCTCCCTCGGTTCTGTACAACCAGTATTTAAAAGGAAGGAATCATAATTATCATTGAGGAAAACTAGCTACAGGTGGCCTATACGTATTACAACAGGACTACGTAAATGTCTGATCAGCTACAGGTGACTTAAATTCGAGCAAAATGTTTGCAACAGAACCGTTAACACTGGTGGTTGATCCAAGTTAATGCTGCAACAAAACTATTGGATTTATTACTTAATCACGAAAGAGTAGACGAAGAGTCCTATTAACACATATTTGATTAAATTTGGAATTAAATAGTGGATCTAGAATTTTAAAATAACCAAAAATTCAATTCTAATGATATCCTTGAAATAAAATGTTCCCAATTTTAATGAAATATTTGTTTATTGCTTCCAAGTATCATATGTTTGACTCCACCTTTGAATACGATCTTGAGCTTGCTTTCTTATGGATCGGGGTTGAGTGACTAGGATAGAATCCATGTGGAGACGATTCTAGAGATGCCCATGTGGCTGGATTCTTCATTTGACACCTAGAACCTACCAGACCATGGAAATAGCTACAGAATACACAATTAGTTGTAGAATAGGCTGTATTCTATAGCTAATTTGCAAAAAATTATTCAAATAGAAAAAACATAAAAATATAACATGTCAATCATTTAATCCCCTCGTTAAGACAAAACCTATCATTTATCATTGATGAGGATCTGTAATCTTATGGAAAAGCAAGGGAAATAAGTGAGAAAAGCTGTCAAGGAGAGGGTAATTCTGAGGTTCAACATACCCCCACTACAAAATCATTACATGTCCTCATGCAATTTGCCAAAAATATGAATTCTTCTTTCCTATTGCATTTGCTCTGACACTTTTGCTAGTACATCTAATTTTCTTATTTTGCTCTTCTTTGAAGTGACTGCCATTCTGGGTTTTTTCATAAGAAGCTCGTATTTAAGGTTGATGACTGTTTTGTTCAAGCTTCTATTCTTCCTCTTCAACTTCCTATTCTTCTTATGCCATAGCCCTAAATGCATAATTGTATTATCATGAGTAGCCTTATCCAATTTACTTTGTTCCCTCAAGGTTTCATTTTCTTTCTTAATATGTCTGTTCAAAATCCCTAGCTTGTAGATTTCCTGTTTGAGAGAGTCAACTAGAGGTTCTTGTGGATTGACAAAGGGTTCTAGATTGACAGAGGATTCTAGATCCACTGAGGCACTTTTCTTCTCCAGTGATTCTATATAATCATATATTTGTTGCTGCACTGGGTCTATGCTTGGAGATCTTCTATTGGGGTTGCCTTCGAAATACTATTCAGGAGAGTTTTGAGAACTATGTATAGATGGAACATTATCAGGAGATGGTACTGGGGTTTCTTCTTCTAAATTTATGAACTTCGTTCCCTTTGATGATGTAAGACTTTACCATATCTTGGAGTCTAGAGCTCCAAGATATGGTAGAGGGCTTACGTTCTCCTCCTTTGTACCCTTTTTTCTCCTTTCTTATCTTTTCTTTTCTTTTGATTTTTTTCCTAATCTCTGTCAATTCTTCAAAGATTAATTTTTTCATCATCATGAAGATTCGGTTTGTTTCCAGAAGTTTCACCATCTTTCTTTTTCATCTTCCCTTTTTGTTTGATTTTCTCCCTGATCTCTGTCAATTTTTCAAAGACTAGCTCTTCATCATTTTTTTGCATTGAGGACTCAGGTTTGCTTTGAATGGTTATGATGGTCTTCTTTCTCCTACTCCTCCTGACATTACCCTCTTCAGGTGACTTTGGTGCCTCCTGGAAATAGTTTCTATCAAGAAATTTTCCCAATTATCTCCTATTATTTTCAAATGAAACTCAACCAGTATCTTTACCAACCCATGATGGTACATGGTTATGTCTATGAATTCTATTTTCTTCTATACATTTGAAGCCATCCTTCTTAAATTGTTTAGTAGGAAGAAAGGGAGATTGATTTCTCCATTTTCTAGAAAGTTCATCAATAAACGTATATGGTAGACATACATGCACCCGAATCTCCCCTCACAGGTAATGAATTTCTGTTATATCAAAACCATGCTTCTCCATTTACTTTTAAGTGTTGAAATAGGAATTCCTTTCCTAAACACAGATACATCCATACCTGGGTTCCTGAGGATTACTTTCCATGATTCATTATGGAATTCCTTGTTTTTGAACCATCTTTCACCATGTCTTGGTAGTTCTATAGCCTCTGTTACGTAAGATTCTATTACTGCAAACTTAATGTCTCCAATTTCTCCTTTGGTACCATCAAATGATCTAGAAAATGATTTTGTGATATCTTTGTGGAAGCCATCAAATTTTTCAATGGAATTGAGCCATCCAACCTTCTGTAGCATTTCCTTGAGTTGTGGGTATCCTTCCATATATTTTTCTCCTACTGGCTCTGTCCTGACAATGAGTCCCATGGCTTCTGTTTCACAAAATTTCTTAACCTTCAAAATTACTCTCATGGTCTATGAAATGGACTGACTGTGGGTATGGTGAAAAAGAACTACTAGTTTGCATGGAATAAGTATATGGTGAGGGTTTGGAGAGATGTGGATACATTGGTCACATTGTAGCCATGACCGTTAATAGATGGAGTTATTAGGGACTGTTTAGGTACAGAGTATGGAGAGTGTAGCGAAGATGTGGTATGATGAAGTTATTATGGACCGTTTGGTACTGAGTATGGAAGATGTGGCGAAGATGTGGTATGATGAAGTGGAAGTGAAATCAAATGATGACTTGTTAAGGAGACATATGATTATTCATATTATACATGTCTTATGTTTTTAACTTGTTTGAAATAAATTTTGCATTTTACCTTTAGAACTTAACCTTTCTACTTGATACTCTTTTGGTGTTGATCCGTAGGTACCTTTTAGCATGTTTGGTCTCCAAAACTTGATTCTTCAATTTCCTGTGTTCATGATTTATTTGTGATCTGTACAATTGTGCCAAAGCTGATAAATAAGTTGTAGCTGCAGAATGGAATTAGCTGCAGAATGTGAAAATAAGGAAAAATGAAGTATGGCTTATGGAATATGAGTGTAAAAATGAAATGGAAATGGGTTATGACAGTGAGATCAAATGAAAGATAAAATAAAATGGGAAATAGGGTGAAATGGAGTAAAACTATAAAAATAAAATGTAAATGAAATATAATAGTGAGATGAAATGGAACTGTAAAATAAAATGAAAATAGAATGAGATGGAATGAGACTATGAATTTGCAGACTCTAAACTGAAAATGAATGTATCTTTTTGTCACTACTTATTATAGAAAGGAAATGGAAAATATAGGATGTTAGAGATCTCTGATTTTCACCCTGTATTTTTTGTATAAGTATGCCAATCAATGATTGGTTTTCAAACTCATACAGTTTATTTATTTTTTAATATTTTTTATTAATTTTTTTTAGGAAAAATAAAGGCTAAGTTAGTGGAGAATAAGAATTCTTCTTCACTAGCTTCATTTCAGAGTTATTTTGGAAAATATTAATGAACTCGTCTCTTGAAATTGGCTTCTGACATATCTTCAACCAATGACCATTCACAAGAAGAGGTATTTTTCTTCCATATATTGTCCTTATCCTTACTGCACTGTTATTAAAGACTTCTTCAATCTCATATGGCCCAAGCCAATGAGTCTGAAACTTCCCTTGAAAATATTTGAATTTTGAATCGAGCAAAAGTGCCCAATATCTTGCTTGAAACTTCTTCTCCTTGATATATCTATCATGCCATTTAGCCCTTTTCTATTGGACTATACTAGTTCTTTGAACTGCATCTTGGCCGATTTCATCAAGCTCATTGAGTTGCTCTAGTCTATGTTTCTGTGCCTTTGATAAATCCAGTCCCAATTGGACTACCATCTTGAAGGTTTTGATTTGAAACTGTATAGGGAACAGGACTTGTTTCCCATAAATAAGTTCATAGGGTGTGTGTCCCATTATGTTTCTCCATGTAGTTCTATAAGCCCATAAGGCTTCAGGAAGCCTTTCTGCCCAATATCTTCTATGTAGATGCACAGTATTAGTGAGAATTCCTTCAATCACCTTATTTGTAGATTCAAATTGACCATTTTCTTGTGGATGTTAGGGAGTATATTTCCTATGTTTGATCTTGTAATCTTCCACAAGACCCTTCACCATTTTAGATGTAAATTGAGATCCCTGATCTGTCACAATTTCTCTTAGAACACCAAAACGAGTGAAAATGTCCTCAAAAAGAAAATTAACTATAGATTTTTCATTAGAAAAAGGTAATGCTTTAACCTCTACCCATTTAGTGACATAATCAATGCATACTAATATATACTTCTTTTGCTTAGATGGGGGATTAATTGGTCCAACAAAATCTAAGGCCCATTTTTCAAAAGGTTCAATGAGTACCTGAATTTGTAGTGGCATTTCATTTGAAGGAGGAGTTTCTCCTACCCTTTAGCAACTGTCACACCTCTTGACATATTCTTTGGCATTTTTGAAGATGGATGGCCAATAATATCCTAATGAAAGGATTTTATAGGTTGTCCTCTTGTCAGCAAAGTGTCCACCACATGGTTCATCATGACATGCCTTAAGAATATCAGACATTTCATCTTCCCTAACACATCTTTTGATCATGAGATCTGGACCTGTTTTATACAATTCATTAGTGATCCATGAGTATCTTGCACTTATTTGAATGTTTTCCTTTTCTCTCTAGGAAACAAATGTGAAGGAAATTTCCCTGTGACTAAGTAATTGACAATATCTGCAAACCAAGGGGTTTGAGTAGTCACTGCAAAAAGATATTCATCAGGAAACTTATCTTCAACCAGAGTGTCATCTTTGATATTTTGAATTATGGACAAGAAATCAACAACTGTGTTTTGTTTTCCAGGTCTATCTAGCATAGTAATATTGAATTCTTGCAAGAGTAATAGCCACCTTGTAACTCTGCCAGTAGTAATAGGTTTATTGATTAAGTATCTAATTGCAGAGTGATCTGTATGAACAAAGGTTTCATAGCCTATTATATAATGTCTGAACTTATTGATGACATGAACAACAGCTACAAATTCCTTTTTAGTTACAGTATAATTTAACTCGGTGGGAGTCAAATTCTTACTTGTATAGTAGATGGCATAGGGAATCAAACCTTTTTGTTCTAATACAGCTCCCAGAGCTGTATCTGAAGCATCTGTTGAAATGTGAAAAGGTAGCTTCCAATTTTGACCTCTCAAGATGGGTGCTTCAGAAATTCTTGCTTTTAAAGTCTTAAATGCTAACTGGCAATCAGGATTCTAATTGAATTCACAATCCTTGGTGAGTAATTTGAAGAGTGGGGATGCTATTTTAGTGAAATTTTCTATAAATCATCTATAGTATCCTGTAAATCCTAGAAAACATCTAACATCCTTTTGACAATTTGGAATTGATAATTTAGAGATGACTTCAACTTTAGATTTATCAACTTTAATTCCATCTCCTAAAATGTGATGTCCTAAAACAATCCCTTCTAAAAGAATCATAAAACATTTTTCATGGCTTAGTGAAAGGTTTGCTTCCTTACATATTTTAAGAACATTTTCCAAATTTTCTAAAGCTTCTTCAAATGTATTCCCATAGACTGTAAAGTCATCCATATATGCCTCTACATAATCATGTATTAGATCAGAAAAAAATTCTCAGTACTTCTCTTTGGAATGTTGCAGGTGCATTACATAATCCAAAAGGAAGTACTCGGTAGGCATAGGTTCCCATGGACAAGTAAATGTGGTTTTATCTTGATCTTCAGGTGCCACCTGAATCTGATTATAACCACTAAAACCATCCAAGAATGAGAAATACTTCTTACCTGCTAATGTATCTAACACTTGATCTATAAAGGGCAAAGGAAAATGATCTTTAAGGGTAGCTTTATTTAATTCTCGATAATCAATGCATACCATCCATTTACCATTCTTTTTAGGCACAATCACTAAAGGGGAAACCCATTGGCTGTCTGAAATTAGGTAAATGAAGTTTACATTCAGCAGTTTTTGCAGCTCTTCTTTCACAATTTCCATAAGATTTGGATTCATCCTTCTTTGAGGTTGTCTGATAGGCTTACAATTTTCCTCATTATAGATGTGATGTATACAAGTCTTAGGACTAATTCCTTTCATGTTAGTATATTCACATGCATATGCAGCAAAATGTTGTTGTAATGTCTTGATTAGCTTTTCCTGTTGTAATTTCTCCAAGTTATTGTTTATGTTCAATGTTCTCCCTGGAAAGATTTCAATTATAGAGCTACCAAATTCTTCCATAGAATAAAGAGACATCTACCTAAATGAAAAATATTCAATATTGGATTTTTCTTGGAATTGATCATGTTCATATTCTGGAGATGATTCAAAATTTTCCATTGTATTCAAGATTTGACTATCTTCACTACTATCTGAAATAGTAAAGAGAGGATGAATGTCATTTTCATCATCAATCCATTCTTTGTCATCTATTTCTATGATTGTTCTTGCTGGTGGATATAGAGGGAATTTCTTCATTGAATTCCCATTAGAAATATACATGTCACTAGATCTACAGCTAATGAAAGCATCAGTTGTGGCTAGCCAAGGTCTTCCTAATATAAGTGGATGTCCTCCTATATTGTTCTTGGGGCTTAATATCATAAAATCAACAGGGTATTCCCAAGAATCTAAGGACACTAAAATATCTTCTAACAAACCATCTGGTTTGATTACAGATCTATTTGTTAATTGCAGTAATGTAGGTGTATAAAGAAGATTAGGAATATTGAACTGTTCCATGGTTTTTTTGCTCATGATGTTTATATTTGCTCCTAAATCAATCAATGTATTCGGAATTTCGACTCGATTGATATGTGTTTTCACAATTGGACTTCCTGGATCTACATATTTTTGTATGGCAATTTTTCCCATCATTATGTCTGCTATTTTTCCTACCAGGTGAATTCTTTTTGTTCCATTTGCTTTTCTTCCTGGTTTCTTTATGCTCAATTCATTTATTGTTTTAGCTAGGATTGGAATCTCCTTAATGGCTTGTAACAAAGGGATTTTGATACAGACATTTTTCAATTCATCTAGAAAATCATAATTAGGCAACATAATCTGCTTTTCTACCCCTCTATCAACTTGTAATCTTTCAGGAAAAGGAGGTGCAGAAGTAGATATTGGTTGCTCAATGATAGGAGTTGAGTTCATTGGTTCTTTTTGTTTTTCATTTTCAGTATTTTGGTTTCGGAGAGATTTTCCTTCAAAACTTTTATTGGGCTATAGAGAATCTTCCTCAGAATTGTCTTGTTCCTGAATAACTATAGAAGGCTTTTCCTTTTCTAATATCCTACCAGATTTTAGTTGAACATCATTGAGATCTTGAGAAGTGATCATATAAGTTGGAAATCGTTGTCCTTCCACCATGTAAGTATTCTAAGGATTTTTATTGTTGGAGTTTGGTAATGGTTGGGCAGGTAGTTGATTTGGTCTCTGTCGAAATGGTAGTAAGAGTTGAGGATTTTGGTTTTGAAGTTGAGGTTGCTGGTTTTGTTGTGGAAATGGGAGTGAAAGTTGAGGGTTCTGATTTGAATTTGTGGCTACTAATTTTGTTGTGGAATTTGTGGGGGAGGATAATTCTGATATGATGGACGACATTGATAATATTGAGAAAATCTTCCATAAGGACTTTGTATTCCTTCAGACCAAGGCTGAGAATGAGATTGAGGTTGAGGTTGAGGCCAAGGTTGCTGCTAAGAATTCCAATTTGGTGGGGGATGAAGATACATTTGATTATTAAATCCTTGATTTTGTAGCCTCTGCTAAGGTCTTCTAGAGACAAAGCAAAGAGATTCTGCTGAATTTGGAATTGTTTCTTCTTGAAAAACAACCTTAAGACCTGGTATTGAAGGACAACCCTTGGTCTCATGGTTTTCTGAACTAATCACACAAGCCTCTATGATTTTTGCATCCAAAGGGCATTCTCTTAAAGCGTGTTTTTTTCTGCATTTGGGATAGAAAATAGCTAAAGCATCAGCCTCAGTTTTCTACTTGTTTTGTAATTTAAGGGTGTCTATTTTCTCGCTAAGGCTCCCTAGAATATCTATTTTGAATTCATCAAGCATATTCCCAATTTCTTCCTTACTTACTGATCCAGTTGTAGATTTATTTACTCTAACAAGAGAAGAATCTCTTGGACCTTTCCCAGTTTTGGATTTCCCTGTTGAGAGATGAACACATAATTCTCCTATGTCACTTAATGGGAGTTGAGAGATATCTTCCTTACCCATCATGTTAAGGATATGTATCCACTCATCTCTAATGGATTTTAATAGAAGATCTTTTAAGGTATATTCATCTAAATTATCTGTTTTTTCTCTTTTCAAGTTATAGTTGAATCTCTCAATTAAATCCTCAAAATTTTCATCCTCTCTTTACATCATTTTGAACACTTCATCCTTGTGATTGGTAGGCATGCAATAATCCAAATACCTGTCCAAAAACACTTTCTTCATGTCATTCCATGTTCTAATGGATTGAGTGACCAACACCATGAACCACTTCAAAGTATCTCCCTTCAATGTTGAAGGAAACAACTTAAGTTTTTGAGAGTCTTCTAAGTAATCATAGGTTCTGCACAAGACTTCAAACTCAAATAAAAATGTTTCAGGATCCTCACTTTTTAACACATAGAAATTTGGGAGGACAGAAGGTGAGATATTTTTCATTGTGGCATTTGTTTCTTCATCAACTATAGGGAATCCAAAAGAACTATCTATTTTCCTATTTTCTCTTCCTCCTCCATTATTTCCTCTACCTCTTCCTCTACCCCCTCCTCCAAACAGTGTGAATTCTCCATCCTCTCCTTCTTCTACCATTATAATTTCTTCAAAGTCAGTATAAGGTTCAACCTGCAAGGTTAATTTCTCTTCCTATGGTTCCTCTATAATGGTATGTGGGAGACAGCTTCTACTTCTTCTTCCTCACTAGGTATTCTTAATTCTTCAACTAAAATATGCTCCCCTGTGGAGGTGAAAAAGGCTACTTCTATTGGAGATCCAAGATTTTCCTCCTCTAGGACTGCCTCAGTAGATGAAGTAGGAGATCCTCTTGATTGAATTTCTGACCTTAGAACTTCAGCGGTTCTATGGCTAGGAGTCTGAGCTTGAGATGGAGGTGTATCTCTTCTTATTCTTGGTGGAGTAGGTGGTGTTGTAGGAATTGAACTCCTGCCTCTAGCTATAAATCTATCCCTAGAGTCTCTTTATCTATGCATATCAATTTTTTTTTTAATGTAAGAGACAAGGTTACCTAATTACACTTCTCCGGCAATGGCGCCAAAATGTTTAGTCAATTTAGTGTCCTAAATTGCTTGCATAAATTATCAACCAAGGTTTGTAAGCTGATGAAGTGTAGTGCACTATATGTGCTTAGTTAACCCTTCTTACTTTGTTGTTTTGTATTTTTATATTGTTTTGGGGGTTTTTATTCTTTGATTCCTAATGATGTACAATCTGAACTATGAGAAACTGAATCTAAACTTCCTAATGGTGAACCAAGAGCTAAAACTAGTCAAAATCTAATTTAAAGGAAGGAAAAACAGAGCATTTGTCCTATCTTGTCATTAATCCTAAGTCTTGAGTCTAATTATTAAGATTAAAGGTGAAGTTGTAATGCATGTTGAGATAAATACAGAGAATGAAATCAACTGAAGTACTTCTAGTTACTTTAACCTTCAATTTTGAAAGATAACCTTCTTGAGATGGAATACAAGCAACTTTCTGTACTTTATGATCTAGAGAACTAAATGAAACATGCAGAAGGTAACTTATTGATTTCAAACATTGTGTGAAGTGAATGTTTAAACATTTAATCTAGGATGAGTATCAACTTGAAATGGTAATAAAAAACATTCATTAACGCAGTGTATTGACAATCTAAACTAGAAAATAAATAACAAAACAATGAGTAAGCTAGTCAATAGTGCATTCTCATTACTTCAACCTTACTCTGTTTAGAAACAAAATCATTTCCTTTCATGAAATGTGTTGGAGAAACAAGACTACACAATTGAGTTTTAACATTATGCTATTGATCAAAACTAAAAAAAATCAAACTAAAAGAAATCAACCTAAGCTAGAAATACTGCTAAAAACAAATAGTGAGATTAAAACTAAATAGAAAACGAATGGAAAGAAAACCTCCTTCAGTGTAGGGGCACTCTGCAACTGACTAGGTTGAGCTGCTAACTAATTGAAAATGCTCTCTTAAACGATCATTGGTCAAAACACGATTTTATATTATAGACAGGAACGAAGTCCAAAAATACAGAGCGGAAAGTCTGAACTTAATACATAAAATTCTTTCAACCTCCCTCGGTTCTGTACAACCAATATTTAAAAGGAAATAATCATAACTATCTTTGAGGAAAACTAGCTACATGTGGCCTATACGTATTACAACAGGACTGCATAAATGTATAATTAGCTACAGGTGACTTGAATTCGAGCGAAATGTTTGCAACAGAACTGTTGGATTTATTGATTAACCACGAAAGAGTAGACGAAGAGTCCTATTGCTTCTGGGTATCATACGCTTGACTCCACCTTTGACTACGATCTTGAGCTTACTTTCTTATCGATCTAGGCTGAGTGACTAGGATAAAATCCATGTGGAGACGATTTTAGAGATTCCCAGGTGGCTGGATTCTGCATTTGACACCTAGAACCTGCCAGACCATGGAAGTAGCTATGGAACACACAGTTAGTTTCATAATAGGTTGCGTTCTATAGCTAATTTGCAAAAATTTATTCAAATAGCAAAAACATAAAAATATAACATGTCAATCATTTAATGCCCTCCTTAAGACAAAACCTATCATTTATCATTGATGGGGATCTATAATCTTATGGAAAAGCAAGGGAAAGAAGTGAGAAAAGTTTTCAAGGAGAGCCTAATTCTGAGGTTCAACACCATGTGACTCTTGGCCTTCCCCGTGACTCTTGAGCTATCAAGTGACTCTTGGAATCCCAATTGACTCTTGAGCTCCCTAGAGACTCTTAAGCTCCCTAATAACTCTTCACAATCCCTATGTGTTATGAAACCAACTCACAAAAAGATAGAAAGAGAGATCAACGCCTTAGAATTCAGCCTCTTCAAGGGGACAACCTCCTTTACATTACATAAATGAGCAATTCTTCGATGATTCAAATGACAAAACCTCCTTTCTATATATAGGAGTCTAAGGAGTCACAATATAACCCAGCTGACCTAACAATAATAATATAAAGCCACAAAAATAACAATAGAGGGGTTCTATGGGGCACAGAAATAACAATATGGGGACAATAGGGGCACAACAATATTAATAAGGGATACAACTACAATAGTAATGGGGTAATCACTAGTATTATAGGGACCCAACATGCCCCTCTCCTTCAAAAAAGTGTTTTCCTCAACGCTTGAGTAGTTCTGGATGCTTATGTATAAAATTCTCATCCTCCCATGTGGAATCTTCAGCGGATAAGTTCTTCCACTTGATAAGATACTCTGAAATTGATCGATTTCGTAATTGTCGAGTTCTTGTTTCTGTGACTGCTTCTGGTTCCAATATAATTTTTCCTTCCTCGTCAAGTTCTGGCAATATTGTTTGAATTGGGAGCTTGTCACCTATAACCTTCTTTAAAAATGAAACATGGAAAATTGGGTGCAATCGAGAAGCTGCAGGAAGCTCCAATTTGTATGCCATAGTACCAATCTTTTGCAACACCTTGTACGGACCATAATACTTTGGTGATAATTTATTATCCTTCTTAGCTTGCTTGAGGGACATTTTCTTATATGGTTGTAGCCGTAGGAATACCCAATCACCTACATCAAAACTTCTTTCGTTGCGATGTTGATCTGCCTGTTGTTTCATTCTATTTTGTGCCAACACGAGGTTATCCTTTAAGAGTTGGAGGACTTGTTGTTGATGTTCGATGTGATGTTCCACTGCTTGAACCTTAGAATTTTCTCTTAAATATGATGTGATGGATGGTGGTAGATATCCATAAAGTGCCATAAATGGGGTCATTTTTGTTGCTGTATGGAAGGAAGTGTTATACCACCATTCAGCCAGAGGCAACCATTTGACCCATTGTGTCTGTTTATCAGATACAAAGCAACGAAGATATCCTTCCAAACATTTGTTTACTATCTCAGTTTGCCCATCAGATTGAGGATGATAAGATGAGCTATGAGCTAACTGAGTACCAAGACAAGAAAATAATTATGTCCAAAAATTTCCAGTGAAAATGGGATCTCTGTCACTTACAATAATCTTTGGGTTTCCATGTAGCTTTTGAATTGTTTCCATAAATGCAGTAGAAACTGTACTGGCTTTAAATGGATGTGATAATGCACAAAAGTGTGCATACTTGGTAAGTCTGTCAACTACCACCATGATGACACTCTTTCCCTCAGACTTGGGTAAACCTGTGATAAAATCCATTGAACCTCCTCCCAACGTTGGCTTGGAATGGATAAAGGTTGTAATAGACCCGGTGTATTAATTGTTTCAACTTTATTTTGTTGGCAAACCAAACATTCTGCCACAAAATTTTGAATATCTGATTTAAGGCCCTCCCAAAAAAATTCCTTCTTAACCCTGTGGTAAGTTTTTAAAAATCCTGAGTGCCCTCCTAAGGGAGAAGTGTGCAATTCCATAAGAATCTTTTGTTTTAGCTAGGAATTCTTACAGAGGTATAAGCGATCTTTGTACCATAACGAATCATTTTGCCAGCTAAATGTATCAGATGTACTGGAGTCTTGTTGTAACTTTCGAATAAGTGCCCACACTTCTTCGTCATTCTTCCATTCCTCCCTTGCTTCATTTATCCAATCTGGTTGGATAATAGAAATGGTGCACAACAATGCTTCCACATCCTCATCCTTTCTTGAGAGTGCATCTGCCACCACATTTTGCTTCCCTTTTTTGTAGATGATTTCAAAGTCATAACCCAACATCTTTGTGACCCACTTTTGTTGCTCTTCAGAGGATAATCTTTGTTCTAAAAAGTATTTAAGGCTATCATGATCCGTTTTTACCTTGAAGTGTCTTCCCATTAGGTAGGTCGCCATTTCTTAAGTGCATGGAGTATTGCCAACATTTCCTTCTCATAAATAGCTTTGTGTAAAAACTTTCCCTTGATTGGACGACTTTCAAAAGCAATGGGTCTTTCATCTTGCATTAAAACAGCACCAATTCCATTTCCTGAAGCATCACATTCCACAATAAAGGTTTTTGTGAAGTTGGTGTAGCTAAGACCGGTGCTTGGCACATTGCCTCTTTAAGATGCTCAAAGGCCTTTGTTGCTTTTGGAGTCCATGAAAATGCATCTTTCTTCAATAATGTTGTTAGAGGTGCTGCTATTCTCCCATAATTCTTAACAAACTTGCGATAATACCCTGTCAACCCGAGAAATCCTCGCAGATGCTTTATGGATGTGGGGATTTTCCATTCCTTAATGGCTTTAATTTTTCTAGGGTCTACCTTAACTCCTTCATGAGATACAATATGACCCAGATATTCCACCTCTTGTACTCCAAAGAAACATTTGGATCTTTTTGCATATAATTGTTTCTCCTCCAATAGTTGTAGCACCCTGTCAACATGTTCAACATGATCCTTCCAAGACTTGTTGTAGATTAGTATATCATCAAAAAATACTAACACAAATTTTCTAAGGAATGGTTTGAAAATGGAATTCATCAAACCTTGAAATGTTGAAGGTGCATTGGTAAGGCCAAAAGGCATGACCAAAAATTCATAATGACCCTCATGAGTTCTAAATGCTATTTTCGGAATGTCTTCAGTCTTCATTCTGATTTGATGATATCTTGAATGAAGATCCAACTTGGTGAAGTAAATTGATCCATGCAATTCATCCAGTAATTCATCAATGACAGGAATGGGAAATTATCTTTAATAGTGAGCTTGTTGAGCTCCCTATAATCTGGACACATGCGCCATGATCCATCCTTCTTGTGCACCAATACTACTGGAGCAGAGAAAGAACTTTGACTCGGTTGAATTATACCAGCCTCTAGCATTTCTGCAACCATACGTTCAATTTCACTCTTTTGGGCATAGGGATATCTGTACGGCCTGATGTTTGGAGGAACACTTCCTGGAATCAGATGAATAGCATGATCATGATCATGAATAGGTGGGAGACCTTTGGGAGTCTCAAATACCTTGGAATGATTGTCCAAGACTTTTTGGAGATCTGGAGAAATAGATGATTCCAATGTGGAAACATCTAGCGAACATAATTGTGCAATTACACCTCTTTGTTCCTTTTTTAGAAGCTTTGTCATACTGTTAGAGCTGATTATCTTTCCCGGTTTCCCTGCAATACCCCTTAATTCAACTTCCTTTCCTTCCACAGAAAATTTCATGAAAATTTCTTGAAAATTAAAAGCTATTGTACCCAAGGATTGTAGCCATTGGACTCCTAGTACAACATCAGCACCTCCCATTGGAATGGAAAGCATTGGGCTAGTCAATACATATTCTCCCATGGATAGCTTGATATTATGGCACTTTCTAGAGCAATTTATTGTTCCTCCATTTGCAACCATCACTTGACACTCTGGTGCTGGATATAAGAAGCAATTCAATTCTTTTGCTACCTTACAATGAATAAAATTGTGGGTACTTCCTGAATCAATCAACACTATTACCTTTTTCTTCTTGATTTGTCCTTCTATCTTGATGGTTTGAGGAGTGGTAATTCCCGCCAATGCATTACAAGATATGGTCAGATTCATTTCTTCTTTATCTAGGCTTTGTTCCTGGAGTATATCCTCTTCTTTTGACCTTTCTTGCTCCTTTTCTTCTTCCTCTTCACAATCTATGTAGAATAATTTCTTCTCAGCACACTTATGACCTTTAGTGTATTTGCTATCACAACTGTAACAAAGCCCTTTTGCTCTTTTTTCTTCCAATTGTTGTGGTGTCAACCTTATAGGTTGTGGAAGACTAGGGGCAACAACACTTCCATCTTTATAGTTGTGAGTGGTATGCTTCTTGGTTGCCATAATTTTGCTTTCCATTTTTCTTGCTAACCTGAATGCCTTCTCTAATGAATCAGGTTCCCAAAGGCGAACATCATGTTGGATATTATCCTTTAAAGTCCCTATGAACACATCAATCCTATGCTCCTCTGGAATATTTTTTACCCTTATGTTCAATTTTTGGAACTCCTCAATGTGCTCCATTATTGAACCCTTTTGTTTGAGACTTATCAATTGGCTAAAAAAAGTGTTGCTTTTTGTATCCTCATAATGTGCTGTCAATTCTTCCATAAAAATTTCCCAAGTGATAATTTGTTTACGAGAGCAAAGCCATTGATACCATACAAACTGATTTGGTTCCAAATATAAAGTTGCAATACGTACCTTTTGTGTGTTTTGCACATTATTGAGATCGAAAAATTGCTCCATCTGTAATATCCATGTTGCGGGATCCTTGCCATCAAACTTCCTCATATCGATTTTTGGAATATGGTGGGTCTTCAATCCAACATTAGAGTCTATGGAATCATGATTAACATTTCTTTTTTTCTCATCATGAGTTTCCTTTACTACCGTTTCACCATTAGTGACCATTTCTTGTAGCAACTTATTCATATTTATCTTCAATTCTTCCATCTTATCATCCATACCATCAATTTTAGCATCCATGCCATTCATCTTAGCTTCCATGCCATCCATCTTAGCTTCTACACCTTTCTTTAAACAATCCATCTTAGCTTCTACACCTTTCTTTAAACCATCCATCTTAGCTTCTACATCTTTTCTTAAACCATCCATCTTAGATTCTGTTGCTTTTTGTGCAAGTGACACTTGTTGCACTTGGTCTCGTAATTTTGATATATCATGTTGCATTTCTTCCTCTTCTTCATGAGTCATGCTAGAGCTATTAGGTTGCTTACTAGGTGTTTTCATTTTCTTTCCTCGAGGCATCAATTACTGATTCAAACTAATTTTTCAAACCAAGCTTATGCAAAAATTTAAAAAAAACTACACACCTTTTTTCACTTTGTAGAAGCTTGATATTGAATCTGATGTATCTCTACAATTTCAGATCATCTAGTGCTAAATTTCGATCTGTAGTAGCCCTCTGTGTCCTCTTTCCAATGCCACTAGTCTGATCCAAATTGGATTCTCCAAGGAAGAGTTATGCACAATCTCCCAATATGGCCTGATTATAGACTGGTTCAGTAGAGCGAACTTGTATGACGTTCCACGAGTCACTATTTCGACCTTTGGCTCTGAAACATATATACAAGAAACTACTGTCTATCCTCTTTCTGTACCTTCTTACGAAATTTCAATCCGATGCTCAGAGAGAAAGTTATGACGGTTTTCCCCGGTCACCTGTTTAGAATGTAATTCAGGAGTCTGCAAAAAGACCAACTTCCTCAGATCATATCTCCCCAAATATAGCGCAAAAACCTCTAAAATTCATATCTGAGATTCAGCGCGATTTCTTCTCAAATGAGTTTTTTTTTTTAGATACTGAAATATCACAGAAAAAAAATTATAGTGAAAATTCCACGATGACCTGTTTCGAGCAACAAAACCCTAGAATCCAAAGCTCTGATACCAAATGTTATGAAACCAACTCACAAAAAGATTGAAAGAGAGATCAACGCCTTATGATTCAGCCTCTTCGAGGGGGCAACCTCATTTACATTACACAAATGAGAAATTCTTCGATGATTCAAATGACAAAACCTCCTTTCTATATATAGGAGTCTAAGGAGTCACAATATAACCCAGCCAACCTAACAATAATAATATAAGGCCACAAAAATAACAATAGAGGGATTCTATGGGGCACAGTAATAACAATATGGGGACAATAGGGGCACAACAATATTAATAAGGGATACAACTACAATAGTAATGGGGTAATCACTAGTATTATAGGGACCCATCACTATGTGACTCTTAGACTTCCACACTCACAATTTACGCTTTATTATTATTCTAAAATACAAAATTACATTGGACAAAATGTGGCTATAACCATAAGAAAAAATGAATACATCATGTTAAAATTTGAGGAAACTGCAACTTGGCGTCCATAAGCAGTAGCTTTGTTATAACATATTGGTACTAAGATTTATACTTTGCAACTATATTTCCAACCTTTGATGGAAGATATGGATTATAATTAATATTTCCCTCTTATTCAACTGAGTATATAGTCTTGGAACCTATTTGTATGTTGTTCCATAATAAGATTAAATTCATGTGAAACTTAGCTGACTTAGCTACATATTGCAAAACATATTCTTTCGTTACTTTTAAATCATCCTGAGTGGTCACCTATCTAATGTTGCTCAAGATATCTTTTATATTTTTCATCATAGCATTCCTGGCCTTCACTTCTGTAAATGTACCAACAAAAGGTATCTTGTGCATCGTCATCAAGGCATCCAATCCATGGTACATTCATGAATATGCTAATATGGTGTTGGTTAATAAGGGTAACTTGTTCATAGACTTGTATACACATTTTTATCTCTTCCCTATTCATCTCAAATTTCTTCCTTCCTTTCCTAAATAACATTTTGGGTGGATTCCCATATTTAATGCCCCATTCTTGGATCACATCTATGGTCGCATAAGTTGGCTTCAAAACTTTCATCTCCCCTTGTGATCCTTTCTATGTTTCATGCAAGGGAACCACTACCTTGTGAAGAGTGATCTTTTCCTCATACACTTTGCTCATTGTGTCTCCCAACACTTGAAGCTCTTCAAATATAGTTGCTTGTAACTTTCTTCCCTTAGAATTACTAGGAGACAATATTTGATTTCCAGCAAGGAGATGATCAATTTGTTACCTTGCATGATCTGATAATCACCCTATGAGTGACCTCAGTGAAGATTTATTAAACAAAAGGTATTATAGACCCATGTGCTGGTGTGTTTTCTGTGTTATTGAAACAACGGATTGATCAGATTGCTAATACACAGAAAATAAATGGAAAGATAGCAGAGAAATATAGTAAGCAACACAAAGACACAAACTATTTTTAATAAGGAGTTCACCCTATTCTCCAGGGCTATGTCTCCGGTCCAGCTTCAGTGGTGGCCTTGTTTTATTATGTCTTTGAGCAGAGAAATTACAATACAGGGACTCAATATGAGTTCTCCTGAAGCAGATTTTGCTTGGCAGGTGGTTCTTAGATTCCCCAAGACACTTGGAGTACACAGACTCTTGTTCTTCCTACCAGCTCTGTGACCCTCGGTCTACAGTGGAAAGAGCCAACTGTGATGCTCAATCCGGACAGATTCCTATATGGGAGGGCTTGATTCTTCAAGCTCTTTGGTGCTCAATGATGCTTATTGTCAGCTCGGCCCTCTGTCTCCTCTGCTTGGTTTTACTGCTCTCTGTGCTCAGTCCTCCTCTCAAGGTTCACTATTCACTATCTCTCTTGGTCGCTTGGACTCTTAGATCTGAATCTCTCTTCTGATGTCGTTCACTTTCTCTGTTCATGGCTTTAGCCATTCAACCTCCATGCCTATTCATTTCCTCTCCCACCTGCATCGATTCGCCTGTCGCTTGCATGCTTGGAATTCCCTGTTCGGCGTCAGCATGAACGCTCAAGAATTAGCCACGCGTCCCCATCAGAACTGCGCCAGCCCACTCGTCGATTCATTGCTTTCTCCACTGTGGCGGTCAACAAATCTCAAAACCCCTTAAATCGCGGCTTAATTCCCTGTCAATTCCAATCTGTCTATCGGACGCAATCTCAGCCGTCTGATCTGGGCTCCTCCAAATCCAACGTCATTCACACGTCAAGCGCGGTTGACTTGCTCAACTGATAACATGCGATCGCGGCGGTTTTTCTCTCTCCTCCGCTGCCACACGTCGATCACTGAGGGTGCTCGCTCCATTTTCTCCAAAACCGCTTACCATTCAAGGGCACCCCGGGTAAAACTACCGGTTTCTAGGTTATGGGTCCCACCTTCGTACGATGGAACTTTACCTTTTTCCACCCACGGCCCTCTGGCTCCCAATGTGACCAAGTGCTTAAGCTCTACCATTTCAGCCCTATTTTCCCAGCGATGCGCGTTACGCGCATCGAAAATCAGCTCCTTTTCCCATTCCGAGGCTCCCAGGGGCTACATCGACCTCCTGCATAGTCTCCATGGGCCTCGGTCAATGCGCTTTGACCAAGGTCATCGTCGTCTCCATGCCGGCTGCCATGGCCACAGTTCCAGGGTGTTTTCGATTGCTGTTTTGGATTCTTCAAGGATTTGTTCGACTTGATTTAGTCACGGTTCTATGACAGTCATCTATGGATCCGATTCAGATCACGACCTCCCAACTGAAAAGCTTTTGGACCACCAAAAGTTGGTTTTTCTTCAAGCATTGACTAACTGAGGAAACTGTTGTCTCACTTGTCCAATCTAAATCCACTTCGCACTGCTCAGCTTCGAACCTTTAAGCCCAATTCTGAGGTATTCCACCTGTCCACTGCATGCCGTCCTTACCTTCCTGTCCAGCACTGCATCTTCCTACAACTCATTAAGATATTTAGGTAGTAAGTCATCAACAGAAGGCAATTGACTTTGCTCTTCAGGGCCCTCAATCATTGAAGGTTTAAACAATCTCAAGCAATCTGCGTTCACGACTAAGTAGATGTGCATGTAAGCTGGTAGATCAAGGCGAAAAGCATTTTCACCAATCTTCTCAAGTATCCTGAAGGGTCCATACCTAATAGGTTTTAGCTTCTTACCTTCACCTTGCATCCTGTCCTTGCTGATATACAGCCAGACTTGGTCTCCAGCTTGAAAACTATGCTCCATCCGATGCTTATCATGCCTAGCCTTATACTTGGCCTGGCTCTTTTCTAGCTATTCCTGTACTGCCTGATGGATCTCCTAGATTTGTTCAATGAACCTAGCTGCTTTTTCCACATCACTGTGTCCATCAACCATGGTATCTTTACCAAAGACAAAATCCAAGGGAGAACTTGGTATGAAACCAAAGCAGGTCTCAAAAGGAGATCTCTGGGTAGAAGAGTGTTTGGCTCTGTTGTAAGCATGCTGCACATAACACAAGTGTTCATCCCAAAGCTTAGGGTGTTTGCTGCAATATCCTCTCAGTAACTGGATCACTGTCCTGTTAACTACTTCTGTCTGGCCATCTGTTCGTGGATGAAAAGTTGTGCTTTTCTTTAATTTGGTGTCCATTAGTTCCCACAGACTGGACCAAAACTTCCCCACAAATCGGGTGTCTTGATCAGATATAATAGAAGTGGGTAATCCAAAATGAACCCATACATCTTCAAAGAATAATTTTGCAGTTTGTTCAGCCGTAATCTGTTTACTACAGGGTATCAAAATACACATTTTGTTGAACCTATCCTCAACAACATATAGTTAATCATGACCTTTCCTAGATTTATGCAGCCCTCCAACAAAATCCATGGAAATGCTCTCCCAAGGGTGAGAAGGAACTGGCAATGGAGTGTACAAGCCTAGTTTTTTGTTGTTGGGCTTGCTTTTAGCACACATAGCACACCCCTTTACATATCTAGAAACTGTCTCACTCATTCTTGGACAATAACAGAACCTTTGCAGCTATGCAACTGTTTTACTTACCCCAAAGTGACCTGATATCAGAGAAGTGTGTGCTTCCCTAATTATCTTTGCTCTCTCAGTTTGTGGAATGCAGAGTTTCCCACAATGGTATAAGAGTCAGTCCTTCACATGATAGTCCAATTCTTCTACTCTTTTTCCTTGACTCAAAGTTGCATATACATCTTTAAAGTCCATATCCTGAGCATACTGTTCTATGTAGCTTTCATGTAGCACAGAATTATGCTTAAGTATGGTAGATGCATTTATAATGGGTCTAGATAACATGTCTGCAACCTTGTTATGTATGCCCTTTTTATATTTGATGACTAAATGAAACTGTTGTAGAAAACCCATCCATCTGTAATGTCTTGATTGTTGCAACTTAGTTTGGGAGTGTAGATATTGAAGTGGCTGATGATCAGTATGTATTACTGTTTCTTTGCCCATTAAGTAATGTTTCCACTTTTTCACACTCTGAACTAATGCATACAATTCTTTATCATATGTAGGATAGTTAACTACTGCAGGATTAAAAGTCTCAGAATGATAACATATGGGTTTACCGTGCTGTGTCAACACTGCTCCCATGGCATAGTCACTGGCATCAGTTTGGATCTCAAATGGTCTTTGTAGATCTGGCAGTGCTAGTACAGGTGTTGTACTAATTTTTTCTTTCAAGGTGTCGAAGGCTTTCTGCTGTTTGCCTCCCCACTGAAACACCTTGTTCAATCCTGTCAAAGCATGTAAGGGAGCTGCAATTGAGGAGAAATTTGAAATGAACTTCCTCCAATATTGTGCTGCTCCTAAGAAGCTTCTCACTTCTATAGCAGACTTGGGTTTAGGCCAGTTTACAATGACTGCCACTTTAGAGGGATCTATTTTCAATTCACCTCCCCCTACTATATGACCCAAATAATTTAGAGAGGTTTTGCCAAATTCACATTTGGAGAGTTTAACATAAATTTTTTCTCTTTTCAAAACATCTAATGTCTGCTTAACATCCTTTAAATTTTCTTCCCACGTTTTACTAAAAATCAGAATGTCATCTAGATACACAATAACAAAATCATCAAGAAAAGGTATGAGTACATCATTCATTAATCTCATGAAAGTAGCAGGGGCATTGGTCAAGCCAAAAGGCATAACCAGCCATTCATACAATCCCTGCTTTGTTTTGAAATTAGTCTTCCATGCATCTTGCTCTGCAACTCTGACCTGATGGTATCCACTGTGCAAATCCAGCTTGGTGAAATAAACAGCTTCCTTCAATTGATCTAAAAGATCATCTATGCGAGGAAGGGGATAATGATTTTTGATCATTATTTTATTCAGTGCTCAGTAGTCAATGCACATTCTCCATGAGCCATCTTTCTTTCTCACCCAAACGATTGGTGACCCACATGGTGATGTGCTAGGCTTGATGAACCCTTTCTCGAGCAACACCTGCACCTGCTTCTTGATTTCAGCATTCTCTAAAGCAGATAACCCGTACATCCCAATGTTAGGCAAAGGAACATCTTGCAGCAAAATAATATCATGTTCTATTCCCTTTTTGGGTGGCAGACCTTGAGGTTCTTGAAACAAGACGTCATACTCTGAAACCATATTTTCTATATCAGCTTGCTGATCAGAATTACAACCCTCAAATACATTGGTTTTATCAGTTTTCTTTTCCTTTACAACCATTAGTAAGAACTGTTTGCATGAATTTATCATTCTTTTCATCTGTCCTGAGTTTATGAGAGTATAATTATTCTTGAGCTTATGAGCTCTTACAAAGTATTCGATTCCATCTTTAACAAGTAGATACTTGTTCTCAGCTCTATAGAAAATAGCCTTTCTATCATACAAGTAAGGACTTCCTAAAACAATTCCACATATATCCAAAGGAATTACATCTAACTCAACCTCATCTACAAATGCTGACCCAAAAGAAAACTTGAGTTTGCACTGTCTAGTCACTTGTAGTTGTGCTTTATCATTCAACCATCCTAATGGGTATGGTTTTTTATGAGGTGTAGTTGCTAATCCCAATTTCTTTACAATTGCTTTAGAAATCAGATTTACTTGTGAGCCACTATCAAACAAAGTATTAATCTTTTGATATTTGGAAACAACTCAAATATGGAAAAGCTCACACCTTTTTCTCTCATGTTCTTCATCAATAACAGATTGAGCAGAATTACTAGTAGATGCTTCAGAATTCTTACCTTTTATACCTGTGGCTGCTATGATTGTTTCATCTCCTGAGTCTGACCCCAAATCCTTCTGAATAGCTGCAGCAATCATCTTCTTCTTGCCCTCGGACTTCTTAGTTCTCAGCTCTAGATGCAGAATCCAACAGTGCTCATCATCATGCCCCTCCTTTTTACAGTGGGTGCATGAGGCTTTGCCTTTCTGTGCAGTGTTAGCCTTCCTTGCTTTCCACTTCTGCTTTCTTTTCTCCTTGCTCTTGCTTACAGTGGGTTGGGATGGTCCCCCAACTTCTGGATTTCCATTCTTTCCTCTAGCTTCTAGATGAGTAGCTTGTACAGATACCTCATCTATACTAGTGGGATTAAACATGAGGATAGTGTGCCTCATGTAGCTATGTAGATCAGCAATGTACTTCAAAAGAGTTTCTGGTGAGTCTAATGAAATACCCAACATCAATGCTCTCTTCAGAACTCTTGAGTATACCCTTGTACACTTTGCCCTTTCAACTGTCGAAGAGTTTTCCAGCTCATCATGGCTTGTTGCATGTAGGCCAATGGATAGAACTGCTTTTTGATTGCAGTAACAAATTCACTCCAGACACAGATGGTCTTTCCATGCTTCCTCATATCAGCTTGGGTTCTGCCTTCCCACCAAACCAAGGTAGTGCCCCCTAGGCGAAGGCTTGCCAGCAGAATCTTGCTCTTCTCTGAGTCTATATTTTGTACTCTACAATACACATCAATTTGTCTTATCCAATTGTCCAAATTTTCAACATTTAGCTCTCCATCATATATGGGCAAATCAAACTTAACATCTAACTTAATCAAAGATGCTTTCTTATTATGCACAGGGCTACTAGGAGGTGTAGGGAAGCTTTCTTCTTTCCCCTTTCCTTTGGAGTGGTCATGGGAATGAGATTCATCTTCTTCTTTATCTTGCTTAGAGCCTGATGAATCTTCACCCTTATGCTTTCTAAAGTCCCTATACATTTCTTCCACCATGGACTTTATAGCTAGGAAACTTTCTAGGAATTGAGATTCTGGCCCTACAGAACCTTCTTCTGCCATTGTCTTTCGAGAATAGACTCTCCCAATTTCAGGATTAGTTTCCACCAATTCTCCTTCTCCTAATTTGAGCTTTGATCTAGTGAGCATTCACAGCTAAACCAACACAAGCTTGTCTAACCTTATAGCCTAGAGCTCTGATACCACTTGATTTGATAATCACCCTATGAGTGACCTCAGTGAAGATTTATTAAACAAAAGGTATTACAGACCCATGTGCTGGTGTGTGTTATGTGTTATTGAAACAACGGATCTATCAGATTGCTAATACACAGAAAATAAATGGAAAGACAACAGAGAAATACAGTAAGCAACACAAAGAAACAAACTATTTTTAATAAGGAGTTCACCCTATTCTCCAAGGCTACGTCTCCGGTCTAGCTTCAGTGGTGGCCTTGTTTTATTAGGTCTTTGAGCAGAGAAATTACAATACAGGGACTCAATATGAGTTCTCCTGAAGAAAATTTTGCTTGGTAGGGTGGTTCTTGGATTCCCCAAGCCACTTAGAGTACACAGACTCTTGTTCTTCCTACCAGCTCTGTGACCCTCGGTCTACAGTGGAAAGAGCCAACTGTGATGCTCAATCCAGACAGATTCCTCTATGGGAAGCTTGATTCTTCAAGCTCTTTGGTGCTCGATGCTGCCTATGGTCAGCTTGGCCCTCTGTCTCCTCTGCTTGGCTTTACTGCTCTCTGTGCTCAGTCCTCCTCTTAGGGTTCACTGTTCACTGTCTCTCTTGGTCACTTGGACTCTTCGATCTGAATCTCTCTTCTAATGTCATTCACTGTCTCTGTTCATGGCTTTAGCCATTCGACCTCCATGCCTGTTCATTTCCTCTCTCGCCTGCGTCAATTCGCCTGTCGCCTGCATGCTTGGAATTCCTTGTTCGGCGTCAGCATGAACACTCGAGAAGTAGCCACGCGTCCCCATCGGAACTGCGCCAGCCCACTCGTCGATTCGTTGCTTTCTCCACCGTGGCGGTCAACGGATCTCAAATCCCCTTAAATCGCAGCTTAATTCCTTGTCAATTCTGCTCTGTCTATTGGACGCAATCTCAGTCGTCCGATCTAGGCTCCTCCAAATCCAACGTCATTCGCACGTCAAGCTCGGTTGACTTGCTTGACCGATAACGTGCGATCGCGGCAGTTTTTCTCTCTCCTCCGCTGCCACGCGTCAATCGCTGAGGGTGCTCACTCTGTTTTCTCCAAAACCGCTTACCGTTCAAGGGCACCCAGGTAAAACCGCCAGTTTCTAGGTTGTGGGTCCCACCTTCGTATGATGGTGCTTTACCTTTTTCCGCCCACGGTCCTCTGGCTCCCAACATGACTGAGTGCTTAAGCTCTACCATTTCAGCCCTGTTTGCCCAGCGATGCGCGTTAGCGCTAAGCGCTAACGCACATCAAAAATCAGCTCCTTTTCCCATTCTGGGGCTCCCAAGGGCTACATCGACCTCCTGCGCAGTCTCCATGGGCCTCGGTCAGCACGCTTTGACCGAGGTCCTCGTCGTCTCCACGCAGGCTGCCATGGCCACTGGTCCAGGGCATTTTAGATTGTTGTTTTGGATTCTTCAAGGATTTGTTTGACTTGATTTAGTCACGGTTCTATGACAGTTGTTTATGGAAACGATTCGGATCATTGCAAAAGCCAATTCCTTTGGTAATTATTCATTTTCTTTCATAAAGAAGTCAATATTCTTCTTTGTGGTTTCTGCAAAGGATACATTTACTACAACTACTCTTGGATTATTCTTGGTATTTGGAAGAATCAACCTTTTTTGTGAATGGAAATAGGGTGGTTAGGATCATTTAGAAAATTCCTTCATCTTTCCTATAGTACTTTTCTCTTCAACTCATCGAAGTTGAAATTTGAAATATCCATGACCTTATTATTAGGTGGAGGAAATATCCCATTTCACTGAACAGGATATGGGCACCAGTAAGAGGAGGTGGGGCCGATATCTTGTTTGTTCTACAATTGACAAAATATCTACTTCTTAGTCATCCTCCTCTTGTTCATCATCCATGTTCTGAGCCCCAAACTATCCCTCCAAATCTCTCGAAAATTATTTCTCCTGTTTCTTGTTTCTTTCTTCTTCTTCCAATAGATTTTTCCATTATTCTTCTTCCATTTGCCTCTAAAATGCTTCTTCTTGTTGTTTCTTCATAACTTCCTCTTGTTTCCTCTTTTTAAACTCTTCCTTTATTTTCTGCTTGTCTTCTCTCTTCTTCCTTTCTTGTTCTTCCGTATACCTGTGCTCCTCGTCTTTTTTGCATTCTTCTTCTCATTTCTTGTCCTCTTCTCCCCTCTTACATGCTTCTTCTAATTCCTTTCTTTTCCTCTTTGCTTCAATAACACCTTTGGTGTTTGGATCTTCTTTGAATTTTATTCTCCTCTCCTGTTCAGGATCATGTATGATCTTCCTCTTTGGTGTACCAACACTAATTGGAGTAAGCACTTCCTACTAGTTCCCTTCTTGAACAATATCTGGTACATGATCTATATTAGAAGGGATTGCCTCATCACCTAGTCCATCTAACTCGGAAGCACTGTACCAATTCTTTAGTTTTTCTTATCTCCCCAAGTTTCAGAAACATATCGGTAGGCGAAATGTAGTTTAGCACAATGTTGTTTACACACAACTCTAGGTCATATCGATGAAAATTTATTTCACCAAACCCAAGGTGGGTAAGTTCTTCAACTTAGGCATCTATTTCTCCCAAATTCTGAAGCTCATATGACCCTACCTGCAGGGGAAAGAGAGGCTAAGGTGCATTCTTCTTCTTCAGCAATAGCTGGGACAATATTTTGCAAAGTTGATATCCAATCTCTTGCATGACCACCTTGTCGATCAACACCTCAGCCTAAGATGTGGAGGTCTTTGGGAACCAAAAACTCTTATGTATGTGCCTTGAGGATAAGCGTACCAATCAACTACTTTAGAAACTACTTCTTTAGTTGAGCATTAGTCATGCAAGGTGACTCAACTTCAAAGATCATATGATATAGTATGACAAAGAAGAGATTAGCCACTTTTCCATATACCCCTCTATAACTAAATTATGACAATAATTACAATAGATGTTGAAAGGGAGTTGTTGTGGGGTCCATTTCCACTTTATACCCGAGAACTTATTTTGAGCCCAAAGTCCATCGAGCAAGTAGGTAGACATATAGAATCAAATATACTCACATTGTGATGCCTTCTTTCCCTTTCACACATAAATCTATAGTTGTTGGGGAAGTATATCCATCCAGTTAAAGATCTTTCCTTCTGAAACAACTAGGTAAAACATGTAGATCCATTCTTGCTCATAGAGCTCAGTTCTTTCCCACCCATAAAATCAGCAACACTTACCTATGAGGTACTGGTAAAATTTCTTTATGTACTTGGTCTTGTAGAATCCCTCTGGCTCTGGCGAAACTTTATTGGTTCCTACCACCATGACTTGATCACATCCTTTGTATTCAAATGAGACCAACTTTCATAATAATTTGAATTCAGATACTATTTAGGCTTTGGCAGTTTGTAGTATGAGTGAAGGTCATGTGCCTGATATGAGGCAAGATATTTCCCACTTATGCTATTTAGAATCATGTTCTTGTAGTCTAGAGTCTGCAATATCTATCTTATTACTTCTGCACATGGTAGCATCAGATCTACAAGCAACCTTATGGAATCTGGAATTATTGATATTAATGTAAAAATATCTGTGTTCTAAATCCTATGGGAATTGTTTCTTATTAAAAACCTCTTTTATGATCTACCATGTTACTTGTGAAACTCCAAACTGGAATCCTGTTGCAGCAGCTAGAAATTATTCTCCTAATTGTTAATTTTATTTAACAATTTATTTGTTGTTTGTTACGACAAATACTAAATAAATCACATTGCAATCTTCACAATTAAAATTTTGCAGAAAAATAATGTGCTAGAAACTGAGAAATGTGAGCACACATACATAGAATATGAGACAATTATTTTGGGAGAAATGTCCTTGGAAAAACCCAAATTGGGAAAATCGTTGCAACAATGAGGGTTTTTATTATTATGTAGCAATAAGGCATTCTGAGCACAACTAGACACCAAAATATGTTATATACCTAGGGGGGAATGTTATATACCTAGGGGGGATAATATGGGGTACCAAGGGAGGTACCCAAGGTAATAATGTAATAATGGGATGGGCCATAGTAATAAATAAGGTGGTTAACCCATGTCATGTAAGGGACCACAAGTAGTTAATAATAATGTAATGGGCCCATGGTATTAGTTGATGGTATGAGGGAACCATGGTAATGACCCATGGTATTGTATGTATGAGGCCTATATAGAGGCTAGAGACTCCATGTCAAGGATAGGGAAGTATTATTGTATGAACAGGAATATGGCTTGTGGAGTGTTCTCCTTCCTTAAGGAGTGAATGTATGGTGTTACCCTACCTTAAGGGTTTGATCAATAAAAAATCATTTCATATTATTTCTGGGTTTCTTTGCATTATCTTATATTTTCATATCAGATCTATAGTATTTTCGGGTTAGATCCACAACAAGTGGTATCAGAGCTACAACAATTGGTATCGGAGCTATTTCATATCAGATCTACAACAAGTGGTATCTTCAATAGTAGGGCTATCATCTTTTCCAGCAAAATATTCCATGAAGAGGGTTTGAAAAAAAATTCACTTACTTTGGCGAAAATTTGAAATTGTCACAGTTTCATCAATATTACTCAGAATCTCTATTATAACCTGTTTTTAGAAATGGAACAATCATTCTGCATCTACCCATGTGGTAGAAATCTTGATCCAGGCACTTGGAATTTCATATATGTGATGCTACTCTCCCGCCGTCACCAAAATTTCTGCAAAAAAGAGCTGATTTTAAATCAGCGATATCTCCCTCATCCGGACTCCGATTCGACTGATTTTTTTTTTGAAATTGGGTATTTTTTCCCAAAGAATCCAGATCGGCAATTATATTTTGCAGATCTTGTACAAAGACATCTAGATCTGCGCCGCAAACTCGCTGCCCTGAAAATTGTCTGCAACCGCACTGATGTTTAAATCAGCGATATCTCCTTCATCCGGAATCCCATTCAACCGATTTTTTTTTTTGAATTCGACTATTTTTGCACAAAGAATACAGATCTGTAATTATATTTTACAGATCTTGCACCAAAATGTACAGATCTGACCTGCAAAGTCGCCGCCCTCGAAACCCTGCAAAAATGAAAAAAAATTCTCCATGGTTTACCCAAGAAAGTGCTCTGATACCAATTGTTGTGGATCTAACCCGAAGATATAAGATAATAGCAATAAACCCATAAACAATAAGAGAGAAATAGATAGAAATGCTTATAGCTCGGATACCACTTGTTGTAGATCTGATATGAAATAGCTCCGATACCAATTGTTGTAGCTCTGATACCACTTGTTGTGGATCTAACCCGGAAATACTATAGATCTGATATGAAAATATAAGATAATGCAAAGAAACCCAGAAATAATATGAAATGATTCTTTATTGATCAAACCCTTAAGGTAGGGTAACACCATACATTCACTCCTTAAGGAAGGAGAACACTCCACAAGCCATATGCCTATTCATACAATAATACTTCCCTATCCTTGACATGGAGTCTCTAGCCTCTATATAGGCCTCATACATACAATACCATGGGTCATTACCATGATTCCCTCATACCATCAACTAATACCATGGGCCCATTACATTATTATTAACTACTTGTGGTCCCTTACATGACATGGGTTAACCACCTTATTTATTACTATGGCCCATCCCATTATTACATTATTACCTTGGGTACCTCCCTTGGTACCCCGTATTATCCCCCCTAGGTATATAACATAGTCATGGTCATTGTGGATTTGTTTTCCTTATTTTGTTTTGGTTGGTTCTCATGTTTCCTTAGCTTGGTTTGAGTTATTAGTCCTGGAAGTCTGTTGTGGTAAAACAGAAACCCCAATTTTTTTATCTATGCACTTCAATAATGGGGACCCCTTCTATTAATTTTTGGCTAAACACCTTCTATGATTTTTATTAAGTTAATTATCCTGCAATTTTATCATTTTTTTATTTTCATCAAATTTATGCTTTGATTATTTCATTGAACCCGACTTTTCACAAGCTTTCCATCGATACTTGTTTCGACTCATTTGGTCAACCGGTTTGTAAATCACACTCCTTTGAAGTTTGATCATTTTTTCGTCTCGACTAAAAATGTAAATAACTATATAATATTTCAATTTTTGTAACTAATTAAGTTCAATGGTCATTTGTTGTAAATATTGAATTTTAATTAACTTTTATTAATTTTTCATTTTCTCACTAACAGTCCTACAAAATGACCTAGCTAAATCATACAACCGATGAAAACGCATTTCGAGATCTTGGTAATTTACTCCAATTTATTATTTTTAAACAAATTACCAAACTCAGAATCTCAAAATTTCAAAGTGGCTATAGTTCAATTTGTAGGATTGATAATTCATATGGCCCCACTCAATTTCATTAATTTAATAGCCCCCAAGACCAAGATCATAAAAAAACTATTAAAAAATCTTTTCCCAAAAATCATATTGTTAAAAACAATTTTTCTTGCAAAAAAAAAATTTCTCGCAAAAAAAGTTCTCGCACAAACGTCTTGCAAAATATTATCACATTAATTTGAAAAGACTTAACATTTCAAAACATGGAATTGCAATAAGCCGATGAGCCGATGCGATAAATTATTTCGTTAGTATTTCATTTTGTTTGTAGTCAGTTTTAAATGAATCAAAAAGTTCATATGTATATATTAAAATATTAATATAACTTATTTATATATATATAATATTAATAATTTAATATTTATTAAATTATTTTAATATAATTAATATTTAATATATAATTAATTGTAATTAAATTAAAACAATGGTGTATATATAGTTAATTAAATAATTAACAACGTAGTTATAATTAATTAACTAATTTAGAATTAGAATTTAATTAACAAATTTTGATTTTTTAGTCGAGCAACAAAAATTCCAAAATTCTGGCAATTTTGTCTCGTCAACTTTGGAGGTTCATAGAATAAGTTTTACTTGGCGAAATGAGATCCAGGACGGCTCATTGGAAAGATAAAATCATGGAGAACATTTCTGAGGAAGATTCACTAACAGATTTGATCATTTATTGAGTCTAAATATAGGCAGGAGATAAAACTCCGAATTTTTAAACAAAATCAATTTTCTGAATTTTATTCTCTGCATTTTCATTTGCCCAAGCCTCTTCTGAATGCATATCCATTCGTTAATGATATCCTTGGCCAATTAAATCGTTACAAGAATCAATAAAAAGCTAAAATTTCATTTTCAATTATTTATTTAATTGAAATCATTTAGATTTGTTTCAATTCCAGATTTGGCATTTTAATTTTGTTTTGATTTGTTTTTATAGGAAAACAGTTGAAAAGATGAGGAGAACAAGATTTCAATCAATGAGAATGCTCCAGCAATTGAAGAATGAAATTTTAAGCAAATGAAAATTGATTGAGCAGATATTTTCTTCAACAAACTTTTTATTAAGAATTCTTTTGCAAATATTATAAATAACGGATTGCAAAATGTAATAAGGGCTTCTCTCCTCTGCAATTCTGGAATTCTAAAAACACTTATGTAATAGGGATTTAGAGTTATAGGTGGGAGGAGAGGAATCTCAGATCTGGAGATTATTGAGGTTTTTATTTCACATTCTGAGTTATGTATAATGAACAGAGTTTGCACTGTTATAGCCCTGGTTTTGAACGCAGAAGCCCAGGCAATGTAAAATACTGTTGGAGACCAGAGTTAGAGAATCAATTCAATAAATTTGGTATTTCGAATACTATTATTTTAAATACTTGTTTCATTTTCTGATGACAAGAATGTGTCAATTTACTTTCATGTTTGTGCACTTTTGTCGATATGGGTAATTTGTCTCAATTTTATGTTATTATGTATCTATACTCTTATGGATTAAATTCTGATTTCTGAGTCACTATTTACTCAAAAATCTGTTTTATAAAATTGATTTGCTGAATAGTGATATGTTGTGAACTTCTTCCACATATTATTATTTAATTATTCAAGTTACTGATTAAATGATCAATATCATTTTGTGAACTTCTTCCTGAGTGTTGTCGATTGATTATTTTAGTTAAGAGGTCTCAATAGGATGTGTTTCAGTATTTATAATGTTAGTTAATTGAACTACTTCATTAGTTTGATATTCATTATAAGCTAGACATATTTAAATCCTGATACTTTAATTATCTTTCTCTTAATTGGGTTAGATCTATATCTGCCTAATTGAGATAGGATTAAGATAGTTCCTTTTGCTTGCATCTTAGAATAAGTTTGCATTTAGATTAATTTCTACATTCTTTTAAGTCCTCTTCCCAAAGAGGAAAACTTTAGTAGTGGCTTGGCTGAGCCCCAAATCAGCTTAAGGATCACTTTCTTCCCTGATCAGCAAGAGGGTTGATCTAATGTCTCTTCTCCATTGGTAAATAAAATTCATATTTTAAATCCATTGGAGATTGAGAGAAGGTAACTGGATCTAGTTGAACCAGTTGGAACCACCATTCCAAATGGAAAAGGAGATGCTTTAAGGTCTGGACTGAGTGGTCATCCCCCATGTTGTTGCAACGAATTTCGAGGCTTCAACATTTTGGTGCTAGAAGGAGGGCCTGAAACTTGTTGTCTAAGTGGAGTCTTTGTAGTCTAACATCTTATTATTTATCACAATGGCTCCTATTAAACTTCCAATTTGGAGTTGTATCCATGGACATGCATCTTCCAATACTCCACCCAAAGTGGTAAGACTCTTGTCTTAGGTAAAGTTTAATGATAAGAGAAATTCTTCTTCTTTTAATCATACATTTCAATTTATTCAAAAATTTTCAAATCATGATTTTCAAGGAATTGATGAAGGCATTTTATGCAGATTTTTTCTTCAACATTCGCGGAAAAAACCAAAAGCTGGTGTCGAACTCTTCCAATTGCCTCAATTCATAGTTTGGATCAATTTGTTACAATTTTCATTTGTAAATTTGACAGCTATGATTATGAACAGGTATGTGATGAAATTGAATATCTACGAAGGTTTAAAAATGAGTATGTTAAAGATTTTAATATTCGATTTCGTTTGAATTGTTTAAAATTTAAAGTCAAAGATAAACCTCCGGAAGAATAATCATTAAATTGGTTTGAACATATTTGTTCTCTTCCTCCCATTCCCAATCAATATGAAATTAGTTAAGCTTTGTTCCATTTTCTTCCAACATAAATGAGAATTCCAATATGGATGTGCAAATAAATTATGATGAAGTGGTCTCACAAAGCTTGGAAAATATTTATATCCAAATGACAGAAGACAACAGCAACAATTTTGGAGAAAGAACTGCCTTCAAATCTGAAAATTACTCTACATTGAATTTAGAAAATAAGATCGCAAATCAACAAGTACAAGCAGCAATCAAAGTAACCAATAACACACAAACTGTTGTACAAATTTTTGAATTCTTTCATGATGAGAAAATGCCAAAATCAGAGCAGCAAAGCAACCTTCTTCAAGAAAGCATGAGTACACAAAGGAATGATCTAGAATCTGAAATTTATAATGAACAAAATGCACAAGAGTTCTCAAACAAAGAAACTTTTAAGTTCATTATTTTTTATTCTCATTTTTCCCTTTATCCTGATATTTTTACTAATGGTAATTTTTCCCCTCTTGGTATTAATGATATTTCAGAAAATACAGAGGCTGATCTAAATGAAATGCCAATTAGTTTTTATCAAGATAGAGAAACAATAATTGATCATTCTTTTGACATTAATAAACATGTACTTTATATTCCTTTTTGTTTTGATACATTGGATGAGATCGAAGGGAATTCTAATGAGTATCATGAAGTCATTTATGATAATTACTCTGACAATGAAGATGTTGATTTTCACTCTTCTCAAGTCAATCCTCATGAGAAAATTCAACACATATGAGGATGAGGAACGATTTAATTCAGAAATTATTCCAACTATTCCTCATTCTCAAGCAACGAATTATCTTCATGATTTCGACATCCAAGAAATCATTTCAATTTATGATTCATATCATGATCAAGCTCTCATTCCTATTCATGGTCATAATTCTCTTTCTAATTCACAAGTTGGAATCGGCAATCATTCAAATTCCATTATTCTAGCCAAATCTTGTGAAAAAAAAATTATTTCAAAACAATCTCAATTGTGTTGTAACATTAGTTGTACCATTAGTAATTTTATTTTATTTTTGTTTCCTCACTTATTTTGTTTAAAATCAGATTTAACTTCTGATTTTATTTTTCAAGTTTTTGATACTTTACGTTGGCATATTGAACATTGCACTATCAAACACTCAATTGATACATTTCCCTATTGGGAAATTGAAGTTTCATATTATAATCATGAACATCAAAATCTATCAATATTTCAAATTCAATCGATGCTAATTTTTTTTCAAAAGCTTATATCTTCTCAAAGGCAGTATCAACAAGAGAGTGTATTTTTACAATCTTACCAGCAATATAATTCAATTAATAATCTTCCATTGTATCTAACAGATTTCCATCCATTTTTCATTAACTCATTTGAAAAATATTTGGAAAGTTTTCCTTCATGGAAGATTATTAATAGTTTAACACTTACGCATAACACTAACAATGTTTTCCAAGCCTGTGAATCTAAAAGCTCATATCCACAATCTGGCATGTTATCTTCTATTTTTAATCTCTTCTAATCATTAATGGAAATCCATTCAGATTTCTATGATCCAATTGAAATCCAGTTGGAAAGGGCATTTCAAAAGGAGATGTTAAATAAGTTGCTAACAATAATTGTACATTCTACTTTCATATTTAGCTTTCTTACTTTAATTAGATTTGTATTTCTATTACTAATGTGTGAACTATAAATATATGTAGGAATTAAAATGAGAGAGTAGTTACATTGGAAATATGACTATACCTAGTAATTTTCATGTATATAGTTAAGATAGGAGTAAAATTAATGTAGCTAGTTTTCTTATATAGTTAATTTATTTTTAACAATTATGCAGATAAAAATAAAGCAAGCAATCAACCCTTCTCATATCATATACATGTTCAGAGAAATATTTTCCTCTCATCGGAAACTTTTTTATTTTTTGCTTCCCATCTTTAAATCAAAAATTTCTTGCAGCAATACCTCTACCCATGACTACATCTCTGCCTATTTCGAATAATGTCTTGACTAAATTTAATTGAGAATGCACTTGGCACACATCACCTCAAAGCCACTTTTCTCTGTTTCAACATTTCCTTCTAAGATTTTCTTCTTAGATTGTTATGTTGAAAATTTCGATGATGCAAAAGCTTCCTGATATCATTGTCCCGTAAAATATATGACTGTCTAAGCTCACAAGCTTAATGCCAATTCGATTATTATTAATCAGTCTTACTTTTTACTGTAAATACATGAAGTTCATGTTATCTTCCTTGGAATTTGTTAAAATGACCTTAAGGGTGTCCATTTTGTTGTGTGCACACATTTGAATCTATGTTGATATTATTTCATAATCAATGGCTTTATTCTATTATGATCTTTAGTTTATTATTTGATGTTGTAATATGCACCATATTTATTTACTAAAGACATTATTGAACAGCCACCTTAACAATACAGCCTTCAGTTAAGTTAATTTGGAATGAGCAAAGGTAATAATCACTGTTGCAATTCAAAATGGAGCATATTTTTATTTACATTTCTGGTGAATTCTATGAATTTCAAATTTCCTGAACATGAATAACTGAATTTCTTTAAGCTGATTTCACACTCTAGTCTATAATAAATAATGAGATGATTTTGAACACAATCTGAATTTTGAGAAATCCATGGAAGAAATTGAAGATTCATGATATAAAATTTACAGACAATTTTCTTGGAGGTTTTCATTCATTTTCGAAACTTGAAGTAAGTAGCAAACCCATTTCAAATCCGCAAAAGGTTCAGGGAAATTTTATTTGTTGTTCATTAGAATTTGAGCATTCTTTAATTTTTCTTTCATTCATTAAAAAACCCAATAGGCCTTTAAAACATTATCGCAAAATTCATATCAGAATATTTCAACTTGACTTTCATATCACTAATACTATGATGAATATACATTTGTGATATTCCCTTCCCGCTCATCTTCATCAATTCTTTCCTTTCAATATTACATCATCCATATCACAACTATTTGTATCGCAATATTCCATTGGAAGCGACTCTTAGTGTTTATTGATAAAAATTTGCTGATACAAGACCTTTGATGTTCTTTTACACTCATTCTCTCACAAAATTCCACAATTATTATATTGTATATTTCATTTCACATTTCACATATCCGATAGTTTACTTTACCAATATTGTTATGTTCACACAATTCCAGACCCAATATAAAATTTAAATCAAGTTCATTAAAAATATCACGTCCATTCAATCGCAATAATGGTAGGGGCATAGGTTTAAAAGTCCCGATGTTCCGGATCCAATACGATATTAAATTCACATAATAAATTTATCGGGTCCGTTCTTCATCGCACATATGCGTATCAACAATGTTACATTATGTACTTAAATTTGCCGATCGCCGATTTCTTTTGAGATCCAAATCCAGTCCCACCAATTTTCCACGTCATCCATCACATCCCCGCAATCGCAGAATAATATCGGCATTTCCGACATGACTATTTCCCAATGTCCCAATATGTCGATATTGCAGTCACTTCATTGTAATTTTTATTATATATGCTCATATCACAATTCTGAATCTGCGATGTGCGAAGTGCGATGTGCGATGTGGCTATTCCCTGATCCCCTATATAACGATTCTTCGATATTTCCATCAGCTCATTGCATCACATATTTTCACATAGCATATGTCCATATCACAAATTTTCCACTGCAACAAATATATCACATCGCAAAACTCAATTGAAACCTTATCTTAAGATTTTTCGATGTGATTGACTCAGATACATGCCCCTTTGCCATTAACATTCAATCGTTATATCCCATATCAGAAAAGGTAAAAATCGCGGATTGAAATTTAAATATGGCGAAGAAACTTGCGATGCGAAACATCCATTGAGGCATTGCGTTGTATAAAATATTTTAAAGTAATCTTGGGTGATGCAGGGTTACCCCCACTTACACCCATAGTATGCATCTAAAATGCATAAACACATCTGTCCCAGGAAATTTACTCTCTAAGGAGTCAAGTCTTCAATAACAAGAATGGTAAGGGCCCCATTAATCAATTCCCATGTGGAATGACTTAAAAAACACAACATAGGCTAACCCCTAGCCCATATATACTTATCGAGACTTTAATCAACTCGCGAGCCTTCATATAAGACTTTATTAAAGCCTTTCATTAATCCCTCCTATCGGAACTTTTAAAACCCTCATAGCCTTCATTTAAACCTTCGTTAATCCTTAAGCCCATGTATATAACCTTCCCTCTTTTAAATGTGGGTTACATATATTTTAACACGAAAAAACCTTCTATCAGTGCTATTTCTTTATAAACCATTACAAAGGAAATACTCACAAAACAAACCTTTCTAACTTGGTACAGTTTCGGCTCATTTCTCGAGGTTTACCTTTATCGCAATCAGGTATCAGCTCTTCCGCGGTCACATTACATATGTGCCTCATCACCCCTTCCCCTCCGATATGCGACTATTGGAAGTGTTTGAATAATGCTTTAGTCTTAAAAGACTTAGGCAAAACACTTTAACACAAATACATGGAACACACAGGAAAACCCGCTCTGAACACATATAGCGGATCTCAAATTTTATACACTCGCCACTATCACTCCATCGGGTCTGCACCTTCCAACCATTCTTCAGTGCTGCTCTGATCGCCCCGACCTCCTATCGTCGATCGACGCTTTATCGCTATCGGCGTATTGACATATCCACTGTCTGACCTCTTCCACTTGAAACCGCCGATCCGATATGTCTTACGGACCCGATAATATTATCGGTTACATTTGATAAGGTTTCGGGTCCAGCTACCAAATCGCAAATCGGTCTTTCTTTTGGCCAAGGTTCATTCTTCCCTTTGGATGATTGCGATGCGACATTCCGTTACCGATTTGATCTTGACCGTTGATCTTAAAGATCCAATGGCTGCTGTGCAACCATACTTCACTTCTCTGCTACTTTGTTCTTTTATTTTTTTACGCTATTTCTTCAATTTCCCTTTGTGGTTCGGGTTTCTTCAAAGGTTTTGGGTCTTCTGCGATCTCATTGTGCACTCTTCCTAAACTTGTCTTCTACAAATTATTACATTGCCTTCTCTTCAGAGCTTCACTCTAATCATCCAAGTGGATTCAATGATCCCTTACAATTCCTCCAAATCGGTCTTCTCCTCTGCGTATTTCTTTAGAACTTTGCGTGCAACCTCTGTTAGAGAACCTACGAATTCAAGCATAATCAATCATTACACACTTATTTCACACATTTACACAATACCAAAATGAACCTCTATATATAAATATGAACAATTGATTACAGTTGAGAATCTTTGTCTCTCACAGGCCTGAGCTTCGATATCAGTGGCCTCCATTTCCTAATCTACCTGTAGGCATACAATCACACTCTCCCTAGCTGGCTGGCGGGGTAGCTTACCCTTTCAACATTTATCATTCTTTTTTCTTTTCAATATATCATTAACATTTTCTTTATAGTTGAGGAACTGTTCCTCAATTACTTTTCAGTTGTTCAACAGTTTCTTCAAACTGATTCCTAACTAATCCTATTCCTCTCATGTTCTCCTACATTCAAGAACATTTACAAATATCAATATCTAATTAATTCCTATTTTTATTAAAGTCACTCAAAGGCCTAAATATTTACATTAATTCAATACTTAGGAAACCAACTTCCTTGAAACACAAGGCCCCCTATGTCTACTAAAATACAATGATATTGTTGGGTTGAATGCTCCTACATCAGACTCCCAAGGTAGAAAATATTCATGATCTCCTGATCATGTGTCTTCATATGTTGTTAGAAAAAACCTCCAGGGTCCCAAACTTTAGTTTGCAACCGCCCAAATGCTTTGCTCCTTTGTTGTTGTTGCATGTCTGTTGTCTTTTGCTTTATCTTTCTTTCCTTGTCAATCAAGTTCATACTCTGATTGATCATCCTTCCTGTTGCTGTCAACTTTCTCCCTATGGCCTGTTTCATCATCAACTGCCACAATTCTTCAATTTCTTTTTCCAGCACATCTTTGGGCTGGTCCATACTCTGCCACTTACTTTTACCTCTTTCTCTCTGTTTCAGGTTGTTGTTGCTGTCCACTAACTCTTCAAATTGTTGTTGGTTACTTCCACCATGTAGTTGTTGGTTCCTTACTTGTTCCTCGCTTGTTCTTGATGCCTCCCTTTCATCCTTACCCTCTTTCACAGTTATCTTTGTCTGCACTGAATTCCGACTTTCCAGCATTCTCTCCAGCAATTGAACCTCTCTGTTCCATGGATTAAATTCTTCCATAGAATATTCTTCTTTCATTTTTATTTGGTTGCTCATCTGTGCCAAATTTCCTCTAGCATCTGCAACTATACCTACACTTACAAAACAATTGTTAAAATCACAAACATAAGGCCTCAGTGCCTCTTCTTCCTTTGGCAACAACTTAGTTTGCTGCTCTAATTCTTCCTCCTCTGTCAACACATCAATGTGTTGTTTTGAATTCTCAACCAAATTCATGAGATTTTCAGCTAGTCTCTCTTCCACATCATTTGCTCCAATGATGTCTTCATGTTTTTGTTCACTGTAGTGAACTTCTTCATTCTCATTCAGTTCCGATTTTACAATCTGAACTCTTATCTTTTGGTCTTTTAGACTTTCTTCCAAAAGACTTAACTCATGCCACTAATTTGCCATCTCGTTTGGAATTTCTCCCAAAAGTTTTATACAATCCTCACTATCTTCTTCTTTGTCACAAGTATAACTTACTAATGACACTATTTCTTCATTCGAAAGACAGTCATCGTCATACTTTGCTTGGAAACTTTCTACTTCATTCAAGACAATTCCATAGGATGGTTGGTCTTCTGCAATACCTGCATTCACACACAATTTGTCAAATTTAAACCCATGAGATTTCATGATCTCATTTGATGATTCAATCATCAAATCCTCCTGTTGTTCCAAGTCCTCTACATGACTCAGAAGTATTTCGATGGTCTTCTCCTCAATCTCATCATGTCCTTTACTTGATTGCTTGATACCCTTCTCTACTTCTTCTTTTAGAACAAAATTTAGATTCTGCCTATCTTCTTCCTTCTTTATGACAATATTAGAAAATTGTCCTTCTTCATGTGTTCCACCTACAACCATACACAAATCATCAGATTTAAAATCATGTGACCTTTTGGTCTCACTTGAAGTTTCAGTCTTCAAGTCTTCATCTTCACCCAGAACTTCACCCTATCCTGGTTCACAAATAGATTCTTCCTTTTCCAACTCAGCCTCTCTGAGTTCTTCCACCTACCACTTTACTTGCTTCTGTTGTAGTCTTCTATGTAGCTTAGACCACTTCACTTCCTTTTTCCTCAAGGCCCAACCTTGTCTTTTGTTTTCCTCAAGTATCATCCTTAATACATTGAGTTGTTCCTTTATCTCTGCAATTTCCTTGTCAAGCTCCTCTTGACTCATCCTCTTGCCATTTGCCTTGGAAACCTCTTTTTTCATCTTTCTTCTGTTGTGGTCTTCCTGAGAACCTCTGCCATGACTATCAGTAGCCTTCTTCTTCTCCATCTCTATGAGTTCCTCACACTCACTATGCACTACACTAAGCCTCTCCAACAATAACTCCTCCTTGTTGCAACTTACCTCACCAAGCTTTCCTCTGTACTTGGTCTTTTGACAAGTACTTGGTTCTCTATCTCTGGAACCTCCTTTGAGCACTTCTCTCTGCATCTTCTAGGCTTCAACTCATCTTCCTCTTCTATGAACACAACTGTCCTCTTGTGCTTCAAATAAAATACTAGGTTTTGACCACCTCTTCTTTCACTCAGAAACTCTTACCATCTTTCTTCATCTTTTAGCAATTCTAACCACATCCTTTGTGAAATTTCCTTTATGAGCTACAACACTGCAGTAATAAGTCTCCTTCTTGCTACACATGCCTCACTAAGTTTCTTTCCTCTGAGCTTAGTCTGTCAGCATTTCTTTGGTTCTTTCCTCTGAAGCCAATTTGGGCACTCCTTTCTCTAGATTGCTGCAATCCTCTCATCTTCTTATGCTGTTACCTGTGTGTCCATATAAAAACCACACATTCTCCAATCTTCAAATCAAATCAAAACAAAACATATCATCTCACCTTTCAAGATCTCTGCATGATCTTGTTCCACCATTCTCCTACACTTTGAATGGATTGTTATCTACCTTCTTGCATCTGCAATTTCTGCTATACATCACCTTCTGTGTGCTTACTATTTTTCAGATTAAAATCTGATCTCCCTTGCCTGCATAAACATCTTAAAACATAACTTAGTTCTAAGTTTTCTCAAAGAGCTTTAACTTTACTCTGATACCAATTGATGCAAGCTTACCGCCGCTGACACCCACAGTATGCATCTAAAATGCATAAACACATCTGTCCCAAGAATTTAACTCTCTAAGGAGTCAAATCTTCAATAACAAGAATGGTAAGGGCCCCATTAATCAACTCCCATGTGGAATGACTTTAAAAACCCAACATAGGCTAACCCCTAGCCCATATATACTTATCGGGACTTTAATCAACCCGTGAGCCTTCATATAAGACTTTATTAAAGCCTTTCATTAATCCCTCCTATCGGAACTTTTGAAACCCTCATAGCCTTCATTTAAACCTTCGTTAATCCTTAAGCCTGTGTATATAACCTTCCCTCTTTTAAATGTGGGTTACATATATTTTAACACGGAAAAACTTTCTATCGGCACTATTTCCTTATAAACCATTACAAAGGAAATACTCACAAAACAAACCTTTCCACATTGGTACAGTCTCGGTGCATTTCTCGAGGTTTACCTTTATCACAATTGGGTATTGACTCTTCCGCGGTCACATTACATATGTGCCTCATCACCCCTTCCCCTCCGATATGCGACTATCGGAAGAGTTTGAATAATGCTTTAGTCTTAAAAGACTTGGGCACAACACTTTAACACACAAGAAAACCCGCTTCGAACACATATAGCGGATCTTAAATTTTATACACTCGCCACTATCACTCCATTAGGTCTGCACCTTACAACCATTCTTCAGCGTTGCTCTGATCGCCCCAACCTCTGATCGCCAATCGACGCTTTATCGCTATTGGTGTATCGGCATATCCACTATCTGACCTCTTCCACTTGAAACCGTCGATTCGATATGTCTTACGGACCCGATAATATTATCGGTTACGTTTGATAAGGTTTCAGGTCAGGCTACCAAATTGCAAATTGCTCTTTCTTTTGGCCAAGGTTCATTCTTCCCTTTGGATGATTGCGATGCGACATCTTGTTGCTAATTTGATCTTGACCATTGATCTTAAATATCCAATGGCTACTGTGAAACCATACTTCACTTCTCTGCTACTCTGTTCTCTTATGTTTTTACGCTATTTCTTCAATTTCCCTTTATGGTTCGGGTTTCTTCAAAAATTTTAGGTCTTCTGCTATTTCACTGCGCACTCTTCCTGATATTGTCTTCTGCGAATTTTTACATTGCCTTCTCTTCATAGATTCACTCTGATCATCCAAGTGGATTCAGTGATCCCTTACGATTCCTCTGAATCATTCTTCTCCTCTGCATATTTCTTTAGAACTCTACCTGCAACCTCTGTTACAGAACCTATGAATTCAAGCATAATCAATCATTACACACTTATTTCACACATTTACACAGTACCAAAATGAACCTCTATATATAAATATGAACAATTGATAACATTCGAGACTCTTTGTCTCTCACAGGCCTAATCTTCGATATCAGTGGCCTTCGTTTCCTAATCTACCCGTAGGCTTACAATCACACTCTCCCTGGCTGGCTGGCTAGCTAGCTAACCCTTCCAACCTTTCTCTTTTTTTTTTTTCTTTTCAATACATCATTAGCAGTTTCTTTACAGTTGAGGAACTATTTCTCAGTTACTTTGCAGTTGTTCAACAGTTTCTTCAAACTAATTCCTAACTAATCATAATCCTCTCATGTTCTCCTACATTCGAGAACATTTACAAATATCAATATCTAATTAATTCATATTCTCATTAAAATCACTCAAAGGCCTAAATATTTGCATTAATTCAATACTTAGGAAACCAACTTCCTTAAAACACAAGACCCCCTATGTTTACTAAAATACAATGATATTGTTGGGCTGAATGCTCCTACATCATTGGGTAATCACTATGGTATTAAAGCAATTGATAAGAAATTTGCAACAAGGTTATATAATTTCGATTTCTCACAATTTATAGAAATGGAGTTGATATGAAACTTATAATATTATGAAAACATTCACCGTTGCAAGAAGCATAATTTCATTCTCATTTCTGATGGATTTGTTTTACTTTCATTCCCTGAACACAAATCATTATCTCCTTATAGTTTACTTCTTGCTTTGGTTTAAATAAAACAAATAATGATTTTGGGTTATAAGATTACAGTTAGTTCAACTTCTTCATGCTTTTGATTTTAATTAAAAGAAGAAGTTAGCTAGCATTGGAGAAGATGATACCTCACAGGGAAGATTAAGTGCAATTCTCCAATGATAAGTTTCATATACCCACTTTCATTTATTTTCATTACTTTACTTTAGTTTCATTTTTGTTTTTAAATTCTGCTAATATAAAAATTTGTTTTGCATCTCTTCATAAAAAGCTTTCAATCCTCCAGCATATCAGATTTTGAAGCGCTATACTCTTTCCCTGGTTTGCATCCAAGAAGTAGCGATAATCTTCGTTAAAACAGCTACACTAGGAAGTTTCTGAACCCTTAATTTGTTTCTTTAAGCATTCCTTTTATTAGAAAATGATTAAGATGATGCTTTAAAACAAAAAGATTGACACCAAACAGAAATTTTTTCATTGTGGCTGAATTTTATCATCACTGCTATCTGAAGCCTAAAACGCTTATAACCCTGCAAGGTAAAATTTATCTAAATCTCGACATAAAAATGAATGGTTACATGATTATTTTCTTTTACTTCATTTTGTTGAGACATTGGTATAAACATTCTTGTTTGAGTTTATCTTTTAAAAAATTAGATTTTCCTTTCTTCTCTTATCTTTTTATTTTTATTTTTGTTTGTTGATTTCTTTTATCAATTCAGATTAGGAATTATTTTCCTTTTATTTTTTCAGTTTTGATTTTGGTGACTACCATAATTTATACGAAAGGCCCTTTTGTTACCTAACAATGGTCATCATATGCATAAAAAGAATGTTAATAATCTACTATTGGCTTTTTCTTAAATCTCTTAATAAAGTTTGATTTTCTTATTATAAAGGTAGACATACTTAGGGAAGAGATTACAAAACAAAAGAAGTTGACAAAGTATCATAAAATCTGAGAAATTTCTTTTTCATCAAAATTATAATTATTTTGAGATTTCAATATTTTATTAAGATCTTTCAAAATTCTATTATCAGTCAAGAAAATTTATTTTTAACCAAGTAAAGATACTTTATAGCGAAGCACCCTTAACTCTGAAATTGTCATTCTTAACTCTTAAGGAGTCAATAATTCTCCCTGTCCAAAAAGTCTTATTTTTCTAGAGTGTAATCCAAAAATATATTTAAACTTAAAAGATAAGAGGTCTCATCATGAGCCTACTTACTATGATCATAGGGGAAAAATAAGCTGACATTACCAACACTGCTAAATAAACCAGGGTAATGGCTTATGATTGCAAATAATTATAAGACAAGGGGTCTCATCACGAGCCAGCTTGTTCAGTCCAATTATAACCAGTGAATGGCATTGTCAACTATCTAGCTACCAAACCAAGACAATGGCTTTTAAGAACTAAAAAATAAAAACAAATTCAAAGAAAATAAACATATATAAATGGATTTATCTCTAGGTCAATAATTCTTAAATAGATGGGATTCTGAATCGTTGATGATTAAAAGGTAACCCTGTCAAGACTATAGATGTTTGCTGACAGCAGTGGCTCTACCTGTGACAAATGAGTATATTTTAAAAGCTAAGTTGTAAAGTGACCCCTGCTTTATCTCTACAACTAATTAAAGACTGATATAGAGTTATGAGATATTTTGATTTATGAGGAATTTTAAGAAAAATTACAGTTAGATGATTCCTGTTTTTATTCAGCTAGTCAAACATTTCAAAAATAATTATCTCTTTTTAATTATTTTTACTTTAATTTTAAGAAAATCTCATTCATATAAAACAGAGATAATTGGTTCTTCTCCCATGTGTCTCCATTGTTGTAGTAAAACACAACCCCCCAATTTTCTAATCTATGCACTTCAATAATGGGGACCCTTTCTATTAATTTTTGGCTAAACAACTTCTATGATTTTTATTAAGTTAATTATCCTGCAATTTTATCATTTTTTTTATTTTCATCGGATTTATGTTTTGATTATTTCATTGAATCCAACTTTTTACAAGCTTTCCATCGATACTTGTTTTGACTCATTTCGTCAACCGGTTTGTAAATCACACTCCTTTGAAGTTTGATCATTCTTTTGTTTCGACTAAAAATGTAAATAATTGTATAATATTTCAATTTTTGTAACTGATTAAGTTCAATGGTAATTTGTTGTAAATATTGAATTTTAATTAACTTTTACTAATTTTTCATTTTCTCACTAACAGTGCTACAAAATGACCTAGCTAAGTCATATAACCAATGAAAACGCATTCCGAGATCTTGGTAATTTACTCCAATTTTTAATTTTAAACAAATTACCAAACTTAGAATCTCAAAATTTCAAAGTGGCTATAGTTCAATTTGTAGGATTGATAATTCATGTGGGCCCACTCAATTTCATTAATTTAATAGTCGCCGAGACCAAGATCATAAAAAAATTATTAAAAAATCTTATCCCAAAAACTATATCGTAAAAAACAAATTTTCTCGCAAAAAAATAATTTCTCGCAAAAAAAAGTTCTCGTACAGACTTCTCGCAAAATATTATCGCATTCATTTCAAAAGACTTAACATTTCAAAACATGGAATTGCGATAAGCCGATGAGCCGATGCGATAAATTATTTCATTAGTATTTCGTTTTGTTTGTAATTAGTTTTAAATAAATCGAAAAGTTCATATGTATATATTAAAATATTAATATAACTTATATATATTAAATATTAATAATTTAATATTTATTAAATTATTTTAATATAATTAATATTTAATATATAATTAATTTAATTAAATTAAAATAATTGTATATATATAGTTAATTAAACAATTAATAAAGTAGTTATAATTAATTAGCTGATTTAGAATTAGAATTTAATTAACAAATTTTGATTTTTTAGTCGAGCAACAAAAATTCCAGAATTCTAGCAATTTTGACTCATCAACTTTGGAGGTTCATAGAATAAGTTTTACTTGGCCAAATGAGGTCTAGGATGGCTCATGAGAAAGATAAAATCATGGAGAACATTTTTGAGGAGGACTCATTAACAGATTTAATCATTTATTGGGTCTAAATATAGGCAGAAGATCAAGCTCCGAATTTTTAAACAAAATCAATTTTTTGAGTTTTATTCTCTGCATTTTCATTTGCCCAAACCTCTTCTGAATGCAGATCCATTCGTCAATGATATCCTTGGCCAATTAAATCATTACAAGAATCAATAGAAAGCTAAAATTTCATTTTAAATTATTTATTTAATTGAAATCATTTAGATTTGTTTCAATTCCAGATTTGGCATTTTAATTTTGTTTTGATTTGTTTTTACAGGAAAACAGTTGAAAAGATGAGGAGAACAAGATCTCAATCAATGAGAATGCTCCAGCAATTGAAGAATGAAATTTTGAGCAAATGAAAATTGATTGAGCAGATTTTTTCTCCAACAAACTTTTTATTAAGAATTCCTTTGCAAATATTATAAATAACAGATTGAAAAATGTAATAAGGGCTTCTCTCCTCTGCAATTCTTGAATTCTAAAAGCACTTATGTAATAGGGATTTAGAGTTATAGGTGGGAGGAGAGGAATCTCAGATCTGGAGATTATTGAGGTTTTTATTTTACATTCTGAGTTATGTATAATGAATAGAGTTTGCGCTGTTGTAGCCGTGGTTTTGAAAGCAAAAGCCCAGGCACTGTAAAATACTGTTGGAGACCGGAGTTAGAGAATCAATTCAATAAATTTGGTATTTCGAATACTATTATTTTAAATACTTGTTTCATTTTATGATGACAAGAATGTGTCAATTTATTTTCATGTTTGTGCACTTTTGTCGATATGGGTAATTTGTCTCAATTTTATGTTATTATGTATCTCTACTCTTATGGATTAAATTCTGATTTCTGAGTAACTATTTACTCATAAATATATCTTATAAAACTATTTGATGAATAGTGATACATTGTGAACTTCTTCGGCATATTATTATTTAATTATTCAAGTTACTGATTAAATTATCAATATCATTTTGTGAACTTCTTCCTAAGTGTTGTTGATTGATTATTTCAATTAAGAGGTCTCAATAGGATGTGTTTTGGTATTCATAATGTTAGTTAATTGAACTACTTCATTAGTTTGATATTCATTATAAGCTAGACATATTTAAATCCTGATACTTTAATTATCTTTCTCTTAATTGGGTTAGATCTATATCTGCCTAATTGAGATAGGATTAAGATAGTTCATTTTGCTTGCATCTAAAACTAAGTTTGCATTTAGATTAATTTCTACATTCTTTTAAGTCCTTTTCCCAAAGAGGCAAACTTTAGTAGTGGCTTGGCTGAGCCCCAAATCAACTTAAAGATCGCTTTCTTCCCTGATCAGCAAGAGGGTTGATCTGATGTCTCTTCTCCATTAGTAAATAAAAGTCATATTTTAAAGCCATTGGAGATTGAGAGAAAGTAACTGGACCTATTTGAACTAGTCGAACCATCATTCCAAATGGATAAGGAGTTGCTTTAAGGTCTGGATCGGATGGTCATACCCCATGTTGCAACAAATTTTGAGGCTTCAACAAAGCCCTGGTTGTACAAACGCTCTGGAAGCCCTGTAACAACTTGGGTTCAGTTACTAGTCCTGGAAGCCTTGGTTGGAAAAATTCTCTGGAAGCCCTTGGTGGGTTGAGTTACTAGTCCTGGAAGCCTTGGTTGGAAAAATGTTTTGGAAGCCCTTGGTCAGTTGAGTTATTAGTCCTAGAAGCCATGATTGGACAAACGCTCTAGAATCCCGGTAAAAGATGTGGGTTGAGTTACTGGTCTTGGAAGCCTTGGTCGAACAAACGCTATGCAAGCCATGGAAGGCTTGGATAGATACCAATATGATGATGGTTTTATGATGTCCAATTGTGAGGTGGAATCAATGTTTGATGGGTTGAGGTGGATGGCCTCTGGAAGCTCTAGATGGTTTCTATTTGATGTGTTCTATAAGATCCAATATTCATTCTTGGAATATGGCACGAGGTTGAATGGATGAAGAGAGATTTGGCTCAACCATTCTACTGTCAGGTCAAACATGGAAGTCCCATCCCAGGTTTCAATTTTTCATCATCAATATGAGGTTATTTATCCTTGTAATTATATGATTATTATATTGGTTATATGTGGTTTATATGGTTGTGATTTCATTAGTATTTCTGTTGCTATTGTATTAGTTATATATATGTTTTATGACAGTAGCTATGTATGGGTCTCATCATGTTTTTACTTGTAAATGAATGAGAAATGTATCTATGACCTAATGGATGAAATGGTAGTTGATGTGTTGAGGCATCAATGTTTCTTAGTGATTCTCAGCTAAGTATGAGACCCTTATGTTCAGGTATGTTATTTACACCTATAGATTACATACTCGTGATATGTTTAACAAAATGCTTGTCATGACTAGTAGGGGTCCATTCAAGGTCTTATTCAAGTAATTGCAAGTGTATTGTCATTTCTCTATTATTTTACTATTCTGAAGATGTCATTCAATTCTGGGTAGTGATCTAGGCTCTGGGCCTAAAAAAGTGGCTCAAATCCTAGGCACACTAGCATAACACTTTGAAAAATGGTCCCTAGACGCCAGCTTGCATGCCTGTGAAAGCATCGAGAGGTCCCTGGATGCTAGCATGCCCATAGCATGAGAGAGTACAAATGTCAAGTGGTCCAAAATCTCAGTGGGATCTAGGGGCTGGTTTGAAGAAATGTTGGATTGGTTCCTAAGGGTCCTAATGCTGATGTTGAATGTCTGTATGGTGTGTTTGCATCAGTTCCACTTCCTTAACGAGACTTAGGAGGTTGAATCATACCATAGTGGACTCTCATCGCATGTTTACCTCGGTTGGCCAATTGTTTGGGTAGATGTGGGAGGAGGGTGTTACATATATGTGTTGTATATAGGAAAAGTTTTGGATTTTAAACACAAACATAGAATCTATGTTTCAAAAGATACTAGACTAGATATTGGAAAATAAGAGAGAAGAGAGAATAAATATGTTGAGAAAACTGGTTAAGTAACTAAAGATATAATTTGAATTACTCATGCACCTCTGATAGGGTATTATTGTTAAATATGAATACAATATATAACCTCTTTAGAAGAGAACCAATTTGAATTAGGTTAGGGTTCCCTTGTGCATGCATTCAATTAACTAGTAAGCATTCCTAGAATATTTAGTAAGTCAAAAATGGAGTGGGAAACCATACATTAGAAAAATATCTAATGATAGGGTTAACAAAAATTAACTGAAGATAAAAATTAGTTAGAGATGATGTGATAAGCCTCACATGCAATAACTACCCATGTAATATCAAACAATAATATTGAAATTAATTAGATCGCATCGTTAACCAAGTGGATAAAGTGGTTAGGTAGGTTATCTCTACAAACAAGAGAGGACATTCATATTGGAAATTAAAGGTAAGGAAAAGTGTGATAATGAAGAGGGAATATCAATTTCATAGCCTAGTTAATGTCTTGTCACCAACACATGTTACCTTAGATGTCACTTCCATCTAAAAATAGAAAATTCTAAAAATAGGAGATGACCCAAAATGGTAGGGAACGTCCAGTAGTGAATGAAAAGTATTCCGATATGTGCCCCTAATGTTGTATGGAAGAGGGTAAAATGATGGATTAAGTGAAGTCCTGATGAGGTCTTCATGAAATCCTAAGTGTCATATACCCCAACAGCCCCCTTGAAGCACAACTCAGGAGTATGCTAGTGAATGAGTCTTGGAAAATTTCAGCCATGTTATGTACTCATGTAAAACAACTACCTAAAATAATCAATGGGGCTTATCAATTTTCAACCATGTTATAAACTCATGAAACAACTTCTACAAGATACAATATGACAAAATCTAGGTAAATATGGAAAATTTATTGAGGTACTGCCCCCTCTCCACTCAAAATATAATGCATACCTTATCAAATATGTCGTTTCTATGAAAAATGATGGTGTTGTTGATGAATCCTGATCTAGTATTCCTTTGATAGAAGCATGATCCAAGATCATTTCTTCGATTGATGTTATCAAAATTGTATGAAAGAGTATGTAAAAACCATAATGCAAACACTTAAAGAAGAAGCAACATCAAGGAATTCATAAAAACAATTCACACAAAAGTTTGATAACAGAGTCTGTCCAATGTGGACTATGTCTCTCGGCCCTACTTCAATAGTGGGGAGGTCCCTTCATTGATCTCAGAAAAAATGAAAAGAAGTACATTGCAAAATATATCATTATACCTCATTTCTAGGAGTGAATTGAAATTCCTCTACTCAAAACACAACAATCATAGCACCAGTAGGCCTGTGTCATCCTTCTGAAACTTTTGATAGTAAGCATGACCGGCTTCTGAAAGATGCATTGTTATTTTAAGCTTTGTGCCCATCCATTAATGCAACATGTGGGCTTCTTCCATGAGCCCTAGATCTGTTGCTTAAATCCCAAATTTTGAGTAAAATGAGTATAAATGCAAATATGTTCCGCCACCATCATCTCTGGACCCCCCAAAAAATATTCAAGATTCCATAGTAGCACAAAAAAAGAATATTTTGAGAATATTCAAAGGAAAATTCCCTTGAAATATCTATATTGTAAGATAAGATAGATTGGTTTTACTGGTATCTTCACAACCTCACATTCCAAAGTAACAGATTTATATTAATTATAATAAAATCTAATTATCTATTCAATTTTGTTTGTGAGATAAAAAAACCTTTTATTTGTTTCACTAATTGAAATCATAATTATAATTTTTTTATTATTATTTACTTATATTTAATGTGGAATATTTTATGAAATCGTATAATTTTTTTATAAAATCATCTCCAAAAATTATTCAAAATACAATCTTTATCAATTTATTTCAAATATGTTGGTGTTGTCAATGTTATTATGTTTTGGGACAGTTAATCTTCAATTTATATAACTACTCAAATCTTTATGAAAAATGTTCCTCTTTTACATTTTGTGTACTTGATAACCTCTTAAGAAGAGAACCAATTTGAATTAAGTTATGGTTCCCTTGTGCATGCATTCAATAACTAGTAAGCATTCCTAGAATATTTAGTAAGTAAAAAATGGAGTGGGAAACCATAAATTAGAAAAATATCTAATGATAGGGTTAACAAAAAATAACTGAAGATAAAAATTAGTTAGAGATGATGTGATAAGCCTCAGATGCAATAACTACCCATGTAATATCAAACAATAAGATTGAAATTAATCAGATTACTTAGGTAACTGAGTGGATAAGGTGGTTAGGTAGGTTATCTCTACAAACAAGAGAGGACATTCATATTGGACATTAAAGGTAAGGAAAAGTGTGATAATGAAGAGGGAATATCAATGCCATAGCCTAGTCAATGTATTGTCACCAACACATGTAACCTTAGATGTCACTTGCATCTAAAAATAGAAAATTCTAAAAATAGGAGATGACCCCAAATGGTAGGGAACGTCCAGTAGCTAATGAAAAGTATTCCAATATGTGCCCCTAATGTTGTATGGAAGTGAGTAAAATGATGGATTACGTGAAGTCCTGATGAGGTCTTTATGAAATCCTAAGCATAATATACCCCAACACTCCCCTTGAAGCACAACTCAGGAGTATACTAGAAAATGAGTCTTGGAAAATTTCAGCCATGTTAAGTACTCATGTAAAACAACTACCTAAAATAATCAATGGGGCTTATCAATTTGCAACCATTTTATAAACTCATGAAACAACTTATACAAGACATAATATGGCAAAAGTGAGGTAAATATGGAAAACTCATTGAGGTACTGCGGCACCCCCCCCCCCAATTCAAAATATAATGCATACCTTATCAAATATGTTGTTTCTATGAAAAATATGGTATTTGTGTAAGTAAAGTTAAGAGTTTGTAGCAAAAGAAAAGAGCGAGTAAAATCATATTTGAAAATATGATTGAAGTAACTTATTATGTTTTAATTCTTATTAAATTTGAAGATAGATGATTGCATTATGGAACTCTAAAGAAGATAGTGTATGGATGAAAATCTACTTTAGGAGAATTAAATCAAATTCTCTTTGAAAAGAAATATGAAAATAATTTTTTGAGGTGTAAGGGACATTGAATAATGCAACATTAAAGGTAGAGTCGCGCAGAGAAGCTACAAAAATAACATATCTTCAAACAGAGATTTGGAAAATGAGGTAATGGTCTTTCTGGTTGCAATTAATTTGAGAAATGAATTGTTGATTATAAGTAGCATAAATATGGATCTTTAAAGTTGATGATTGTACCCAAGAACAAAGAGAGTTTTTTATGATGATGGCAAAGACCCTTGTATCAGAGATGGAGGACAAGAAAACTTCTCAAAGTAGAATGGTGAGCAGTTGAATGCAAAATCCAGAAGAGTAGAGAGTGCTTAGATAAATATTCCAGACGAAGGAGTGAGCAAAAATACCAACAAAAGATTAAGCATGGAAGATCTTAGTATGGTATTTAGAAACAGATTGATGGATTTATCTTGTTATAGTGGCTTGAATGTAGCTATAAATGTCCAATGAGAAGCTCATAAAGGTAATAGCATTGTGACTATTGATGGTCATAACAAAGGTTCGAAGGTAAGCCATAGGAAATCAAATTACAACTAGATATTTTGAGAGAACTACTACAAAAAGGTGAGGAAGACTAGGGTTATAGATGGAATCTCCAGAAGAGAGTAAAATGGAATTTCGTGTCGGTGAAGATGAGACAGAGATCAAATGCTCATTTGAGGGAGTAACTCAAGGAGTTTGAACACATGTTAAATGCTCATTTTGGAAGAGAAATACAAAAAAAACATAAGATAATTGTTGAAGAGATTATTTGTGAACCAGGACGAGGATCAGTTCTTGGATAGAGCAATGAAGAAAATGTTGATGAGAGATAGTTGAGAGTCTCACAAATTATGAGGCGAATGAAAATCAACATGAAGTAATAACAATTGAGATGTTGAAAAAAGAAAACGGTCATATTGATTCTAATTTTAATCATTGGTATGTGAATACAGGTGATGGACAAAACATTGATTTTGTTCTATGCAGAGAAGAATAAGAATCACTAAATATTGTTCGATAGGTTGAGAAGAAGACATAATTCTCTTGGAACAATGGTCAGAGTGATGATATAGAGGAAAAACCTGAGATTGAAGAGAAAATGTGTAATAAGGAGAAGGTTGTTATAGTGAAAGAAGCAGGATCCAAAAGTGATGAAGATTTGATGGGTAGTTTGGAAGCTTTATCTGCGTGATGGAGAGATGCTGGAAGCAACAAAGGAAATTTCAAATTCTCGTATTTTTAAAACTGGTAATTGGTTTGTGTATTTATATAATGAAGATGTGCAGGAAAAAATGAAATGACCTAGAAATACTTCAATTAATGAAGTACAAGAACCATTGGGAGAGTACTTGCAGGATTGTAGAAGAAGCAACAAAAACATTGCAATAGAATTGAATTGTTTAGAAGACTGGTTGGAGAATATGAGAACAATGTATTGTAACAACCCGCGTAAGGAATATATAGATTTTTCCATGAAGGAGATGCAACAACAAATATACAACAGTGATGGAAAGTTACAGCAGAAAATGCAGAGAGTGGTGAAAGTAATTCCAAGCAATTGTTATCTTTATGTGTTAATGAGGATATCAATGAATTTCAACTAGGAAATAATGGGTTGTGCCAACCAGAGGATAGGTTGGATGTGGAAACAGAGAAAATAAGGAAGTTGATGCTGAAGAATCCTCAAAAGAAGAGGTATTCAGGGAAGAGGAGAATAAAGGATGACATATTACAAATGGTAGAGAAAGTTCTCATCGGGCAAAGGAGGAGGAGGACTACAAGATAAAACATGGAAACTTGGAAGGATGAAGAACAAAACATTAGAGAAACCACATGATAAGGAGAAGGACCAACTACACCATAAAGTTTTGGCTTGAGGAAGATTCACTTCATAAACACATGGTCAGGCGACCATGAATCTTTTTCACTTTAGGAGTCTGATGCAGATGCATAGGCTAAGCACAAGATATCAATACTTTGGACATGAGCTTATCAATGTGATGGGATGGTCACATGGTAAATCTAGAAAAAAAATTGTTAAACAAATTTAAATGTATAATTTAGGAGTAGGTTTTAATTTTACTCACCTTTAAAAGTTGTTTTTATTGTAAAAGAAAAAAAATAGTTTTCAGGGAAAGGATTCACATTTTGTGACTCTTGGTTATCATAGTAAGTTTCTTTTGGAAAACAATAAGAAAAAAGTGTTTGGAAGTTACTCAGGTGAGAAGAGACAAGGAGAAGCTCCATAGAGAGAAGAAAAGAAAGGAACTTAATGTTTCTCTGTGTAACTATAGTTTTGAAATTTTGCAAACACCTATACTTTCCAATCTATGTCAACAAGAAGGTAATTTTGTATGAATGGTGTAAATAAACAACAATTTGGGTTGTAAGTTGTGTGATTGTTAAATGAATTAAAACCCTGTGGTTACACTAAATCAATTTCTATTGTGAAATATTCTTAATTCATAATTTATTCCTGTGCGGTTAGTCAGTTTGAGAACTTGTAACTTGTGGAACCGATTTACATTAAAAATCTAAATATTGTATTGTAACTTCAATCTTTGTGTGATTGTTCATCTATTTTTGTATTTTATTGTAATGGTTTCAAAGCACCATGAAGGAATGTTCACTATATTCAGGTAGGCAAAAGTGTGGTATTTATACTGATTTGAATGTTTTCATAGCGAGACAGAGTACCTTCTTTTGAATATGGTCAAAACCCTTTTAGATTGGTTTTTGACTATTAAATTCGAGTTAACATTGCAAACTTGGTAAAGAAAGGCAAAGTAAACCGTTTATTCTGTTAAGAAGCAATTCTAGGACGTGGAGAGTTAGTTGGGAAAAGAGAAGTCATTTCATATTTCCTGAAACTGCAATAGAAAATTTTAACGGGAACTGTGAAATCGTTTTGTACTGACAGAACAGAAAATTGGAGAGCAAGCGCTACCAAATTGTTTTGTAGTGACTGCACAAAAAAAATTCAGGGCTGTGTATTTGGTTTTTCAATCTCCAATTGGCCTACCCGTTGCACCATATTCCAAGAAAATCATCGAGAAATCCTTTACTAGATAGATATAACAACCATGCACTTTTGAGTTTACTTGGTAATATAAAATATTAATAATAAAAAAACCATTATAATGAAATTTTACTATTAATAATTCAATTATTATAATATTTATAATTTATAATCTTGAAGTAATATACTTTTTGGGTAAGAATATAATATCACATTTTTATTTTCTTTAAATTAATACTCTTGTCAAAATACAAAATACAAAGATTCTATAGGAAAACATGATATATATTTTGTTGGAGAATCTAATTCCAACTACCTGTTAGGTGGCAAATCTCTCCATCCAAATGTCCCAGTTCAATTTCAGTTTAATCGAGTTTCACGAGTGATTTAATATGATGTCTCCAATGTAATCTTATTTAACTCATTTACTCCACAGTTTCTTTTCAATTCTTTTCATGGATCAGACTATAGGCTGCCTAAGGCTCTTTCAGAGCAGCAGAGAGAATAAGTTAGGTCGCATAATACTCTAGAGAGAGCAGCGTTACAATTTTTTTTTTTGGGCTCGCAAAGAAGAAGCAAGGATCGTGAAAGGCTGAGGAAAAAAGTATAAAAACAGCTTGAATTCCACACCTGTGAAAAGAGAAAATGTGGTGGTTACTCACATTTAAAAAACAAATACATCACTTTTACATTTCAACCAAAAAAAACTGTCCAAAAACACCACCAATTTGCAAAATCATAAAAAAAAAAACACACAAAACAAAACAAAACAACACTTAAAATCTCCGCACCGTGTGCATTGAAGGAGTGCGCAAACAACTTAAAATCTCCGCACCCGTGTGCATTGAAGGAGTGCTCAAGATTGCGGATAAAAGCTCATTGGAGATTCGCAAACGAGACAGCGACATTTTAAAAAGGAACAGTGGAGCAGAAGTTTTGAAAAAGAGGCAATTTTCGTTTATGCTTGGTTCACTAAACGACAAGGAGCACGACCAGGAGGTTTCGATTCGAGTTCACGACAGTTAAAAGAGCTCACAGGAAACAGAAATCAAGGTCCACGTCACAAATCGATGGAAGGCTCCGTGATTTTTACTAAAAAAGCTTCATAATTTTTAATGGTGATTCATTTGAAGGTTCCTTTTTTATTCACAAATAGGCCCATTCAATTTTTTAGATTAGTACGTTGATATCTTTTAAAGGGTTTATGTAATTAAAAAAGGCTCCAAATGTATGACTTCGGTGAAAAGGCTCAATTTTAAAAGTCTTTGTTTAAAACAAAAAGGGGCTTTTTAGAGTATTGTGTGATGTAAAAGAAAGGGCTTTGAGAGTATTGTTTTTAATGCTATATATATTTTTTTAAAACCTTCTTTATAGTTGTTTTTTTTTTAAAGGATAAAGATTTTTTTTTAAACAATATGCAACCAAATTTGTTTGTTAAAGGCAAAGGGGCATTGTTTAAATCGGTCGTGGGAATTGCAATTTAAAAAAGGGTTTGTGAAAGTTTTTTAAGTATTTTTTTTTTTAAATATTTGTACACTAGTTTGTTTGTGGAAGCCAAAAAATAAATTTCTGTTTATTGCAGTTAGTTGTGATGTTTATAGTTTGTTTTGTTTGTTGAGTCATAGTAAGTCAGCGCTCAACAAATGAGAAAAGCTAAAAAGCTAAAGAATCGAAGCAACAACTAGAAATATATGAAGTTTTTTTTTGTAAGGATTGGAAGTGAATAGGCAAAATGATGACTTTGCATTAAAATGCATAATTTTTTTGTAGGTGACGACATTCTTCCTTTGATTCAGATGCCAAGACATCCAAGGAGGCTTGGGATATTCTTGAGAGGAGTTTTGGTGTAAAGGGGAGCATTGAAGTTGAAAATGAAGGTGGGATAGAACTTGCTCATGACATTAAAATTGTCATTGTAGCAGTCAATGCTATGGTGAATCCAACAATTAATATTGTTGATGTAAAGTTTGATGAAGACTTGTTACCTAAATATGAATGCTTGCAAATGATGCAACAAAAACATCATATCAACATGGTGCTATTCAGTGAAGGGAGCCCACTTGAGTCAGTGGAAGACAACTTGTCTACAACAACACAAGTTAATATAAAAGTGGAAGATATAAAGACAAAGACAGAGATAAACGCTGAGGCAGAGGCAGAGAAGAAAGCCCACAAAGAAAAAATAGAGACAGAGGAAAACGCAGAGGCATAGAAAGAAGCACAACAGAAAAAGGCTCTCATTGCAGAGCAGAAGGAACAAAACCAATGTGGTTTTGCAAATATTTTTAATTCTAACATTGATTTCCATTATGCAGGTACATATAACTATTATGAAGAAGAGGTAAATTTCCTTGAAGCATGGCTTGCAACACCATGTCTAGATGAGCTCTGCATAAAAGCTGCAAAATGAATGTTGAAGACAACATGCATGAAGAACACATCAATGAAATTTTCATTTATTGTAGTGTTGAAGAGATAAAATTGTCTTCTCATCTTATGTTACAGCATATTGATGGTGAAAAACGCACTACAAAAAATAATATGTGAAACTTTTTTTTCGAAGAAGTCGAGGACATGCTTGAACAATGTGGAACAATGGACGACCTATGCCAGCAAATGAAGAAACTAAGATTTGAAGGATACAACAAGAAGACAAAGCTGAAACAAAGAAGAAAAGTAAATGTAGTTGAAGTTAATCTTTGTTTTAAATTGTAAGCCTAGCTAAGACATAGACCATCCAACATCTTAATTGAATTTTTATATGTTTGTAATCAAGGGGGTGTTGGAGAATCTAAATTCCATTCAGTTACACTTAGTCTAGTTTACTTTAGTCTCACTACAGTCATTTAATGTCGATGTCTCTAATGTAATCTTACTTAACTGATTCGCAATATTGAGAAAAACAATTCTCTGCTTCAAAGTTTCTCTTCAATCCTTATCAGATTTTAAGTTTTTTCTTTTGTTGTGAATGTCTCGGAACAACACATATTCGATGCTCCTATCGATAGTCGATAGTTTTTTGAAAAAGTAAACATTCGACAACCTGGGAGGGTACACAAGCCGCATTATATTTGTATTTTGATTTTTTTTTAAATATTGTCTTGTTAGGATAAAAAACGGTGAGCATGTGTGTGCCACACACATTACATATATAATCGGATAATTTTTAACATGATCTTTTTCCTTTGCCAAAAACTTCCCATTCTGTAAAATCTGGTTTGGTAATTCCCATGAAAGATGGTGTATTGCTTTATAACATACAAGTTACAGTCTAAAAGGGGAAAACAACGCTGCAAGATTATTACGATTCACGAATCGATTCAGATATTCCTACATTTTGACCTCACCCTCTGCCACTGTTATTAAACTGCCGCACAATGATAAAATCCCACCATGTATCCCTAATGGCAATGCCTGAGAAAGGAAATTGAAGTAAAGCTTCCTGCGTGGCATTGGAACATGGGTTGGCATTGGACCATTTTCCCTATATGTAATGATACTTCCTCCACAGCGGAATGTACTTACCTCTCTCCCTCAGCGAATTCCTGGCTGCGTTGCACATGATCTTCACGATCCCACATAACTTGTCTTCCTTCCCCACTAACAGATTGGGAATCTTCTGAAGTAGGGCATTGTGTTCGTTAGTAGGTCGGGCAACTTCGAATTGCGCCCTGAAATCGATGTCCACGAAAAAGCGCTTGTCTTTCATTTTTGATTCCTCGATAATCATATCAATGAATTAGTAATTCCCTGTACACCCAAACCCACTTCAGGTCTCTCCCATATGAAAACAAAACATAAGAATGACAACAATTATTAAATCTAAATGCATTGTGTTTATAGTGAGAGTACCGAAAATACCCAAAAAGAGGATGAACCTTCTCTCGACACAATCAGAGTTTTACGAGGAAACTATGGGTCAAAGGTTAACCAAAAAAGATTAAAGCAGGATTTGTTCAAATCGCAAATTTTAGTTAGACTGTAGAGGTGTTAGGTATGTCCAATCATTTGATCCCACCTTGACTTGCAAAAAGCCGTGTTGTATCCTGCTAACCAGAGACTCTCCATTATGAATCGGCGAGTACTCTTCTGCTCCGCATTCTCTACAACATTATAGCTCGCTTTTCTCTTGGTTGTCGCTACAGCTTTCTCTGCATCTCGCAACAGACCATCTCAAAAGAAGAGCTGCTACTATGGGAAACACACTATAAACTCACCGCAATCTAGTTAGGCTTTTTAACGAAATTTATAACTTACCTCCGCTTGTGGCCAATATACCTTATAAACGTCATATTATCATAGTGGCTAGTGCAATATCTAGAACTAGCTATGAAACATTTAATCTGAAAGATAGAAAAGGAAATAGCACGATGGGGGAAGATCTTTCAAAGCGTTCAACATTAGAGGGTTAGAAATAATTGGTAATAACAGTTTTACCAATTAACTATAATGTCTGAGGGATATGCTCCATTATAAGGTCTGTTGCCGGATGGCCCGTCAAAAGTCTATAACTAATGAATTAGCCTAGAGCTGAAAGTATCTATGTTGGAAATAATAATCCCAACCACCGAAATAAACAGCTTGACAGCAGCAATACTTGTCAGATGTATTTTTGCAGGTTGCGTCTCTGCTTGAAGATAGAAAGACCGAAGCCAGACGCGAACTATTCAGAAACTTCAGAAACTCAACAAAGGCATTTAAAGAAGTTATGTACTTTGGTAAACAGATATGGGCAAGCATTCATTCAGCAACCTTTGCCCACACTCCAGAAACACCTGCACGATTCTGATCACACTCAACAACAACATCATATTAATTTCGCTCTGTCATGAATTAAATGTAAAATTGTATGTTGAGTTATATATGAATGTAAAAGTCATTTTGTAATAGGTTAGAGAGTCAGAGAGTAAAACAAAAAAAAAAGAGCGCAAGTCTCTGTGGAGAAAATGGTGGAGCAAATTTTGGTGGGCGTGTGAAAACAACAGTTACTCTGTTTTACTGTGTGTTATTCTGCGTAAGTTTAAATCATTGTAAAACTTTTATTTTACTTAGTGAATGAGCTACAGTCTCATGTAAATGTATTTTCATGTTTAAGAAATGAATACTAAGTTTTAGTGTGTTGCTCCAAACCTATCTTGTTATTTTTGCTGTGAGTATTCATTAAGTCTCTAGAATAGTTCGGCGGTGCGCGAACCTAGCTTCGCGAAAGTCAAAATACCTCTGCCCCTCCGCAAAAATTAAATTTCCCAAATATTTTTAACATGGTATCAGAGCAGGTTAAATATTGTTAGTGTAAAAACAAGTGTTTTTACTAACAGTGAAAATTGTTTTGAGCGCGGATTGTGTTTAGCATATTTACCAACAGGTAGAAAGTTTTTTTTACGCTCAGAAATGGCAACATCAAGCACAAGTTTGACTAATCCTCAAATACCTCAGTTTAATGGCAAAAATTATGATTATTGGGCTATTACAATGAAGGCCTTGTTTTCTTCTCAAGACATTTGGGATTTGGTGGAGAATGGTTTTCAAGAACCAGCAGATGCAGCAGCATACAATGCCTTATCTCAAAAAGAAAGAGATGTGTTAAGGGACAATAGGAAGAAGGATTCAAAAGCCATGTTTTATATTTTCCAAGCAGTTCATGAAAGTATTTTCCCAAGGGTTGCAGCAGCAACGAAGTCCAAGCAAGCATGGGACACCCTCCAGACAGCCTACCAAGGCATGGCAAAAGTCAAGAAAGCAAAGCTGCAAATGTTGAGGAGAGATTTTTAAACACTTTGTATGAAAAAGTCTGATAATATAGACTCATTTTTTACACATGTAAGTGGGTTGGTTACTCAAATTAGGTCTCATGGTGAGACACTTGAGGAAAGAAGAATAGTTGAGAAAGTTTTGAGAAGTTTGCCAGCAAGGTTTGAGGCCATAGGCCATAGAAGAGACAAAGGATCTCTCACAGTTCTTAGTGGATGAGCTTAATGCATCTCTGATTTCTCATGAACATATACTGAATAGAGCAGCAAGCTCCTCATTGGAGCATGTTTTCAAGACACAAGTATTATTTGGTCAAGGTCGAGGCAGAGGAAGATCATATGCTAGAGGAAGAGGAAGAAGCCCATACAGAGGTGGAAGAAGCAGCCCTTCAAGCTCAAGTGGAAGAGGTAGCAATCAAAATCCAAATCAAGGCCCAAGCCAAAATCAAGCACAAGGTCAGAGGTATGATAAATCTCAAGTTCAATGTCATTACTATAAGAAGTATGGTCATTATGCAAATGAATGTAGAAAGAAGCAATATGATATTAGTAGCAAACCAAGTGTAAATTTCACAAGAGAAAATCAGAACCATGATAGCATGTTTTTAGCTTGTAATGTAGCACAAGAAAAACAGAGTGATATATGGTATCTAGATTCAAGGTGTAGCAACCACATGTCAGGAAACATAGAAATGTTTTCTGATCTAGATGAAAGTGTGAAATCTAAAGTGACATTAGGGACTGATAGCAAAGTCTCTGTCATGGGAAAAGGAAGAGTTAATATCCTAACAAAGAAGGGGGAGAAGAAATACATCTCTGATGTTTACTTTGTCCCTGGTCTGAAACATAATCTCATGAGCGTTGGATAGCTCATGCAGAAAGGCTACAATGTCTTCTTCAAAAATGATGTGTGCACAATTTTGGATAGGCCTCCAAGCAAACAATTGATTGCAAAGGTTCAGATGATAGACAATAGAATGTTTCCCCTAAAAATAATATCAGATTTGCAGAAAGAAGGTGCACAAGCACAACTATCTATGAACTCACAAGAAGATGGAAGAAAAGAGGCAGTTGTCACACAAGTAAACCTTCAAGCAGAGGTAAAAGATGAAAACTGGTTATGGCACTTGAGATTTGGACATCTCAACTTTGGAGGTTTGAATTTGCTACATAGGAAAGACATGGTGAAGGGTTTACCACTCATAGAAAAACCAGACAGCATATGTGAAGGATGTATCTTAGGCAAGCAACATAGAGAGACATTTCCAGCAGGAAAGTCAATGAGGGCAAAGGCACCTTTGGAGATTGTCCACTTAGACTTATGTGGACCAATGCAGACACCATCAATTGGTGGTAGTCACTATGTATTGACCTTCATAGATGACTACACAAGGAAGACATGGGTCTTTCTCCTAAAACAGAAAAGTGAAGTGTTTGAGCGCTTTTGCCAATACAAGGCTCTTGTTGAAAAGCAAAGTGGACATTTCATCAAAGTCCTTAAGACAGACAGAGGTGGAGAATACAACTCAAATGACTTCCTTCGATTTTGCGAGGAACATGGAATTCATAAGCAATTTACAACAATATATACACCGCAGCAAAATGGTGTGGCAGAAAGGAAGAATAGGACCATTATGGAGATGGCAAGGAGTATGTTGAAGGCAAAGCATTTTCCAAATGACTATTGGGCTGAAGCTGTCGCTTGTGCAGCATATATTTTGAATAGATGTCCAACCAAAAGTGTCCAGAACATTGTTCCTGAAGAGGCATGGAGTGGAAGAAAACAAAATGTCACTCACATGAGAGTTTTTGGATGTGTGGCTTATGCACATGTCCCGAATGAGTTGAGAAAGAAGTTGGACAGCAAGGGGGAGAAATGCATATTTGTTGGATACAATGATGAATCCAAGGCATACAAACTCTACAATCCATTAACCAAGAAGGTCATAATTAGCAGAGATGTGCAGTTCATAGAAGAGGAAGCATGGGATGGAAGTTTAGAAAAGACAATCAATGTCAAAGCATGCATACCACATGAGGACAGAGAGGAATTAACAGCAACAATTAATTCCTCAACAGTGACTCCCTCTACTCCTATTTAAACGCAGCAAAGCAGGCAGCAAGCAATGCCATCAACAAATAATAGGACAGTTCCGCGCAGCCAAGAAAGTGCTTCTCCAAGCACACCGCGAAGCGCGACACCAAGTGACATATTAAGCCCATCTTCAACAAGCACAAGAAGGCCAAAATTCATAAATTTAAATGAAATCTATGAGAAAGATGAAGTTGATAGTAGCGCAGGTCTGAATTCCTTATTTGCATTATTTTGTCATGTAGATGACCCAATTCAATTTGAAGATGCAGTCAAAGAAGAAAAATGGGTTGTGGAAATGGAGGAAGAAATAGAAGTAATAAAAAGGAATGACACATGGGAGTTAGTGAGCTTTCCGAAAAGAAAACATGTCATTGGAGTGAAGCGGGTATATAAGACCAAAAGCAACATTGAGGGAAAGATTGAAAGGCACAAAGCAACGCTAGTTGTCAAAGGATACAAGCAGCAGCATGGAAGAGATTACGCGGAGACATTCACGCCAATTGTGCGGATGGAGACAGCACGCGCAGTTGTAGCGATTGCCACGCAACATAAATGGACAGTGTATCAGATGGACGTAAAGTCAACATTCTTGAATGGAGTGCTGAAAGAGGAAGTGTATGTTGCGCAACCGCCTGGTTATGAGATTGAAGGCCAAGAAGACAAAGTGTATCGGTTGAGGAAAGCTCTTTATGGATTGAAGCAAGCACTGCGCGCATGGTACAGCAGGATAGATGCTTACTTGTTGGACAATGGTTTCGACAAATGTGACGGTGAGCCTACTCTCTACATCAAAGAGAGCGAAGGTAAGATTCTTATTGTCATCTTATATGTAGATGATTTGATTTTTACAAGAAGTGATGATTTCCTCATCGCTGATTTCAAACAAGTCATGAAGAGTGAATTTGAAATGACTAACTTGGGGTTGTTAAGATATTTTTTGGGCATAGAAGTGAAGCAAACAAAAAATGGCATTTTTATCTCTCAAGCAAAGTATGTGGCAGAAATTTTGGAGAGGTTTAAAATGCAGAACAACAAGTCCACACCAACTCCAACTGTCATAGGGTTGAAGTTGAGCAAAGAAGATTGCAGCAGCAATGTCAATCCGACATTATACAAAAGCATGATAGGCAGCCTGATGTATTTAACTGCCACTAGGCCAGATATAATGTATGCAATAAGTTTGGTGTCAAGGTTCATGGAGACACCCAAGGAGACACATTGGCAAGCAGCGAAAAGGATTCTAAGGTATGTCAATGGGACAAAACAATATGGCGTTTTGTACACAACAACAAGTGATTTTAGGCTAGTTGGTTACACTAACAGTGATTGGGCAGGCAGTGTCGATGACAGAAAGAGCACGTCAAGATATGTTTTTCATTTGGGTTCCGGAGCCATTTCATGGGCCTCCAAGAAGTAGCCAATAGTGTCACTATCAACAATAGATGTTGAATATGTCGCAGCAACAACAGCAACCTGTCAGGCAGTTGGATGAGAAGGATGTTGAGGGATCTTCGTCATGACCAAGAGGGCGTGACAACTATTTTCTGCAACAACACCTCAGCAATTGCATTGTCAAAGAATTCTGTCTTCCACAAGAGGACCAAGCATATTGATGCTAAATATAATTTTATTAGAGAGTTGATTAACAATGATGAAATTGTGTTGCAGCACTGCAGGTCATAGGAACAATTTGTTGATATTTTCACAAAGCCATTGGCAGGTGAAAGTTTTGTTTATCTTAGAAACTATTTTGGAATTGTCAATGGCGGCAGTTGTGATTAAGGGGGAGTGTTGGAAATAATAATCCCAACCACCGCAATAAACAACCTGACAGTAGCCATACCTGTCAGACGTATTTTTGCAGGTTGCGTCTCTGCTTGAAGATAGAAGGACTGAAGCCAGACGCGAACCATTCAGAAACTCAGCAAAGGCATTTAAAGAAGTTATGTACTTTGGTAAATAGATATGGGCAAGCATTCATTCAACAACCTTTGCCCACACTCCAGAAACACCTACGCGATTCTAATCACACTCAACAACAACATCATATTAATTTCACTCTGCAATGAATTAAATGTAAAATTGTACGTTGAGTTATATATGAATGTAAAAGTCATTTTGTAATAGGTTAGAGAGTCAGAGAGTAAAAAAAAGAGAGTGCAAGTCTCTGTGGAGAAAATGGTGGAGCAAATTTTGGTGGGCGCGTGAAAACAACAGTTACTTTGTTTTACTGTGTGTTATTCCGTGTAAGTTTAAATCACTGCAAAACTTTTATTTTACTTAGTGAATGAGCTACAGTCTCATGTAAATGTATTTTCATGTTTAAGAAATGAATACTAAGTTTTAGTGTGTTGCTCCAAACCTATCTTGTTATTTTTGCTGTGAGTATTCATTAAGTCTCTGGAATCATTAGGCAATGCATGAAATCAACTTCGCAGTGCGCAAAGATAGGTGTGTGAAATCAACTCCACGGTGCGTGAACCTAGCTTCGCGAAAGTCAAAATACATCTACCCCTCCGCAAAAAATAAATTTCCCAAATATTTTTAACAGTACAAATAACTCAATTCTCAAGAGAACTACAAACTCTTTATATGGGCAGCCTTATGATCAACAAATTATTCCACATTAAAGAGGGATTATGAGAAAAGGAGGAGGCCAAATAATGTGAAAACACAAATGAGTATGGCTCATATACCTCCAGTATCTCACAGATCTGTTCTCTAGAAATTGCCATCAAATCGCAAGGATTTTAGGCCTTGGCATCGTCTTCGTTGTCCTCTGTTAATTGGAAGGTGAACCTTCTCCCTATGATACATGCCAGTTGACAATCCCCTCTCCGTAAATAATTTCGATGGCATGGTCGACGCTACCGCTGGTGCTACTACTGCAGTGAGTGGCCATTTTTCTGTAGCCAAATTTTCAGATAAGCTTGCCCGATAGCTTCACTAAGAGGGTCTGTGACACACTTGGCTTTGATGGGTTCTAAATGTGAGTGTAGTGAGGCAATACGCAAGTTGGGTTTGTGGCATTTGTCAGTCTTGCTTGATGTTTGCAGCAAAATCCTGATTTTTCAGGTGCGGCTGCTGGGTTGGCTGGAGGTCGATGCCGCAGTTGTGAAGGCATGACCGTTCGCTAAATCTCATCGGCTACAAATACAATGGGCAAAAGTCTGAAGATGAAAAGAAAGTACTGTCAGGTGTGTGGGCAGACAGTTGCTAAATGGCACATTTCCTTGGCTCCTCGCTTTGCGAGGGGTCAAGGCAAGCTAAAACAATAAGTAAAAACATTTGGTAAATAAGTTGAATACTAATCCTCAATGCTTATCAACACTACAACATTATGGAAGCGGTGTATAATATGGTTTAGTGAAATAGTTATAAGTTCAAACATTTGGTAAACGGGTCAAATATTAACCTTCCAAGCAGGCCTGGAATTTGACGTCCCACAGGACGTATTTTAGATTTCAGAACGTATTTGACAGTTGTTGAAAAATTTTCACCGTCAAATTTGACATGTGTTATAATAAGTAAACTGTCAAAATGACTTCCAATTTTAAAGTTAAACCGTCAAAATCTCTAATACCTTAAGCGCAAGTAAAGATAGCCTACAATAAAATATTATGAATATTATAATACCTCATTCAACTATACGTACAAATTATAGTACATTACATTAACTTTATGTCAATAGATTAGTGAGAAATTTTTTTTTTGTAAGCTTGATAGGACTCTCCGATTTTCATGTCCATTACACACCCCACTACGGGGGAAGGGTAGCCCACGATTTGAACCAAAGACTTCCGGTTTGGTGAGACTTCATTTTCACGGCCACTGCCGCTTGAGCTACCCCATGCGGACTGATTGGTGAGAATTTTAACACTGTATTTATGCTCCTATTTATTAGGATACCAAACCCCTATGAATGGAAGATGGTTGGTATACGTTTGTAATTAGTATTATTTTTCCTTTTTTGTTATCAGATTCTCATTCTGAACTTTTGGGGTTCACGAGCTTGTTTAGTTATCATCAACAAATATTGGGTTTCCATTAGATCTGGAATGTGCACGGAAATAGTAAGTTCACAGTTCCATCCTTCTATGCATCCTTGCCTCCTTGCGCAGGAATGGGCTGCTGAAGAAAGCTTATGAGCTCTCGGTGCTTGCGATGCTAAAGTGGGACTTCTAATTTTCTCCTCAACAGGGAAGTTATAAGAATTCACCAATCCCATGTGTGTTCGATGAGTATTTTCCCTAACTATTAGATTTCTATTCTGCATAATTCTTTGGAATGTTTGACTTCCCTTTTATTCGCTAGACTATTAATGTGTATTTCCCTAGACTGAATGTTTGATTTCTCTCATTATTATTTCTCACTCTCTATTTACATAAAGTAATGAAAGCGTTTTAGGGATAACTGTAAAGCTATCTACTCTTGGAAAGTCTCCACCATTATTTTGGATATAACATGAATACGCAGTTAGATACATGTTTGATTATCGTTAGATATATTTTTTATTATCGTTTCATAGTTCCGCATAAATGATTCATTGTTCTTTCACTTGGAGAGAAAATTTTGGGCATAATTGTCTATGTTGACTGGTTAAAGAAAGGCATTAGCTTTTATTCTAAGCTTTAGGTTGATATGATTCATTGTTCTTTCACGTTGGATTGGAGAGAAAATTTTGGGCAAATGATTCATTGTTCTTTCACTTGGAGAGAAAATTTTGGGCATAATTGTCTATGTTGATTGGCTAAAGAAAGGCATTAGCTTTTATTCTGGACTTGTAAAGCTTTAGGTTGATATGATTCGGGCATAACTGTCTACTATTCATTGGTTAAAGGTCAAAGGTATTATCCTTTATTTTGGACTTGTAAAATTTTAGATTGATGATACTTCAGAACTGAAATAAACATTTGGCAATTGATAATTATGTAGTCATTGGGTTAAGTTCCAACAGTTTTCGAAGAAGGCTTTCCTTACCCTAAAACTCAAGGCTTTCCTTACCCTAAAACTCGAATAGACTTATATTGGAGTTTCAAAGCAATAGAAATTGATAACTCCTTTGTATCCATTTATTTAATTTCTCCAATGTGTGTGTAGGGGGATATTCAATGCACTCAACATTTGTGAAAACGAGGTATTTCTCTTAACTGAGCAGAGGTTGTATTTTTTTGTTGGTAGAGGTTGCAGTTTTTAGTTGGCATCCTGCACTTTATGAAACAATTTGGAAAGTGGTTGTCTAATTAGGGAGGTTGACATTTCTAAATTTACTTAGAACGTAAAATGAAGGGCATCGAAAACAGTTTGGAAAGTGGTTGTCTAATTAGGGAGGTTGACATTTCTAAATTTACTTAGAACGTAAAATGAAGGGCATTGAAAATGTAAAAACGTCATGAAATGGGTAGGTATGTTGAATTATATTAAAATTATATGTTTTTAAATAATAAATTTTATAAGTTTTTATTTTAAAAATATAATTTCATAAATATTATGAAGTTTAAGAATATATAAATTATAGTTATAATTTTTAATATCTATTATTTTTAAAATTGAGATTCTATATGATGTTGGATTATATTTTATAGTTATTTGTTTTCTAATTTATTTAATTATTTTATATTTATTTTAATGGTTTTTTTTTGTCATTTTATTAGACTTATTGTCATTTTTTGTTGTTTAATAATTGCAATTATGATGATTTTTAAGATGAAAGTTTTAATATACGTGTGATGTTTTCAATGTTCTTAATAAAAAGTGTTGTAACATTATTACAAGTTTTTGAGTGATACAGTTTGGTGCTCGAGGAATATTAGACAAATTATAATAATTTATCTATTATTTCTCCTTACTGCATTTATATGAGTAAATTATAATAACTTAACTAATATCTTATAATTTATTTAGTATTTCCTCCAACCCCTACATATATGGAGGCTCTTGTGGGGAATATTTGGTACATTATATTAACTTACACATTATTTCCCTCCATTGCTGCCCTCATGTAAGTGAGATGGGAATATTAGGTAAATTATTATAATTTACCAAATATTTTCTACAACCTCAGTCACTCAATATTTCTTTGTAGAATTTTTCTACAAATCAGCTAGCTCTGATACCATGTAGAAATTTCCTACCTGTAGATCACCAGGTAATGCAATGTACTAAAGCAAAACACTTGATCTACTTCTACAAACAATTTAGCAGAAGCTTAATCGAACATGAGCAACATCAATAAGAACACATATAACTGATAGGAAGAAATCAATCACACATAACACACAAGAATTTACCCGGAGAAAGCCTCAGCCTAAAACCCCAACTCTGTATTATCATACAAGTGAAAATATAGCCAATATTACAAAAAGAATTAGCTCAAAAGCTATCCTGCTCTCTCTACAATACCTATGTTGCTCATAGACAGTCAAAGGCCTCTATCTAACCTCTGGTCTGCCCTCCACGCCTCCTATTTCTTTGCGCAATTTTCCTTGGGGTCCAATGCAGCCACTTGTGTGAATTGGCCTCTTCACACACTCACTAACCTCTTATCCAACTGCGGAATCCTGAAAGAGATAAATCCTTCTCTATGGATGAGCTTCCTTTATAGGAAAAATCCATCAAACTGATAGTACATTGTCCCTCCTCTAATCTCAACTGGGTCTCTGTCTGAATTGACATGCATGAGTTATTCATGAGAGAATATTCAGTTATCTGAAGTACAGCAGTTATATGCTAGCATGCATTAACTAACTGAACTTACTTAATTTAAACAAACTGTTTAAATCAAATATCACTGGACTTGACTCAGTTAACTAAGCCAACTAATTACTACTCAGATTAGAACTCATCCTTATCTCTTTAACTGATGGATAAATTCCTCAATTAATAGAGAAACTGTTACATGTCCTTACATAGACTTCATGTTTTATTTTTTACAACTAATTAACTCATGGAGAATTAATTTATTTATTTTCAAACAATTGTTAAGTTCAAATTCGAATTTTACTTTCTATTTCTAGTCCAGGGATTCACTAAACTAGGAATCCATCATGAACTGCTAAAAATAGAAATTCTATTTTTAGCACTTCCATTTTTCATTCTCTATTGCCCAATCCAGCACTGGTACCCAAACTGCTATTTTTAGCAGTGCTATTTTTAGCACTTCTATTTTTAGCATTTCTTGTTGCCATTTTTCAACACTCCCTCTCAATAAGAAAGGCTTCAACTCGAACCCGATCCTGTACCTTTGGAATGTTCTGCATGCAACGCTTCTACCAAGTGTGGTTGCTCCAGCAACTCTTGGAACAAAAAACTCCCCACTGACCTCTCTGTTGGGCTAGAAACATAATCTGACGCTGAAGCTCTACCTGCTGCTGACAAGTGCTCCCTCTCTTACCTCTAAGCTGCTGCAACACTCCATGCATATTGCATCGTTGCACACCTCTCTGTGCCATCCTACACTGGTGCAACACTCTTGTGCCTCTCACATTGTTGCAGCCTGCTAGCTCTACACTGTCTTGGGACTCCTGCACTGTAGCTCTCTCTGCCGCTCCATCCGCATCTGTCTCTACCCACTCAGCTAGTCCTACTACTCCTTGTCAGGGCTCCTGTAGCAAAGTCGAATCAAAGAGGTTGGGTACCTCAAGGATCCTGCCCCTATTCCAGCCTTCTTGGGATGATCACTCCACATCGCCCCACCTCCTACCTGGAGGTATGGATGCATGTGATCCCTCTGCCCACCTGGCTCAAAATTTCCCCCTACTGGAGGTCTCTGCATGAGTGGATGCCTCCACTCTATCTCCTCTCGGCTTCTCCAGTTGTGGCTGCTCCACAACCTCCTGAAGCTGCTTCACCAATTGTGGCTCCTCCACAATTGTCTGAGACTTCTTCTGACGCTGCATGTTGAGCGGTAATTTACTCTCCCTCTCAACCACCAAGTATCTAGCCTTTTCCTTTCTCCTCAAGGCTTTGCATGCATCTTATACCTCAAGTGCATATAGGTTCTTGGCTAGCACATCAATCTGTTTCATATTTCCGCCATCATGAAATTTTCTAAAAAAAGAGTTGATTTTAAATTAGCGATATCTCCCTCATCAAAACTCCGATTTAGCTATAAAAAAAATTTGAATTTGGTTTTTTTTCCGCAAGGAATCCAAATCTGCTATTTGTTTCTGAAAATTTTGTATAGAAATTTTCAGGTCTACTCTACAAACTCTCGGCCCAAAACTCAAAACTTTGAAATCTCTCAGTATACTGTTCTCCCTTGATCATCTTTGCTCTGATACCATCTAGAATTTTTCTACAAATCAGCTAGCTCTGATACCATGTAGAAATTTCCACTTGTAGATCACCTAGTAATGCAATGTACTAAAGCAAAACACTTAATCTACTTCTACAAACAATTTAGCGAAAGCTGAATCGAACATGAGCAACATCAATAAGAATACATATAACTAATATGAAGGAATCAATCACACATAACAGAGAAGAATTTACCCAGGGAAAGCCTCAGCCTAAAACCCCAACTCTGTATTATCATACAAGTGGAAATATAGCCAATATTACAAAAAGAATCAGCTCAAAAGCTATCCTGCTCTCTCTGCAATACCTCTGTTGCTCATAGACAGTCAAAGGCCTCTATCTAACCTCTGGTCTGCCCTCCAAGCCTCCTATTTATTTGCACAATTTTCCTTGGGGTCCAGTGCAGCCACTTGTGTGAATTGGCCTCTTCACACACTCACTAACCTCTGATCCAACTGCGCAATCCTAAAGGAGATAAATCCTTCTCTATGGATGAGCTTCCTTTATAAGAAAAATCCATCCAACTGATAGTAAATTGTCCCTCCTCTGATCTCAACTGGGTCTCTGTCTGAACTGACATGCATGAGTTATTCATGAGAGAATATTCAGTTATCTGAAGTACAGCAGTTATATGCTAGCATGCATTAACTAACTGAACTTACTTAATTTAAACAAATTGTTTAAATCAAATATAACTGGACTTGACTTAGTTAACTGAGCCAACTAATTACTACTCAAATTAGAACTCATCCTTATCTCTTTAACTGATGAATAAATTCCTCAATTAATAGAGAAACTGTTGCATGTCCTTACATAGACTTCATGTTTGATTTTTCACAACTAATTAACTCATGGAGAATTAATTAATTTATTTTCAAACAACTGTTAAGTTCAAATTCGAATTTTACTTCCTATTTCTAGTCCAGGGACTCACTAAAATAGGAATCCATCCTGAACTGCTAAAAATAGAAATTCTATTTTTAGCACTTCCATTTTTCATTCCCTGTTACCCAATCTAGCACTGGTACCCAAACTGCTAATTTTAGCACTTTTATTTTTAGCATTTCTTGTGCCATTTTTCAACATTCTTCCCAACCCCACCAAAATATTTCTTGCACCACAACCCTTTGAATATTTCCCTCCAACATGCCTATTCCACTTTTACCCCCACCATTGTTTCTTTCGATTTTTCAGTTTCCTTATTTGTGGCATAATTTACTATTTTTGGCAGTTTTTCGGGTCCTGAACTTCCAGAGCCGTTTTGAGGCCCTAAACGATATTTTTTTGGAAAAGCCGAGGCCAACATAGGTTATAAACTAATATTTGCCATTCAAAAATTTTATTCCTCGGCTAGATCTTTCTAATGAAGTATTGTGTGCGTCAAACAGAGATTGTATGTCAAAGTTACGACCCCGGGAAGTTGATGTACCCATTACCCAAACAGGGCCCATAGTTTGGTGCTTCATCTCCTAGGGTTAGGTTTTTTTATGTTTAGGGTTTTCCATTGTTTCTCAATAATAAATAGGCCTTTGAGCCTCATTGTAACACAGTTAAGAGGCATGTAGCCACCACATCTCTTCTTAGAGATAAGCTACCATCGTCAGAGCTGGTCTTATTTCCATTCTATTTGAAAGCATATTTTAGTATCTGATATTAATGAAATGAAGTGTTATTTCTGTTGCATCTCTGTATTTATAGTTATTTATGTAATTTGTTGTGTTATTGTTTAAATTCGGATCAGTGGTACCAGAGAGGTCTACTCTTTCTCTGTTTTTCTTTGCATGTCCCCAACGAGGTCGAGATATAAGGAGTTAGGGTTCGATCTAGTTGAAACTTTGCAAGATCGGCCTCATAAACCCCCATAGTCGCCTATGGGGGAAGAAAATAAAGACGAGGGAGCAGGAGATCCTATAAAAATATTGCTCCAGGAGGCCCTCGAGAAACAAAGGAACGCAATGATGGATAACTTTTCCCAGATCCTTCAACGATTGTCCATCGGCGGTGCATCCACATGCAATAACCACTTTGGAGGCTCCACTCCTTTTAAGGTATAAGTAAATTTTGACATTCCCATATTTGAGGGTCAAATAGATGCAGACGACATAGATAAATGGTTAAATCTGCTAGATGGATATTTTTTTGTTCATGATTTTTCCAGCCGGGAAAAGATTACTTTTGCTCTTCTCAAAGTTGCCTCCCATGTCAAGGACTAGTGGGAAACCTACTGTGAGTAGAAGGATGAAAGTACGACCTCGTTATGTTCAGCCGCACCCACTTGGAATTTGTTCCAGGATACCATCAAGGAGTAGTACTATCCTGTCAGGAGCTATGGGGACAAATACATAAAGTGGACCATGTTGCAGCAAGGAAGGGACCAAGATGTGCCAGAGTTTACCAATGTTTTTCATACCCTTCTCACGAAGTTGGGTATCAAGTATTTTGAGAAACATTTGGTACTCAAATACCATAGCTGCCTACAAAGGTACATCCAGGATGAGATGGAGTTCTTGGACATCTCCTTGCTCGGCATGGCGTACCGATACGTCGTCAAGATCGAGAAAAAGTTTAAACATAAGAAGCGAGACTTTGGATCTGTGAATCTGAAGCAAGGGAAAGGTGCTCCCAAACCACTGAACAAAGGACAAAGCCAAGGCAAGTCAGCCCAGGACAACCCGCCAAAGCTACAAGCAAAGAACAACACCGCGAAGCTAAAGAAGGACACAGGAAAGTGGTGTGAGTTCCATAAGAGATACACTCACAACACAAGTGAGTGTCGAGCTAAGCAGTCACTAGTGACCAAGCTGAATGCTTCGAAATCAGATGCATGTTCCGACTCTGAGTCAGAACCCAACAAGGGGAATGACAAAGGGAATCAAATTATCGATGTGCAACCCAATGCCACCATTGCCACCATGAAGATTTAGAAAGAGGAACCTGAAGATCCAGAGGAGGAGGAGTGCATCTTCCACTACCAGATGTGGGTAAAGGTTCCCCCGCTAAAGTTCATTATCGACAGCGGGAGCCAAAAGAACCTCATTTTAGAAGAGGTCATGAAGCGGCTGGACTTACCGACCACAACACACCCACAACCATACACCATCGGGTGGCTTAACCAAGGATGGGATCTTTGTGTGAGCCAACAATGTCGCCTTCCATACAGCATCAAACCCTTCACGGATGATGTATTATGTGATGTTGCTCCCCTTGATGTTTGTGATGTATTATTAGGCCAACCATACTTGTGAAGCGACATGATGTGTATGAGTCAAGGCCTCACACTGTTATTATTACCTTGGGAAATAAGTTGTACAAGATACCGAGGTAGCACCGCATAGCGATGATCCAAATTGGATCCTAAAGAACTCTCTAAATTTTTATAACTCTATAAAATTCATGCCAAAGTTTCAAATACTTACAAAGGTTGAGCTTATCAGAAATACCATTGGAACAGTTGTAGTTTGTGAGCAACGCGGAGCAATGAGGACCCTCAGTCAAACGCGTAGACCGTTGGCCCATGGTAACGCGCATTGCCACGAAACAGCAAAACGAGAGGTCTTTTTGAGAAACGGGGGAGGTTTCTGATATCGCTGGGAAAACCCCTCAGAGAAGAAAAAGCCCTGAGCGACCCGAACCCGAAAAGTCAAAAACCATATGGAATTCACCAATTTTGTCAGAGGCGAGTCCCACACAAAAACCGGCAGGATATCGGAAGGGCTTCGAGCAGTAAGCGATTCAACCGAGTCTCGCCCGATGCCACATACTGGGTGCCATGCATCCGGCAGAAGAGAGAGAAAACTACTCACATCGGATGGGTAAATGTCATGCAACTTACCTGCCTGATATGGACGAAGACCGTAGGATTTGGAGGCTCCAGATCGATGGCGAACATGCGATCCAACGGATGACCGGATTCAACGGGGTAAACAAGCCGAGTTGTATAAAGTTTGAAGTCCGGCATGGACGATGAGTTGGCAGAAGAATCATGTTCGCGGGCAATCTGGGAGTTAAACGGAAATAACGACCGTTCAAACATTTCCAAGAGAACTGACACTCAGTTCATTATGAAACAAGTGGCCACCTCCTTGTGAAGCGTTACACAGTGATGATGACACAGAACAAGGGAATTCAACCAGATAGAGGCAAAAGAACCAGAACGCCGGGAAGCGGAAACAAACAGTCAGAAAACAGATTGGCTTTAAAGCCATGAACTGACAAAGAAAGAAGCAGGCAATAAAAATAATAAGCAGTGAGAAAAGCAAGTAAGAAAGCTAAGAGCAGAGAACAGAGAAAGTAAGTTGAGCTGACCTGCAAAGCAAAGGCAGCATCGAGACAGAGCCAAAGAGAGTCAGAGAGTCTGTGTACTCCAGAGAAGGCTTGAGAGGTTCAAGCGAACTCCTCGGCATAGGCCTGTCATGTATGAGTCTCAGATTGGGCTCATACTACTGTGACCAACAGAGGTCAAGTTTCAGTAAGGAGAGTCTGTGGACTCCAGAGACTTGGGGGATCCAAGTCCAATCCTACTAATTTATATCTATTGAGTGAGACTCAAATTGAGCTCACTGTTGTAAAAACTCTGCTTTGAAAAGACAATAGAGTGGCCACCATTGAAGGCTGGACCAGGAGACGTAGCCCAAGAGCATTGGGTGAACTCCTTATAAAACTTGTTGTATTTACATGTTTTCCTGTTGTGTTTTCTCTAACTGCTTCAGTGTCTATGTATTTCACAATCTTATCGATCCATTTCATAAAGTAACATAGGCACATCCATGCACATGAGTCTGTAATACCTTTAATTCTTTGTCCAGGATAAATTCCAGATCAAGTGGTATCAAAGCTCTAGGTTACTAAGGTTAGACAAGCTTGTGCTGGATTTTATTGTTGAATGCTAAGTAGATCAAAGCTTAAATTATGAGAAGGACAGTTGGTTGAAACTAACCCAAAAATTGGAAGAGTCTACCCTAAGAGGAAAATGTCAGAAGAAAACCCCTTGGAATCAAACTCCCAGTTCATGGATGGTTTCCTGACCATGAAAGCCATGGTAGAAGAAATGTATAGGGAATTTAAGAAAGGTAGAGAAGAAGGTTCAACAAACTCCAAACAAGATAAAGGAGTAGAAGAATCTCTCCTCCATGACCATTCTAAAGGAAAAGGGAAAGAAGAAAAGTTGCCCACACCTCCTAGTAGCCCTGAAAATAAAAAGAAAACATCTTTGATTAAATTAGATGTTAAATTTGATTTGCCAATATATGATGGAGAGTTGAATGCAGAGAAGCTGGATAATTGGATTAAACAAATTGATGTTTATTGCAAAGTGCAGAGCATCGATTCAGACAAGAGTAAGATTCAGCTGGCCAGCCTACGCCTTGGAGGCACTGCCTTGGTATGGTGGGAAGGAAGGACACAAGCTGACATGAAGCAGCATGGTAAAATTATTTCTGTCTGGACTGAATTTGTTTATGCAATTAAAAAGCAATTCTATCCACTAGCCTATATGCAGCAAGCCATGATGAGCTAGCAAACTCTTCGCCAACTAAAAGGGCAAAGTGTACAAGGCTACACTCAAGAATTTAGGAAAAGAGCTTTGATTCTAGGAATTTCATTAGACTCACCTGAAACTCTGCTGAAGTATATAGGTGGTCTACATAGTTATTTAAGACACACTATTCTCATGTTTAATCCCACTAGCATAGATGAGGTATTCGTTCAAGCTACACATCTAGAGGCTAGAGGCAAGAATGTGAACCCAATATTTGGGGGATCATCAAAACCCACTGCAAGCAAAAGCAAGGAAAAGAAAAAACAGAAATGGAAAGAGAGGAAGAAAAATATTGTACAAAAGACCAAATCTTCATGCACTCACTGTAAGAAGGATGGGCATGATGATGAACATTGCGAGATCTTGCATCCAGAGCTGAAACCCAAGAAGTTTGAGGACAAAAAGAAGAAGACTGCTACAGCTATTCAAAAGGATTTGGGGTCAGACTCAGGAGATGAAACAACAATCGCAGCCACATGTATAAAAGGTAAAAATTTTGAAGCATCTACTAGTAATTCTGCACAATCTACTGATAATGAAGAAAATGAGAGGAAAAGACATGAGCTTTTTCATATTCGAGTTATTTCCAAGCATCAAAAGATTGATACTTTTTTTGATAGTGGCTCACAAGTAAATTTAATTTCTGAAGCAATTGTAAAGAAGTTGGGATTACTAACCACACCTCACAAGAAACCATATCCATTAGGTTGGTTATGTGATAAAGCAAAGCTACAAGTGACTAGACAATGTAAACTTAAGTTTTCTTTTGGGTCAACATTTGTAGATGAGGTTGAGTTAGATATAGTTCCTTTGGATATATGTGGAATTGTTTTAGGAAGTCCTTATTTGTATGATAGGAAAGCTATTTTCTATAGAGCTAAGAACAAGTATCAACTCGTTAAAGATGGAATCGAATATATTATAAGAGCTCATAAACTCAAGAATAATTATACTCTCATAAACTCAGGGCAGATGAAAAGAACTGTAAATTCATGCAAACAATTTTTACTGATGGTTGTAAAGGAAAAGAAACCGGATAAAACCAGTATAATTGAGGGCTATAATGCTAAACAACAAGCTGATTTAGAAAAAGTTATTTCAGAATATGATATACTATTTCAAGAACCTAAAAGTCTGCAACCCCAAAAGGAAATAGTACATGATATTAATTTGCAGCAAGATGCTCCATTGCCTAACATCAGAATGTACAGGTTGTCCACTTTAGAGAATGCAGAAATCAAGAAGAAGGTACAGGAGATGCTCGAGAAAGGGTTCATAAGACCTAGCACATCACCATGTGGGTCTCCAATTGTCTTGGTGAGAAAGAAAGATGGCTCATGGAGAATGCGCATTGATTACCGAACGCTGAATAAGATAACGATCAAAAATCGTTTTTCCCTTCCTCACATAGATGATCTATTAGATCAATTGAAAGAAATTGTTTATTTTTCCAAGTTGGACTTGCATAGTGGTTATCATCAAGTCAGAGTTGCAGAGCAAGATGCATGGAAGACTGCTTTCAAAACAAAGCAGGGATTGTATGAGTGGTTGGTTATGCCTTTTGGCTTAACTAATGCTCCAACTACTTTCATGAGAGTAATGAATGATGTACTCAGACCTTTCCTTGATGATTTTTTCATTGTATATTTAGATGACATTTTTATATTCAGTAAAACATGGGAAGAACATTTAAAGCATCTCAAGCAGACCCTAGATGTTTTGAAAAGAGAAAATCTTTATGTTAAGCTCTCAAAATGTGAATTTGGCAAAACATCTTTGAATTATTTGAGTCATATTGTAGGGGGTGGTGAATTGAAGATAGATCCCTCTAAGGTTGCAGTCACTGTAAACTGGCCTAAACCCAAATCTGCTACAGAAGTTAGAAGTTTCTTAGGAGCAACACAGTCTTAGAGAAAGTTTATTGCTAGCTTTTCCTTAATTGCAGCTCCCTTACATGCTTTAACATGATTGAACAAGGTGTTTCAGTGGGGAGGCAAACAGCAGAAAGCCTTCAACACCTTAAAAGAAAATATTAGTACAGCACCAGTACTAGCACTGCCTGATCTTCAAAGACCATTTGAGATTGAAACGGATGCTAGTGACTATGCCATGGGAGCAGTGTTGATGTAGCACGGTAAACCCATATGTTATCATTCTGACACATTTAATTCTACAGTAGTTAATTATCCCACATATGATAAGGAATTGTATGCATTAGTACAAAGTGTGAAAAATTGGAAACATTATTTAATGGGCAAAGAGACAGTTATGCATACTGATCATCAACCACTTCAATATTTACACTCCCAAACCAAGTTGCAGCAATCAAGACACTATAGGTGGATGGGTTTTCTACAACAATTTCACCTTGTCATCAGATATAAAAAGGGCATACACAATAAAGTTGCAGATATGTTGTCCATACCAATCATAAATGCATCTACTATACTTAAGCATAATTCAGTATTGCATGAAAGCTACATTGAACAGTATGCTCAAGATGTAGATTTTAAAGATGTATATGCAACTTTAAGTCGCAGAAAACAAGTAGAAGAATTGGATTATCATGTTAAGGACCAACTCTTGTATAATTTTGGAAATTTATGCATTCCACAAACTGAAAGAGTAAAGATAATTCGAGAAGCACACACTTCTCTAATATCAGGTCACTTTGGTGTAAGTAAAACAGTGGCACGGCTGCAAAGATTTTGTTATTGGCCAAAAATGAATGAGACAGTTTCTAGATATGTAAGAGGATGTACCATGTGTGCTAAAAGAAAGCCCAGGAATATAAAAATAGGCTTGTACACTCCACTACCAGTTCCTTCTCATCCTTGGGAAAGTGTTTCCATGGACTTTGTTGGGGGACTGCCTAAATCTAGAAAAGGTCATGACTATTTATATGTTGTTGTGGATAGGTTCAGCAAAATGTGTATTTTAATACCTTGTAACAAACAGATCACAGCCGAACAAACTGCAAAGTTCTTCTTTCAGCATGTATGGGTTCATTTTGGATTACCCACTTCCATTATATCTGATCGAGATACCCGATTTGTTGGGAAATTTTGGTCAAGTTTGTGGGAATTGATGGACACCAGACTGAAGAAGAGCACAACTTTTCATCCGCAAACAGATGGCCAAACAGAAGTGGTCAACAGGACAGTGATCTAGCTGCTTAGAGGCTGTTGTAGCAAGCATCCCAAGCTTTGGGATGAACATTTATGTTATGTGCAGCATGCTTACAACCAAGCTAAACATTCTTCTACACAGAGATCTCCTTTTGAGACCTGTTTTGGTTTCACACCAAGGTCTCCCTTGGATTTTCTCTTTGGTAAAGACATAGCGGTTGATGGACACAGTGATGTGGACAAGGCAACCAAGTTCATCAAAAAAATCCAAGAGATTCACCAGGCAATACAGCAACAGCTGGAAAAGAGCCAAGCCAAGTACAAGGCAAGGCATGATAAGCATCGGATTGAGCATAGTTTCCAAGTTGTTGATCAAGTCTGGATGTATATCAGCAAAGATAGAATGTAAGGTGAAGGTAAGAAGCTGAAGCCAATAAGGTATGGACCTTTCAAGATACTTGAGAAAATTGGTGAGAATGCTTTTCGCCTTAATTTACCAGCTTACATGCACATCTACTCAGTTGTTAATGCAGATAGCTTGAGACTATTTGAACCTTCATTAATTGAAGATCCTAAAGAGCATAGTAAATTGCCTTCTATTGATGATCTGTTGCCTGAATATCTCAATGAGTTGCAGGAAGATACAGTTCTAGATAGGAAGGTGAGAACTACATGCAGAGGGGATGTTGAGTACCTCAGGATTGGACTCAAGGGTTCAAAACCAAGCAGTGCGAAATGGATAGAAATTGGACTAGCGAGGAATCTATACCCTCACTTGATTGATGCTTAAAAACCAATTTTTGGTGGTCCAAAAGATTTTTCAGTGGGAAGGCCATGATTCGAATTAGATCCTAAAGAACTCTCTAAGTTTTTATAACTCTGTAAAATTCATGCCAAAGTTTCAAAAACTTACAAAGGTCGAGCTTATCAGAAATACCGTCGAAACAGTTGTGATTTGTGAGTAGCGCGGAGCAACGAGGACTCTCGGTCAAGCGTACAGACCGTTGGCCCATGGTAACGCGCGTTGCCACGAAACAACAAAACGGGAGGTATTTTTGAGAAACGGGGGAGGTTTCTGATATGCGATTAACAAGTCACTAATTGCATATTACCGAGAAAACCCCTCAGAGAAGAAAAAGCCCCGAGCAACCTAGACCCGAAAAGTCAAAAAACCATACAAAATTCGCCAATTCCGTCAGAGGCGGGTCCCCCACAAAAACCGGCAGGATATCAAAAGGGCTTTGAGCAGTAAGCGATTTCAACTGAGTCCCGCCCGATGCCACACACTGGGTGCCACGTGTCTTGTAGAAGAGAGAGAAAACTGCTCACGTCGGACGGGTAAATGTCATGCAACTTACCTGCCCGATATGGATAGAGACCGTAGGATATGGAGGCTCCAGATCGATGGCAGACATGCGATCCGACAGATGATCGGATTCAACGGGGTAAACAGGCCGAGTTGTATAAAGTTTGAAGTTCGGCATGGACGATGAGCTGGCAGAAGAATCATGTTAGTGGGCAATCTGGGAGTTAAAAGGAAATAATGATCGTTCAAACATTTCCAAGAGAACTAACACTCAGTTCATTATGAAACAGGTGGCCACCCCCCTGTGAAGCGTTACACAGTGAGGATGACGCAGAACAGGGGAATTCAAATGGACAGAGGAAAAACAACCAGAACACCAGGAAGTGGAAATGAACAATCAGAAAGCAGATTGGCTTTAAAGCCACGTACTGACAGAGAAAGAAGCAGGCAGTAAAAATAGTAAGCAGTGAGAAAAGCGAGTAAGAAAGCTAAGAACAGAGAACAGAGAAAGTAAGTTGAGCTGACCTACAGAGAAAAGGAAGCATCGAGATAGAACCAGAGAGAGTCAGAGAGTCTGTGTACTCCAGAGAAGGCTTGAGAGGTTCAAGCGAACTCCTCAGCATAGGCCTGTCATGTATGAGTCTCAGATTGGGCTCATACTACTGTGACCAATAGAGGTCGAGTTTCAGTAAGGAGATTCTGTGGACTCCAGAGACTTGGGGGATCCAAGTCCAGTCCTACTGATTTATATCTGTTGAGTGAGACTCAAATTGAGCTCACTGTTGTAAAAATTCTACTTTGAAAACATAATAGAGAGGCCACCACTAAAGGCTGGACCAGGAGACGTAGACCAGGAGCATTGGGTGAACTCCTTATTAAACTTGTTGTATTTACATGTTTTCCTGTTGTGTTTTCTCTAATTTATTCAGTGTCTATGTATTTCGCAATCTTATCGATCTTTTGCATAAAGTAACATAGGCACATCCATGCACATGAGTCTGTAATACCTTTAATTATTTGTCCTGGATAAATCCCAGATCAACTGACATCTCTTTGGTTACTGCAAAACAATGTGGTAAGCCCATTTCTAAAACCAGGAAATTTGTTTTCTTGATGATACGCCCTCAAGGAAAGAAGAAGACGATGGCCACGACCTCTAGACAAGGCCCCTCCACACGACAACAAGAAATCGGCAAGGTCGTGGAGGAGTACGAGGACATCTTCATCTCCCTCATAGGGGTGCCTCTGCACTGTGAGGGAAATTACTCCATCGATATGACCCCAGGTGCGTCGTTTCCCAATGGACCAATCTATCGGCGCTCCGTTCTGGAGAATGGCGAAATCGAGAGGCAGATTTAGGAGCTGCTATAGAAAGGTCACATCTAGCTGATTTCATCGCCCTGTGGGTGCCTGATCATGTTGGTACATAAGAAGGATGACACTTGAAGACTCTGTATTGACTATTCAGTGTTGAACAAGATCACTATCCAAAATAGGTACCCAATCTCACAGATTGATGACCTTCTGGACCAACTCAAGGGGGGAAATATTTCAGCAAGATCGACTTGAAGTCCAGATATCACTAGGTACCAATCGAACCCTCTGATGTGTGGAAGACTGCCTTCAAATCCAAGGAGGGCCTTTTCAAATGGTTGGTTATGCCTTTCGGATTGATGAATGCTCCTGCAACCTTCATGAGGCTGATGGATGACATCTTGTGGCCATTCACCAACTCTTTTGTAGTGGTATACTTGGATGTCATATTGATCTTCAACCAGAGTTGGGAAGAGCACCTCCACCACATTCGACAGGTTCTGCAAACACTACGACAACACAAGCTGTGTGCCAATTTGGAGAAATGCAATTTTGGCATGACCCAGGTTCACTATCTGGGATACGTTATTGATGAACAAGGGGTGCATGTGGATCCAACCAAGATCCAAGTCATTCAGGATTGGCCAGTCCCAACCACTTTGATATAGCTCTGCAACTTTCTAGGTCTTGCCAATTTCTACCGCAGGTTCGTGTTGGGATTCTCTCACATCACTTGGCCCTTGAATCAAGTCACCAAGGGAGGAGTGAAAGAAAAAATATTTTGGTTTAAATCTCAATAGAAGCAATTAATAGAGTTGAAACATCGTCTCTGCTTTGCATGAGTGCTCACATTACCAGACTTGCAACAAACATTTGAGATCAAGACAGATGCCTCTGACTATGCTATTGGGATAGTCCTTACTCAACAGGGGCATCCAGTGGCCTATCACAGTGAGACTCTGTAAGTATCCCACTTATGACAAAGAGATGTATTCCATTGTGCAAGTCTGCCAACAATGGATGCATTACATTTTGGGGAAGGAAACGGTCATCCACACAGACCACCAACCCCTATAGTTCATACAGATGTAAGGGAAGTTGTAGAATGATCGCCATCAAAAGTTGTCCACATACCTGCAACAATTCCATTTGAATATCAAGTAGAAGAAGGTAGTACCAATAATGTTGCAGATTTCTTCAACTAACCATCGATCATGGTGTTAACCACCGTGCTCAACTGTTGTGGGCATGAGACTTCTAATCAGCGACTTCTCTACAAAAGCGACCAAGAATTCGGCCACACATACCAGACACTCTTGGAGGGTCAGCAAGTTCCATATTTTCACCTCCAAGATGCCCTGTCATGCCACTTGGGACAACTTTATGTTCCTTCAAGTGAGCATGCCAAGATGATTTGGGAAGCGCACTACAGTTGGGCCGTTGGGCATTTCAGGGTCGAGAAAACAGTGGCAGTACTGAAGAAGCATTTATATTGGCCGAATCTTCGACATGATTTCAGGAAGTACATTTGATCCTACAATGCCTGTGCCATTGCCAAACCGACCATTATGAAGCAAGGCCTCTATACTTTATTGCCTACCCCTAGTCGACCTTGGGAATCCATCTCCATGGATTACATGTCAAACCTTCCTTCTACTAAGGATGGAAACGACTGTGTTTTTGTGGTCGTCGACAGATTCTTGAAGATGGCCATTATGGCGGTCTGCAAGAAGAATATCACAGTAGATGTCACTGCTAAACTCTTCTTTGAATGAGTGTGGGTACACTTTGGCATACCATAATATATCATCTCAGATCGAGACAACAGGTTCCTCAGTACATTTTGGTCCATTCTCTGGTCGATGCTGGACACCAAGCTCACTAAGTCCACATCTTTCCATCCCCATACTAATGGCCAGACAGAGGTTGTCAACAGGATGATAATACACATTCTGCGCATGTACAACTCAAATCATCCACACACATGGGATGAAAGCCTCCCTTATGTCCAACACAGCTATAATCAGGCTCTCCATAGATCGATTGGCCACAACCCTTTTCAGGTGGGCTTGGGATTCCAGTCATTATGTCCCATTGATGTGGCCATACCATTTGCAGCTACTCAGGCATATTCAACTCATGTCTAGTCTGAAGCTAATAAGGCAAACAACTTCATTGAGCACATCCAAGACATCTGTCAGTGGGTCCATGACATTCTAGAGAAGTCAAATTCCAAGTACAAGCAATGACATGATCAACATTGGTTGCCACACAAGTTTCAGGTGGGCAACAAAGTCTGGTTGAATTTGAAGGAACGCCATATCGAATCCTATCAAAAACTCAAACCACTCAGATATGGTCCTTACACCATTACCAAGGTTGTGGGAGACAATGCATTTGAGCTCAGCATTCCCCCATTCCTTGGCCTACACCCAGTGTTCAACGTGGACCGCCTTCGACCATACTTCCCACCATTGTTGGACACATCAAACATTGCAGAACAACTCACACCTACAGAGTTAAATCCATACTGCATGGAACAAGCCACAACTGATTGGATCATGGAAATGTAGACCAAGAACACCCAACAACAAAGTATCCAACTATATCAACTTGTCAAAGCAGGTCAACTCCTTCATTAGGGCAAGTGGCTCACTAGGGACCAAGTTCAGCAAAAGTTTCCTCATCTCATGGAGGAACTCAATGTAACGGGGACCATTGCTTCCTAAGGGGGGAGGAATGATCTAAGTGGATATTGGTGGCCACCCACCTATTCCACTTGGACCTGCACCATTGTTTCTTTCAGTTTTTCAGTTTCCTTATTTGTAGCACAATTTACTATTTTTGGCACTTTTTTGGGTCCTGAACTTCCGAAGCCATTTTGAGGCCCTAAATGATGTTTTTTGGAAAAATTGAGGACAACATGGATCATTGACGGATATTTTCTATTCAAAAGTTGTAGTCCTCGGCTAGATATTTCTAATGAGGTATTGTGCATGTCAAATGAAGATCGTATGCCAAAGTACGACCCCGGGAAGTTGGTGTACCAATTTACCCAAACGGAGCCCATAGTTTGGAGCTTCATCTCCTAGGGTTAGATGTTTTTATGTTTAAGTTTTTCCATTGTTTCTCAATAATAAATAGGCATTTGAGCCTCATTATAACATAGTTTAGAGGCATGTAGTCGCCACATCTCTTCTCAAAGATAAGCTACCATTGCCCAAGCTAGTATTATTTGCATTATGTTTGTAAGCATATTTTAGTATTTGATATTAATGAAATGAAGTGTTATTTCTGTTGCATATCTGTATTTATGGTTATATCTGTAATTTATTGTGTTCTTGTTTAAATTCAGATCATGGTCATGCCTTTCAGGTTAGCAAATGCCCCTGTAATGTTTATGAGGTTGATGGATGGCATATTGCGGCCCTTCACCAACTTGTTCATGGTTGTTTATCTAGATGATCCACTCATCTTCAATAAGAGTTGGGAAGAGCACTTGCAGCACATTTGACAGGTCCTTCAAAACCTATGAGCAACACAAGCTATGTGGGAACTTAGAGAAATGCACCTTTGGCATGAGCAAAGTTCAATATTTGGGTTACATCATAGATGAGCCAAGCTTGCATGTGGATCCAACTAATATCTAAGTCATTCGGTATTTCCCAGCCGCAACCCCTCTAATAGAGCTTCACACCTTTTTGGTCCTTGCCTCTTTTTATCAGAGGTTCATGATGGTATTCTCCCATATCACTTGTCCTTTGAGTTAGGTTACCAAGGGCAAGGACAAAGGAAAGTTTTCTTGGTTCGAGTCCTAATAGAATGTGTTTGTTGAGATGGAGCACTACCTCTCCTTTGCACATGTACTCACATTGCCAGACCTACAACAACCATTTGAAATTGAGACAGATGCCTCTAACTATGCTATTTGTGCAGTTCTCACCCAGCAAGGATATCCGGTAGCCTATTAAAGTGAGACACTTTTTTATACAATTCGGAAATACCCCACCTATGGTAAAGAGATGTATTATATCATGTAGGCTTGTTGGAAAGGAAAAATTACATTCTCGGAAAGGAGACGGTCATCCACTCAGATCACCAATCCCTCCAGTTTATACAAACACAAAGGAAGATGTAGAACAATCACCATTAGAAGTGGTCTCCATATTTACAATAATTCCACTTGAATATTAAATAAAAAAAATGGCAGTACCAATCATGTTGCAAATTGTCTCGATCAACCCTGAGTCGCAAAACTAACTACTGTTCTAAACTCTTCTGGCCTTGAGACCTCTAGATGGTCGCTACTGTACAAAAATGATTTAGATTTCGCCACCACATAACATATGCTAGTGGATGGCAAGAAAGTTCTAGATTTCCACCTCCAGGATGCATTATTATGCTACTTGGGCCACCTTTGTGTTCCTTCAAGCAAGTGTTTCAATCCGATTTAGGAGGCGCACTACGATCAAGTCACATTACACTTTGGTGTGAAGAAAACTGTGGTCATACTACAGAAGCATTTTTATTGACCAAAACACTAACAGGATGTTGGGAAATCTATCATATCCTTCACTGCCTGAGCCATTACGAAGCCAACAATCAAGAAGGCCTGTACACTCATTTTCCTACCCACAACTAGCCTTGGGAATCCATCCCCATGGACTACTTGTATGGCCTCCCTTTTACCAAGCATGGTAATGACTTTGTATTTGTGGCCGTGGATAGATTTTCTAAGATGGTTATATTTGCGGCCTGCAAGAAGAGTATCACAACAGAGGACACTGCCAAACTATTATTTGAATGAGTGTGGGAAAATTTTTGGATCCCACAAACCATTATATCAGATCGAGATAACAGGTTGCTGAGCACATTTTAGTCAAGCCCCTAGACATTATTGGACACCAAGCTTACCAAGTCAATTGCATTCTAGCCCCAGACTAATGGCTAGACGGAGGTCGTCAACAGGATGATAGTGCACATACTCCACATGTAAAACTCCATGCATCCACGTGGCACCCACGAACCTGGGATTAGAGCCTTCCCTATGTGGAGCAAGTTATAATAGAGCTCTCCATAACTCGACTAGTCACAGTCCCTTTCAAGTGGGTTTGGGATTTCAAACATTGTGTTTGATTAATGTTGTCATGTGTCACGTGACTACACAAGAAGAATCTTCACATGTACAGTACAAGGTTGATAAGGAAACCTGGTTTTATTGAATGCATACAGAACATCCACCAGTAGGGTCATGACATATTCGATAAGTCAAATTCCATGTATAAGTAGTGGCATGATCAACATCGGGTGCCACATAAGTTTCAGGTAGGCGACAAATTTTGGTTATATTTGTAGAACGAATGCCTTTCCAAAGCCCATTGGAAGCTCCGACCACTCTGATACGAGATTTACATCATCACCAAGGTTGTGGGAGACAATTCTCTCGATCTCAATGTTCCCCCATTCCTTGGCTTCCACCCAGTATTCAAGGTGAATTGCATTCGACCATACTTTCCACCATTGTTGGACATCTCAGAAATTGTCCAGTAGCTAACACCAACAAAGCTCAACCTAGAATGTATTGAACATGCCACGACTGATCGAATCATGGAAACATAGATTAAAAACACTCGCTAATAAAGGATACAAGTGTATCGGATTATAAAAGCTAGCCAACTCTTGCACCAAGGCAAATGACTTACTAGGGACCAAGTTCAGCAGAAGTTTCCCCATCTCATAGAGGCACTCAACAAAATGGGGACCATTGCTTCCTAAGGGGGAGGATTGATCCAAGTGGATATTGGTGGCTACCTACCTATTCTACTTGGATCCCCACCATTATTTCTTCCAGTTTCCTTAATTGTAGCATAGTTTACTATTTTGACAGTTTTTCGAGTCTTGAACTTCTTGAGCCGTTTTGAGGCCCTAAACGATTTTTTTTAGAAAATTTGAAAATTCATAAACTATAGCAATGGTTTGTAGTCAAAATTTGTAATCCTCAAATAGATATTTCTAACAAGGTATCGTATGCATCAAATGGAGATCGTATGCCAAAGTTATGACCCCGGGAAGTTGATGTACCAATTTACCCCACCAGGGGGCCACATACTTTTGGCACTTTATCTCCTAAGGTTAGGTTTTTGGATGTTTAAGGTTTTCCATTGTTTATCAATAATAAATAGGCCTATGGTCCTCATTGTAACATAGTTCAGAAGGCATGTTTCCGTGACATCATTTCTCAGAGATAAGCTATCATCGCTCAAACTAATTTATTTCCATTCTAAATGTAACAGTTTCCAGTAATTTGTTATTAATGAATTAAAGTTCTGTTTTTGTTGTAGCTCTGTGTTTTTGTTTATATCAGTATTTCATTTCGTTCTTGCATAAATATGGATCAAAAGTGGTCTGAACCATCGAGGATCTCAATATCTAATTTTTAAAAAAGAACCCAAGAATCCATAGTAGCTATTACATATTTTCTATTCAATATAGAGCTATAGGGTATGGTTGGCTTTAATAAATAATTATTTTCATGCATACACTTCATGTTATATCTAATTTTTATTTGAAATTTTATAAACAAAAGGTAGTAGAATAATTTGATATATGATTATATTTAAAATGGAAGATTAGTTGGACATGTGCTTGAATGGAGAGGGGGTAGAGCATGATAACCATAGCCAACAAAGAAACAACACATGACACATGCCACATGCTACCTAGTTCCCAACATATAAGTGTAGGTTATATCTTTAGTAGCATTAACATAGGGTACTTCAATTCCTCAATTGTGGTTGTGCCTCTGTTGTCTAGTGATTTGCATAGCTCCTTGATATATAATGTGAAGAAGTGAATATAGCATGTGGCTTGTCCGTTTATCCTGTTTTTGAGAAGTGCAGTTAGTTTTTAATTTAGGCCTTTGATCATTGGAATGTCGATCCCTCCTCTCTAACACATTTCCCTTTCTTTGTGTTTTTCTCATTAAGAACTAGATAATTTTAGTTTCCGTGGAACCTTTCTTGAGCCAGAGAGGCCATTCTTCCATTCATTGCACTAGCATGGAGTCTACAACTAGAGAGGCGATGCAGTGTTTTCACCATGTAGCCTCCCCTGTGGCTCAAAAATCACTAAATATTTTGGAAGCTAATGCCAAGTGAAACAAGATGATCATGAGATTATGTCAGAAGCAAATGAATTTCTTCTCGATATGGGAACTAGTCACACTTGCAATATGAAAATACTACTACACCCACGAATTATATTGGAAAACCAAAATGTTGTTCGCTCATGCTTTTGTAGGTCAAGAGGCAAGCATATCGATTTGAGGGCTCATTTCAACAAGAAGGAAACAAGGGTGGCTGCTATTGGTTCCAGGCAAATTGCTAGTGAAAAATTTAGGGGTTCTTGTCATGGAAGTTGGTACAAGATCCAAGGATATCCCCATAGACATACCAAAGGATGCTCCAGCAAGGTTGCTTCTTATCAAATATAATTTTTCAATTGTTAATGTGTAATGGTTTGTTTTTGCTATTATGAGTTTAGCAACGTATATTTATATAAAGGGTCTTGATTTCCATAAATAGCATGACCTCTATCTAAATGTGGTCAATGTATATATATCTGGCAGTTACATTTCTAAATTTTAAAATTCCTATTTTCCTTTATAACAGGTTTAGGAATTTTACTCTTGGTTTTGCTTAAATTTATCGAATCATTCCAATTTTCAGCTTACATAGGAAACTTTCAGATTATTCTAAGTTTATAGCAACCAGAGAATTTTACTGATGAAAAAAAAAACTAGAGAGATTTTATTTTTGAGTTTATGGTCACCAGAGATTTTGCTGAAGCTGCGGTAACTTTGGGTTTATCGTAACGTATGCATCAATTCGTCAAACCCTAGCTTTCTTTACTATGTCACTGCTATCAAAGCAGCCATTATTGTTCCCATTTTGAGATCTAGAGCAAACCTCAATATTTGAATTTAAAATTATGAGAAAAATTGTAGACTTTATGAATATAGAATTAGAAATTATATATTGAGTTTTGATTTCCAAAAGTAGGATGTAATATATTCGTTTGAACCTGGGTTTAAAACAATTGTAATTTTTTTTCTGCAAATTAAAAATACTTAAATATATTTAATTTTTAGTTCATTTTATCTATTATTATACTTTTATTTTTGTCATTATTCTTACTGAGTTTAAAAATTGTGACTTTTGTTTTTTTATAAATTTAAATTCAAAATGACTAACTTAAAATATGCATATTTTGATAGTCAAATCAGTTTGTTTTTTGTTTTTTTGTTTTTTTTCTCCAGTAACCAAAACGATTTCATAATTTTTAATTTAATATTTCAGTTGAATATAATTTTAAAATTAATATTATTATCACAATCTCTCATTGTATATAATCTTTGGCTATAATGAATCACACTTGTTGGTTCGAAAAGGGTAGACCAAAAATTTATCTTATATAATTTCTATTAAAAAACTTTACTTAATATTTTCTTTCTTCAAATTTTTAAATTAATAAATAAACATAAACATTTATAAATAAATGAATATGTGTAAACATAAAAATTTCTTTTAAATGTCATTATAGACCTGCTTCTTAGGTGGCCTTATGTGTGATGGCCAATTTTGCACATAACTTTTCCCTGACACTTTCACTGAGAGGATCTGTGACAAACTTGGGTTTGATGTGTTGTTGGGTTGTTGGTATCTGTCGGGCTTGGTGTTTGCGCTCGGCTTCGATGGAGGACTAGGTTGTGAAGGCGTGAAGGTGACACATTTTTCGCTGGATCCTGTCTGCAATGTAATGGGCCGAGGTTAACTTCCTATTTGATGAGAAGTAATGTAATGTGTGTGGGTTGAGAGTGGGCGACTGGCACATTTGCTTCTGCAAATATTCTACTTTCTTCAGGTAAAGTCAAGCTCGAATATAAATGTCATCCAGAGGAATCATACTCAAACTAAAATTAATATATATATATATTTTTAATGTAATAAATTAAAATTATAAATAAAACAATTATATATATATATATATATATATATATATATATATATATATATATATATATATATATATATATATATATATATATATATATTTGTTAAGTTTGGTAGGTTTTTTATTTTTCTATTAAAGTTAATTAGCAAGTTATAATCATTTAAGAGATTTGTTAGGTGGCTTCAACTTGCTCTGTTGGTCACCTAACAACATGGAATATCATTCAAAACCGAAATACTTTGATCATTTCTATCCAAGCTATGTAAGGCTGCATGTTGATATCTTTTTTCCTATTTAACTACAAACTAACATCATTGTAATTACAATTGAAAGTAAATGCTATCCGCATAAAAACTAATACAAGAGACCTTGGTTTCTACATCCTTTGCCGAGGCAGAATCCACTGGTGCTAGGTCTTTGACATTCGACCCTGGAAGCTCATCTGCTGGCAAGATGCAAGGCAAATGTTTACCAATCTGCTGGAGGCGACCATCTTGCTTCTGCATCTCAAACATGATTTTCTGCCATTCCTTTTTGCAGTTTGGGAATGTATGCACTGCAACGACCATGTCCAAGGCAATTTGTTCTAGGGCCTTGCCCAGGATTCCTTTCATTGACCAATAAAGGAAGAGGGTGTGTTTGAACTGTGTTATTCTGTCGTGGGTGTGACCGTGATCCGATACTAAGACCCACCAATCCTCCGCTTTAATTTCCATGGAGCTTCCATGCTGATTCAAGTCGGCCTCTCATTTTTCTATGAGCTGCCAGATTTCCCTGTCGATGCCCTCGTGGTATGCTTCCGACGCTTCATTGATAATGTTCACTATCCGCTTGCAACCTCTCAGCTTCCCTCCAAGATTATAGGACTCCCCTTCGTCATATTTTCATGTGGCTTTTCCACCTTTGCCTCAATCAAGTGGAGTTGGGCTAGGTGTGTTGGGCGCTTCCCGAACCATCTTAACTCGCCCCCCTATAATATACTCTGTGGTAATGGAAGCATTTCGACGGGTTGATCCACTTTCTTGCAGGTTTCCCAGGACTCATTCCTTGTAATTTACCTGTACACAGTCCACCTGATATGCGTAAAAATTGGCCGAGTTGTTCACCATCCAAATTAGGTTCAAACAATTTGTAATTCGACTTCTAGAGACAACACTAACAAGTTCAGACGCTGCACTATTATTGCCATGATCTTGGCCCCATACATTGCCCCTCCGACGCAAGAAATTACTCACCTCTCCCTTAGCCCAGCTTTGCTCACACTCCCAACACCCATTAGGCGCGTTGTATATTGGTTCTGCCTCGCTCTGTTGCAGAGTCGAGGCCACCGTATCCCCCAATCGGTCCATCACGGTGATGTTTATATCTCTCCGGCTTTCAACCACAACCCAAGGCTTTTTGGCCCAAAGTTCAGTGAGCCTCAAAATTGCAATTCCCCCACCCTACCTACCCTCTCTAGCTACCCTCCCAACATGCATGGTGAGGAGGATCCCTCGGCGAGAAAGCCAAATGCCAAAAAGCAAGGAAATGGTGGCGCCTCCAGGCCAATTTCCACTGCAGATCCCTAGACTTAGCATTAAACAAAGAAAAGCAAGACTCAATATTACAAAACCCCTCCAACTGATGCCTTGCCAACCCATACCATAAACCCCGAAGACTTCCAACATTCCAACAGACAGCATACCAATGGGACAAACAACATACCAATTCACCCTCGTTATGACGGTCTGGATGTGAGCCTGGTCTTTCCGCCCGCCTTTGTTTCAATGCCCTCCTCTGCAACAATCTCCTTGCTTACTCCGATTACCACCGTACATGCAAACCTTCAAAACCTCACTTCCATAATGGAGACAAACGCCCATCCTATCGCCATCCTCCCAGCTATAACTCTCACAGCTGCCCAACGTGACCCTGCCAACCTTGCAATGCATGTGGAAGGTGATGGGTTGACACTTCAAGGCTCTCACCATTAAATTCCTTGATTTCATCGATTGCCAAGTACGCACCCTGATCGAGGAAATCTTATATATATTTGAGAAAATAATTATATAATGAAATTAAAATTTATTGTTGAAAATTATAATTAGAAAATATATAAAATAGATAAATGATTGTTGTCTTATTTTTAAGGAACAAAAATATATAATACTATGGATCTCATGTAACATGGAAATTTCAATATATATCTTATTTAAGGTATTATTTTGTGTAATGTTCCAAAAAGGAAATAATAGTGATAAACAAAGTAAAATACCATACAACACCAAAATATTTAAACAACAATCAAACACCCACAATTTACATTGAAACTACACCAAAATTCAACAATTTTATTATATATGGAGAAGAGTACAATGCATGAAATGTGTGCACCCGGGCTTACCAAAGCAAGCTAAACAATCCTGAGTGAGAAAGATGCTACCTGGATGCAAAGGAAAGGCTTCTCCTCAATGTTTTGCACTGGCCTTGGAAATTCTATAACTGTTAGCCGAAAGAAACCCCTATTTGAGCCTCCAAAGTGCTAAGAAAATTCCGCCAAACTAATTTTTAGCTCCCCACTGAAAACCCAAAAAATACTAGAAAGGGTTTGGCCTATCATCAAGCCAAAGTCAAACCCACAAATGGTGCAAATTCCTTAGCTAACTAGCAATTCACCCTGCTGTAAGAATTAGGATTTCAAGCCCAAATATCACCCAAAAAAATCTGTAAAATTAGCCATAGACTCCTCTCAATAAACACACAAAAACCCAGAAAGGGTTTTGGCTGAATCCACCAATCCCCGGTGACCCCCAATAAGTGCAAATTGCCCAATTTGGCCATAAAACGCCCCACAAAACTAATATTCTTGAATTAAGCCCAAATCCACCACTGGAAATCTCTTCCAACTTTAGATAAATTCTCCCCTTAGGAATACCTCCAATCTTTGACCTTTATCTCTCATTGTTCTCTATTCCTCCAACCCCTGTGCACTTCCATAAATGTACAATTTCGGCCCCAAGAATTCTCTCAACTCAGCCCTGCTAATCACCACAAAATCTTCGGCTAAATTAGGGGAAAACCCCTAGAAATCCTTCAGTGTTCTACTTCTTCGTAATTGATCTCCCAACAAGCAATTTGAACCACTTCAGGAAGAAAAATTGTCTCACTAGGGAGACACTCGAAGTTCTCCGAAATGAGGGTGGAATTCATGCTCGGAAATTCATTGTGCTGAATAGTATGGTTGTCTTGGCTAAGCGTCTCAAGGGAACTAATGTTGAATTGTCAAATGATCAAAGATACAAAATGGAGGCCTCCAAGCTCTATTTATAATTTTTAGTCCTCTCCCTTGGTGGTCCCCACCTTCCACTAATAAAATATTACTTTGTCTCTATTCTTAATTAAAAAAATAATTTCCACTTTTTTCCCACAAAATAATATTTTCTCCTTTTTATTTAATATCACAAAAAAATGGCAAAACTCCTTAGTGAATTTTGCACTCACAAAAATTGGGAGCATTACAGTCCTCCCCGCCAAAAATTTCTTGTCCTCAAGCAATATCTTCCTTCTCTAAACATTGGCCTAGCCAATGAAAGGGTCCCAAATGTCCCACTGAACCACTCCTCGTTATTGAACATCCTGCCATACTAGACTTGACGATCCCCATGTCAACATCGAATCACCAGATTCCAATGGAATATCTAAATGATCTCCCCCTCTAGAAAGAAGCTCACCCCTGAGGGTAGATGAACTGCCAAATCCTGTTGTACTCGAATCCCATGCTAGTCTTAGAAGGGTGCCACCATGCCGACGTTGCACCACTCTGACTATGACAAACTTCCCTTCATGCTCAGACTGTATCTTCCCCTCTGAAACCTGATGGTGGGATATCTGTGAAGGCCAAGGTTATCCTGCCCAAGCATCTCCATGATGTCAATGTTTACCCATCCACTATCAATCTCAATCCTAAGCAACAACAGGATAAATCTACCTTACCATACAATGGAGGTTTCAGCAATCTCCCATGCGTCACACCCAAGGTGAACTAGATCACTCTCTCCCATGAACCTACTCATCATAGAATGGAGTGTCCTATCAATCAACTCAATCCCTGGATCCCATAGCCAGACCTGCTGCGACATAGCTCTAACAACTACTGAAATTTGTCTGTTCCTCGTCCTTAATCCCTACATGAAACTGACATATAGGCCCCATATATCATGAACTAATCTAGTGCATGCTAAATTGCCATGTGCCTGCCACTGCGTAGTACTGATGACTGTTGGAAGCCACATGTGCCAAATAACTACCCCATGAAGGTAGCCAATAGATGGGTATCTGATTACGTAGGAGTCACCCTTGTTGGAGATTCCTTTGATAACTCTAAATGACACCTTGGGGGAGAGAGTAGAGCACACACCCATAGGGCCTTCCATTAACGAGGTGTCAAGAGACACAGAGGTGTCCACTATTGAGGAGGTGCCATCCATTGTTGAGGAGATGCCGTCCATTGTTGAGGTATCCTATCGACTTTGTAATTAAAATTTATTAATCTCAAATACCATGACCAAATTCTAGATGTACCAACATGAACTCTCATTAGAGGGTGCTTTCCCTAGGGATTCGATAGGGGTGCCCTAAATATGTTTTGGCACATTGTGGATTGGTATCAATGTCTTGGACATAATGGTGGTAGGTAAAAGATGTCCTCTAACCCTTAACATTCATTAAGGGAGGAACAAAACAACCTCTATCCCTAAACATGGCCTATGAACCTTAAGCACCATGTATATGTCCTTAGACCACCACATGAGAGCATGGATAGTTTTTGGGGCCTCAAATATCATAAAATACTAAAAAATAGTGTGTTAGGACTTACTTAAGATTATTAAGATAAAGCGTCATGAAGAATAACTTTGTATGTTATCTTTGGTGCGAGTTTAACATGAGCACCATGAGTACGTTTTGTGTATTAGAAATGTATGTTAAGGCATAACCATGGTAATAGGAGATAAAATGGAGCTAATCCATATGATTCCTTCTCATGCTCAAGCATAATGAAATACACATAGAAATCATGACATGATCCCTCTCTATAAATTTGTTAACATTCAAGTTAAATATGAGTGCCATTATGAGGTCTTGGGCATCATGGATGGGTATTGGGCTTGTGGACATATTTAAGGGAGGAAAACATGAGCCTCCATCCATAAACCTTTGTTCTTATGTTGAAACACCATGGATGATTTCTTGAACCTCTAAATTTGACATTTCTTAGTTAATCATTTCCTCTGAGGATACTATGGGTATCATTACTATAGTAGTTGTGCACCAGGAATGTGTATAAAGATATAATCAAGGTCATGTGAGGAGAATAATGGGCCTTCTACTCTCAATTACACTTTTGGAGCTCAGTATCCACGAGTGGTACTCGACATTTCATTAAGTGGCTTTGCATGGAGAGGATGGGCCTAGAGGCTTTGACTATGCCTAGAGAGGTAAATATGTCCTAATGTTAAAGTTTTCCTTATTAAAAATAGGGCTTAAAATACATACTAATACTAAATGAAGAGGAAGTTTTGTAAATTATGAATTTATGTAATAACACATGCACTTTTCTAATGTTTTTTCATTAATTTCTAAATTACAATTAAGGTATGGATTAGTTAGCTCTTATCCAGGGATAAGGGATTAGATGAGAGAATTTATGGATTATGAGAGATATTTTGGGAGTTAGTTTAGGGATCTAGAACATACCTTGGGTTCTAATCCACTTGTATAAATTGAGGTGAGCCACAAGGCATGCAGTATGTAGAAGTGTGTGAGTGAGTGTGAGGAATGAGAGGCCAATGAATAGGCCATGAGTTCTCCTATAAAAATTCTATTTCTTTAATGAATTATTTGAGAGTTTATGTGTACTTAATATTGTGTGAATTTCATCTAGTTTTAGTTTTATGTGGTGTGTTAATTTATAAGCGCAGGACCTATGGTTAGACCTGCATCAAAAACTATGGGTTGCTTCTTTCCCCTATATGTTGAATAAATTAATTTCTTTAGTTTTAACCTCAAACTAACAAATCTAGTGCTTTAGGTTACATAAGAAAAACACCTCCATTTTTCTAGCTCTATGTTATTCTCTCCATTCATTCACAATTTAAATATAATTCACATATCCACAATGGATGAAACTAAACACACTTATAGATATTTATTTATTTATTTATTTATTTATTTATTTATTTATGTTTATTGATTTTTATTTGTACGTATATCATAATTATAAATAAATGATGTTTTTAGTTAGAACATAACATTTTTATTGTCTCATTCAAATTGAAAATAAATTATATGACAATAGAAGTAAAAAGCATTATGTTAAGACCCTCAAAGAAGATCTTCATAGTTGACCTTTTAATTTTAGGGCTTTGTTGACTTTATTAATCTTTGAAAAGATATAGGGTTTAACTAAATAATAGTTCACAAGAGCCTAATATAACATATATGTTGGAATCACGATTGCCGTTACACCAAAACCCGCAAGTGTTAGTAAACGGACGCATCGCCAAAGTTAACGGATCCTCGAGAGGCGGTTAAGCACATGTCATGAAACACACGGGGAGCACTAGATTATCCAATGCCCAACAATCTCCCCCCCAGCGCGAGCTGAGTGTGATTCAAACTCGAGACCTTTGGCTCTGATACCACTTGTTGGAATCACGATTGTCGTTACACCAAAACCCGCAGGTGTTAGTAAACGGATGCATCGCTAGAGTTAACGGATCCTCGAGAGGCGGTTAAGCACATGTCACGAAACACACGGGGAGTGTTGGATTATCCAATGCCCAACAATATAACCATACAAATTTATGTTAAGAAATTTTGTCATATAAATACTATATCAATGTCTTACTATGAAAATATGCATTATATGTTATAGGAATATTAAGGTATGAATATTTCATAAATAAAAGTTATATATTTCAAAAACTAATTATATTTCTTACTTTTCAATTTTTCATATCATATTTTAACAAGTTGTGTGTATCTCCAATAGTTTCTCCTATTCAACCAATTGTCATTTTTTTTTATATTTTTAATCAAAATAACATACCATGATAAGTGAACATTAACCTACATTAACTTAGATTATATTGTGCGTACATTAAGACATTGGTGTTTTTTTTTTATTTGTCAAGTTTTTTGAGCTCTCCTGAGATGAATACATTCTTGACCTTTGACTTGAGAAACGACAACCCAGGGGCATATAAGTTGCCAAAATTACCCATGATTTACTTAAAAAATAAAAGAACAAGGAGATACGTTTTGTGGGTCTCTAGGTTATTAGAAACCTATACTGCCTGAAGATGTTCTTAATCTCAATGTATCTTGCTATATTACCTATTGAGAATCTGAAAATAATTAGCCTGAAGGTGATAATGTAGGATTTGGGATGATATGAAGGTGAGGATTCTATATAGAGATTAAATAACTAATATCTTTGATCATTAAAAACCACCAGGGAACAGCCCACGGGGCTTTGGATTGACGGTGAATGGGTGCGCTGTTAAGACACTCCTTGCGATAGGTCACCGGTTCAAATCCCCCTTGGGTACTTAGGTTAGTCTTAAACTAGAAAAAAAAAAAAAAAAACCACCAGGGAACAATGAAATCTCTATACAGACATTGTTATAGTGAGTGGATTTTAGAGGAAAGTGGTAATCTTTGTTCCAAAAGTGGACCCAATCATGCTAACAATTATAATGTCAAACACTGATGAATCTCCAACTTTCTGAAAAATGGCACCATGAAGCTAATATCCACTTCATAGTTAATTTTGACATCATAAGCGAACATTGTCCTTGTAATCGATGTTGGTCGACACTCCAATAATCACAAATCATGTTGGAAAAATAATTGGTATCGATGTTCTAGTCCTATTGATGGTGTTGGACCTGCCAGCATTCAGGGGATCACCACGGTATGAAGTACCAACTAGACCTCACGCCATTTGGTGTGGGAGTCCCATCTGGTATGATGGCCTGGTTGCCATTCTCTTAAGGATTTGCCTCAACTCTTGCTTGTCAACATAGGAGAGTGGTCTTCTTTGTCTTCGAGAAGTGAGGTTCCTATGCCTGGCGAGTGTAAGTGTTACTTGTGTCATTGGTTACTTCACTGTAGAGGGAGAGAGGGTGAGAGTGAGCCCCAAGTTGGTTGGGGAAGTCCCAACTCTACTAGGAACACACAAGACAACAGGACATGCACAACTTCTGACAGAATAGTCCACACGGATGCAGCAGTCACAACATGCAAGGGAAGATAACACATATAACACTCATTAGTCCGCACGAGTGCAACGGTTGTTATAGCAAGTTTTATGTGAAAGGTATGTCTGATGTCCGGGAGAGTAGTCTACACAGGCGAGACAACGTTAACAACATATACAACACATTTTCATTAACATATGTGTATTACAACAAGTGAATTAGGTCAAGTGTTAAACACAGGTTCAAGCAGCATGCATTACAAGTTTTAAATATTAGTCTTACAACAGATACAATACATGTGCGAAAAGGTGTTGTCCTGTTAGCAGGCTTCTGACTTAAGCGAAAGTTCCAAGACACGTCGTTACACCATACATCACTAACCCTGTGTGAGGGGCGTTGGAGCCACTTCTTAATCCTCAAAGAAAAGATAACAAACTCTCTTGGCTATGTGGGAGGATCTGAGGTGAAAAGTCCTTTGCATGTACAAATGAGGGGGTATTTATAGCCATGGGTGAAATGACCCTTGTGGCTGTTCTACTACCCTCATGACTGTTTGACTTCCATGACTTTTTTACTTTACATGAATCTTTGTACAATAGTGTGTCTCTTGGAATTCCACATTACATTACATTGATTTGACAACATGGCCCACAGTGGAGATGTGGACAACATGACTCATGACATGACTTGACATGACAGTGCTGGTACATTTGTGTTGTTGCTGGAGTGCATGTTGAGCTCCAGTGCTGCTGGGTGATGGATGTCTTCATGGTGTGTCACAACTTCACCTCCGCATGGCAAAGTGCATGGAGTCTTCGATGATAATTGGTTCGATTGATGTTGTTTTGGCACATTGATCCTTGCTTTTATGTTGGAAATCTTGGCAGGCTCATCTGTTTGCGAAGGTGCATGTTCGTCTGTCCGTGAGCACATCTTGCATGTTTGCTCATTCGTCCGCCCGCGAACACATCTTTGCATGATCATCCATTTGCGAGCCCATCTCTTCACATGCATCATTCATTCATTAATTAGTGAACCTGTCCCTCTACATGTGCTCCCTTCGTTCATACCATTTGTCGTCGCGCTATGTTTGTTGGTGTACTTGTACCTGCATTCACTAATGATGATACGACATCAAATCCAAAAACCTCCTAGTCTACCATGACACATGATCATTTCGGATGCAGGTGACTGGGAGAAGAAGCAAGGTTGCAAGGAAGGATGATAGCTCCAGGCACTGCTGATGAAAACTGCGCAAGAGTCATTGGGTGATGAAGATGGGAAATTCAAGTCGACAGTGACTGTCCACGAGGTCTGGCTCGGGTGGAAGGTAAAACTATGCAAACTTTGGCAGGGACAATCTAGGCTACAGGAAGGAAAGGCAGATAGAATCTACGCATTTTCCAGAACGAGTGGGCAACAAGGTCTTGACAGCAAAATTTGTGCAATTTTCTGGAGGAACAAGTCAAGCTGCATGGAGGATCAGCAGGCAAAAATTTTGCATTTTTTGGAGGAACTGGACGGGAGCATGGCAACCAAAACTGCGCAATTCCTGGGGGAAACTAGTAGCTAGCTACTGGGTCACTGGTAGTAGAAACTGCACAATTCCCAAGGGGAATTAGCAGTCAGCTCACGGGAGCTTGGCAGCAGAAACTACGCAATTCCTGGAGGGAATTGTCAGTCTGTTGCTGGCGAGAGAAACTGCACTAGGGATGGGAGGCCAGCCTGCTAATCATCTCTGCGCAATTTTTGAGCTGAGTTGACTGCTAGGCAGCAGGAGCCCTGCGCATGAAAACTGCACAATTTTCTGAACGAGCAGTCGGTCGACTGTCGAGAGGACTGACCAAGAAAACTGCACAACTTCTTGAGGGAGACAGGGACAGGAATTGGGTGTTTTTCCATCCTGTCTGCACAATTTCCTCAATCAGTAGAGCAAGCAAGGTCAGCAGCCTTTGCACAAATTTTGAGGGGAGTCAGTCTCGGGGTGGCTGTCGGGTCCAACTTTTTGGGTGGCTATCATGAAGGTTGATTGAATTTCTTGCGGTCAGTGCAACTTGAAAAGACTTGCTTAGTTCTTTTGCAGTGATCTGTGTGACAGTCGATGGCGGGGTGATGGCCCGGATGTTAGAGGGAAGTCTGGTTGCCAGAACTTCAGCAAAATGACTAAGTGTGTGAACGAGTGAAAGATGAAAATGTGATATTACAAACACACACCAACATGACTTGACGATGAGATGACTCAAACCAACCCGACACACATGTTCAACATGACTGACCAATGGTGCAAGCGACAAGCGCGACACTCATGATTGATCATTGATCGACCATGATGATGCTTGTGCGATAGTGGATGTGACTCCATGTGTGAGTGCGATAGATGCTTTCATAGCGAACACAACAAGTACACACGAAGCGAGGACTTTGGGCATAACCAGAACATGGTCGCAAGCATGACTTTGACATCAACATGCAAGAGTTGGTGAAATGAACAAGCAAGGTGGGTGCAAAGGCTCACACGAGCTCATGGAGTGAACTTGAGTGTATGCAACCATTAAGTGAAACTCTCAAGGGAGGCTCTAAATTTGGGCACAGGCCAAAATTTTGGAGGGTGGTTGTAGCCACTACAACACTTGGCGACACACTGGTAGAACTCCAGCTACTATGTTTTGGTTTATTGATAGCACAGGGCCTTGGTCTTTCAGGGAGTATTGAATCATTGTGCAGGTTACTTTGGCTTCCCCACTTACCCCATGGAAATACATGGTTCACCTTTTTCCAACTTAGTCAAACACAATCAAAAGTTCAGCTTGATCGTAGTGTTTCGAATCCGGGAAGGGTAGTTTAGCTTGTGAGTTGAAGATTTTCAGAGTATAAGTTTTCATCTCTGGTGTTGCTCTGCTACCACCAGGCATGGATAGTGCCCCGACAGAGTCACACAGGAAGACATGCATTGCTCCACTTCTAGCGAGCCTAGTCAGTACCCCGGTGGAGTTTCATGCTTCACCTCTTCGCGTAGGAAGCGTTTCTCTTCTTTCACCTTTGTAATTTCCAAGAGGACTGTGCATAGGAACTTATTTATTTTTTGGGAGGAAGAGGGATCTCGACTTATTGAGAGAAAAATAGTTTGTTCCTTTAGAGAAGCATGTAAGACCTTTGACATAGGTTTTCTTGTTTAGATTTTCCCCTTCTCCGTTTCTACTAGTTGGATGAGCTTGAACACACGGGGCAGAAGGTTTAGTGTAGGCATGAGGCTTCCCAGTGTGGACACAGGCTCGTGGTTGGACCAAAACTTCCCTTGCAGATGGCTCATATTTTCCGTCAGGACTTCATTGGCCGAAGGTTGTAACTAAGCATACTGTTAGGCCCCTATACTACTAGTGTAACCCCTTATAGTTATTAGTACAACCCACTTATTATATTGATGTATCCACGTAGTGCCCATTTTGTTACTATTGTGCCACATAGAAGCCCACTATTGTTATTATTGTGCCCTTACATTATTATTGTTATGTCAGCTCTGATTATGTTATGACCCCTTAGACTCCTATATATAGAAAGGAGGTATTTTCATTTGTATCATCCAAGAATTGTTCATTTATGTAATGTAAAGGAGGTTGCCCCCTCGAAGAGGCTGAATTCTAAGGCGTTGATATATCTTTTCTATCTTTTTGTGAGCTGGTTTCACAACATTTGGTATCAGAGCTTTGGATTCTTGGGTTTTGCTGCTCCAAATAGGTCATCGTGGCATTTTCACTATAACTTTTTTCTGCGACGTTTCATAAGCTAAAAAAAAACCCATTTGCAAAGAAATCGCGCTGAACCTCGGGTCCAAATTTCAGAGCTTTTCGCGCTATATTTGCAGAGATATGATCTGAGGAAGTTGGTCTTTTTGCGGACTCTTGAATTACATTCCAAACAGGTGACCTGGGGAAAATCGTCATAACTTTCTCTCTGAGCAACGGATTGAAATTTATTAAGAAGGTACAGAAAGAGGATGGACTGCAGTTTCTTGTATATATTTTTCAGAGCCAAAGGTCGAAACAGTGACACGTGGCACTTCATAAGAGTTCGCTCTTCTGGAAAGGTCTATAATTAGGTCATCTTGGGAGATGGTGCATAACTCTTTCTTGGAGAATCCAATTTGGATCAGACTGGTGGCATTGGAAAGAGAACGCAGAGGGCTACTATAGGTCGCAATTTCAAAACTTAAAGATCCGAGAGTACAGAGTTACAGTTGTTTCAAGATCGAGCTCCTAAAATCAAGAAAAAGCAAGATGAGGAAGTTTGATGGCAAGGATCCGGTAAATTGGATACTTCAGATGGAGCAATATTTTGATCTACATGGTGTACCACTGTTACAAAAGGTATGTATTGCATCTTCATATTTAGAACCGGATCAATTTTTATGGTATGAAGGGCTTTGTTATCATAAACAACTTGTTACGTGGTCAATTTTCATGGAGGAAATGATAGCACATTATGAGGATACAAAGAGCAACACCTTCTTCAGAGCAACACCACAACAATTGGAAAGAGTAAAAGGTCTTTGTGACATAGTGGAAAGAAAAATTATGGAAACCAGGAAGCATACTCCTCACAACTATAAAGATGGAAGTGTTGTTTCTCCCAGCCTTCCACAACCTACAAGGGTTACACCATAACAATTGGAAGAAAAAAGAGAAAAAGGGCTTTGTTACAATTGTGATAGCAAATGCACTAAAGGTCATAAGTGTGCTGAGAAGAAATTATTTTACATAGAATATGAAGAGGAGGAAGAAAAGGATCAAGAAACATCAAAAGAAGAGGATATACGCCAGGACCCCACCCCAAAGAAAGAAGAAATGAATCAGACCATATCTTGTAAAGCATTGACAAGAATTACCACTCCTCAAACTCTCAAGATAGAAGGACATATCAAGAAGTGAAAGATCACATTGAGAAAGAAGAAATGAATCCAACCATACCTTGTAATTCATTGATCGAAATTACCACTCCTCAAACTATCAAGATAGAAGGACATATCAAGAAGAAAAATGTTCAAGAAGTGAAAGATCACATCGAGCATGAAGAAATGAATCCGACCATATCTTGTAAAGGATTGGAAGAAATTACCACTCCTCAAACTCTAGAGATAGAAGGACATATCAAGAAGAAAAAGGTTCAAGCAGAGAAAGATCACATCGAGCATCAACAACAAGTTCTCCAACTTTTAAAGGATAACGCCACTTTGGTGCAAAATCAAACGAAACAACAGATAGATCAACATCGTCGTGAAAAATGCTTTGATGTAGGTGAATGGGTATTTTTACTGCTACATCTCAAGCAAGCTATTTATGAGAAGGAAATGTTGGCAATACTACATGCACTTAAAAAATGGCGACTTTACCGAATGGGAAGACTCTTCAAGGATGAGGATGTGGAAGCATTGTTTTGTACTATTTCTATTATCCAACCAGATTGGATAAACGAAGCAAGGGATGAATGGAAGAAGGATGAAGAAGTATTGTCACTTATTCAAAAGTTGTAAAAGATCCCAATTCAAACAATATTGCCAGAAATTGAAGAGGAAGGAAAAATCATATTGGAACCTGGAGCAGTCACAGAAACAAGAACCCGACAGCTATGAAATCAATCAATTTCAGAGTATCTCATCAAGTGGAAGAACTTACCCGCTGAAGATTCCACATGGGAGGACAAGAATTTTATACAGAAGCATCAAGAACTACTCAAGCATTGAGGAAAACGCTTTTTGAAGGAGAGGGGCATGTTAGGCCCCTATACTACTAGTGTAACCCCTTATTTTTATTAGTACAACCCACTTATTATATTGATGTACCCATGTAGTGCCCATTTTGTTACTATTGTGCCACATAGAAGCCCACTATTGTTATTATTGTGCCCTTACATTATTATTGTTATGTCGGCTCTGATTATGTTATGACCCCCTAAACTCCTATATATAGAAAGGAGGTCTTTTCATTTGTATCATCCAAGAATTGTTCATTTACGTAATGTAAAGGAGGTTGCCCCCTCGAAGAGGTTGAATTCTAAGGTGTTGATATATCTTTTCTATCTTTTTCTTGAGCTGGTTTCATAACACATAGAGAAGACGAACACAAGATTGGCCAAGTGCTGCAGTGTCACAAGTCTCTTCATATTTCAGCCACATACTCTATTCAAAAGCAAAAACATAGTAATTGGAAACATTTATTTCTAGAAACAAAAATAGTAATATATCAATCAAACAAAACAAACGTAAACAAAAATAGCAAGTAGAACAAAGAAAGTGAAAACAAAGATAGTAAGCAAAGAAAACAAGATGAAAACAACAAGCAATCAACAAACAATGTACATGACACGGGGCGTGGCCCAGCCTACTAGAAGTAATGCTTGAGATCTTGGCCATTGACAGGAAGGTTGTCAACCCTCCTGTCAAGTGATTGCAGATAGCATGTTTGTGTGCCAAGTTTCTCATGGACCAATGTAAGTCCACTAGGCTCTGTTACCGGAACTTGGTGGTATTCCAAAAGACCTTTAAGTGAAGATGACACCATTGCTTCAGATACTACATGCAACATAGGCTCAGATGATGGCACGGGGTAGTTGTTTTTATTCCGAGAGCGGTTCAAGTTCCTAAAATCAATGCATAAGCGGATTTCCCCAGATTTCTTACATGCGGGATTTAAATTAGAAACCTAAGTATGATGACGAACTTTGCAAGTAATCCAATCATCTAAAATATTAGTCAATTTTTTCTGTATAAGGATTTCAAACGACATATGTGTTTCATGTGGCCTTTGTTGCAATGGCTTGACTCCTCCTTTACCTAGAATCCCGTGTTGGATTGATCGTGTATAGTGTGTACTCAGGTCATCATCTATCCATGTAGATACATCCCGGTACTGGTTGATCAAGCAGTCAAAGACTTGCCGCTGCTGCGGTGTGTCATTTATTCCGAGACTAGCTATCTTCATATTGTGATTGGTTCCCAGGTTTCTCTGTTTATTTGTAGTGGTGGACTTGTGGGTTTTGTTGTTTCTTGGTCCTCGACAAAATTTCTATGAATCATTGAGCTTGTTGAGAGAAATCACACCCTTGGGGGAGGGGTTTCCTTTCTTGCCCTCAGCTGCAGTTTTTAGGGGCTTCTCATGCTTATCTTCATCAATTGTTATGTCCTTGAAAGCATCAATAGTGTTCGCGGGGTGCAGTATCGCTTTGAGTGCGACTGTGTTGAGGTTGATGGTCCTTTGTATGCTCGACACGAGTCGTTCATACTCAGCAACGTTGTTTTTGCACTTGAACTTCAAGCAGCTTGAAATCATGCATTTTTTGTTATTTTGGGAGACTGAGATACACCTGATCCTTGAGTCGTCATGCATCTTTGATTCGTCTAAATCCATGGCCCACGGCTTGTCTATACATGGACCATTTTGCATGCTAGCACTGTTGATGCTACTGTTGCTACTACCACTTCCACTATTGGTACAATGCACTGTACATGTTTCATTACCATCAGTTGGGCAAGGAAGGAGTCCCAACTGCGTGTCTGGTGGGGTTGGAGCTGGCCATGCAGGATAACACCCCAACGTTGTTTCTAGGAGGTAGTTGCTAAACATGAGTTCTGCGAAGGCCAACAGTTCATTCTCGCCATTGAGGGGAGTGACATTGTGCTTCATATACCTCTCAGACACTACCCAGATTTGGTTGCATTTTCCCTTGTATGGAAGCCACATGTGTGACTAGTCTATAGCAAAATATCTGTCTAGCTTGTTGGACCAGTCTCTACTGAGTAGTAGACCGTATGCTTCCGAGATGTCCACAACAACTATGTTGATGCATTGGTGGACTCGACCATCATGAGATAGTCAGATGATCACGTCTCATAGTTCACCAATGGCTAGTACCGATGTTCGATCAATTTGGATGATCCACGTGGATGTCTTGCTCCATTGTGCATTGATTATTTTCGTAATGGAGAGCAGCATGAAGTTGGCTATCACACCATAATCAACCAAGCAGTTGTGAACATTACAGTTAAAAATTTCAAATGATAGTAGGAATGGAGGGCAACTTGACTTTGCTTCTTCCATCCGGAGTGTGTTGAGCATGGTGGAAAGTGATCTGGGAGATGTGCTTTCTCCCTTGTTGGTAGAGGATGCGTTGTCCATTGTTTTTTGTCCCAATGCGAACAATAGGATGTCTCACTGACTCTAGATCTTAGCTAATTTGAACAAACTGATGTTTGCCCGAGTTTTCTTCATATCATCTACAATGTTTTACTCCAGAGGTGGTAGATTCACCAAGGTGTCCGGGGTAGAACAGATGTTCGTGTTGTCCGACAAAGTTTTTTTCAACTTGCTGCTCATGGATGTACTCTTGTCCATCATTGTCTTCCCAGACTTGTTTTGTGTTTTCTTCTTTGGGGTGGCCGGTAGGTCAGCCTTCCTCATTAATAGTCTTATCTTTTCTTGCATTTCCCCAAGTGTAGGGGGAGCCCCTTTACTCCTAAGATTGTAATGTTCATTTTTCTTTTGGGGCTACTTCTTAGCATTCGTCTTTGAGATCGCTTGCGAGCACTGATATGTGTTCACCACATGCCCAGAACTTGAGGCTTCATTAGGTGCAATAACTTCGTCATTGTCTTTGTCATACATCTACTCCTGCACAGTTTTTTGAGTGAACCAGTTGCTGCATGATGAGCTGCTTCCCTGTCTCTGTCTGGATGGATGGCTGCTTGTAGATGTGTCCATTTTCTGTTGTTTAAGCTCAGACGCTTCTGTCGTCAAGTTCTTGACGAAGCAAGTGAGGGTTTCAATATCATTTCCTTCCTTGTCTCTAGCTCTGCTCGCCACCGCTTGGAACTTCCCGCTCGCATCTTTGGATTCTTTTGTTGGTTCATCATCCCTGATAAATCCAATCGCACGCAGGTCCTTCTCTATAACAATAGCCTCTTCGCAGTTTTCCAAAAGTGTTGGTCTCACAGCTCGCTTGGCGAATTGTGCAATGTTGGTCGGTAGTGCAGACGTGTAGTAATCAACAGTGATGGATTCATGAAGTTTGGTGTCCGCTGCAAATTTGTTCAATATACGTGTAAACCTCTGGTTGAAGTCTTTTACCTTTTCTTTCCCCTCCATCTTTAGGCTTCTCAATTCTTTCAGTAACATAGTTGGGGTCTTTTCATCAGCAAAACTTTCAAGGAACGTGCGTTTGAATGCACCCCAGTTTTGTATGGAGTTTGGTGGAAGGTTGTGATACCATGCAACTGCGCGACCGTCCAAGGTACATGGGAACAATCTACAAGCTACGTCGTCATGCCATACCTCAAGGGTCTGCAGCTATAGGTAGAAGTTATCCAAATCATCTTCTATCTCCACCATGCTATTAGGGTCAAACTTGATGTTCATTCTCTTTGCCCGCTTTGGCATCTTGTGCAAAACAACCGGGAGATACAATGGTCCCTGAGTCATCCATTCTAGATTTGGGTCAGCCATCTCTTCTTCTTCTTCTTCGTCCTCCTCCTCTCTTTCAGAATCAAACGGTTTCGACTTTGAGTCTGTTGGTTCGTCTCCACCTCTGCCTCCTTCATTGCCTTCCCTTCCGCCTCCTGTAATGGAATCTGATCTCAAGATCACAAGAGTGTGGTGTTCACCTTGTTGGAAGACTAGAGGTTCCTTTCCATCTTCAATAGCTTATGTCAGACCTTCAAGTGTGCCAAGTACTGGTTCTTCCACTGATGATACAACAACCCCTGTAGGAGTGGCTTTTGGCTTCCTTGATGTATATGGAAGATGTTGTATGCCTGGGATCAGTCTGACTGCTTTCGTGAATTGGAAAGTGATGGGATGGATTGAGCGAAGTTGATGATACAGAATCTCATGTTTAGTCCTGGGCAGTGACGAGTAACCAACTATAGAGTTGCGTGAAAGTGAGAGGGAGTGCGAGTTACTACCTTGACCAGATGGTTGATGAATGAGTGTGAGAGGATGTTCAACCATATGCAACTGACTACCCTCCTTCTAGTGCCAGAAATGTTGATGGTGTTGGACCCACCAAAATTCAGGGGATCATCCCGGTATGAAGTCCCAACTAGACCTCACACTGTTTGGTGTGGAAGTCCCATCCAGTATGATGGCCTAGTTTCCATTGTCTTAAGGATTTGCCTCAACTCTTGCTTGTCAGCACAGGAGAGTGGTCTGCTTTGTCTTCGAGAAGTGAGGTTCGCGTGCCTGATGAGTGTAATTGTTACTTGTGTCAATGGTTCTTTCACTATAGAGGGAGAGAGGGTGAAAGTGAGACCCAGGTTGGTTGGGAGAAGTCCCAACTCTACTAGGAACAAACAACACAACAGGACATGCACAGCTTCCAGCGGAACAGTCCACACAAATGCAGCAATCACAACACACAAGGGAAGATAACACGTATAACACTCAGCAGATTAGTCTGCACGAGTGTAACAGTTGTTATATCAATTTTTATATGAAAGGTTTGTCTGATGTCCGGGAGAGTAGTCTACACAGGCGAGACAGCGTTAACAACATATACAACACATTTTCATTAACATATGTGTATTACAACAAGTGAATTAGTTCAAGTGTTAAACACAGGTTCAAGCAACATGCATTACAAGTGTTAAAGATTAGTCTTACAACAGATATAATACATGTGTGAAAACGTGTTGGCCTGTTAGCAGGCTTCTAAATTAAGCGAAAGTTCCAAGACACATCATTACACCATACATCACTAACCCCATGTGAGGGGCATTGGAGCCACTGCTTATTCCTCAAAGAAAATATAACAGACTCTCTTGGCTATGTGGGAGGAGCTGAGGTGAAAAGTCCTTTGCATGTATAAATGAGGAGGCATTTATAGCCAAGGGTGAACTGATGCATGTGGTTGTTTGACTACCCTCATGATTGTTTGACTTCCATGACTTTTCGACTTTACATGACTCTTTGTACAAAAGTGGGTCTTTTGGACTTCCACGTTACATTACATTGATTTGACAACATGGCCCATAGCGGAGATGTGGACAACATGACTCGACATGACAGTGCTGTTACATTCGTGTTGCTGCTGGAGTGCATGTTGAGCTGCAGTGTTGTTGGGTGATGGATATCTTCATGGTGTGTCATAGCTTCACCTCCACATGGAAAAGTGCGCTGAGTCTTTGATGGTCATTGGTTCGCTTGACGTTGCTTTGGCACATTGTTCCTTGCTTGTATGTTGGAAAGATTGACAGACTCATCTGTTCGCGAAAGGTTCATGCTCGTTCATTTGTCCGTCTGTGAGCACATCTTGCATGTTTTCTCATTCGTCCGTCTGTGAACACATCTTTACATGATCATCCATTTGCGAGCCCATATCTTTGCATGCATCATTTGTTTGTCCATTGGTGAACCTATTCCTCTGCATGTGCTCCCTTCGTTCAACCCATTCATCGTCGCGCCATGTTTGTTGGTGTACCTGTACCTGTAGACACTCATGATGAGATGACATAAAATCCAGAAACCTCCTTGTCTACCATGACACATGATTATTTCGGATGCAGATGACCAAGAGAGGTAGCAAGGTTGCAAGGTGGGATGATGGCTCCAGGAACCGCTGATGAAAACTGCGCAAGAGTCACTGGGTAATGAAGATGGGAAATCTAAGTCGACAGTGACTATCCGCTAGGTCTGGCTCGGTTGGAAGGAAAAGCTATGCAAATTTTGGGAGGGACAGTCTAGGCTGCAGGAAGGAAAGGTAGAAAAAATATGTGCATTTTCTAGAATGAGCGGGTATAAAGGACTTGACAACAAAATTTGCACAATTTTCTAGAGGAAGAGGTCAGGCTGCATGGAGGATCAGCGAGTAGAAATTGTATAGTTTTTTGGAGGAACTAGCTGGGAGCCTGGCAGCCAAAACTATGTAATTCCTGGAGGGAACTGGTAGTTGGCTGTTGGGTCACTGGTAGTAAAAACTACACAATTCCCAAGGGGAACTGGCAATCAGCTGCTAGGAGCTTGGCAGCAGAAACTTCGTAATTCCTAGAGGGAACTGTCAGTCTGCTGCTGGGAGCTGTTGGCGAGAGAAACTGCACTAGGGTTGGGAGGCCAACTTGCTAATCATCTCTGTGCAATTTCTGAGCTGATCAGACTGCTGGGTAGCAGGAGGCATGCTCACGAAAACTGCGCAATTTTCTGGATGAGCAGCTAATTGACTGTCGAGAGGACTGACCAGGAAAACTGCACAATTTTCTGAGGGATACAGGGATGAGCAATGGGTGTTTGTCCGGTCTATCTGCGCAGTTTCCTTAGTCAGCAAAGCAGGCAAGGTCACTAGCCTCTGTGCAAATTTTGAGGGGAGTTAGTCCCGGGGTGGCTTCCGGGTCCAACTCTCCAGGTGGCCAACGTGAAGGTTGATTGAATTAATTGCGGTCAGAGCAGCTTGAAAATACTTGCTTGGTAATTCTGCACTGTTCTGGGTGATAGACAATGGCGGGGTGATGGCCTGGCTGTCAGAGGGAAGTCCAGTTGCTAGAAATTTAGCAAAATTACTAATTGTGTGAATGAGTGAAAGATGCAAATGTGATCTTACAAACACACACCAACATGACTTAACGACGAGATGACTCAAACCAACCCAACACACATGTTCAACATGACTGACCGATGGTGCAAGTGACAAGTGTGACACTCGTGATTGATCATTGATCGACTGTGATGATGCTTGTGCGACAATGGATGTGATTCCATGTGTAAGTGCGACATATGCTTTCATAGCGAACACAACAAGTACACACAAAGCGAGGACTTTGGCCATAACCAGAACATGGTCGCAAGCGTGACTTTGAAATCAACATGCAAGACTTGGTGAAATGAACAAGCAAGGTGGGTGCGAAGGCTCACACAAGCTCACGGAGTGAACCTGGATGTATGCAACCATCAAGTGAAACTCTCAAGGGAGTCTCTGAATTTGGGTGCAGGCCAAAATTTTGGAGGGTGGTTGTAGTCGCTACAACAAGTCGCTAACATTAATTCTACAATGGGTTACTGTATTTTTCGTCTCCAAGTTTCTATGTACCCTGTTTCGGATGGTTTCATTGAGAGGTTTCTTGACATACTTGGGTTTGATGGGTTGTGATTTGAATTGAAGAAAAGTGTAGTATCCCTTTGGAATTATATAAAAATTATATTTAATATTGATTAATCATCTAAGCAAGAATAAGTTACGAAACTAATTTTAGCCTTGGTAAATTACCTCGGCAAGAAAAGATTGGGGGGGCAAAATAATGACTACATCGATGTTCTTGGAAGGGGAATGAGTCGCTAATATAGAGTGTGCCAGGAAACTTAAAAAAAAAAATTACCCATATATATTGTAATAGCCACACCCTTTTGCTCGACTCTAAATCTTGTAGCAGAACCATTTGTGAGGCCAATTTACTTAGTTGATTCTCTACAATGCCTTGTGGGTCGATGATAATACTGATTTATGCATTATTATGATCTTATTTTGAAATATCATTGGGTTTATTCTCCCATAATGGTGCCCACATACCTCTGTGAATCTTACTAGTCAAAGCACATTCTGTAACCATAATTAGGGTTGAATGAATAGGTATATAATCGCTTGAAGCCCTGCCTATAGCGAATCAAATGTCAAATGAAGTTATAACATTTCCTATCAACAGTGCATTCCGAAATCTTAAATCCTCTCACTAATGCAACCCTCATTTTTCATCCTCATGCTGGCATATGAATTGTTGCTATCCTTACGTGAAAAGGTTGTGTAATCATGGCCAAAATCCAATACTAGCATTACGATGGAATTTGTAAGGACATTGTCAGCATATGAATGCATATGGACATCGAGGATAAGTGAACAAAGGGAAACATGTTCATAACTGCAACACAATGGAGAAGGAGCTACATTGGAAAAGATAAGTAACTATGCACTTCTTGGAAAAAGAAATGTGTTGATTTGTTTGTCTCTTAAAAGAATAATAGTTTGTATTTGAATCTTTTACACATTTTCTTGAAATAAAATAAAAGAGTGCATATGAATTTCTGCACAAAATATTATCCATGTTTATTCTTGGAGAGATATCATGATAAAACACAAATTCACTGTGCTAATCTTTCAGAAAAGAATCCATGCCATTTTTTGAAAGGAATGTGGGGATTTTTGTGTGACAAGATAAATTAGTTTCTTTGGGAATATTTGCATGGATTCCTATTGCATTAGAATTCTTGAAAGGAACACATGAAACCCAATATACAAGAAGATAAAGAATCCATCAAAAGGAAATGCATATGTTAGGTCCCTATAATACTAGTGATTACCCCATTGCTATTGTAGTTGTATCCCTTATTAATATTGTTGTGCCCCTATTGTCCCCATATTGTTATTACTGTGCCCCATAGAATCCCTCTATTGTTATTTTTGTGCCGTTATATTATTATTGTTAGGTCGGTTGGGTTATATTGTGACTCCTTAGACTCCTATATATAGAAAGGAGGTTTTGTCATTTGAATCATCAAAGAATCATTCATTTGTGTAATGTAAAGGAGGTTGCCCCCTCGAAGAGGCTGAATTCTAAGGTGTTGATCTATCTTTTCTATCTTTTTGTGAGCTGGTTTCATAACATTTGGTATCAGAGCTTTGGATTCTAGGGTTTCGCTGCTCCAAATAGGTTATCGTGGCATTTTCGCTATAACTTTTTTCTGTGATTTTTCAGAAGTGAAAAAAAAAACCATTTGAGATGAAATCGCACTGAACCTTGGATCCGAATTTCAGACCATTTCGCGCTATATTTGCGGAGATATGATCTGAGGAAGGTGGTCTTTTTGCAGACTCCTGAATTACATTCCAAACAGGTGACCTAAGGAAAATCGTCATAACTTTCTCTCTACGCATCGGATTGAAATTTCATAAGAAGGTATAGAAAGAGGATGAACTGTAGTTTCTTGTATATATTTTTCAGAGCCAAAGGTCAAAACAGGGAGACGTGGCACATCGTACAAGTTCGTTCTATTGAACTAGTCTATAATCAGGTCACTGTGGAAGATTTGGCATAACTCTTCCTTGGAGAATCCAATTGGGATCATACTAGTGGCATTAGAAATAAGACACAGAGGGCTACTGCAGGTCACAATTTCAGAATTGGATGATCCAAAATTACAGAGATACATCAGAGGCAATATCGAGCTCCTACAAAGTGGAAAAAGGTGTGTAGATTTTTTTAAATTTTTTCTTAAGCTTGGTTTGAAAAATTATTTTGAAGGAATTCAAAGGGCATAGTAGAGCATTATTATCGGTAACTGATGCCTCGAGGAAAGAAAATGCAAACACCTAGTAAGCAAATGGAAAGCTCTAGCATGACCCATGAAGAAAAGGAATAAATGCTACATGATATATCAAAATTACAAGACCAAGTGCAACAAATTTCACTCTCACAAAAGCTAACATAAGCTAAGATAAATGGCGTGGAATCTAAGATAAAGGGCATGGAAGCTAAGATTGACAATTTGCAGATAGATTTGAAGACAGTTTTGACAAATTTTCTACAAGAAATACTTACTAATGGTGAAAGAGTAGTAAAGGAAGCTCATGATGCGAACAAAAGAAATGTTAATCATGATTTCATAGACTCTAATGTTTGATCGAAGACCCACTATATTCCAAAAATCGATATGAGGAATTTTGATGGCAAGGATCCCACAACATGGATATTACACATGGAGCAATTTTTCGATCTTAATAATGTGCAAAACACACAAAAGGTACGTATTGCAACTTTATATTTGGAACCAAATCAGTTTGTATGGTATCAATGGCTTTGCTCTCATAAAAAAATTATCACTTGGGCAATTGTTATGGAAGAATTGACAGCACATTATGAGGATACAAAAAGCAACACTTTTTTTAGCCAATTGATAAGTCTCAAACAAAAGGGTTCAATAATGGAGCACATTGAGGAGTTCCAAAAATTGAACATAAGGGTAAAAAATATTCTAGAGGAGCATAGGATTAATGTGTTCATAGGGACTTTAAAGGATAATATCCAACATGATGTTCGCCTTTGGGAACCTAATTCATTAGAGAAGGCATTCAGGTTAGCAAGGAAAATGGAAAGCAAAATTATGGAAACCAGGAAGCATACCACTCACAACTATAAAGATGGAAGTGTTGTTGCCCCTAGTCTTCCACAACCTATAAGGTTGACACCACAACAATTGGAAGAAAAAAGAGCAAAAGGGCTTTGTTACAGTTGTGATAGCAAATACACTAAAGGTCATAACTGTGTTGAGAAGAAATTATTCTACATAGATTGTGAAGAGGAAGAAGAAAAGGAGTAATAAAGGTCAAAAGAAGAGGATATACTCCAGGAACAAAGCCTAGATAAAGAAGAAATGAATCCGACCATATCTTGTAATGCATTGGATAGAATTACCACTCCTCAAACCATCAAGATAGAAGGACAAATCAAGAAGAAAAAGGTAATAGTGTTGATTGATTCAAGAAGTACCCACAATTTTATTCATTATAAGGTAGCAAAAGAATTGAATTGCTTCCTATATCCAGCACTAGAGTGTCAGGTGATGGTTGCAAATGGAGGAACAATAAATTGCTCTGGAAAGTGCCATAATATCAATCTATCCATGGGAGAATATGTATTGATGAGCCCAATGCTTTCCATTCCAATGGGTGGTGCTAATGTTGTACTAGGAGTCCAATGGCTACAATCCTTAGGTACAATAGCTTTTAATTTTCAAGAAATTTTCATTAAATTTTTTGTGGAAGGAAAGGAAGTTGAATTAAGGGGTATTGCAGGGAAACTGGGAAAGATAATCAGCTCTAACGGTATGAAAAAGCTTCTAAAAAAAGAACAAAGAGGTGTAATTGCACAATTATGTTCACTAGATGTTTCCACATAGAAATCATCCATTTCTCCAGATCTCCAAAAAGTCTTGGACAATCATTCCAAGTTATTTGAGACTCCCAATGGTATCCCACCTATTCGTGATCATGATCATGCTATTCATCTGATTCCAGGAAGTGTTCCTCCAAACATCAGGCCGTACAGATATCCCTATGCCCAAAAGAGTGAAATTGAACGTATGGTTTCAGAAATGCTAGAGGCTGGTATAATTCATCCTAGTCAAAGTTATTTCTCTGCTTCAGTAGTATTGGTGCACAAGAAGGATGGATCATGGTGCATGTGTCCAGATTATAAGGAGCTCAACAAGCTCACTATTAAAGATAAGTTTCCCATTCCTGTCATTGATGAATTACTGGATGAATTGCATGGATCAATTTACTTCACCAAGTTGGATCTTCGTTCAGGATATCATCAAATCAGAATGAAGACTGAAGGGATTCCGGAAACAACATTTAGAACTCATGAGGGTAATTATGAATTTTTGGTCATCCCTTTTGGCCTTACCAATGCACCTTCTACATTTCAAGGTTTGATGAATTCCATTTTCAAACCCTTCCTTAGAAAATTTGTGTTAGTATTTTTTGATGATATACTAATCTACAACAAGTCTTGGAAGGATCATGTTGAACATGTTGACAGGGTGCTACAACTATTGGAGGAGAAACAATTATATGCAAAAAGATCCAAATGTTTCTTTGGAGTACAAGAGGTGGAATATCTGGGTCATATTGTATCTCATGAAGGAGTTAAGGTAGACCCTAGCAAAATTAAAGCCATTAAGGAATGGAAAATCCCACATCCATAAAGAATTTGTGAGGATTTCTTGGGTTGACAGGGTATTATCGCAAGTTTGTTAAGAATTATGGGAGAATAGTAGCACCTCTAACAACATTATTGAAGAAAGATGCATTTTCATGGACTCCAGAAGCAACAAAGGCCTTCGAACATCTTAAAGAGGCAATATGCCAAGCACCGGTCTTAGCTACACCAAACTTCACAAAAACCTTTATTGTGGAATGTGATGCTTTAGGAAATGGAATTGGTGTTGTTTTAATGCAAGATGAAAGACCCATTGCTTTTGAAAGTCGTCCAATCAAGGGAAAGTTTTTACACAAAGCTATTTATGAGAAGGAAATGTTGGAAATACTACATGCACTTAAGAAATGGTGACCCTACCTAATGGGAAGACACTTCAAGGTAAAAACGGATCATGATAGCCATAAATACTTTTTAGAACAAAGATTATCCTCTGAAGAGCAACAAAAGTGGGTCACAAAGATGTTGGGTTATGACTTTGAAATTATCTACAAGAAAGGGAAGCAAAATGTGGTGGCAGATGCACTCTCAAGAAAGGATGAGGATGTGGAAGCATTGTTGTGTGCCATTTCTATTATCCAACCAGATTGGATAAATGAAGCAAGGGAGGAATGGAAGAATGATGAAGAAGTGTGGGCACCTATTCGAAAGTTACAACAAGATTCCAGTACATCTGATACATTTAGCTGGAAAAATGATTCATTATGGTATAAAGATCGCTTATACCTCTGTAAGAATTCCCAACTCAAACAAAAGATTCTTATGGAATTGCACACTTATCCCTTAGGAGGGCACTCAGGATTTTTAAAAACTTACCACAGGGTTAAGAAGGAATTTTTTGGGATGGCCTTAAATCCAATATTCAAAAGTTTGTGGCTGAATGTTTGGTTTGCCAACAAAATAAAGTTGAAACAATTAAGACCCCGGGTCTATTACAACCTTTATCCATTCCAAGCCAACATTGGGAGGAGGTTTCAATGGATTTTATTGTAGGTTTACCCAAGTCTAAGGGAAAGAGTGTCATCATGGTGGTAGTTGAAAAACTTACCAAGTATGCACACTTTTGTGCATTATCACATCCATTTAAAGCCAATACAGTTTCTACTACATTTATGGAAACGATTCAAAAGCTACATGGAAACCCAAAGATTATTGTAAGTGACAGAGATCCCATTTTCACTGGAAATTTTTGGACAAAATTATTTTCTTGTCTTGGTACTCAGTTAGCTCATATCTCATCTTATCATCCTTAATCTGATGGGCAAACTGAGATAGTAAACAAATGTTTGGAAGGATATCTTCGTTGCTTTGTATCTGATAAACAAACACAATGGGTCAAATGGTTGCCTCTGGCTGAATGGTGGTATAACACTTCCTTCCATATAGCAAAAAAAATTACCCCATTTATGGCACTTTATGGATATCAGCCACCATCTATCACATCATATTTAAGAGAAAATTCTAATGTTCAAGCAGTGGAACATCACATCGAGCATCAACAACAAGTCCTTCAACTCTTAAAGGATAACCTCATGTTGGCATAGAATAGAATGAAACAACAGGCAGATCAACATCACAGCGAAAGAAGTTTTAATGTAGGTGATTGGGTATTCCTACGGCTACAACCATATAAACAAATGTCCCTCAAGCAAGCTAAGAAGGATAATAAATTATCACCAAATTATTATGGTCCATACAAGGTGTTGCAAAAGATTGGTACTATGACATACAAATTGGAGCTTCCTGCAGCTTCTCGAGTGCACCCAATTTTCCATGTTTCATGTTTAAAGAAGGTTATAGGTGACAAGCTCCCAGTTCAAACAATATTGCCAGAACTTGACGAGGAAGGAAAAATTATATTGGAACCAGAAGCAGTCACAGAAACAAGAACTCGACAGCTATGAAATCGATCAATTTTGGAGTATCTCATCAAGTGGAAGAACTTATCCACTGAAGATTCCACATGGGAGGATGAGAATTTTATACAGAAACATCCAGAACTACTCAAGCATTGAGGACAACACTTTTTTGAAGGAGAGGGGCATGTTAGGTCCCTATAATACTAGTGATTACCCCATTACTATTGTAGTTGTATCCCTTATTAATATTGTTGTGCCCCTATTGTCCCCATATTGTTATTACTGTGCCCCATAGAATCCCTCTATTGTTATTTTTGTGCCTTTATATTATTATTGTTAGGTCAGCTGAGTTATATTGTGACTCCTTAGACTCCTATATATAGAAAGGAGGTTTTGTCATTTGAATCATCAAAGAATCATTCATTTGTGTAATGTAAAGGAGGTTGCCCCCTCGAAGAGGCTGAATTCTAAGGCATTGATCTATCTTTTCTATCTTTTTTGTGAGCTGGTTTCATAATAGCATATTAACTTTGTTTATGAAAGGGAATAGAATCTAAGTTATTTCATTTAAAAGGTCACCAGAAATATTCAGAGGTTGCCTATGCATTAGATTCCTAAAGAGAAAAATTTGACTCTTAAATAGAATATGTGCTTATGTGCATTAGAATAATATACAATCTTGCATCCACAAGAAGAAATAAATTAATTATTGAAAATGAAGTATGTATTTGTTTACATAAAAAGAATACCTAATTGCTGTAGAGTTCTAAAGAAAGAATATATATATATATATATATATATATATATATATATATAGATCTAATTTTGTGAAAAAGAAGTATATGTTGCATGCAAAAAAAAACTAGCTACTACACATTCGAATTCTTGAAAAAGTAACATGTGTTTATATACATGAGGGTATAGCTACTATGGTTTTAATTTCATGGAAAGAAAGAAAATATGCATAGACAAGCATTTATATTGAATTTAATTATTCAATGCATAAGAAATATGCATAGATAGGATTTTATATTAAATGAAAATATTCAATGCATGGGAGATATGCATATATAAGTTTCTACATTGAATGCAAATAATCGATGCATGAGAAAAATGCATGTGAACATTGCACATAGAAGGTGAAGAAGTCACATTATTCTTTTGAAAACAAATATGTGATTGCATGTTATTATGTTTGAATTCTTGAAAAGAATAGGTAAATATGTGATTGCATGCTATTATGTTTGAATTCTTGAAAATAAATAAGTTCTTCCATGCGCAAAAAGTAAAACTATTATGTTGAATTTCTTGAAAAGAAATGTGTTTTTGTATGCAAGGATAGAAAAACTATTGAGCTATATTTCTTTAAAAGAATATATAATTATTTTTATTAATTTCTTCAAAAGAATAACATGTTCTTATACACACATAAATAACAATTATATTGATAAGTTCTTGGAAAAGAACATGTGTGAGATGCACAAAACAATAGTCCTCATGTTCATTTCTCTTAGAAATAATATGTGTTAATTTTTCCACCATCTTGAAAAGAGAAAAGTGTGTTTTCATGCAAGATTTAGTTAGCTTCCTTCAAAAAGAAAGATATGTTTTGCATGCAAGAAGAATAATGATCATGTTAATTTCTTTTGGAAAGAACAAGCAATTATGTGTGTCAGGCCACGAGGTAACTCCACAATGAAAATTGTGTTTTTTCGTTAAGATTGCTCATGGATACATACATGGAGGGAGAGACTCTTTGGCTTCACCTCCCAGTGTCTCTTCATATTCCTAATCTCCTTATTTTATATTTACATTATTTACATAAATTTCCTAATCCCAAATATTAGGTGCCAACATTCCCCCCCCCCCCCCCACTAATCTGAAGGGATGTTGGTAAGTCCAAGCATCATTCTGAATCTTTCAAACTTCTCTTCTAAGAGCTTTGGTGAAGATGTATGCAATCTGCTCATTTGTTGAACAATGGCGTAGATGGATTATCTTGGCCTCAACATGATGTTGAATCAGATGGTATTTTGTATTGATGTGTTTTGTTCGATCATGGAACTTTGGGTTCTTGACCAAATTTATTACAGAAGTGTTGTCAATCATGAGTGGAGTTGAATGCACTTGTTTCACCTGCAAATCTTCCAGAATTTTTCTGAGCCACACAATTTCCTTTGTTGCTTCAGCTGCTGCCACATATTCTGCCTTTATTTGTGGAATCTACTAGAACTAATAATTTGTGTGCCCTCCATGAGATAGCTCCTAATCCAAGACTCATAGGATAACCTAAAGTCGATACCCCAGTTTCTTTTTATCCATCAAAGTCTGAATCAGAGTATCCAATCAAGCTGCAGTCGCCCACCTATGTATACTTGAGTCCAAAGTCTTGATTTCCCTTCAAGTAATTTAGAAATATTTTTGAAGCAGACCAATGTCCCTCACAAGGATTTTGTATAAAATTGGATAGGATTCCAACAGCAAATGAAATGTTTGGTCTAGTAGTAGTCAAGCAGTTGAGACTTCCTACAAGTTGTCTATACTTTGTTGCATCCCCAAATTCTTTTCCTTCAATGGATGTGAGTTTCAAGTTCTATCCCATTGGAGTAGTCAAAGTATTGCACTCAGTCATGCCAAACCTATTTAACAGATCACCAATGTACTTCTTCTGAGAGAGGAATATAAACTTCGAATGTTGAGTTATTGTAATACAAAGATAGTTGTGAACATAGCCCAAGTCAGTCATTTCAAAACCTTTCCTCAATTCCTTCTTTATGGATGCAATGTAGCTCTCATTATTCCCTGTCATCAAAAAATCACCTACATACACCACAAGATATACAATTATTTTGCCAACTTTCTTGACAAAAAAGGTTGCGTCATCAAGATCATAATGTTTGAAGTTGAGTTTTAGAAGATTTTCAGTTAAATTTTTATATCAGGCTCACGTTGCTCACTTGAGGCCATACAAGGATTTCACAAGCTTGCATACCTTGTGTTCTTTTCCATTCACAAAAAATGCTTCTGGTTGGGACATAAAAACATTCTCTTCCAGATCTCCATTCAAGAAAGAAATTTTTACATCCATTTGCTAGACTTTCCAATTGTTCTGAGCTTCAAAGGTAAAGAGTGTCTCGATGGTAGCCCATTTTTCTGTGGGGGAAAAGTCTCATCATAGTCGACCCCTTCTTTCTGTGCAAAACCATTTCCCACAAGCCTAGATTTTTGCTTGTCAAGTTAGCCATCAGCTTTATACTTGTTCTTGCAGACCCACTTGTAACCAATTGGTTTGGTTCCCGATGGAGGATCAACCAGCTTCCAAGTGCCATTCTTTATCAAGGCATCATATTCCTTTTGCATCGCTTCTTTCCATTCATCATGAGAAGTTTCTTCTTTGAAGGAAGTTGGTTCAAAATATGTAGACAAATTTAGTTCACAATCATAAGAAACATCCATATCAACAGGTGAATTAGAATAATCTACATCACCTCCATTTTTCCTAGTTGAATTTCTTGTTCTTGTCTTTCCAACCTCATTAGGAAGAACACTTTCAAGTGTCTTTGTCAGCCATTTTGGAGGAAATTTATGAGATGGCCTAGGCTGCTCAGTTGACTGAGTTGGAATTGAATCAAGATTGAGTCTCCCAATTATGTCAATCACATTACTCAAATTTTCAACTGTGACTGGAGCTTCATGTGGGGGAGAGAGTGATTTAGAAGAAGATTCCACAGATTGATCCAGTATAGGAATCCCCCCTTCAAGATGTGGAATCTAATTCTAAAATTCTTGAAATGACTTTGCATGTCCGAATCTATCCAAGTGATCAAGTTGTCACTCAACAACATTGTCAGCCTTGGATGATTCAAGAAAGATCACGTCTCTCGATACAAAAAACTTCTTATTAACTTCATCATAGAGACGTTGTGCTTTGGAGGTATTTTAATACCCCAAGAAGATACACTTACGACTCCTTGCACCAAGTTTGTTTCTTTGTTCCTTTGGTATCAAGGCATAACAGGTGGAACCAAAGACCCTGAGATGCTTTACCGAAGGAATGTGGCCATACCACATTTCATAAGGATTCTTGTTTCTAATAGCATTAGATGGACACCTATTATTTACATATACAACACATAGAACTACATCTGCCCAAAACCTCAATTTTACATTCTTCAAAAACATCATGAAACTTACCGTATTTAAGAATGTCATGTTCATTATTTCAACTACTCCATTCTGATAGGGATTATAAGGCACATTTATTTGATGTTTGATCCCATGCCGGCAAAGATAGTTTTCAAATTCATTTGAAGTGTATTCTTTTCCATTATCAGTGCGAATAGAGCTAATATGAGATTGTGCATCATTTTCAATCCATGCATGAAAGTTTTTGAATGTTTGAAAAGCATCATATTTGTTCTTCAATAAATAAACCCAACAGATTCTGGTGTAGCCATCAATAAATTTCATCATATATTTATTTCCATTTGTAGAAGGAACATGCATTGGGCCACATAAATTTGAATGAATGAGTTCAAGTTTCCTATGTGCTCTGGAATGTGAATCATGAAAATATTGTTTTCTATGTTTTCCTATAATACAAGCATCACATTGCTTAAGTTTCTCGGGAATTGTAGGCAAACCAGTAACACCACTTTTCTTTAACATACGAAGGTTTTCATAATTCCAGTGTCCAAATCTAGCATTCCATAAAAGACTTGATGGAAATGTACCTTCATGTGAAGTTTTGTCTACAAGAAGAGGCACCTTGTAGTTTCAGAAGTCTTTCTTCTTCTATCCCCGTCATGACAAGTAAGCGATCTGATTCCTTTCTGACCTCAACCTTGCCATCAAACATATGAATGGAGTGCCTTGCTAGTGGATGTGGACAAAAGACAACAATTTTATACTCAATTTCGGGCAATATAAAACATCATGTAGAAGAAATTCTGGAAGACCAGGCAGTTTGAGCCTAATGGCTTGAGTTTTGATTTTTCTGCAAAGTATACTGCTCCATCAACATTGTCAATAAATTCTTCAAAAAAATATCTTCTAAAATTCGTGTGGCAAGTTGGTCCTGAATCAATCAACCAATCATTTTTCCAAGAAGCAAGTGAAGCATTAAACAAGTCTTCGGTTACTCCAATATTACAATGTGCCACAACATAGTGAGCGGATTCATGTGATTTACCTTTCTCTTTGTCATGGGTTTTACCTTTGGCTCCATTTCTTTCCTTCTCAATTATGTCCCAAGGAAACTTACATGTGGATGCATCATGTCCATATCTATTCTAGTGTATGAAATGAAGATCAGACTTTTCTCCTTGAAACTGGCTACCCCCTCTGCCTCTAAGATTTCTTCTTCCTCTACCTCTTCGGCCACCTCTTCCTCTAGAAAAATCATGAGCATGATTCTTCTCTCAATGTGCAAGACACACGACTTCTTTAGAATACTAAGGAGTTGTCTTCTTCCCAAAATCCTTCTCTCTCTCAACAAACCTTTTCTCAAGGGAGTCAAAGGTAATCTCCTTGAGGTTTTCACTTGCTTGCAATGACTCAAGATAATTTGAATAGGTGTGATATAGTGCCTTGACATAAGCTATGAGAGGAATATCTATTTGAACACCAATGGTTTTGATAGCATGCATAATAGATCTTACTTCTGATGCTAAAGCAAGAGGATCATTATTTTTCAATTCAATACTGAACAATTTAATCATCAATTGGACAACTTCAAGTTCAGAGTGTGAGTCATAAAGTTCCTTCAACTTCTGTAAGGCTTCAAATGTTGGGTGTGGAGCCTCATTATCTTCTTTATTCAAATGTATCGCCGCATTGGACCCCAGTTCGTAATGGGGCGGCAACGCTGCCCATTTATGTGTGTCGCTAGGGGGGTCCATGGGGTGGCGGCGACAATTCTTTAGAGCGCCCCCCCCCCGCCCCCCCTTGGCGGGGGATAGGGGGCAATGCCCCTGAAGCTAAAAATAGATGTAAAATTGCCTTGTAAAATTTTGTAATTTTGTAGTCAATTTGGGTCTTTCATTAGGCGGAAATATGATGGTAGAAGTTATGTTTAATTTAGGGTTTTTTTGCCTTAGAAGGCAACCCCACGCTATATATGAGGTAATTGTATTGCGGCTATGTAGATCTGTATTCTGAGCGAGAAAGAGAGAGGAGATTGTGTGAGAGCCAAGAGGGAATTATAGCGGATCTGTTGTAGGTTGTAACTCTTCATTTTGTTGCATAATATAAAAGGAAGGAATGGTTGTTTCTCCCTAAATGTAGCCCAAATTGGGTGAACCACGTATAACTGTGTCTCTCTTGTTTTATGCATTTTTTGTGTTTATATTTCTGCAACATTTTATGTGTTCCATTGCTCTGTAATATATAATTTTCTAACGTCAAAAGCATTTAAAAATGGTGAAATATGGCATCTCTCCTCATCATTTAAAAATGTTGTTATCAAGGCTTCGGCTTTGCTGTTCTTTTTTTCCCAAATGGTGATCTCCATATTTGGGGTGAGCTTTGGAGGTTCATTATCTCCTTATCCTACACAAACTCCTTTCCACAACTCATTGAAAATGGGAGTGTGTTTTATCTTCCACGACCATTCATGATAGTTCTCTTTTCTAGAGAGAACTACTCCAACAATAGATATTAATGAATGCATTTAAAAATGTACTCTACTGCCAATATATATAATAAAAAAAATGCACTTTTGGTGGTAAAAAAATGCAATTCTGGTGGCAAAAACAAAATGGCACTTATGGTGTTAAAAAAAGATGCACTATGATATTTGAGGACGGAGGTATTATATATGGGAGGGTTATATGGGGAAGGAAATATGTGGGGAAGAGAGTTTATGGTGGAGGGTTTATATGGGGAAGGGTTGTATGGGGAGAGGGGTCAACGTATGATCGGTGGGAGGAGAAACCAGTGCTAACCGTATTGTATTAACACACATCTATTAACAAAATTGCATCACAATTAAAAAACATTGGGAGTGGATTTAAGTGATGGTATATGCATTAATGACAGGGATACATACCCCATAGCCAACACCAAACCATTATATGTTGCGGAAGTGGTTTATGAAACTGTATATGGGGGAGTGATATTACACAGGTGGTTTGGAGGAAACCAAGGAGTGAGGACCAGGGAGTTGATGTGTTTGCAGTGTCGAGTATGGAACCACACTCAACATAAGAGGCGATGGGATTGGGAACGCGCAATGTAACTAGGTGTGATTGATATCATAAAATTCGCTTGAATCAAATAGAAATATAATATGGAGGTGGATTGTGGACCGTGGGAGGAGTTTGAGTAATGGAAGAGTATGCGCAATTTAAAACGCAGCATAAAGTATTTTATGAGAGCTGTGAACCAGTGGTAGGGAGTACCACAGTGTGTAGTGGACTGTAGCATTGTATGGTATTGCAGGATTGGGGTTGCAGAGCATGACAATCGAGATGCCGATAATGTAGGTGAGGTCGAGGTGCGTAGGACAACTGTGAGGTGAGGGCGAGGTGATATATCATTGTATGGGTCGAGTGAGAGTGCAGTAGCATCATTCTCTAGGCAAGGAATATCATTATACAATATAAGCCAGAATATAGACTGTATAAAATACAAAACTTTAGCCTTCACAAAAAAAGCACTCACAGTGGATATTCGTTGCAGCCTTGAGGAATATGAATTCACAAAATCTTGCAGAGAATATGGCAGGGAATATAGGAACATAGTATAGCAGATAATTGACAGGAGTTACAACACATAAACTAATTTGGGAGTTGGCTCTAATACCATATCAGGCCAAGAGGTAACTCAACAATGTGAATTGTGTTTTTTCATTAAGATTGTTGATGGATATATACATGGAGGGCGAGACTCTTAGGCTTCACCTCCTAGTGTCTCTTCATTATCCTAATATCCTTATTTTTTATTTACATTATTTACATAAATTTATTAATCCCAAAGATTATGTGTCAACAATGTACAATAAAATAGTGTCTATTATGTTAGCTTTATTTTGGAATAGAGCATGTATTTTTCATGTACAATAGTTATTTTGAATAAATCGCCTTTGGAAGAGGTGTTTTGAAAAGAACATACATTTGCCTGCATAAGAGAAATATCTATTGTATTAGTTCTTTTGAAAATAATGTGTGACTGCATACATAAAGAAAATTGTTGACGGCTAGATAGTTTATTTAATTACATGCACAAAGAACAGGGACAAATGTAGTGGTTATTCTTTGGAAAACAATGTGGACTCATGTGCGAGTGGAATAACAATTAAAGTGACATTTATCTATAGACACACTTGATATTTATATGATTTTTGTTAATGCATGTGCAGTGATGTTAAAGAAGACATGTCATGATATTTTGTTTATGTTTTATGTATGCACACAAATAAATGTTGAAGCATCACTGATAAAGATTGATTATTGGTTGATTAATACTTTAACTAATCATGATATCGAAGTTTGTTGATAACAACAATGGCAGGGAAGGATGGTGACATATGCAAAGGATGGATTATGTTTAACATTGTGATTGATAAAATATCCATGCATATTGAGGAGTGTTAGCTACAGGATGATCCATTAATGGGAATAACTAGGCCACAACGACATAGAGATTGAGGATTTATGGGTAAATGATAGCATGATGATTGTAATAGCTTTTAGCTAGATATGTTGTATTTAAATGATATTTTTTGTAATATTTTATGATAATGGTTAAGGGATGGACTTCCTTACAAGCCATTGAGTGAGGGGTGAACACCCTCATGAGCGTTTAATAATAAAATTAAATGTTTGTTGGTTTTCACCCTATGGGGTTTCTAGGGTATATTGGTGTCTAATGATGTGGTTTCTTGTTGTGCCATTTTTATGATGTTGATTCCTTGCATGATGTGACGTTTATATTATCAAGAATTTTGTCAATTAACTAAGTTAAAAGAATCATGGAATTGCAGGAAGGTTACATTAGGAAGTTTAACTTAATATGTTACAATAGTGGCAGTTAATGGTTGTGTAGCTTACAATTCATTTACTAAATATTACTCTATATATTGATGATGGTTTATCTAATATCCATTGAAGGAATATGGAAAGTAATTAATAAAGTTACATGTTGGAAAATGCTATAAAAAATTTCTAACTCCATGCATTTTCATGCAAGGTTACTAGGTGATGTTACAAAAAGGAGGGGAACATATGTTATCACCTGGATTGAACCTCAGGTTGAAGGAAGGCAATGCCAGGGTAACCACAAACCAAGCTTAGCCAAGTAGCTAGCCCTACTAGGCCAGGAGAGGGCTTTCTCCGTAAGGATCTTAGCCAATATGACTGGATCAAGAAAATGATATTAGGCTAGGTATAGTAGCACAAGGTTTGATTTTATTTTGAAGGGTTTTGTTGGATCAGGAGGAGCCAAACAGTTAGGGCGAGCAAATTAGGTCAAAATTGCAAGGTGATCGATGGGGCAAGGTAGGCAAAAGGTTCATCACTCTATGGTTTGATGGGTGCGGTGATTCAAGGCAGGTCAGGGGCTAGAAAGAGCATGTAACCAACATGGATTCTTCCTAAACTGAAGAAAACATAGACTGTGAATATTTTCCCAGAACATAGCATAAATATTATGGGTTCTGACTATCAACTTGAAAACATACACTTAAAAGCAATGAAATGATTGATGAATTACAAAAAACATTTTAACATATGATCAAAATAGAGAAAACTGAACTGAACATCATACCACATGGATCCCAAAGAAATAGCTGCAACTTTGCATTAATCTCTTGTTGAAAACTGATACAAAATGATGTCTACTCAAAGCATAAGCATCCAATTGAGTCCAACCCTTTACAATGAGAAAGAAAAAGAAGATATAAACCTCAATTCAACCTCCTCCCATTCTCAAGAGTAGAATCCCTAAGATGACAAACTAATCCATCAAAAGCTGAACAAGAAACTGGAATCTAGGCAACGTTAACAACTTGCCTATAAAAGGGAGGAAACTGATTCATTTGACTTCAAGAGAACTTTTGATCCAATGAATCTACCCTCCGGTAACTAATATTCATCCTATTTACATGCCTAGTCACCATTTACATCATTAAAAGCATCATCCATGAGCGAAAACCCATAAATTACAGTCATGGCACAGTAAAGTGCAAATTGAGCATAAAATTGTCCTATGGGCAGTGCCCAAGCTCTATGCGCAACACTTTTTGCAGGGCCATTTTGGACGCCTTCCCGATGTCCAAATTGAGCCCAAAATAGCTTGTTGGGAATATCTTCAAGTCTCCTTTCCAGAATATCTTGAATTTGTTTATTTGGAGTTCATTTAACCTCTCAAAAACGGATTCTCCCGAGACTGCTTCTGTGGCTCAAAAAGAGGGCAGAAAGGTCATTTTTTGGGTGTTTTTTGACCTTTTGGTTGACCAGTTTTTCTCCAAAATCTTAGAAAATGCACAGGGTGCATGTACTCATCATTGTGAATCCAAAAATGCTGACCATTTCCTCATTGGATGCCCCTAGGAAAAGCGCAACGCCAGTGGCGCTGCGCATAGAGCCAAAATTTTTGTGTCAAAAACTACTAAATTCTTCAAAAATGAAAAAATTCTCAAAACTTGCTCAAAATTTGTGGGAGACCACCACCATCAAGTGTTTGGGTCAGCCAAGGAAGCTTCAACAAGCAACCTAAGCCTATCACCCTCCTTTTTTCCTTTGAGTGCTTGTTTTAGCCTTGTCTTCATTTGCTTGACTCTTATGTTACAAATCTTGTTCCTTGTCTTTTTCTCTGTCCATGTTCATAATCCGGCTCTCCATAAGCCTCATCAAGTTGAAATTTGGCCTTCTCAGCCTCCCTCTTTGCCTTGATGTACTTGGTTTGCATCAATTCCTACTTGACCTCTAGCTGCTTGTTCTCTTGCTCATAAAAGGAGATGATATATTTGGCCCTTTGTAAATTGGTCTCAAGCTTCTTGATTTTGGCATCCTTTTCTTTCAAGGCAGCCTGAGTGATTTTATCTTTCTCCTCATAATCTTTATCCTCTTTATCCATGTTTTTGAGTTTGAAGCTTTAGAAACCCTAGAGAAGGTAATCAGGAAGTGGGAGTTATGGTGAATAGGGATAGGGGAAGGGGAGAGGAGTTTGTGTGATGTAGGATGAGATATGTATGATGTGAGAGTGAGAAGGAGGGGGTATTTTTTAATAGGGACTATTTAGTAAATAGGGGTTTAAGGATTTTGTTTTGGGGGATTAGGGTATAGGGGATAGGTGGAGGGATTTTGTTTGGGGGATTAGGGTATAGGGGATAGGTGGAGGGATTTGACAACAGAATGTGGGAATAAGGGATATGGTAAACAGGGAGGGTTTTTAGACAACCTAGGGTTTGAAAATTTAAATAGCAAACAAACTTCAAAATCATGAAATGAGTGCTAGGAGGATGGTTCAAGGAGTGTACTTACTTGCTTAGAGGTTCTAGGTAGCAAAAGAGTGATTTAGATGGTTGTTAGGGTAGTCTTGATGTTTTTGGCCCTATGCGCAATGCCTTGTATAGGTGCGCAGCGCTCTGGTTATATGTGCAGCGCCGTGAAAAAATGCACTGGTAAATAGGCTCTATGCACAGCGCTATGTCTATATGTGCATCGCTCTCTCCTCTATGCGCAACGCCTCACCTCTATGTGCAGCACTTTTTGCAGGCCACTTTTGGAGGCTTTCCTGGTGTCCAAATTGAGCCCATGATAGCTCGTTGGAAATGTATCTCTCGTGGCTACACAATTGACCTATCAAGCACTGAAAATGATTAATTATAGCCCCTGAAAAGTCAATTCTCCCAAGACTGGTCAAAACGTGCAGAATGAGGGTGCAAAAATGAAGTGTTATATTGTAGGAAACTTTTGGAGGTCTTCCTCAACTCCAAATTGAGTGCATGATAGCTCATTGGAAATCTATTTTTGTCTAGTTATCATTTGACTCATCATGAAAGTCATATGGATAATCCAAATAGAATAAAAAATGATTTTTCCAAAGTCACTCTAGAAGTGCAACAACTCTCTTGTAGCAATTGTATTTTTGAAATTTCTCTAAAAATATGACACCTGTGTAAAACGTGAAGGATTTTTTTCATCCTTTGCCTATTATGGACAAAAACCTCTCTCACTTTTGCCAAATTCATCCATGTTTGGTCTAAAACATAGTTTGAAGAAAAATCGGCCCTATGTGTGGCAAATGATTTGTCCCTTGGAATGAATTATTGAAAAATGATGGAGACATGATGTGTATGAGTTGGAATGGCCTCATACTTGCTTAAATGACCTCCCTTATGCCTAATATACTCAGATGTCTCTGATTCCATAGCCAACCCTAGCTCAATGGGTGAGGAAATTAGGGTTTAGTGCTTGTGGAAAATGAGAATTTGGACACCCTTGGGAAAAGACAACTCCATTTGGCATGCGCTTCACCTTTTGAAACTTTACCCTTTCACTTGACTATTTCCTTTGAAAAATTGATCTTTTGATGGTCTGGCATCTTTGGAACACTGAGTTAACAACTTGGGATGGTGAAATTATTACATTTGAAAGACATAAAATTACATAATGAAATAAGCATTTCTCTCTACAAATCATCTTCACATGGTGAAGGGATGTTATTTGATCACCCTTTACTTGATGGTCTTATACATCGAATGGAACCTTGGCAACCCTAATGACCTAATGAAACTTAAACCCTAAAAGACCTAATGAGACCTTGAAGGACTGAATTTCAAGATGACATAATAACCCCATGACCGATACTTGAATGGCATGACAAAAACAACTTTATGGATGATGCACAGTCAAAAAGATATGAAACTATGCCAACAAGTAATCGCATTTAGGGAAGAGTGATGTTTTTGGACTAGGACTACCATCAGTGACTAATTGTTTTTGCATGACCTAGTGGAATGATAAAAAAAAAATTGTGTGGGACACCTAAAATGAATATGAAAAGAGCAATTTTGATCACTGATGGAAGTATGCAAATACTGACTCTAACATTGGCTCCATTGGGGATGGTAGCTCCTTGGAGGTGCCAAGAACACCGTAGACCAAGTAGCCTTATCCATTGGGCATGGAGTAAAAAAAAAATCAATCTGAAATACATGACTGAATACTGATGACTCAAAGACACAAACTGACTTTTACTCAACTGAAAACTGACTCAATACTAAAACACAACTGACAAACTAAAAAAGATGCTCAAAATGGCTTATTCAATAAAACCTACTCTAACTGTTCCATTCATCACCTGATCAAGTGAAATGAAACAACCAATGCAACCAAGTAAGCATTCTGGCTGTTGTTTGAATTCTCTGCAAGTGCTTGTTTATGAGCAAGAAGAGAGAACTACTGAAAGGCAACTCCCATGAAAATTTTTCAATAGATTGAATCTTGATGAAATTGCAAAGCACGAGCCCACCTGCTGACCTCAAGAATACTGCGAAAGTATATTCATAGGAATACATATTGATTTCCATCCCATCTAATACGTTACTGCTCCGCTCTAGGTAGTCTTCGTACTTTCGTTTTAAAATTTCCTAACATCTATGTTTTCTTTCTTTGATGACTGTAGAAAATTGACAAAAGGATCCTGAAACTCACGAATGACTAATTTTTCTTGATGATCAACAACAACAACAAAAAATCTTCTTCACTACTCTCCTGATATGACTGCAAATCTTGGTATGAGCTTTGTAATGAAACTCATGTTGAACAAGACACTGAAGTCGGCTATCGGATCAAGTTTATATCAACATTATGTTCAGGCCCATAGTTAGCTAATGGAGAAGGAATTTTACTACAGATATCATCCAACATATCAGCTATTGGGTCATGAAAAACTTGCAAAGATTGCTGCAACCTATTTTCCATCAGTTTTAATGAGATTGCATGACACTCTACAGGCTGCTCATCCTTTGCTTTAGAGATATTATGAAAATTTTTCTTTAAAAATTCAAATGTTTCAAAACATAGTGGTATAGAGTCATCTTTCATCATTTGATCATATGTTTCAGCTTCCAAGCCTTCATCTGCAATTTGAAATTCAATGGAGCTCGGTGGCTGCAAATCTAGAGCTAGGGAGGCTTCTATGTCACAAATGATTTCCTTGACCAATTTATGAGAAGGTTTATCCTTTATAGTGTTGACCACTCGCTTATCTGCTTTCTTATAGTTTTCTCTTATTTTTGAAAATGAGGAGAAACACAAGGGTAAAGAGCTCTGATAAAAAAAAATTATTATCCTCTTGATTGTCAAGATCAAAACTCAATGAGTGTTGATTTCTGATCGCATCAAAGTTACCTCTAATGAACTAAAATGAAGTAAAACAAAGAGGCAAAGATCCTTCACTTACTTCCAAATTTTCTGCACTTTCCTCATCACTGTCATAGATGATATGCTTCGGCTAATTACTGTATTCGAGCTGCTAAAACTGAACTTCCTCCCCCCAAAAACCAGCTACTAATTGCTCTACAAGATTAGCTTATGTTTGGAGAACATAATAATTGTCATAATGATCAAACTTTGGCAAATCATCAATATAAGTAATGTCACCAATCATACACATTATATTATCAGATTGTTTCTCCTCGGATTGATCTACAAATCCATTTTCAAATCTATGGTAGCTAGGATTAGCAAGAAAAATTTAAGGCTAGCAATCTTTTATTTTTCTGGGACAAGTGGGTCATGGTGATCTTGAATAGAAAATTCATCTCTCGAGGTGATTCTTTGCATCATTTCTTCCATTTTACTTACCAAAATGTCGAGCTTTACCTCTGAAGATGTTAGGTGCTCTACAATGTTCTCCCTCTCTTCTTCCTTCAGCTTTGCCCTTCTAATCAACAGATTAGCCTCTACATCTACTGCACTGTTCTGCATCTCTTCAAGTGTTGCAAGGTTCCTTTCCCTCAGCTGAAACTCCATTTCTGGATCAAAGGCATCCAAGTAGTGCAAGAGAGCGGATCCAAGAGGAGGCCTTATATTAGCAGGCATCGAAAAATAGACTTGGTTAAACCTGGCAGAAAATTGTTGTATTGTCTCCCCTGGCAATCTTTTCAGCTAGTTATACTCTTCTAGAATCAAGAAAGGGTTTTGTTTGACCACCCACTTGTCGAGGAAAATTTTGACGAATTGCTGGAAATCTGATATGCTTGCATCAGGCAAGTTTTTGAACCAACTTTTGACTTTTCCTTGCAAAGAAAGAGCGAATAGCCTGATACTGACATCCTCTTTGTCAAATTCAAAAAGGTCGAGGAAAGTCTCCAAATTCTGCATATGTCTCTTAGCAGTGATATTGTCATATTCACCATCAAACCTCGATAGGTATAGGTAATGATTGTCAGGGAAAGAGTGGAGTATAGGAGGTAAGATGAGTGGTTTGTATTGATCTAGAATTTTACAAGGTGTAGGAGTATATACAAAAGCTGTAGAATCAGTCTTGGTCTCTTTAGGCTTATCAATTTGAAGATGGTCATCATAAGATCCAGAATAAGGGTCTTGATCAAGATCAAAGGCATACAAAGAATTTGTTTTCACAATATTTAAAGGGAAGGAATCACATGCAGGTCTAGGATATTTTCTCAAATACAATATACTTTGTAAAACCTTTTTGACATTCTCGAGAAAAGAGAAAAAATAATTGATGACAAAGAACATAATGTCTTGGATGAAATTCGAACTTGAATACCTGATCTTTCCATACTGTCCTTTCATGTTTCTGTTGGTTGGGTTCATCCTCCAGTGGAGTCTTTGGATATGATCTCGAAACTGATTTGGAGTCACCTTCCTGTGTCTGATCGTTTTCCACCATCAACAATCAGATCTAGATCTGAACTTTGATGATATTTCCAATGGAACACGAAACCTTTCGCTCATTCCCCTATATGGTCGCCACTATGTTATCACCTGGATTGAACCTCAGGTTGAAGGAAGGCAATGCCAGGGTAACCACAAACCACGCTTAACAAAGTAGCTAGCCCTACTAGGCCGGGAGAGGGCTCTCTCCACAAGGATCTTAGCCTAGATGACTGGATCAAGAAAATTATATTAGGCTAGGTATAGTAGCACAAGGTTTGATTTTATTTTGAAGGGTTTTGCTAGATCAGGAGGAGCCAAACAGTTAGGGCAAGGAAATTAGGTCAAAATTGCAGGGTGTTCGATGGGGCAAGGTAGGCACAAGGCTCAACACTCTAGGGTTTGATGGGTGAGGTGATTCAAGACAGGTGAGGAGCTAGAAAGAGCATGTAAAAAACATGGATTCTTCCTAAACTAAATAAAACATAGATTGTGAATCTTTTCCTAGAACAGAGCATAAATATTATGGGTTCTGCCTATCAACTTGAAAGAAACCACTTAAAATCAATGAAATGATTGATGAAGTACAAAAAACATTTTAACATATGATCACAATAGAGAAAACTGAACTGAACATCATACCACATGGATCCCAAAGAAATAGCTGCAACTTTTCATTAATCTCTTGCTGAAAACTGATACAAAATGATGTCTACTCAAAGCATAAGCATCCAACTGAGTCAAACCCTTTACAATGAGAAAGAAAAAGAAGATATAGACCTCAATTCAACCTCCTCCCATCCTCATGGATCGAATCCCTAAGATGAGGAACTAATCCATCAAAAGATGAACAAGAAACTGGAATCTAGGCAACCCTAACAACTTGCCTCCAAAAGGGAGGAAATTGATTCATTTGACTTCAAGAGATCTTTTGATCAAATGAATCTACCCTTTGTTAACTAATATTCATCTTATTTACATGCCTAGTCACAATTTACATCAGTAAAAACATCATCCATGAGAGAAAACCCAAAAATTACAGTCATGGCATAGTAAAGTGCAAATTGAGCAGAAAATTGTCCTATGCACAGCACCCAAGCTCTATGTGCAACACTTTTTGCAGGGCCATTCTGGAGGCCTTCTCGGTGTCAAAATTGGGCCCAAAATAGCTTGTTGAAAATATATTCAAGTCGAATTTCTAGAACATCTTGAATTTTTTCATTTGGAGTTCATTTGACCCCTTAAAAACGTATTCTCCCAAGACTACTTCTGTGGCTCAAAAAGAGGGCAGAAAGGTCATTTTTTGGTTGTTTTTTGACCTTTTGGTTGACCAATTTTGCTCCAAAAGCTTAGAAAATGCACAGGGTGCATGTACTCATCATTCTAAATCCAAAAATGCTGACCATTTCCTCATTGGATTCCCTTAGGAAAAGCACAACGCCAGTGGCGCTGCGCATAGAGCCAAACTTTTTGTGTCAAAAACTGCTAAATTCTTCAAAAATGCAAAAATTCTCAAAAATTGCTCAAAATTTGTGGGATACCACCACCATCAAGTGTCTGGGTCAGCCAAGGAAGATTCAACAAGCAACCTAATCCTATCACCCTCCTTTTAGCCTTTGAGTGCTTGTTTTAGCCTTGTCTTCATTTGCTTGAATCTTATGTTACAAATCTTGTTCCGGGTCTTTTTCGCTGTCCCTGTTCATCATCTAGCTCTCCATAATCTCCACAAGCCTCATCAAGCCAAAACTTGGCCTTCTCAACCTCCCTCTTTGCCTTGATGTACTTGGTTTGCATCAATTCATGCTTGACCTATAGCTGATTATTCTCTTGCTCATAAAAGGAGATGATATATTTGGCCCTTTGTAAACTGGTCTCAAGATTCCTGATTTTGGCATCCTTTGCTTTCAAGGCAGCTTGAGTGATTTTATCTTTCTCCTCATAATATTTATCCTCTTTATCCATGTTTTTTAGTTTGAAGCTTTAGAAACCCTAGAGAAGGTAATCAGGAAGTGGGAGTTATGGTGAATAGGGATAGGGGAAGGGCAGAGGAGTTTGTGTGATGTAGGATGAGATATGTATGATGTGAGAGTGAGAAGGAGGGGGTATTTTTTAATAGGGACTATTTAGTAAATAGGGTTTTAAGGATTTTTTTGGGGGGATTAGGGTATAGGGGATAGGTGGAGGGATTTTGTTTGGGGGATTAGGGTATAGGGGATAGGTGTAAGGATTTGACAGCAGAATGTGGGAATAAGGGATATGGTAAGCAGGGAGGGTTTTTAGACAACCTAGTGTTTTAAAATTTAAATAGAAAACAAACTTCAAAATCATGAAATGAGTGCTAAGAGGATGGCTCAAGGAGTGTAGCAAAAGAGTGATTTATATGGTTGTTAGGGTAGTCTTGATGTTTCTGGCCCTATGCACAACGCCTTGTACAGGTGCGTAACACCCTGGTTATATGCACAGTGCCATGCAAAAATGCACTAGCACATAGACTTTATGTGTAGCACTCAATCTGTATGCACAATGCTCCCTCCTCTATGTGCAACGCCTCTGCTCTATGCGCAACTCTTTTTGCAGGCCACTTTTGGAGGCTTTTTGGGTGTCCAAATTGAGCCTATGATAGTGCGTTTGAAAGGTCTCTCTCTGGGCTACACAATGGACCTATCAAGCACTACAAATGATCAATTATAGCCCTGAAAGGTCAATTCTCCAAAGACTAGTCAAAAAGTGCAGAATGAGGGTGCAAAAATGAAGTGTTCTCTTGCAGGAAATGTTTGGAGATCTTACTCAACTCCAAATTGAGTGCATGATAGCTAATTGGAAATCTATATTTGTCTGGTCATCATTGAACTCATCAAGAAAGTCATTTGGAGACTCCGGATAGAAGACAAGGTGATATTGCCAAAGTCACTCCAGAAGTGCAACAACTCTCTTGTAGCAACTGTATTTTTGACATTTCTCTAAAACCATGACACTTGTGTAAAAAGTGAAGGAGGTTTTTCATCCTTGGCCTATTATGGACAAAAACCTCTCTCACTTTTGCCAAATTCATCCCTTTTTGGTCTAAAACATAGTTTGAAGAAAAATTGGCCCTATGTGTGGCAAATGATTTGTCCCTTGGAATGACTTATTGAAAAATGATGGAGACATGATGTGTATGAGTTGGAATGGCCTCATACTTGCTGAAATGACCTCCCTTATGCCTCATATACTCAGATGTCTCTGATTCCATAGCCAACCCTAGCTCAATGGGTGAGGAAATTAGGGTTTAGTGCTTGTGGAAAATGATGATTTGGACACCCTTGGGAAAAGACAACTCCCTTTGGCATGCACTTAACCCTTTCACTTGACTATTTCCTTTGAAAAATTGATCTTTTGATGGTCTGACATCTTTGGAACACTGAGTTAACAACTTGGGATGGTGAAATTATTACATTTGAAAGACATAAAATTACATAATGAAATAAACATTTCTCTTTACAAATCATCTTCACATGGTGAAGGGATGTTGTTTGATCACCCTTTACTTGCTGGTCTTATACAATGGAATGGAACCTTGGAAACCCTAATGACCTAATGAAACCTTGAAAAACCCTAAAAGACCTAATGAGACCTTGAAGGACTGAATTTCAAGATGACATAATAACCTCATGACTGATACAAATGGCATGATAAAAATAACTTTATGGATGATGCACAGTCAACAAGATATGAAACTATGCCAGCAAGTAATCACATTTAGGGAAGAGTGATGATTTTGGACTAGGACTACCATCAGTGACTAATTTTGGTTGCATGACCTAATGGAATGATAAAAAAATTATGTGTGGGACACCTAAAATGAATATGAAAAGATCAATTTTGATCACTAATCGTAGTATGCAAATACTGACTCTAACAGCATAAATATTGGGTTGACGACAACGATCAAACTTGATGTCTACACACAAAACATGTGTTTTCCTTTGCAGTTGCAATGGTTGCAATGGTTGTTGAAAGTGTGAAGGTGAGATAGTTTTGAGTCAAGATACAACACATCTCGGAGTGGCGCAAAGGCACATTCCTTTAAAAGGATAAATGATTGGGTTTGTGTGGGGTTAAGCTAAAGCTAATAAACTATAAATGTTAAGTGGTAATGGTGAACCCTTCTTAGATTGTTTATTCTAGGGTTATCCACTCACACACCACCATTTTGGAACTATTAGGATAAGGATGTCATCCACCATGATACTTTAGTCACTCACATACCCCATTTTTAGAACTATTAACATGAGGATGTCATTCACCATGATACTTTAGTCACATACATGTGAATTTGGTGATGATATATTAATTATTTTTGGAATAAATTTTTTAAAATTTTAATTTAATTATTAATAATTATTAGGTGGAAAGTTGGGATTTTACATTTAAAAGTTAAAATTTATTTTTAAAATAGTTTATGTTTTTATTAATATATTAATATATTATTTTTTTTATAATTAATAATAATAATGATAATAATTTAAAATACAGTTATAATTTAACTAATTTTCATTATTTTTTTTAAGTAATATAAGATATATAATACCATAAGTGTTTTGATATTACTAACTATTGCACTATTAATTTGTAAAAAATTAATAAATTTTTAATAAATTTTATAAATATTTTTTTGAATAAAGATAATGAATATTAAAATTCATTAGAATTAATAAATATTTATTATAAAAATTGATTTATTAAATATTAAAATTATCAAATGCATTATATATAATTTTGTTTATTCATTTAATTCTATATTATTAAAGATGATGGTGGTGGTGGTTAACGTTCACTGAGACCAAACTTCGGCCTATCGGACCTAAAGAGACGAATTATTTAGTTTGATTTAATATTTTATTCCTATGCTCAAAAATCTTGGAGAGAAGCCTCCCGAGCTCACTGTAATTTTTGACAACGTAAAATGCTAGGAAGATTAGTATTGCAATAAAGATTTTGAAACTGAGATCTAATGTGGTTGTACGCGGGGCACTCTAAGAGGAAGTGATTTTCATCCTCAATGTTCGTATTCTCACATAGATGGCAGAACATTTTCATCCATGGTGTTTTAGGAACTACCCAACAACTCGTTTCACTATGGAGCTCATGAGAGTTCGCTCTAATCTTGGCTATATTAATTTTCTTCTTTGAGCTAGTTAAAACAGAGAGATACTTTTGATCTTCTAGGGTGGGGTTAATGACCTCCTTATAATATCTTAATTTTCTTTTAGCTGCTAAATCTTTCTCACACCACATTTCTTCTTTTAACTTAGAAGTAACAATATTTTTAATGTTATTAATGTTTTGCAATGCAACATTCTCATCGATCTCCCAATGGTTTAACCAAGCCCTAGTGTCTTTATACCAACCTCGTTTGAGCTTGAGGTGGTTTTGGCTAGAATTTAAAGCTAGCTTAGGAAGTGTATGGTCTCCTATGTTATTGAGTTTGTGCTTGTACAATAGAAGCCTAGTCATAGCTAGGCTCTCGATAAGGGAAAGACCCACTTCTATAAGGAGAATATGATAGGGTGTGTTGCTTTTAATTTTGAGGTTATATGTTATAAAACACTTCTGGATTTGTTCAATCTTTCTCCAGGATTCTCTAGAGATGCTACAACCCCAAACCTCACATCCATATAAGATAACCGAAGTGACTAAAGTTTCAAAGAGGAACTTCTTTCTATCCCACGTTACGAGGTTTACCGTTTTACAATTATTTTCAAGACCAAAATAAGCTTTCCATCCCCCATTAATACTTTTCTAAATGTTATAGTTCCAGTTGAGCTTGTGATGAATATCAATTCCTAGGTACTTGTAGGAAGACACTTCCTCCAAGTTACTATTGTCATACATAAAATTAGTGTAAGTGTCCTTCTTGGATTTGATAATCATAATTTTTGTTTTGTCAATGTTAACAATCATACCATAATAGAGCAAAAATCCTCAAGAAATATATTTTTATATTAAAAAAAATTAATATGTTTAAATATTTAATAAATTTAGATTTAAAATAATTTTATTATTATTTAATTTTTTTAAGTATTATCATTTATATATAAAAATAAATAAATAACTATTGAATTTTTATTAATATTTAGTATAATGTTATTTTAATTCATCATATCAGCCCTGTATAATAAACATAAAAATAAATATTTTTATCATATTGAGTATATCATCTTTATATTATTAAAATAAATTTATTATTATTTTTGTTTAAGTAATATAATATATATATATATATATATATATATATATATTTAGTATAATGTTATGTTAATTGATCACATCATCATCACTATTCCAAATATTATAGAATTTTTTATCATGACATTTCAAATATGTTTTAAAAATTTATAATAATTAACTATTATCTTTAAAATATTAAAAAACAGTATTCCTAAGAGTATACCAAATCTTCTTACTGAAAAAAAAAGAGTATACCAAATCTTTATCTTTACACCCTCCAATTCAATGCGGGGTCCGTTTGGACACTTTTAGCATTTTCTTTAACGTAGCTTCTATGGAGAACTATTTCTGTGTATACTGACGTGTTTAGACGTTTTACATTAAACATGAATTTGTATAAAATGAATTGACCTTTTTTATAAATTTAATAAATAAAATAAAATTTATTAAATTAGTTTATTAAATCTTAAAAAATTATAAAATAAAATCTAAACTAGTTTATTAAATCTTTAAAAAGTATTTGGAAATTTTTAGAATTTATTTCTATAATAAAATAGAAGTATTTTAAAATCATGATAATTTTATTGATTTAAAAATTTAAAACTAGCCATGTAATTAATCTCAATATATGTACGAAATCTAATAGAAATTGTTTTTTATCGACCATTTTAGGTTTACAAAGCTAACATAATCTTTCATCCCAATACTTTTTAGGAATTGACTCATAATTAGTTTATTAACTATTACTAAATTTATTATAATTACTTTACATTCATTTTATATTTATATTTATATTTATCAAGTTTTAAGAAATCAAAATTTTTAGTACTTAAATTTGTTAATCATCTAATTCTATGTCATTTTATCCGTTGGGTATATTTAAGCTTAAATCCTCAACACTTAAGATTGAAGGTTAAAGAATGTGAATCGCAGGCCATGCCTATACCTATGGACCATTGGTATGCTATATAAAACATTAACCTATGGTGATAACGCAATCAAATTGAAGGGTTTTTATTTTTTCAATAGAAATAATAAAACTAACTTTTCTTGTTTGTGTAGCTATTTTCTATTTGATTTTAAGAGTTATTTTGTAGTTTTCTTAGTCTTGGTACATTGATAATGGATCTTTGTTTTATAAAATGAGTTTATTTATTACTTTAATTAGAAAGTGGATCTATTTGGTCTTTGGATATGGAAATCTCAAATGTGTGATTACCATGCCTCTCATGAATAAGATACATATATACTTGAATTTGAACACAATTAGGCTTGGGCCTTGTGTTGGTGCCACGAGGAGAGCTTTGTCATTCATATTTTCTAGACAATTATGAATTTGTTCAAAATGCATGTATCTTGAAATGTTAGACTCCTTCCAAATTCCTATTTAAAAGTGAGTTCAAACTTATTTTATTTTAATAAGATTCTCTTTTGATGCAGCTCATCATTTTGAAAGTTGAGATAGATTTCTCCTCTTCAAAATAAATTATAGTTAATGGAATTGGACCAAGCTATTTGAGAACTTTTGTAAAACCAAAATTATTTGTAAAAGTGTTTAAATTACATAAATAATCACTGCATATAATTGCACCAAATCATTGCTTAATTTGATAATAAAAATGAACAAAATTAAATATATTTTGTCTTTTATAAAATAATATAAAACATGTATATTTATAATATTACTGGATTATATTATAATGTACGTTTTTAAAAAACTAAGAAATCAAAAATTCAAATCTCTCATTAAAACTTTATTTGCTTAAAAAAAGAAGACATATTGTATAATATTAATTATAAAAAAAATTTAAAAAATACATCATTAAAAATTTAATAAGTATCCATCGAAATTATATCTTAATTATGCAAATCCAAATAAGCTTACCTTAAAACATACTCGACTCTTACAGTGAACATATATGATCACGTTATATAAAATAGTTGACTAAGACATATTTTAACTGACACTCAAATTAAACATACCACAAAACTCAATTTTGTAACTCGAATGAAAACCTAAAAATGCTAAATTTAAGTATAAAAAAATTATACATACCACAAAACTAGTTTTGTAATTCGAACGAAAATCTAAAATGGTCGAAAAATTATACATACCACACACACAACTCAATTTTGTAATTAGAACGAAAACCTAAAAAGCAAAATTAAAGTTGTGCTGCGCACAGTTATACGAAGCTGTTGGTTATTGCCAGTATACCTTCGTGTTGCCCGTATGGGAAACACTCTGCAAGAGAAAACAGTATCCTAAAATTATTGATTCTCTTATGTTATATGAAAAGATCCGACTGTCAGGTTCCGATTGAAGGAGACGAAGGAGTCAGACCAGCTTCTGCCAACGGAATGGCCAGCGCTGAAATATTATTTTCATAAGCTGTTCGCTGGTTAATAATTGATCTCGAGACGCGAGCTGGTCATCGCCCTGCTTTGTAGATTTTGATTTTGCCTCTACATTTCTGTCAGCGGCATTGTTGGCTTTCTCCCTTTGGTGGTTGATCCAGGGATCACACTGCATACCCTTAAGCGTAATCACTGAAAATGGGAATTGGAGAGAAGATCCCTGGGGCATGGCCCTTGGAACTCAGTTGGTAGTCCTCTTATAACAATCCACCCATTTGGCTTGCATGTAACCATATTTCCTCCACGGTGGCATGTACATTCCTCTTTCACTTGTGGAGAAATGAGCTATGGCTATAGCGGCAAAGAGGCAACAACACGATAAGCGAAATGCGCAAAAGAAAAGAGAGAAAAGGAGAATGGAGGAAACAGAAAAGGAGTTGCACGAGTTGAAAGAGCAAATCCAAAAGGAACAGGAGCTACGCAAACAAGAGAGGGAAGTGCAGCAGCAACAAGTACAGCAAGGGGTGCAACATGTGTAGATGGATGAAACAGCGTTTGTACCGGTAGTGGACTCCTCATCATAACAGCAGCCATCAGGCGAACAAGATGAACCATCGCAGAAACACGACTTTGCCTAGGAGATAGAGCGAGTACTTGAACAGATGGATATGAACATGGTGTAGCAGGAGTTGGAGCAGGACATCGACCTCATGCCTCACCACCAACAGGGTGACTCACCAGCTCTACCGCATCCATGATCCGAATTGGATCCATAGAAAGACTATCAAGAACCATGATTGAATCAGGTCGAACAAATCTCTAATGAAATCCAAAACAGTATCAAAAACAACATGAACCAGTGGCCATGGCAGCCGACGTGGAACGACGAGGACCTCGGTCAAAGCGCGCTGACCGAGGCCCATGGAGACCGCCCAGGAGGCGAAAGTAGCCCCTGGGAGCCCCGGAATGGGAAAAGAGCGAGGTTTTTGATGCGCTGATCGCGCATCGCTAGGCGAACAGGGCCAAAATGGGAGAGCCTGAGCACTCAGTCGCGTGGGGGAACCAGAGCACTGTGGGCGGGAACAGGTAAAAGCACTAAAGTACAAAGGTGGGACCCGCGCTTTGGAAACCGACAGTTTTGATCGGGGCACCCTTGAACAGTAAGAGGTTTTGGACAGGAGCGGAGCGATCCCATACACCGATCGACGCGTGGTAGGCGGAGGTGAGAGAAAACCGTCATTGATCACGTGCTATCGGTCGAGAAAGTCAACCACGCGAAACGTGCGTATGGCGTCAAATCTGGAGGGCCCAGATCGGACGGCTGAGATTACACCCGATGGAAAGAAGTGGAATCGACGGGGAATTAAGCCACGTTCTAAAGGGATTTGGAATCCATTTGACTGCCACGGTGGAGGAAGAACGCATCCACGGCGTAACTGAAGAAACGAACCGACGAAGCATGCTAGCGCCATTTAGAGGAGGACAAGTGGCCACTCCCTGAGCGTTCATGATGACGCCGAACGCAGGGAACTCCAAGCGCAGCTGCAGAAGGTGAATCAACACAGGCGGAAGAGGAACCGAACAGGCATAGGGATCGAATGGCTAAAGCCATGAACAGAGACAGTCGAACCAGTTAGAGTTGATTTGGAATCATAATTGAGAAGAGTCCAAGCGACCAAGAGAGACAGTGAACAATGAACCCTGAAAGGAGCACTAAACACAGAGAACAATAAAGCCAAGCAGAAGAGACAGAGAGTCGAGTTGACCACAGGTAGCATCGAGCACCAGAGAGCTTGAAGATTCAAGCCTTCCCATAAAGGAATCTGTCCGGACTGAGCATCACATTTGGCTCTTTGCACTGTAGACCAAGGGTCATAGAGCTGGTAGGAGAAGAAGAGTCTGTGTACTCCAAGTGGCTTGGGGAATCCAAAAACCACCCTGCGAAGCAAAATCTACTTCAAGAGAACTCATATTGAGTCCCTGTATTGTAATTTCTCTGCTGAAAGACACAATAAAACAAGGCTACCACTGAAGCTGGACCGGAGACGTAGCCCTAGAGAATAGGGTGAACTCCTTATTAAAACTATTTGTGTCTTTGTGTTTCTTACTGTATTTCTCTGTTGTCTTTCCATTTTATTTTTTGTGTATTGGCAATTTGATCGATCCGTTGTTTCAATAACACAGAACACACACCAACACATGAGTCTGTAATACCTTTAGTTTAATAAATCTTTAACTGATGGCACTCATAGGGTGAATATCAGATCAAGTGGTATCAGAGCTTAAGGTTGTAAGGTTAGACAAGCTTGTGTTGGTATAGTTGTGAATGCTCACAAGATCAAAGCTCAAATTAGGAGAAGGAGAGTTGGTGGAAACTAATCCTGAAATTGGGAGAGTCTATCCTCGAAAGACCATGTCAGAAGAAAGTCCTATGGGGCCAGACCCTCAATTCATAGAGATTTTCCTAGCTATAAAGTCCATGGTTGAAGAAATGTACCGAGACTTTAGGAAGCAAAAGGTGGAAGATGCATCAGGGTCTAAGCAAGAGAAAGAAGAAGATGAGTCTTACTTCCATGACAACTCCAAAGGAAAAGGGAAAGAGGAAAACTTTCTCACACCTCCTAATAGCCCTGTACATAATAAGAAAGCATCTTTGATTAAGTTAGATGTTAAATTTGATTTGCCTGTATATGATGGAGAGCTAAATGCCGAAAAAATGGACAATTGGATTAGACAAATTGATGTGTATTGCAAGGTACAGAACATAAACTTAGACAAGAGTAAGATTCAACTGGCAAGCCTACGCCTAGGAGGCATTGCCTTGGTTTGGTGGGAAGGTAGAACCCAAGCTGATATGAAAAGCCATGGTAAGACCATCTCTGTCTGGAGTGACTTCGTTTCTACAATCAGGAAACAGTTCTATCCATTGGCCTACATGCAGCAGGCCATGATGAGTTGGCAAACTCTTCGGCAGTTGAAGGGGAAAAGTGTACAAGGGTATACTCAAGAGTTCAGAAAGAGAGCATTGACGTTGGGTATCTCACTAGACTCACCAGAGACTCTTTTGAAGTACATTGGTGGTCTACACAGCTACATGAGGCATACCATCCTCATGTTTAATCCCACTAGTATAGATGAGGTATCTGTACAAGCTACTCATCTAGAGGCTAGAGGAAAGAATGGCAATCCAAAAGTTGGGGGACCATCCCAACCCACTGTAAGCAAGAGCAAGGAGAAAAGAAAATAAAAGTGGAAAGCAAGGAAGGCTAACACTGCACAGAAAGCCAAAGCTTTATGCACTCGTTGTAAAAAGGAGGGGTATGATGATGAGCATTGTTGGATTCTGCATCTAGAGCCGAGACCTAAGAAGTCTGAGGGCAAGAAGAAGAAGACAGTTGCAGCTATTCAGAGAGATTTGGAGTCAAACTCGGGAGATGAAACAACCATAGCAGCCACAGGTATAAAAGGTAAGAATTCTGAAGCATCTACTAGTAATTCTACTCAAGCTGTTATTGATGAAGTAAATGAGAGAAAAAAACATGAGCTTTTCCATATTCGAGTTATTTCCAAAAATCAAAAGATCAATACTTTGTTTGATAGTGGCTCTCAAGTAAATTTGATTTCTAAAGCAATTGTAAAGAAATTGGGATTAGCAATTACACCTCACAAGAAACCATACCCATTAGGATGGTTGAATGATAAAGAACAACTACAAGTGACTAGACAGTGCAAACTCAAGTTTTCTTTTGGATCAACATTTGTAGATGAGGTTGAGTTAGATATAATTCCTTTGGATATATGTGGAATTGTTTTAAGAAGTCCCTACTTGTATGATAGAAAAACTATCTTCTATAGAGGTGAGAACAAGTATCTATTGGTTAAAGATGGAATCAAATACTTTGTAAAAGCTCATAGGCTCAAGAATAACTATACTCTCATAAACTCAGGATAGATGAAAAGAATGATTAATTCGTGCAAACAATTCTTATTGATGGTTGTAAAGGAAAAGAAACCTGATAAAACCAATGTATTTGAGGGCTGTAATGCTGAACAACAAGCTGATATAAAAAAGGTTGTTTCAGAGTATGATGTCTTGTTCAAAAACCTAAAAGTCTGCCACCCAAAAATGGAATAGTACATGATATTATTTTGCAGCAAGATGTTCCATTGCCTAACATTGGGATGTACAAGTTGTCTGCTTTAGAGAATGCTGAAATCAAGAAGCATGTGCAAGAGTTGCTCGAGAAGGGCTTCATCAGGCCTAGCACATCACCATGTGGGTCACCAATCGTTTTGGTGAGAAAGAAAGATGGCTCGTGGAGAATGTGCATTGATTACCAAGCACCGAATAATATAACAATCAAGAATTGTTATCCCCTTCCTCGCATAGATGATCTCTTAGATCAATTAAAAGAAGCTATTTATTTCACCAAGCTGGATTTGCACAGTGGATACCATCAGGTCAGAGTTGCAGAGCAAGATGCATGGAAGACTACTTTCAAAACAAAGCATGGATTGTATGAATCGCTAGTTATGCCTTTTGGCTTAACTAATGCTCCTGCTACTTTCATGAGATTAATGAATGATGTACTCAGACCTTTTCTTGATGATTTTGTTATTGTGTATCTAGATGCATTCTGATTTTTAGTAAAACGTAGGAAGAACATTTAAAGCATGTTAAGCAAACATTATATGTTTTGAAAAGAGAAAAACTTTATGTTAAACTCTCAAAATGTGAATTTGGCAAAACATCTTTAAACTACTTGGGTCACATAGTAGGGGGAGATGAATTGAAAATAGATCCCTCTAAAGTGGCAATCATTGTAAACTAGCCTAAACCCAGGTCTGCTACAGAAGTGAGAAGCTTCTTAGGAGCAACACAATATTGGAGGAAGTTCATCTCTAACTTCTCCACGATTGCAGCTCCCTTACATGCTTTAACAGGATTGAATAAGATGTTTCAGTGGGGAGGCAAACATCAGAAAGCCTTCGACACCTTGAAAGAAAAAATAAGTACAGCACCTGTACTAGCACTGCAAGATTTGCAAAGACCATTTGAAATCCAAACTGATACTAGTGACTATGCCATGGGAGCAGTGTTGACACAGCGCGACAAACCCATATGTTATCATTCCGAGACTTTTAATCCTGCAGTAGTTAACTATCCTACATATGATAAAGAATTGTATGCATTAGTTCAGAGAGTGAAAAGGTGGAAACATTATTTAATGGGCAAAGAGACAGTAATACATACTGATCATCAACCACTTCAATATCTACACTCCTAAACTAAGTTGCAACAATCAAGACATTATAGGTGGATGGATTTTCTACAACAGTTTCACTTAGTCATCAGATATAAAAAAGGCATCCATAACAAGGTTGCAAACATGTTATCTAGACCCATTATAAATGCATCTACCATACTTAAGCATAATTCTGTACTATATGAAAGCTACATAGAACAATATGCTCAGGATATGGATTTTAAAGATGTATATGCAACTTTGAGTCAAGGAAAAAGAGTAGAAGAATTGGACTATCATATAAAGGACCGACCCTTATACCATTATGGGAAACTCTGCATTCCACAAACTGAGAGGATAAAGATAATTAGGGAAGCACAAACTTCTCTGATATCATATCACTTTGGGGTAAGCAAAATAGTTGCACCGCTGCAAAGATTCTGCGATTGGCCGAAAATGAATGAGACAGTTTCTAGATATGTAAGAGGGTGTGCCATGTGTGTTAAAAGCAAGCCCAGCAATAAAAAACTAGGCTTGTACACTCCATTGCCAGTTATTTCTCACCCTTGGGAAAGCATTTCCATGGATTTTGTAGGAGGACTGCCTAAATCTAGGAAAGGTCATGATTATCTAAAAGTTGTTGTGGATAGGTTCAGCAAAATGTGCATTTTGATACCTTATAGTAAACAGGTCACATCTGAACAGATTGTAAAATTGTTCTTTGAACATGTATGGGTTCATTTCGGATTACCCACTTCCATTGTATCTAATCGAGACACCCGATTTGTGGGGAAGTTTTGGTCTAGTCTATGGGAACTAATGGACACCAAATTAAATAAAAGCACAGCTTTTCATCCACAAACAAATGGCCAGACAGAAGTACTAAATAGGACTGTGATCTAGTTACTGAGAGGATATTGCAGTAAACATTCTAAGCTTTGGGATGAACACTTGTGTTATGTGCAGCATGCTTACAATAGAGCCAAACACTCTTCTACACAGAGATCTCCTTTTGAGACTTGCTTTGGTTTCACACGAAGGTCTCATTTGGATTTTGTCTTTGGTAAAGATACCATGGTTGATGGGCATAGTGATGTGGATAAAGCAACCAGGTTCATTGAACAGAGCCAGGAGATCCATCAGACAATACAGGAACAGCTGGAAAAGAGCCAGGCCAAGTATAAGACTAGGCATGATAAGCATCAGATGGAGCATAGTTTTCAAGTTGGAGACCAACTCTGGCTGTATATCAGCAAAGACTGGATAAAGGTGAAGGTAAAAAGCTAAAGACTATCGGGTATGGACCTTTTAGGATACTTGAGAAGATTGGTGAAAATGCGTTTTGCCTTGATCTACCAGCTTACATGCACATCTACTCAGTCGTAAATGTAGATTGTTTGAGATTGTTTGAACCTTCAATGATTGAGGACCTTGAAGAGCAAAGTCAATTGCCTTCTATTGATGACCTGCTACCTGAATACCTCAATGAGTTGCAGGAAGACACAGTGTTGGACAGGAAGGTGAGGACAACGCGCAGGGGAGAGGTTAAGCACCTCAAGATTGGGCTCAAAGGTTCAAAGCCGAACAGCGCAAAGTGGATTGAGATTGGACAAGTGAAGAAACAGTATCCTCACTTAGCCAATGCTTGAAAACCAACTTTTGGTGGTCCAAAAGCTTTTTCAGTAGGGAGGCCATGATTTGAATTGGATCCATAAAAAGACTGTCAAGAACCATGACTGAATCAGGTCGAACAAATCTCTAATGAAATCCAAAACAGTATCAAAAACACCTTGAACCAGTGGCCATGGCAGCCAACGTGGAACGATGAGGACCTCAGTCAAAGCGCGCTAACCGAGGCCCATGGAGACCAAACAGGAGGCCAAAGTAGCCCTTGGGAGCCCCAGAATGGGAAAAGGGCGAGGTTTTTGATGCACTAATCGCGCATCACTAGGCAAACAGGGCCAAAATGGGAGAGCCCGAGCACTTGGTTGTGTAGGGGAACCGGAGGACCGCGGGCGAGAAAAGGTAAAAGCACTAAACTACAAAGGTGGGACCCGCGCTTTGGAAACTGGCGGTTTTGATTGGGGTGCCCTTGAATGGTAAGAGGTTTTGGATAAGAGCGGAGCGATCCCATACACCGATCGACGCGTTGCAGACGGAGGTGAAAGAAAACCGTCGTTGATCGGGTGCTATCGATCGAGCAAGTCAACTGCGCGAAACGTGTATATGGCGTTGGATCTGGAGGGCTTAGACCGGACGGCTGAGATTGTACCCGATGGAAAGAAGCGGAATCGACGGGGAATTAAGCCGCGTTCTAAATGGATTTGGAATCCGTTTGACCGCCACAGTGGAGGAAGAACGCATCCACGGTGTAACTGAAGAAACGAACTGACGAAGCATGTTGATGCCATTTAAATGAGGACAAGTGGCCACTCCCTGAGCGTTCATGATGACGCCGAACGCAGGGAACTCTAAGCGCAGCTGCAGAAGGTGAATCGACATAGGTGAAAGAGGAACTGAACAAGCATAGGGATCGAATGGCTAAAGCCATGAACAGAGATAGTCGAACCAGTTAGAGTTGATTTGGAATTAGAATTGAGAAGAGTCCAAGCGACCAAGAGAGACAGTGAACAGTGAACCCTGAGAGGAGGACTGAACATAGAGAACAGTAAAGCCAAGCAGAAGAGACAGAGGGCTGAGCTGACCACAGGCAGCATCAAGCACCAGAGAGGTTGAAGATTCAAGCATTCCCATAAAGGAATCTGTCCGGATTGAGCATCACATTTGACTCTTTCCACTGTAGACCAAGGGTCACAGAGCTGGTAGGAGAAGAAGAGTATGTGTACTCCAAGTGGCTTGGGGAATCCAAGAACCACCCTGCCAAGCAAAATCTGCTTCAGGAGAACTCATATTGAGTCCCTGTATTGTAATTTCTCTGCTAAAAGACACAATAAAACAAGGCCACCACTAAAGCTGGACCAGAGACGTAGCCCTGGAGAATAGGGTGAACTCCTTATTAAAACTGTTTGTGTCTTTGTGTTGCTTACTGTATTTATTTGTTGTCTTTCCATTTTATTTTCTGTGTATTGGAAATCTGATCGATCCGTTGTTTCAATAACACAGAACACACACCAGCACATGAGTCTGTAATACCTTTAGTTTAATAAATCTTTAACTGATGGTACTCATAGGGTGAATATCAGATCAATCCAAAAGATGAGCAAGTCCCAAGCGACCAAGGAGACACTGAGATCCTTGGAGATCAGCCGGAAGGGGAGATGCACAACATCTCATTTGACGAGTCTCAACATAGAATTGTGAAATCTCGTAGAGTGTCAACTCCGGAAGATCATAGATCTCCTGCGCAGTATGAGGAACGAGTGATCGTGTTTGACGTGTGCAAACATCCAGAAGCCTTGGCCGATGCTACTAGAGCATATGACGAAGCCACTAGCTCAAGTGTCCGCTTTCTGATAACAGAGAATGAGCAGATGGCTAAGGAGCTACAGACGACCAAGAAAGGAGGAGAAATGGTGACAGCATCCACCCAAGCAGAACAGAATAAGGAAATACTAGATGAAGTATTTTTCCTTGACATAGTTATGCAGACGTTGTATTCCAAATTTGGTACCGTGCATAAGGCAATCATCCATGTCAACAGATGGCAGCAACGATGTGGTAGAAAAATATGTATCTTGTCGAACATGCACGTTGTTGTTGACTACATACAAACATAGACGATGAGATACAAGGGAGTTCCGCATCACTTGCCTAAGATGCTGAAGCCCAGAGGCGTCGAGTTGAAGGCACGCATCCGAAGTCAGATCCGGAACTATGAAGAGCTCTCGCAGCTCATCACTAGTCTACAGGCTTCCCATGCACATGTATTCAAGAGTATGGATGTTGTGGTGCGTGCACACGTAATCCCATCTATTGGGACTCTCACCTCGGCGAAGACAAAGGGACAGGTCTGACTAGAGCTTGACTCATTCTTTGACAAGTTGATGTGCATTGCCACCAACCCAAACTTGCCAATCAATGCAGACACCATGCAAAAGTATGTTGTTGGTCCAACTGCATTAAAGACAATGATGTGCATGCTTTCAGACGAGTTGGACAGAGGAGCCTGAGCAATGTACTCAGATGCTATGGAGGCAAGAGTCAAGTTCCAAAAAGACCTTGGAGTACACGGACACCATCACAGACTACCGATCTTGGCATCAGTACGCTACTGTTGATCATCGCGAGGATGTTGAAGAGTTGGACTTCCCATGGTTGTTCGAGTCATAGTGATGTCTTGCATGGCTTGCTCAAGCCATTTTGTCTCACATGAGTACATGTGTATTGTAATGTAACCAAGGATAATTTTAGGGGCGAATGTTCGCCCTTTGGCGAAATTAAGGGGTTTTAAATTTTTAGTGGGCGACTATTTTGTATCATAGTACATTTTTACAAATCACCTCAAATAGCCCACCTTATTTTAAGGGAGAGGGTAAAAAAGGTAAATTTAGCCCTTGAAATTAGGACTTACAACCTTCGGTTAGCCCATTTTCAAGAATAGGTTTTATTTAAGTGAATCCATTCGCCCATTTTCAAGAATAGGTTTTATTTAAGTGAATCTTATGGGCCAAATACCATATTTATAAAAAAGGTATGGTAAATTAATAAAAATATAAATAAATGAGAGGTATGGTAAATAAATAAAACATTTTTTATATTTACTCCATAAGTCACCTTATATACATGTAAGGGTGTAAACAAATAAAAATATAAGTAAAGTGGAGGTATGGTAAATAAATAAAATGTCTTTTTATACTTACTCAAAAGGTATGGTAAATAAATAAAAATATAAATAAACTAGACGTATCGTAAATAAATAAAACCTGTTTTAATATTTAGTCCATAACCCTCGTTCTATTTATGAAGGCTCAAGAAAGAGGTTTTATTTAAGTGAATCCTATGGGCCAAATACCATATTTGTAAAAGAGGTATGGTAAATTAATAAAATAAATAAAACGTCTTTTTATACTTACTCAAAAGGTATGGTAAATAAATAAAAATATAAATAAACTAGACGTATCGTAAATAAATAAAACCTCTTTTTATATTTAGTCCATAACCCTCGTTCTATTTATAAAGGCTCAAGAAAGAGGTTTTATTTAAGTGAATCCTATGGGCCAAATACCATATTTGTAAAAGAGGTATGGTAAATTAATGAAAATATAAATAAACGAGAGGTATGGTAAACAAATAAAACATTTTTTTATATTTAATCTATAAGTCACCTTATATTTACGAACACTCAAAAAATGGGTTATATTTAGGTGAAACCTATGGCCAAAATACTATGGGACAAATACCATGGACTAAACAAATAAAACAATTTTTTATATTTAATCCATAAGTCACCTTATATTTACGAACACTCGAAAAATGGGTTATATTTAGGTGAAACCTATGGCCAAAATACTATGGGACAAATACCATGGACTAGATTGTTATTAATACCATGCAAAAAACCATTATTAACCGTAATATTAGAATTAATAAAAATAAAAATGGCACATGGTATTGACCCATGGTATTCACCAAAATGGCACATGGTATTGACCCATGGTATTCGCCTGGAATGTAGCCTATTTAAATGGGGGAATTAAACCAGCATGTAGCCTATGCTAAGATTCACTAGGACTTTACAAAGTTTTATTATTTAGTGAAAGACTCGCCAAGATCTTACAAGATTTTATAATTGAGTAAAATATTCTAATAAAAATAAAAATGGCACATGGTATTGACCCATGGTATTCACCAAAATGGCACATGGTATTGACCCATGGTATTCACCTAGAATGTAGCCTATTTAAATGGCGGAATTAAACCAGTATGCTAAGATTCACTAGGACTTTACAAAGTTTTATTATTTAGTGAAAGACTCGCCAAGATCTTACAAGATTTTATAATTGAGTAAAATATTCGCCATGCCTGGTGAGAGATTCGCCAAAAAATTATATATACATATTATATTATTGATAAAATCACCTTCCATTTTTCCTATATACCATGGAGATTCGCCCATTTATTATATTTATAAATTTAGGAGGGGTTCTTAAAATTTTCCCTGAATGTAACATCATGTCAAGTGTAACTTCAAGTGTCGATAGTTGGATGTAACAGTCATAGAGTAGATGAAGAGTCATGATGGTAGATGAATTGTCACAAAGGGGAATGTCAAGGGTCACCCCACCCTTTGCTATAAATAGTCACTCATAACTCATTGTAGAGGCTTTTAGTCAGTCAAGCTTCCGATAGAACTATCTTAGAGAGAGCTTGGACGGTATTGTAATGAGCCTTAGCTTCTCCACTGTGCAGAGCTAGTACATCTCTTTGGAGGAGCAGGGGGTTGTGGCTGTAACGTTCCACTGTCAGAACTAGTTGTTGGACATGGATGTATTGTATGATTGGGACTTACATTTCTGAATATAACAAGAGCCATCACATTTCATGCATATGTTGTATTGTATTTCAGCTATCTGTTTACTCTAAATTATATATGTATTTGTTTTCTTATGCATGCATGTATAGCTATTTATGTGTATGTATGTACGAATCTTTCTAAAATATGTTTTTGGTTTAACCATCACTTTGGATTGCTAGCTAGCTCGCCTTCCATGTTGTGATGCATATTTTCTTGTGTGTTCCCTTCTTAAATCCGTGCTATCACAAGTTTCCAAGGGGCGCACTCATCTCAACCCCCATGTGTTAGAATATCTCATGCACCTTCCTTGGCTCATTGCATATGTCACACCCTTGCTACCAACAGAGACATCGTACTTGCCTCTGTGCGAAATTGTGGTCAAGGCATTACCGTACAACCCACTGCTGGGACTCCTACACCAAACGGTCTGAGGTCTAATTGGGACTTCTTACTAGGGAGATCACCTGACATGTTGGCGGGTCCAGCACCATCAACATTTTTGGCGCTAGAAGGAGAGTCAGATGACAAGCTGTGTTCTTTCATCTTGTTTTGAACCTTTACATATCTATCATGGAGACTTACACTCTACTCCCTCCACGATGTTTTTCCCATGCCGAAGATGTCACCATCATGAGGGAGTTCTTTAATATCTTGTCCATATACACATATGATGGTGAAGGCGAAGTGGCCTGGCTTGAGTTCTTAAATGACTTTCTTTCCATGCTTCATGATGAAGATGGATGTTCTAACGAACAAGCCAGTTTGTTGCTTGCATACACACTTCGTGAATCTCCAAATTGGTTGTTGTGCTTGAGCAATATTCTGGTAGCCTCGCACATTATCTTGATGATCTCAATTAACTTGCTTTCCCTACCCACGAAGAATAAGGGAAGCTGCTGCAGTAGGGCATTGTATTCAACAGTAGGTCTGGCTATCTCGAATTGCTCCTTGAAATCTATGTCCACCAAGAAACGTTCATTTTCGGATTTGGATTCCTCCAAAACCACATCAATGAACTCGTAATCCCCTGTCCACGCAAACCATATCTCGCCCATTTGAAAAAAAAAACGTAAGATTGCCAACAAATAAATCTATTTGCACCATGCCAGTCATAGCGATAGTGACACTATGATACCCAAAAAGAAAATCGATTGCCTTTTAACGCCCACTGGGTTTTAAGAGAGTAGAGTGACTGACCTGCAAGATGTCCCCTACTTTGCTCCCACTGCGAATTGCAAATGGTGCATTGTAACTCGCGGTACGCAGAGTGTTCATTACGAATCGACGCCAACTGCTCTTCTTCTCTGCATTTTCGGGAGCATTGAATCTGGTTTTTTCCTTCGCCGTCGCTAGGGCTTTCACTGCATCTTGAAGCAGACGCGACTCAAATGCACTGCCGGTTCTAGAGAAAAATACCATGTAATCTCACAGTACTCTATCTCAGGAATTCTAATTGATTCAATTTACTTAATAACCTCATGTGTTGGTCAATACACAAAAAATAGAGTAAACTGCACCAGATAAAAGCCCTATCAGTGGCATAGATCAATCCAGATTGACTGGTCTTCGGGAATTGTGTAACAACAAGTTTAAATGCATAGTAGTTTAAACATGTTAATGCAGAGTAGTTTAAACAGGTTAAGATTTCCATTATTACCAGTCTATATTCATTTAACTAAGATCTATCATATGTATAGAGGAAATAAATATTTCCTCAAATTATTAATTAAAGTTATTAAATCTAATAATATTAATATTATAATTTATTAGTATTAATAATAATTTTGATAATGACTTTCGAATTAATCACAATTTGGTAATTTATGTTGTTTAAATGAACCGCATTACATTTATTTTACTAACAATTTATCATGAATTAATGAATTTAATTCTTCCTCAACGAGATATATATATATATTTTTATTTTTATTTTTTATTTTTTTTCAGAAAGAAAAGCACTATATTATATTGAGGCAATATATACAAAATGTTCTGATGGATCTGATAATAAGATCGCTTGAGAGAGACTGAAGAATTCAGCATAACAGTGACATTAAAGGATAAGGACAAAATACCGAAAGATAGAAGCCTTCGGAAACAACAAGGATATAGACCAAAATTGAACTTCACATGGACTGCATTCAACGGATAGGTGGAAAGAGAGCTGAAAAAGAAGACAGGACATAATTGGAGGAGATATTTGAATCCTCAAAGATTTTTAAGTTCCTCCACTTCCAAAGGCACCATATAGTGATGGGAAGGATTGGACGTTTATCAGTTTCTTGTCTTCCCCACCAGGCGAAAGCTGTGAAGTTTAGATGCGGAAAAGAAAAAAACAGGGCTAATTCATGCCAGATTTGTTGGGAGACCGTGCACTTGAAAAACAAGAAAAACAAATGATAGTTTGTTTTCTCCTCCATTTTGCAAAAGACGCATCTGCTGGGACCATGCCAAAAACGCTTCCTCAAAGAATCCGAAATTAAGTTTTTGTTGTAATATATATATATATATACTAAATTCCACTAATATTACCCCCACAATATAAATGATAAAACATTTAGAATTTGTTGGGCTCTAATTTTAAAATTCGAGATGTTAATCGTTGGTATCGTTTTTTTTATTATTTAAATGACATTGAATCTTATTTTTATAATGGAAAATGTAAATTTAACAATGGAGAATTATTTTCCAAACGCTATTCCGATTCTGTTCAGCAACATTAAAAAAAAACCAAGATACAAATTTAATTATTTTTTTTAACTAAATTCCACTAAAATTACCATCCAAACTTTAAATGATAAAGCATTTATAATTTTTCATTTTACTAGATTTTCAAGTCCTAGCACTAACAAACTCTGGTGAAGAAAGAGTGGAAAAAATTCTTGTAAAGTGTTCGGCACTGGCGGGTGAGAGAAAAATGGCGATAAGTTTTGTGGTTTTTTTAATTTAAGTTATTAGAAATTTATACGGTAAGAGGGGGGTTTTTAATCTCAAGTTTTTTTTATTGAGTAGAGAGCCTTATTTTATAAGGCAGCCGAGTATCATTTGTAATTTTATCTATTTGTTATTAGACTTGAAATTTTGTTTATTTTAATTTAAATAAAAAATTTAAAAATAAAAAATAAATAAATAACTATACAAAATATTTAAATAATACTAATTCATAAAAAAAATTACGCTTACAAAAAATTGGATCCTTATCTAAAATAGTTATAATCATTTAAAGCTGGTGTATAGAGTTTGAAAATAATTAGCATGGCACTGACCATGGAAGATGTGAGATGATCTTAAGGTGAGGGTTTTATGTATGAATTAAATAACTAAATATTTTTAATATTTAAAAACCTTTATGGAACTATGAAATATCTATAGGGACATTGTTATGGTGATTGGATTTCGCAAGAAAGTAGTAGCATAAAGAGTTTTTTAATTGATGTTGAGGAATTGTCCAGTGACAAGTGGTTGAAATTTGGGTAAAAAAATTTCAAAAAATCTTATAGAGGTAGTGTTTAAATTATATTTTTGATCGTTGAAATGGATTCAGCACTATCAAAACCTCTAAAACACTTAAAATTATGAAGGTTGACAACATTTTTTTGAATTCACAAAAATTCCTCAATGATTTTTTCAAAATATAACAAGAATTTCCATAACTTTCAGGGCAAAAAAACATAATGGTTAGAAAGCGGACATGAAAAAGACATAATCATTAGAAAGCGGACCTAGTCATGCTAAATCAGGCGGAGGAGTTGCCAAGAAAGTTATGGAAATTCTGGTTATATTTAGAGAAAATATGCAAGGATTTTTGTAAATTTAATTTATAGTTGTTAAACTTCAAAATTTTAGGTGGCTTAGATGTTTTTGATGGCGCTGAATCCATTTCCACCATCAAAAACATGATTCAAACACTGCTTTTACAAGATTATTAAAAAAAAATTAACCAGATTCGGGCCGATTTTGACAGTCTGGGCAATTCGTACGCCTCCTTAGAAGACTCCATAATTAAAATGTGAAAGACTTGTGTACGTGCAGCATCTGGCAAAGCTTCTTTTTGACAAACGGCGCCACGAGGCCGTCGATAGTCACCTCACAGTTACTTTCGACATCAAAAGGCGACCGTTCTCTTTGAAGTCGATGTTGGCCGACGCTCCAGTTACCGTAAATCATGTCGCCAAAGCTTTCGGTGACGATGTTGTGGTCGCTACCGCTGGTTCTCCAATGGGTCGCCGTATTTGTGGTCTCCAAGTTTCCGCATAACCTTGGTCGGACACCTTCATTAAGAGGTTCCGTGACAGACTTGGGTTTGATGAGTTGTGAGTGGATGTGAAGAAGATGAGGGGCAGCACAGATGTTGGGTTGATGGCACGGTCATGCTTGATGTTTATACTTGGTATCTGCGTTTTCCTGTGGGGCTGGTCGGCTGCGATGGATGTGGAAGCCGCACCTGTGAAGGCGTGAAGACTTTTTGCTGAATCCCCACTTAACACCTCGATTGTGTAACGATGGATGTCATTTCGGAGTGTGGCAGGCATCACCTTAAAAAGGACAAAACGATTTGGGTTGCGTGGGGATAAAGCAAGCTAAAATTAATAAATTATAAACGTTCAGCGGGCATGGTAAAAATCGTTGCGTGTTGATCAAGGCAAGCTAAAATATAAATGCTAAATGGTAACATAAAATGGTAAAGTCTCCTTAGAATGATTATTCCAGGTTATTCGTTTTAGAACTATGAACATGCCATTAATGATGATACTTTAGCCACGTAATATGTGTGAATTTCGGGATGATGTCTTTCCCATCTTATACATTTTAAGTTTCATGCTTTCCCGCCTTCTACATTTTAACTTTCATGCTTTGGTAAGTATTTATGAGAACTTTGGCTTTCCCTTTTCACATTTCAATATTTTTTTGAGAAATTTATAAGCACAATGATATTAATAAAGTATTGAAATATCTCCATAGTATTATTTTTCATATTACACATTTCAACCATTTTATAAATGTGAGGGTTTTAATATTTGGGGAGGATTAGTAGTTCATAGTTAAATATGGTTCAATTATAGTTAAGGAGAGTATATTATGGTCAATATATAGTTGATTATGGATGACCATGGGTGTTCACATTGAACTATAGTGAACTATGATTGACTATGGTTCATTACAGTTGTTCATGGTTCACCATGGTTGTTTATGGTTCATAGGGTCAATGAAGGGTTACCACATTGAACCATGGTGACCATGACATAGTAAACCTAATAAACTTAGGTCAACCTAGTAAACTTATGTTAATCTAGTAAACCTAGGAAAACCTAGTTGACTATGGTTGATAGTTTATTTGACCATGGTTGACTCTGATTGACCTAATAAACCTAGTAAACATAGATCAATATAGTAAATCCAAGTCAACATAAGTCAACCTAGTAAATCTAGTAAACCTCGTAAAATTTGATTAAGGATATAAACCTAGTAAAATTGAGTCAATTAGTAATCCTACTCAACCTAGCAAACTTAATAAACCTAGTAAACATGGAACCACCTAGTAAACCTAGGTCTACCTACTAAACCTAACAAACCTAAGTCAACATAGCAAACATAAGTAACCTAGTAAACCTAGACTAACCTAGGTAGTCTAGTACATCTAGTAAAGCAAGGTAAATGTAATAAAGCTATGTCAACTTAGGTGGAGTGGGTAATCCTAGTAAACTTAGGTCAACCTAGAAAACCATGGTTAAGATAGTAAACCTAAGTTAGACTAGTAAACCTAGTAAACCAATTTCAACCCAGTAAACCTAGGTCAACATGGTAAACCTAGTAAACTTAGGTCAACAAATAAAATGTCTTAATTCATCCAATAAAATGTATTTGATTCTATATAAATTTAACAAATAAATTTTAAATAGATTAGATGATCATCATCATCATCTTCATTAGGACAAAAAATTGGACTATTAGACCTTAACAAAGAGAGTATTTGGAATTATTTAGAATTGTGTTTGTCTAAAAACATTAAGAATCCAAAATCAACATAATATTTTTGTTGATTTAGGTTAGGAAGGTTGGTTGTACCATAAATATTTTGAGTTTGAAATCTAATCTAAGTCTAACGAAAAGTGTTTTTCATTTTCAACCATCTTAGATTTACAAAGTTGACACACCTTTAACCCAAGACATTTTGAGAATTGACTAACTACTAGTTTTACTTTACATAAATCAATGAATATTGAAATTTGTTATAATTTGTTTAGAATCATTTTAAAATTAAATTTATCAAAGTATTGAGAAACCAATTTTTTTAATAAGTAAATGTTTTAATCTTTTGATTTCATATAATGTTTTAAAATATTTACACATAAAAATGATTCCTCTAACTATTTAATAATTTTAAGTTTAAAATGAATTAAGATTAATTTAGTTTTTTGTTGTTGTTGTAACATTCATATTTAATTACTAACCTTTCTTGAGGGAAAGGAATATAGCAATTGATTTATCATTGACATGTTGATTTCTATTTGTTATTTTTTAACTATAAATATTTTTTGTTACATGAAAATATCAATTTTTATTATTTTATGGGTGAAATGAATTAAAAAGAAAAACAAAGGAAAGGGCCCAAGTCAAAATGTAAGAGAAATAGATTAAAATAGAAAAAGGAAGAAAAAAATCAAAAACTAAACTTATAATCAAAGGGAAAAACTAAGATTGTTTCAATTGTTTTTTTCTACTTGAAATAACAACATTATATATATATATATATATATAACTTTTTTTAGTTGCACAATATTAATAACATACCTAAAATTATATATATATAATTTCAGGTATGTTATTAATATTGTGCAACTAAAAAAAGTTATATATATATATAACTTTTTTTAGCTACACAATATTAATAACATACCTGAAATGATATGAATATGCATTTTGATCAAATGACTCTTTCGGTTCATTCATACAAAGAGAAAAAACAAAAAAATTATAATTACATGAAATTATGAGGGCTAAATATCATAATAATTAGTTAGTTTCTCATTTTTTCCTTTCTTTATTTTTTCACCTTTCACCAAACTCCTTGATTGAGAGTCACCGATACTATTTCCAATTGGTTTCCTTCCACCTTTGAGAAAGATTCTTTGTGAGTCCAAACACTTAGATGTATGGGTTCACTTTATGCTCCCTACTTCCTTTTGAATTGGTATGACCAGCTTCTGTTGCTCTGCTACTATGAGTTTTGTTTTTTCTATACCATTGCTCGTTTCCTCATGTTGATTACGAGGAGGTTGGAGCACCGCTAAGCCATTGGCCTTATGCTCCTCTTTTCCCTTCTCCATTTGGGATCCTTATTGATTTTTTGTCTTTGGTTGTTGTTGACTCTAATCCATTTCTTCATCTTCATCATTAGAAGCAAAAGAATATGGAAATTTCCAACCCTTTGGCTTTTGTGATCTCTTCTTTGTCCTTTTTTCGCTTGAGGGTATGTGTTCTATAGGTGTCATGTGTGATGGCAGGTTCAACACTTGCATGTAGTGTTTTCAAACTCTAGCCATTGGGTCCACTTGGAACCTTGATGAGTCAAATGGATTTGATCTGGTAGGCCTTTGCTTCAGTCTATCTCCACCCAGATGCAGGAAAATGTAAAGATACCTTTGTCCATTCTTTCTAGATCCATATTTAGAAATCTCCCCAATGAATTTCCAATGCCTTCTAAAACTTGATGGTGCCAAAAAGGAAGTAGGAGGTTGTGTAATGTTACCTATGGCAACATCTTTGTAACCAACAATATTGTGGCATAAAAAACTGGAAACCATAGGGTAACGAAGAGATCTGCCCTTCCCCAAAACCATGGTCCTTCGTTTATAACACATTCCAGATCTTTCTGATTGTCAAATTGCACCATAAAAAATCCCTTCGCACACAGGTAGATATCACAATCTTTGATCCATTTAAGGTAGATCCATTGATGTATATCTTCATACATGGGCTAGAAGCCATTAAATCGATAGATAAAAGCTCTATCTTGAAGAATTGTGAAAATCCCTCTCACTTCTGGCAGTTTTACTCACATATCTAGTGCTTTCTTCGTCTTCTCAACTAGGGAAGGCCCTAGGATTGTCAAATTTGGGTGGGGTGTGTTATCACTCAGGTTGTTCCCTAAAAGTTGTAAGAAAAGGGAATACGGCCGAGGTAACCACAGACCAATCTTTTAGATGTAGGTTCTAGCCAATCTGCATCCAGAGAGGGCTCTCTCTTTATAATTTAGCTTTGTTTTTAAGGTATATTAGGCTAGTTATGAAGTACAGGGGTTTGTTTGATTTTTGGATGGTGACATTCAATAGAACAGGGGTGTAAATATGAGAAGTTCAGTCCATTGGGCTAATGGAGTCTATGAGGATGAACTGCTGGACATGGTTTGTTTGATAGAGGGTGGTACTACAGAGCAAGGTAATCAACCGTGGAACAAATTGTAAGCTGAAATCAGGTGAGATGGAGTTAGGGGGTGAAGGGAAACTAAGAATCCTTCATCATGCTGATAGAGGGAAAGTGGATGAATATTTCCAGGGAATAGTTAAGAATTCCTTAGCTATATTCAAGATGTAAGAACCAGGGGAAACAAGAGCAGTTAAGAATTCCTGCTTATGCTAATTCTGAAGAAAATATAAATAATAACAGAGATTGAACACAGAGTACAGTTAAGCAAGTTCTGGGTTATTCTTTTTCCCTGTTATTCAGATCATGAACATAGATGACATATAAAACACAGAAACTGTTAAATGTGAGTTAAAAAGACTTATTGATCCATGAAATAATTCGAGAATTCTGTAGCATAGTCCTTTGCCATCAATTCCACATCTAAAGAGTTCAGCAACAACGTATTCCAGCAACTTTTTATTCAGAAGAGTTCTCAGAGTTATAGCGTAGTTCCAGAAATGTATCACCATGTTAAGGGAAAAGTTCCCCTAGGGTCTTGGGCTGATACCCTAGCAGACTGAAAGTTGTCTACACAGAGAAACACACATTCCGCACAGCCATTATGCTAGTATAAGCAAACTCTATGATAAGGGGCGTACCTGAGGTCCTACATTTGAGAAGGTCCTTCCAGGGTGCAAACCCTTCTTGGAGTTCCTTTTGCTCCTTTGACCTTCAAAACAACCACTTCAAGAAAGTACAACAGTATATGGACTAAACATTATAAAGAAACCATCTTCATGTTATAAAGAAAGGTAGTTAGTTATGCAATTAAACAACCATTCACATATGAATTCTAACACGAATATCACAAACATGAAGAAGATTTATATCAGGAACAAAGACATGTGTTTCTTTTATTATAGACAAATAAAGTACAGAAAAGAACAATTTCACCTAAGTCGTCCTTTCGCAGGCTCCAAGCAGAACCATCCTCCGGATTCGTCCAGTCTCAAGCCTTTAACAAACTCCTTTCATGACTTACTCCGTGATATCACAAGTAGCAAATGGACATCATCACACAAGGAAACAAGGGTTTCCTATAAAAATGGGGGAAGTGCAGGAGGCACAAGGATCTTCAAACCTGGTCAGGGAAATCTCAGCATAATAACCTTTCTCTCTCTTCTCTCCTCCTTTAGGCCTTCCCATTGAAGCCTTTTTATACTTCTCCCAAGGTAGTTGTTTAGTTGGGAATTCATTGGGAACAGTTGGGCCACGGGCACTAACAGGTGATCAGCAGGTAAAACCCGCGATCTCCGCCCGAAATTAAGGAGTTCTAATTTTTTTTAAGTGTTTTAGTACATATACGCGGGTTGGGTATACACAGACCCATGTATACACGCGTTTAGCTCAGGGAAATGTCACGTATAGGGAATAAAACAGTGTTTTTTAAATTTTGGACCAGGTCTAGAAGGAGGGGTTGCCCTAGGCCATGAGTGCAGCATCACAAACCATAAGAGTGAGATTTGGAGCTATAACAGATGCCCCCTAATATATGAGGTTAGAAGGGGTACATGATGGCTGAAATGTATTAAGCAAGTACATGGAAAGGAAATCTGTCAAAAACTGAGAAGGACTTCACCAGAGTTCAGCCTGCCAAGCCACAAAAGGAGATCAGAAAGAAACACTGTCTGAGGTGGGCATACCCATGCTCAAAAAAAGTAAAGCATGTCCGCATATCAAGTACAAGCGGATCCACTAAGTATACAAGTATAAAGAACTGGAAAATACATAATGGATCATCTGATCATGATCGAACAAGTACATGTCTGAATATCACATATAAGAATGTCAATGATGCTGAAAGATGCAACGGATCACTGATATCAAAGACTGATCCCAAAAGGTACCAAATGAACATGATGGAGTAAGATGGTACTACACTGCAAACTCAGGTGCCAGCATATAGAATGTCGCCATGAATGACTGCAACATATAAGGTGGAGTGGTATCAACTAGCAGCAACAGGAGCAACTGTCAAGTGAACCAATGAATGTTGATGCAACCTGAGGTCTTCACCGACCGCCGTGGTACATTTCTACACCATGGGAATAAATGATCTGAAGTCGACCATGTGAGAAATCGTTTGATTACCAGTCATTGATGTATACTGTTAACAAACGCGAGACTACTCACCGATAATGATAATGAGCGTCAAGGTACCCAATACAATCTAACAAGTGTGAATAGATGAGCTGGAGTCAAACACCTGTAAGAATCTATCGATCAGGAGACAATGATGGTTTCCCACTGTCGATAGCGAAGGATCTGCCACTAATGACTGCAAACCCCAAGGTACTGCCAAATGGACTCTAGATATTTTCCCCAGAGCAATGAGTCGGAGTCGATAGGGAAAGATCCGCTAGAAGGAAGGCATTAAGGCATCCTTCATCAATCTAGCACGAGTGTAACCCGTAGGCCAATAATGTGGAAGGAATCGAACGAACGAGATGTAGTAACCCAATCGAAGTACGTTTCCGGTGTACATAAGATGTGGCTAGCGCATGACAGAAACCCTCTGAACCAACCAATAATGGAAGCTGACACAGAGGCGAGGTATCCACCAATAGGGTAAAATGGAAACCAAGGTACTGCATGAATCCCAATGTGTGATAATGTAAGCTGATGTCGAACAGAAGGGAAACCACTTAGTCAAAGACCCATGATATTGATCGATGCTGAGAACAAGGTGACCTATCAATAATGAAAATAGGGCTAGGGTGCAGCTCTAGGCCTGTCCTCAGAGCAAGATGTCGTTGTCGATAAGGACAAGACCCAACAGCAAGAAGTTAATGGAGACCTTCTCAAACCGGCACGAGTAAAGGACCAATATAACTGATGTGATGATAGACAAGACACTGACAACCAGGGATGGCCGACTGAAAAATGAGTCAAGAGACACCGCAGAGAGGCTGACTCAGGCTAACTTCCCTTGAAAAAAAACACAACTCAATGTGACTATGTGGCAGCATATGATGACTCTGTATAAGTTCGTCATGCAGGAGGCACGAACGAACCCTCCATATGATTGGAAGAGATAACCAATCAGGGGAGAATTGACTCAATAACAAGTTTAAGGCATACCTAAGTCAAACTAAATCCCGCCAAAACGGAGGAGACTTTGCTTTGAGTGCTTTGTTCAAGGGCGACACGACTGACTCTAGCTGCCAACAATAAATGGAAATACTGTCCCGTTCCTGCTCTTTTTTGGAATATATAATTTTTTTGTCTTTTTCTGTTAAGCTGGAAAAAGAAATAAAAGAATGCTATGGTATAATGGAAGGAACGAGTGTTAGTGAAACAGATGATCTAGTTCCTGGGAATGGAACGTTCCTATGCTCAATGCAGGGAGGTGAAACTGGTCAGTGACACTCAAAGGTGTGTTCCTTCCACGGGTCAAGGTGTGTCAAGCTGTAGAAGTCAAAGGTATGCGAGGTTGATTTTGCAGTCGTCATGGTCAAAAGTTGGCTTAAACACGAGTCCAAGTGAAGCCGGCTCTAGGCCAAAAGGTGCAAGTAGTCAACATGCAATGCAGTAGTACAACTCAACACAAAGGAGCCTCTAGGGTATAAGGCCAGAACAAAGCGAAGAAGCAAAGAGGAATGAGGCTTCATTGCATAAGTCATGGCGGGACTAAAGAGGACTCCCGAGCCTAGGGACGAAAAATCAGCATGAGTGCCAAGCGACAACAAGGTACTAACTAGGGCACCCATGATAAGGTAGGCTCTACCACACAAGTCATGATACTTCTAAGCAATGAGAAGGTTCCACACCATAACTTGGTGGGGTCGATCCTAAGGCCAAAATGGGAAAGGAAACTGATAAGTGCACAATGCAGCTGGAAAAACCTAACCTATATTCCAGTTTTGAGAACCAATACCTGTCAGAACGGACCAACCATAAACTTCCAAAGGAGAAATCTTCCAAGTTCTGTAAACATAAATAGGAACACTAGACAAGAAGTTAATACATCCCACATATAAACTTCATATAAAATCTTGTGTTATAGAATACAAAACTTGAAAATGCGTACCTTATATATACAATATGGTACAGGGAACCACGCAACCTTGCAGCTTACGTATAATAGCTCTTTTGGACAAACCCCTTGCAGGGATCGGACCAAGGACTCCTTTGATAGTCAAAACTCATGGCTTCAAAGAGTTCCTCCTGTGAAGGCAAATCAAGTTCTAAGAAATCATGAGAATTACAAGGATCAAAAGAGGGAATTAAGGGGTCCCATATCCATATAGGAAGAATCTCTCTGTCAACTGCTGGGACCAAGTCCCAAGAAGGAGAATAATAGGTCAAAGGATCCTTCTTAGAAGCGATTGAACATTGAGGATTCAATGCCACATAATTGACCTGTGGCAGGGTAGAGTCTATTTGAACACTTGGAACAAACCAAGGGGTATTCTACAGTAAAGTCGAATTAGGGTGGTAATTATCAGATGCAAGCTGATCAATAGTGACAATATTCCTGTTATGAGGAAAGCACATTACTCGAAAGAGTGAAGACACCACAACATTCATAGCATAGACATAATCACGCCCCAGTAGCATATTAAAGTTTAAAGGGCTATTAACCACCATCATATCGATTAAGACAGTCTTCCCACCTAAAGTGATAGGCAATTGAGGAAGCACACCCTTAGATTCACCAGGTCTTCTATCATAGGCTAACAACTGACTTTGAGCTGTCAACAACTTTGGGGAACCCAAAGCTTTCCAAGTCAAAGAGGATATAATACTTGTAGAGGATCCTTCATCCACCATACATCGATAGACATTTGTGGAATTCACTCTGACCTTTATTTGGAAAGGTGCAGCGGAAGGAAGACGAGGCTCAACAAGACTATCCCAATCAAAGGAAACACTCTTAAAACTTGGAGGGGGAACATTCGAAGCAATCGGAATGCCCCCTATACCAGAAGACTCTGTACTAGAGATCAAACAGATTCTTTTGTTAGGCACTTCACCCCCCAAAAGAGGAGTGTAATCGGCTAGCGATTACACTGGCTCTACCACATTATCAACCAATGGTTGATGGGATTGATGAGAAACCATATCAGATCCAGGAGTAGAAGTACTTTCAGACTCGGACCATATCCTTTGAACCTCTGGAATACCAGGGCATAATGAGTAAGATGGTCTCCCTTGCATATCTTACAAGGTAACGTAGGTTTAAAACTTCTATGTCCAGGTTTCTTACCAACCTCCCTTCCGCCAACATGACTAGCAGTGGTTTGCGGAGAGTCCTGAACATGACTTGCAGAGGTCGGTGACTCTTTGCTAGTATGACTCGCAGTGACTAGACTCATGCCCCCAGCATGACTTGCAGCGGCTGAAGACTCATCTCCAACATGACTGGCAGAGGTTGAGGATGAAGTGATAGTGTGACTTGTAGTGACTAGACTTGTGCCCCCAGCATGACTTGCAGTGGTTGAAGACTCATCTCCAACATGACTGGTAGAGGTTGAGGATGAAGTGCTAGTGTGACTTGCAGTGACTAGACTTGTGCCCCCAGCATGACTTGCAGTGGTTGAAGGGTCATCTCCAACATCACTGGCAGAGGTTGAGGATGAAGTGCTAGTGTGACTTGCAGTGACTAGACTTCTGCCCCCAGCATGACTTGCAGCGGCTGAAGGCTCATCTCCAACATGACTGGCAGAGGTTGAGGATGCAGGGATAGAATTATTCTTCTTCTTTGACTTCCTCTTTCTCCTTTTTTTAGATTTCTTGTTACAAGAAGGAGGAGAAGAAGGAATCCCAGATTTCTCTTTGAAAGAAGATGAACAATTAGCACCCATGTGATGCCCTTGAAATAAAGCATTCAATTGAGAAGCTTCAAGAGCATTTGGAATATTTGGAGTGGACCACAGCCAAACTGGTAGTCCAACATTCAATCCAGGAATATTCAAAGTGGCCATCAAGGGAGTACCAACGTTTCCAAAGAAAGAAAAAGCACAAGGATCTCCTTTTGGAAGGGTACCTTGGTTGGCTTCCACAGGAATATTAGCCATATCAAACAGATTTGCAGACCCTTCCCTTATGGGAATGTAGAAATAACTTTTCAGAGAATATAGATAGGCAATCAAAACCTTTGCCCTTGAGGAGGAAACTCCACAACTTCTGAAAGAACGACCAAAAGCCTTTCAAGATCGGTAGAGTGGTAAGCCAGTCACTCAGAACAAAAAGTCCAAACGTGACTAGACAAAAATACCTAAAGCCAACTATATACAAGGAGCAAAGAGCACTCACTAAAAAGTCCCTAAAAGAAGTCAGCCAGTCAAACAACTTCCAAGTATTTCCGCTCCAGATGATTAGGATCGGACACCAAAATACAAGAAAGTGGAGTAAGGGGCCTTCCGAAGATAGTCTGGGATAATGACGGCCCAGTCATATCAGCGAAGGTAACAGAGGAAGTTACGCTGACCTCCTAACAATAGCCTGCGCTGGTGCAAGCCCCCAAGCTTCACAAGGGTGCCCTCCAGTAGTACCGTTGAGAGTGATGCAACGTCGACCTTAGGTGCCACGGGATTCCCCTCTGTAGCCACCTGTGTAGATCCCTAGGAGTAGCAACTATGGATACCAACTCGTTGTAGAAGCTAGGCAAAACAGTCGTAAGGTAAGATCGGACAAGTAGGAGAGGGGGTATCTCTCTTCCCTGTCTTCAAAAACCCTCGTGCTTAACTCCCAGATCCAGAGCTTTCCTGGTCTTCCTAACGCTATTGGATTTTCACTCACTATTCAGACTCCTATGTTTGACAGTTTAAATGGCCTTGGAGAGTTATCTCTCCACTCGCCTAATCCAAGGCCCTAAAATCCTAAAACTTGTTGGTGTATCTAACTTGATAATAAAAAAAATTTAGTGAATTTTAATTAGCACTTGATTTTAAAATAGGTTGTTCTTTAAGTCACGGGATAAGCGGAAGTGAAACTAGTGGTGTTTTGACGCAAAAGAAATTAATAAAAACCAAACTACATGCAAATGCACTTGTTTTCGTTTTTCGATGAAAAGAAATTTCTACAGGGTTCAGAGGAACTTCAAGAAAAACAACAAATTTTCCTTTTCTTTTCTTTAATTCAAGCTTCACACTCACAAAAGTTAACAAAGCTATGGATGCCTAAAAAGATGTGCAAATCTATCCTAATGCAATGAGTACATGCCGATGCAAGACTTAAGACTACTCTAAATCAAGAAATGAATGTTGCTTGTTTATCAATTTTTATTTTGCCACTTAAAATGTTTAGATGGAATATGAGACGCTACCATTCATTTCGTCTAAACACTAAAAACAAGTTTCAAGACAAACAAAAATGTACTTTCATTCACTAAAAGGAAACCAAATCAAAAAAAAGTTCAAGAAAGCAAAACCAAGTTTTTCAAAAAGTTTTCTTCAAAAGCAAAAACAAAAATGTCTTTTCAAAAATGCTCTCAACTAGACTGAAACTTTATGATTGAAGAATAGACAACAAACACTTTTGCAAGTTGTCAACACACAATGGATGAAAACTCAACAAAAGGAAATGTGTTTAAAGATGCTCTTAACAATCAAAAGCAGCAATGAAAGCTTTGGCAACAAAGACCAAAAGATCAAAAAGACAATTTTCAAGAAAGTGTCAATCAACAACTTTCATGAAACAAAAAAGTGGATTGTCACAAAAAGTGGTTTTGTCAAGCAAACAAAAAGTCACCAAAAACAAGATTTAACACAAAGATTGAGATCAATCCTCTTGCCCTGATGAATCAGAGCGACCAAGATTCCCAGCAAGAAATCTTGCGTGCTTAAGCAAAAACGATGACGCTTGCAAAAACAAAAACAAGACCAACACTTCTCACAATCAGAAAGAATTTGAAATCAGATACTTGCTGTAAAACTAACAATTGACACTGGAAAGTGACTGTTCAGGACTGAATCAAACCAGCAAACAGACCTTCAGAGACAAAAAGATTTAAAAAATCTTGAAAATTGCAAGATATACGTGACTGTACTGATGTACAGATTGCGTGTATACGCGACTGTGCCTAAGGAAACCTGCGTATACGCGGGTTAACTTAAGGAAACATGCGTATATACGCCTCTGTAAACAAGAAAAACAACGTATATAAAAGATTTCAAGAAAAAATAAAAAACAGTCTGAAGAAACTGACCAAACTTACAATTCAAGAACAGACTACACAACAACAGCAAGCAAACAGACAGCTGAGCCCTGATTGGCTTGAAAACACCCAAACTAGGAACAACAATGATGTTGTCCCCAGTGGAGTCGCCAATTCTGTTAAGGGAAAAGTTCCCCTAGGGTCTTGGGCTGATACCCTAGTAGACTGAAAGTTGTCTACACAGAGAAACACAAATTCCGCACAGCCATTATGCTAGTATAAGCAAACTCTATGATAAGGGGCATACCTGAGGTCCTATGTTGAGAAGGTCCTTCCAAGGTGCAAACCCTTCTTGGAGTTCCTTTTTCTCCTTTGACCTGCGAATAACCACTTCAAGAAAGTACAACAGTATATGGACTAAACATTATAAAGAAACCATCTTCATGTTATAAAGAAAGGTAGTTAGTTATGCAATTAAACAACCATTCACATATGAATTCTAACATGAATATCACAAACATGAAGAAGATTTATATCAGGAACAAAGACATGTGTTTCTTTTATTATAGACAAGTAAAGTACAGAAAAGAACAATTTCACCTGAGTCGTCCTTTCGCAGGCTCCAAGCGGAACCGTCCTCCGGATTCGTCCAATCTCAAGCCTTTAACAAACTCCTTCCATGACTTACTCCATGATATCACAAGTAGCAAATGGACATCATCACACAAGGAAGCAAGGGTTTCCTGTAAAAAAGGGGGAAGTGCAGGAGGCACAAGGATCTTCAGACTTGGTCAGGGAAATCTCAGCATAATAACCTTTCTCTCTCTTCTCTCCTCCTTTAGGCCTTCCCATTGAAGCCTTTTATACTTCTCCCAAGGTAGTTGTTTAGTTGGGAATTCGTTGGGAATAGTTGGGCCACGGGCACTAACAGGTGATCAGTAGGTAAAACCCGAGATCTCCGCCTGAAATTAAGGAGTTTTAATTTTTTTTTAAGTGTTTTAATACATATACACGGGTTGGGTATACAGAGACCCGCGTATACACGTGTTTAGCTCAGGGCAATGTCGCGTATAGGGAATAAAACACTGTTTTTTGAATTTTGGACCAGGTCTAGAAGGAGGGGTTGCCCTAGGCCATGAGTGTAGCATCACAAACCATAAGAGTGAGATTTGGAGCTATAACACACCAACCCCTAATACTTCACTTGGGGAGGTATTTATACAAAAACGTTTACAAAATATCTCAATGAGATAATATCTAGCAATAACTTCTTCTACCTACTCTATAGGAGAAGTAAATGATCTTGAAAACAGGGAGAAATAAATGCAGAGGTAAGTGGTGCTGTGCTGGCCTCTCAGTTGGTAAGATGCGTTGATTGTTTGCTCAGTGAGTCGGCCGGTGGATGCTTTCACTGATATTCCGTGCTACTGGCTTCGCTTTCTCGGGTGCTTTTAATTTTGCTTTAATAGATCGCAACCCCGCGAGACTCTCACCCGTTCCCTTTATCTGCTTTATGATATCTGTTGTTTTTTGGGAAAAAACAAAAATTTGAAACCTGCCTACAGGATTTCCAACATACTTTTCCACCACTGCTCTTCTGGCAACTGATGTCTTTGCAACTTTATCAAAGTTTCATCAGCATCTGTGTACCTGTAGAAGTTAGGCTGGACTGTAAAAAGATGATGTACTTCATGTTCAATATAAAACAGATTTTCCAAGTTGTTGTAAAGAGTTTGGCCAGATGGAAGAGTCTTCTCTGCTGGAGTACTTGATGATGATGCATTTTGCTGATCAGCAACATGTCTATTCAACCTGAGCTGGTACTCAGCTTGTCTCAATAGGCGTTCATTACTTCCCACCAGACTAGGCAAACCCTTTTCCTGCAAAACTGCAAATTTTTCTAAAAAAGAATTTACCTCCACTTGCATGTCTTGGCTCTTCCTCTCCAAATTCTGCATCAGGGTTCTCATGGTTTGAACTCTTTTAATTGTTAGGATGGTACCTGTCCTGTCTCTGATGTCCAATGCCGCTAGTTCTTCCTTGGTTTTAGTGTTCAAAAAATGGATTAGCCTGTTGGCCTGTTCAGGCTTATGTCCCAATAAATTTTTGGCCTTTTGAATTTCCACCTGGGCTGCTGTTATCAAGTCAATCTGTTCATATATAATTTGAATGGATCTCCACACATTACTGATCGATTCACTGGTGTTAGCCCACAAAATTCCCTTGATTTCTCCCAGAGGCTTATCTAAAGAGAGGTCTTTTTCCAATGCCTTTACCTTATTCTCTAATGCCTTCACCTCTCTTGTCTTTTCTGCCACAGTGATCTTAGATTTGTCATAACTTATTTCTAACTTTGCCAATTTCTCTTTGGCTTCTTTCAATTCTGATACTTGGAGTTTTAAATCTTCCATAGCCTTTATTAATTCCTCAGTGGTCATGGTAGTGCTGCTGCCTACTGCTGTTGATGCTGAAGTACCTGCTACTGATGCCGGGACAGTGGGAGGCACTGCTGTTGCAATTGTTGGAGCTATTTGAGATGGCTGAGAGGTTGACACTCCCTGCTTTTCCTGTAATACCTTCTCCAATTCCTGCTTTGTCTCATTTAGTCTTTGATTCATTTTCATTAGCAAATCCATCATGTCTTCTTCTGCTTTTTCTTGCACAACCTTTATGGTTTGTGGATGCATAGTAATTGGCAACTTCAATTGTTTCCTGAGGGCAGAAATGTCCTCTTCCTTCTTCTTTATCAATGCTTTTATTCCCTTGGCATCCTTGGGATCATGTCCCAGCTCAATGATAATTTCTTCCAAGGACTTTATCCTGTTGTCCTTGGCTAAAGAAGATGCCTTTTCCAAATCTAGTTGGGCAGATGTGTTGTTCAATGAGTCCTGCAATTTCTGAGCTAATATTGCCTTGTCTGCCAATGTGGAGTAGACCATCTCTCCAGTTTGCTTGTGCAACTCAATCTGGTCCAAAGGGTGAATGTCTTTGGCAAGGGCCTCCAGATTTGTTCTAATATAATCAGCTGCTGACTGTGGCTGTTGCACTTTAGGCTTGAAGTGGCTCAAGATCATTTTTCCTTCTTTAATATCATATGCAGACATTAACCTTTGCTGTTTGGCGGGGGTCATTTTGAGAAATTGATCATAAAGTTGCAGTCTTATTGGCTCATTCTGGGCCTTGATGTCCGTGAATGTTCTTTTGATATCAGAACCTTGCTTGCTTTGTGGCCTTGTGGAGGAAACTTCCACACTATGCTGTTTCTCCAATTCCTGCCTTTGAGAACTGGTGGATGTTTCTACCACTGGGGATGTCTGTGGGCTGGTTGCCCTCTCACCCCTTGGACTTTCTATGATTTCCTCAATAATTTCCTCTTCAGATAGAGGATTTATTCTTTGCCTTTTCGCCCCTGGTTGCTCTGCTGGCCCACTTACAGGTGTGGTCTCTTCTCGGTCCCTTTTTCTGCCCTTTTCCTCATTTAGAGGAGTCTGTAATGCTGGTACCTCTGGTGCTTTGGTTTGGGCAGGAGGAATTTTCCCTTGGCCTTGTTGTTTTGATGATGCTGGCTGATCTGTCATTATGTGTTGTTCTGAATCCAGCACTTCTTTGCCCTTAGATGTCCTTGCCGCTAGTGTAGTGATTTCTTGGGCAAGTTGCTGTGAAGTTGCAGCAGTTGATGTGCCCACTCCAGTTTGCTGAGGTACTTTGAAAGACACCTGTTCAAAAGAGTCTAGGTCAAGAGTCTTTTCAAGATTTTTCATTGCTTGTTCCATCTTTTCTTCCTCAGTAAGCTCTTCTATCAATGTGCCCTCTACCCACTCATCTTGATTAGCATACTGCTCTATTTCAGGGATCCTACAATGATTATAGGCTGATAGCCTATTTTTTACCTTTCTATCACAGATGAATCCATTTGGGTCATAGGGTACCCACCAAAAGCTCCTTTTTAATTTGAGTTGTTCACCCAATATCTTTTCAGCATCTTGCCATCCTTCCTTTTTGTTAATGATGAAAGGGTCTATTGGTTTCTTAATTTCAGCTGAGCTTTTTTCTTGGCACCATAAAAGTGAGTCAAATCTAAATTGATAAATTGCCTGAAGTATTCAAGAGTAAACAGTCTCATAGGCACATATCTTGGCAGTTTGTAAGGGTACAGCTCACAGCAATATATCCTGATCTCAGTGTGATTTTGGTAAAACTACCAGTCACCTATTTTGTAGCTTTTGGAGAGCTGTAAAATTTTCTACATGTCACCAGAGAGTCTGGGAGGAGGAGTTCTCATCAGCAGAGAGGAGACTGGATGTATAAATAGATCAATGAATTCACAGTAAGTGTAAGGAGAGTTATGGACTTGATGGAAGACTGAGGTCCAAAATATCACAGACCTCCTTTCTCCTTTAGTATCCAATTTTCTGATAGGAAACTGAAAACTGTCTATTTGATAGTACAAGAACAGATGATATATATAAGAGGTATACTTGAAGACTCCTTCTCTGTCCAGATTTATGAATTGGTCATGGATCTTGTTGGTAATGAAGGTGGCAAAGTCAATTTTGATAGTAGGAGGATGTCCTGGAATAAACATGGACATCAAAGCTAAAATTGTCTCATCAACATATTCACTTGTCTTAAATCCCAGGACATAGGATATCATGTCAATAATGAATCTTCCAGCTTCATTGAACCAGACATGGTGAAAAGGAGGTGGCTCTCTGGGCTGGCAATCTGGTCTCATGAATAACTTGGCAATTCGGCCTATTTCTGTAGTGGATAGTTTAGAGCCTTCATCCAACAAATGTCCCATGGAAAGAGGAGCTAGAGGCTGACTAGGTTTGAAGTGCAACATTTCATTTATGGACTCAGGATTTATATGAAAAAGGACAGTTCCAGTTGGGGACATGACTGCTCTTTGAGTAGGTTCATAATTGGCACAGCACAAGCGGATGACATTTGGGAACACATTTACTGAGGGGAGATAGTATCTGGGCAAATTGGATTCCCATATCCCATAGAGATCAATTTTGCTTAGGTGACTGTTCCTGATTTCACAGAATGCTTGGAGGTGGTTTTTGTCACCAATTAAGTCTTGCATTTGAAAATCCCTATCAGTCAAGGGCAACCACTCTAAGTCTTTATGAGGTGCATTGAGGGAGCAATGTTCAGGGCAACTAGAGCTTCCATTGCTCAATTATCTGTAATTTTCCAACTTGGAATTTAGTTTTTGTAGCCAAATAGGTAAAACGACAACTCTGGGGCTCTTTTTTGAGAATTGCAGACCGAAGCTGACTAGAATTTAGCTCACAGGGTGAAATTTGTAGAGGAAGACGAGGTCTGCAGGTTTTTTGGTAAAAGTGGGCAAAATAGTGGTTCTGGTGCGCCTTTTTGAAGGTGGTTTGATGAATTGAACTTAAATTTGGGCGTTTGTGGATAATTTGCAGAGGAGAGCTAAGAAAAACAGGTTTTGGAAGTGAAATTGAGGTAAATACATGTTTTAACAGTGGACTGTGCGGATTGCAGGTCGCGGGACGAGCTGGGAGACCGAACTGCGGGGTTGATTTAGCTTGGTGGCAGACTGTGTGGTTAAAAGATACTTCGGGACTTAAATCGGCATGCATAGGTCACGCAGAGAAAACAAGCAGAAATGAGTGAAAATGACGTTTTCACGCCCTTTTTAACAAAAAATTGATTTTGGTGGGCTTTTCGCGCATTTCTGTCGGATGACGTCAGCATGATGTGGTGCTTTGTCGTGTAGCAGGGTGACGTGGCGCTGATGTGGTTGTGATGTCAGCGAATGACGCGAGGGTGATGTCAGCAGGGAGGCAGCAGGGGTGGTAAGCAGTTTGGCCCCTGCACCGCTTTTGGACAGAAGTGGTATTGGAGGGGAGGGCAGCGAGCAGTGCGGGAGGCCGCCACCTGTCCCAAGGTACGGCGGCAAAACCACCATCCCTTGGGCGCTAAAGTACAAGCAGAGGAGGGCTCGCGATATTGATGTGGGCCGTCCGATCTACGAGCTATGATCCAACGACTAGCGGTGATTGGGATGTGGCGGAGGCTACGACGTGGGACCCGCGCAATTAAAAAATGAATTTAAATGTTTAGCGGGGTATTTCCTTTGGTTATCGTGCGGGTTTGGTTATTTATTTAACCAAATGTTAAATAAACTCCATGGTTGTGTGCGCAGGGTTGTTAATGGCCCTAGATGAACCAATAATTCCCATAAAACATTAATGTATGGCTATAATTAGCCGAGGTCGGGATATTTAAAGTCTTTTTGGGGTTTTCATATATTTTATATAATACGGGGGGGGAGGGGGGGGAGGCCATGATTTGAATTGGATCCATAAAAAGACTGTCAAGAACCATGACTGAATCAGGTCGAACAAATCTCTAATGAAATCCAAAACAGTATCAAAAACACCCTGAACCAGTGGCCATGGCAGCCAACGTGGAACGATGAGGACCTCGGTCAAAGCGTGCTGACCGAGGCCCATGGAGACCGCACAGGAGGCCAAAGTAGCCCTTGGGAGCCCCAGAATGGGAAAAGGGCGAGGTTTTTGATGCGCTAATCGCGCATCACTAGGTAAACAGGGCCAAAATGGGAGAGCCCGGGCACTTGGTTGTGTAGGGGAACCGGAGGACCGCGGGCGAGAAAAGGTAAAAGCGCTAAACTACAAAGGTGGGACCCGCGCTCTGGAAACTGGCGGTTTTGATTGGGGTGCCCTTGAACGGTAAGAGGTTTTGGATAAGAGCGGAGCGATCCCATACACCGATCGACGCGTTGCAGACGGAGGTGAAAGAAAACCATCGTTGATCGGGTGCTATCGATCGAGCAAGTCAACTGCGCGAAACATGTATATGGCGTTGGATCTGGAGGGCTCAGACCGGACGGCTGAGATTGCGCCCGATGGAAAGAAGCGGAATCGACGGGGAATTAAGCAGCGTTCTAAAGGGATTTGGAATCCGTTTGACCGCCACGGTGGAGGAAGAACGCATCCACGGTGTAACTGAAGAAACGAACTGACGAAGCATGCTGATGCCATTTAAATGAGGACAAGTGGCCACTCCCTGAGCGTTCATGATGACGCTGAACGCAGGGAACTCTAAGCGCAGCTGCAGAAGGTGAATCGACATAGGCGAAAGAGGAACTGAACAAGCATAGAGATCGAATGGCTAAAGCCATGAACAGAGACAGTCGAACCAGTTAGAGTTGATTTGGAATTAGAATTGAGAAGAGTCCAAGCGACCAAGAGAGACAGTGAACAGTGAACCCTGAGAGGAGGACTGAACATAGAGAACAGTAAAGCCAAGCAGAAGAGACAGAGGGCTGAGCTGACCACAGGCAGCATCAAGCACCAGAGAGCTTGAAGATTCAAGCCTTCCCATAAAGGAATCTGTTCGGATTGAGCATCACATTTGGCTCTTTCCACTGTAGACCAAGGGTCACAGAGCTGGTAGGAGAAGAAGAGTATTTGTACTCCAAGTGGCTTGGGGAATCCAAGAACCACCCTGCCAAGCAAAATCTGCTTCAGGAGAACTCATATTGAGTCCCTGTATTGTAATTTCTCTGCTAAAAGACACAATAAAACAAGGCCACCACTAAAGCTGGACCAGAGACGTAGCCCTGGAGAATAGGGTGAACTCCTTATTAAAACTGTTTGTCTCTTTGTGTTGCTTACTGTATTTATTTGCTATCTTTCCATTTTATTTTCTGTGTATTGGAAATCTGATCGATCCGTTGTTTCAATAACACAGAACACACACCAGCACATGAGTCTGTAATACCTTTAGTTTAATAAATCTTTAATTGATGGTACTCATAGGGTGAATATCAGATCAATCCAAAAGATGAGCAAGTCCCAAGCGACCAAGGAGACACTAAGATCCTTGGAGATCAGCCGGAAGGAGAGATGCACAACATCTCATTTGACGAGTCTCAACATAGAATTGTGAAATCTCGTAGAGTGTCAACTCCGGAAGATCATAGATCTCCTGTGCAGTATGAGGAACGAGTGATCGTGTTTGACCTGTGCAAACATCCAGAAGCCTTGGCCGATGCTACTAGAGCATATGACGAAGCCACTAGCTCAAGTGTCCGCTTTCTGATAACAGAGAATGAGCATATGGCTAAGGAGCTACAGACGACCAAGAAAGGAGGAGAAATGGTGACAGCATCCACCCAAGCAAAACAGAATAAGGAAATACTAGATGAAGTATTTTTCCTTGACATAGTTATTCAGACGTTGTATTCCAAATTTGGTACCGTGCATAAGGCAATCATCCATGTCAACAGATGGCAGCAACGATGTGCTAGAAAAATATGTATCTTGTCGAACATGCATGCTGTTGTTGACTACATACAAACATAGACGATGAGATACAAGGGAGTTCCGCATCACTTGCCTAAGATGCTGAAGCCCAGAGGGGTCGAGTTGAAGGCACGCATCCGGAGTCAGATCCGGAACTATGAAGAGCTCTCGCAGCTCATCACTAGTCTACAGGCTTCCCATGCACATGTATTCAAGAGTATGGATGTTGCGGTGCGTGCACACATAATCCCATCTATTGGGACTCTCACCTCGGCGAAGACAAAGGGACAGGTCTGACTAGAGCTTGACTCATTCTTTGACAAGTTGATGTGCATTGCCACCAACCCAAACTTGCCAATCAATGCAGACACCATGCAAAAGTATGTTGTTGGTCCAACTGCATTAAAGACAATGATGTGCATGCTTTCAGACGAGTTGGACAGAGGAGCCTGAGCAATGTACCCAGATGCTATGGAGGCAAGAGTCAAGTTCCAGAAAGATGTCACCTTGGAGTACACGGACACCATCACAGACTACCGATCTTGGCATCAGTACGCTACTGTTGATCATCGCGAGGATGTTGAAGAGTTGGACTTCCCATGGTTGTTCGAGTCATAGTGATGTCTTGCATGGCTTGCTCAAGCCATTTTGTCTCACATGGGTACATGTGTATTGTAATGTAACCAAGGATAATTTTAGGGGCGAATGTTCGCCCTTTGGCGAAATTAAGGGGTTTTAAATTTTTAGTGGGCGAATATTTTGTATCATAGTACATTTTTACAAATCACCTCAAATAGCCCACCTTATTTTAAGGGAGAGGGTAAAAAAGGTAAATTTAGCCCTTGAGATTAGGACTTACAACCTTCCCTTAGCCCATTTTCAAGAATAGGTTTTATTTAAGTGAATCCATTCGCCCATTTTCAAGAATAGGTTTTATTTAAGTGAATCTTATGGGCCAAATACCATATTTATAAAAAAGGTATGGTAAATTAATAAAAATATAAATAAATGAGAGGTATGGTAAATAAATAAAACATTTTTTATATTTACTCCATAAGTCACCTTATATACATGTAAGGGTGTAAACAAATAAAAATATAAGTAAAGTGGAGGTATGGTAAATAAATAAAATGTCTTTTTATACTTACTCAAAAGGTATGGTAAATAAATAAAAATATAAATAAACTAGACGTATCGTAAATAAATAAAACCTCTTTTTATATTTAGTCCATAACCCTCGTTCTATTTATGAAGGCTCAAGAAAGAGGTTTTATTTAAGTGAATCCTATGGGCCAAATACCATATTTGTAAAAGAGGTATGGTAAATTAATAAAATAAATAAAACGTCTTTTTATACTTACTCAAAAGGTATGGTAAATAAATAAAAATATAAATAAACTAGACGTATCGTAAATAAATAAAACCTCTTTTATATTTAGTCCATAACCCTCGTTCTATTTATGAAGGCTCAAGAAAGAGGTTTTATTTAAGTGAATCCTATGGGCCAAATACCATATTTGTAAAAGAGGTATGGTAAATTAATAAAAATATAAATAAACGAGAGGTATGGTAAACAAATAAAACATTTTTTTATATTTAATCTATAAGTCACCTTATATTTACGAACACTCAAAAAATGGGTTATATTTAGGTGAAACCTATGGCCAAAATACTATGGGACAAATATCATGGACTAAACAAATAAAACATTTTTTTATATTTAATCCATAAGTCACCTTATATTTACGAACACTCAAAAAATGGGTTATATTTAGGTGAAACCTATGGCCAAAATACTATGGGACAAATACCATGGACTAGATTGTTATTAATACCATGCAAAAAACCATTATTAACCCTAATATTAGAATTAATAAAAATAAAAATGGCACATGGTATTGACCCATGGTATTCACCAAAATGGCACATGGTATTGACCCATGGTATTCACCTGGAATGTAGCCTATTTAAATGGGGGAATTAAACCAGCATGTAGCCTATGCTAAGATTCACTAGGACTTTACAAAGTTTTATTATTTAGTGAAAGACTCGCCAAGATCTTACAAGATTTTATAATTGAGTAAAATATTCTAATAAAAATAAAAATGGCACATGGTATTGACCCATGGTATTCACCAAAATGGCACATGGTATTGACCCATGGTATTCACCTAGAATGTAGCCTATTTAAATGGCGGAATTAAACCAGTATGCTAAGATTCACTAGGACTTTACAAAGTTTTATTATTTAGTGAAAGACTCGCCAAGATCTTACAAGATTTTATAATTGAGTAAAATATTCGCCATGCCTGGTGAGAGATTCGCCAAAAAATTATATATACATATTATATTATTGATAAAATCACCTTCCATTTTTCCTATATACCATGGAGATTCACCCATTTATTATATTTATAAATTTAGGAGGGGTTCTTAAAATTTTCCCTGAATGTAACATCATGTCAAGTGTAACTTCAAGTGTCGATAGTTGGATGTAACAGTCATAGAGTAGATGAAGAGTCATGATGGTAGATGAATTGTCACAAAGGGGAATGTCAAGGGTCACCCCACCCTTTGCTATAAATAGTCACTCATAACTCATTGTAGAGGCTTTTAGTCAGTCAAGCTTCCGATAGAACTATCTTAGAGAGAGCTTGGACGGTATTGTAATGAGCCTTAGCTTCTCCACTGTGCAGAGCTAGTACATCTCTTTGGAGGAGCAGGGGGTTGTGGCTGTAACGTTCCACTGTCAGAACTAGTTGTTGGACATGGATGTATTGTATGATTGGGACTTACATTTCTGAATATAACAAGAGCCATCACATTTCATGCATATGTTGTATTGTATTTCAGCTATCTGTTTACTCTAAATTATATATGTATTTGTTTCTTATGCATGCATGTATAGCTATTTATGTGTATGTATGTACGAATCTTTCTAAAATATGTTTTTGGTTTAACCATCACTTTGGATTGCTAGCTAGCTCGCCTTCCATGTTGTGATGCATATTTTCTTGTGTGTTCCCTTCTTAAATCCGTGCTATCACAAGTTTCCAAGGGGCGCACTCATCTCAACCCCCATGTGTTAGAATATCTCATGCACCTTCCTTGGCTCATTGCATATGTCACACCCTTGCTACCAACAGAGACATCGTACTTGCCTCTGTGCGAAATTGTGGTCAAGGCATTACCGTACAACCCACTGCTGGGACTCCTACACCAAACGGTCTGAGGTCTAATTGGGACTTCTTACTAGGGAGATCACCTGACATGTTGGCGGGTCCAGCACCATCAACATTTTTGGCGCTAGAAGGAGAGTCAGATGACAAGCTGTGTTCTTTCATCTTGTTTTGAACCTTTACATATCTATCATGGAGACTTACACTCTACTCCCTCCACGATGTTTTTCCCATGCCGAAGATGTCACCATCATGAGGGAGTTCTTTAATATCTTGTCCATATACACATATGATGGTGAAGGCGAAGTGGCCTGGCTTGAGTTCTTAAATGACTTTCTTTCCATGCTTCATGATGAAGATGGATGTTCTAACGAACAAGCCAGTTTGTTGCTTGCATACACACTTCGTGAATCTCCAAATTGGTTGTTGTGCTTGAGCAATATTCTGGTAGCCTCGCACATTATCTTGATGATCTCAATTAACTTGCTTTCCCTACCCACGAAGAATAAGGGAAGCTGCTGCAGTAGGGCATTGTATTCAACAGTAGGTCTGGCTATCTCGAATTGCTCCTTGAAATCTATGTCCACCAAGAAACGTTCATTTTCGGATTTGGATTCCTCCAAAACCACATCAATGAACTCGTAATCCCCTGTCCACGCAAACCATATCTCGCCCATTTGAAAAAAAAAACGTAAGATTGCCAACAAATAAATCTATTTGCACCATGCCAGTCATAGCGATAGTGACACTATGATACCCAAAAAGAAAATCGATTGCCTTTTAACGCCCACTGGGTTTTAAGAGAGTAGAGTGACTGACCTGCAAGATGTCCCCTACTTTGCTCCCACTGCGAATTGCAAATGGTGCATTGTAACTCGCGGTACGCAGAGTGTTCATTACGAATCGACGCCAACTGCTCTTCTTCTCTGCATTTTCGGGAGCATTGAATCTGGTTTTTTCCTTCGCCGTCGCTAGGGCTTTCACTGCATCTTGAAGCAGACGCGACTCAAATGCACTGCCGGTTCTAGAGAAAAATACCATGTAATCTCACAGTACTCTATCTCAGGAATTCTAATTGATTCAATTTACTTAATAACCTCATGTGTTGGTCAATACACAAAAAATAGAGTAAACTGCACCAGATAAAAGCCCTATCAGTGGCATAGATCAATCCAGATTGACTGGTCTTCGGGAATTGTGTAACAACAAGTTTAAATGCATAGTAGTTTAAACATGTTAATGCAGAGTAGTTTAAACAGGTTAAGATTTCCATTATTACCAGTCTATATTCATTTAACTAAGATCTATCATATGTATAGAGGAAATAAATATTTCCTCAAATTATTAATTAAAGTTATTAAATCTAATAATATTAATATTATAATTTATTAGTATTAATAATAATTTTGATAATGACTTTCGAATTAATCACAATTTGGTAATTTATGTTGTTTAAATGAACCGCATTACATTTATTTTACTAACAATTTATCATGAATTAATGAATTTAATTCTTCCTCAACGAGATATATATATATATTTTTATTTTTATTTTTTATTTTTTTTCAGAAAGAAAAGCACTATATTATATTGAGGCAATATATACAAAATGTTCTGATGGATCTGATAATAAGATCGCTTGAGAGAGACTGAAGAATTCAGCATAACAGTGACATTAAAGGATAAGGACAAAATACCAAAATACCGAAAGATAGAAGCCTTCGGAAACAACAAGGATATAGACCAAAATTGAACTTCACATGGACTGCATTCAACGGATAGGTGGAAAGAGAGCTGAAAAAGAAGACAAGACATAATTGGAGGAGATATTTGAATCCTCAAAGATTTTTAAGTTCCTCCACTTCCAAAGGCACCATATAGTGATGGGAAGGATTGGACGTTTATCAGTTTCTTGTCTTCCCCACCAAGCGAAAGCTGTGAAGTTTAGATGCGGAAAAGAAAAAAACAGGGCTAATTCATGCCAGATTTGTTGGGAGACCGTGCACTTGAAAAACAAGAAAAACAAATGATAGTTTGTTTTCTCCTCCATTTTGCAAAAGACGCATCTGCTGGGACCATGCCAAAAACGCTTCCTCAAAGAATCCGAAATTAAGTTTTTGTTGTAATATATATATATATATACTAAATTCCACTAATATTACCCCCACAATATAAATGATAAAACATTTAGAATTTGTTGGGCTCTAATTTTAAAATTCGAGATGTTAATCGTTGGTATCGTTTTTTTTATTATTTAAATGACATTGAATCTTATTTTTATAATGGAAAATGTAAATTTAACAATGGAGAATTATTTTCCAAACGCTATTCCGATTCTGTTCAGCAACATTAAAAAAAAACCAAGATACAAATTTAATTATTTTTTTTAACTAAATTCCACTAAAATTACCATCCAAACTTTAAATGATAAAGCATTTATAATTTTTCATTTTACTAGATTTTCAAGTCCTAGCACTAACAAACTCTGGTGAAGAAAGAGTGGAAAAAATTCTTGTAAAGTGTTCGGCACTGGCGGGTGAGAGAAAAATGGCGATAAGTTTTGTGGTTTTTTTAATTTAAGTTATTAGAAATTTATACGGTAAGAGGGGGGTTTTTAATCTCAAGTTTTTTTTATTGAGTAGAGAGCCTTATTTTATAAGGCAGCCGAGTATCATTTGTAATTTTATCTATTTGTTATTAGACTTGAAATTTTGTTTATTTTAATTTAAATAAAAAATTTAAAAATAAAAAATAAATAAATAACTATACAAAATATTTAAATAATACTAATTCATAAAAAAAATTACGCTTACAAAAAATTGGATCCTTATCTAAAATAGTTATAATCATTTAAAGCTGGTGTATAGAGTTTGAAAATAATTAGCATGGCACTGACCATGGAAGATGTGAGATGATCTTAAGGTGAGGGTTTTATGTATGAATTAAATAACTAAATATTTTTAATATTTAAAAACCTTTATGGAACTATGAAATATCTATAGGGACATTGTTATGGTGATTGGATTTCGCAAGAAAGTAGTAGCATAAAGAGTTTTTTAATTGATGTTGAGGAATTGTCCAGTGACAAGTGGTTGAAATTTGGGTAAAAAAATTTCAAAAAATCTTATAGAGGTAGTGTTTAAATTATATTTTTGATCGTTGAAATGGATTCAGCACTATCAAAACCTCTAAAACACTTAAAATTATGAAGGTTGACAACATTTTTTTGAATTCACAAAAATTCCTCAATGATTTTTTCAAAATATAACAAGAATTTCCATAACTTTCAGGGCAAAAAAACATAATGGTTAGAAAGCGGACATGAAAAAGACATAATCATTAGAAAGCGGACCTAGTCATGCTAAATCAGGCGGAGGAGTTGCCAAGAAAGTTATGGAAATTCTGGTTATATTTAGAGAAAATATGCAAGGATTTTTGTAAATTTAATTTATAGTTGTTAAACTTCAAAATTTTAGGTGGCTTAGATGTTTTTGATGGCGCTGAATCCATTTCCACCATCAAAAACATGATTCAAACACTGCTTTTACAAGATTATTAAAAAAAAATTAACCAGATTCGGGCCGATTTTGACAGTCTGGGCAATTCGTACGCCTCCTTAGAAGACTCCATAATTAAAATGTGAAAGACTTGTGTACGTGCAGCATCTGGCAAAGCTTCTTTTTGACAAACGGCGCCACGAGGCCGTCGATAGTCACCTCACAGTTACTTTCGACATCAAAAGGCGACCGTTCTCTTTGAAGTCGATGTTGGCCGACGCTCCAGTTACCGTAAATCATGTCGCCAAAGCTTTCGGTGACGATGTTGTGGTCGCTACCGCTGGTTCTCCAATGGGTCGCCGTATTTGTGGTCTCCAAGTTTCCGCATAACCTTGGTCGGACACCTTCATTAAGAGGTTCCGTGACAGACTTGGGTTTGATGAGTTGTGAGTGGATGTGAAGAAGATGAGGGGCAGCACAGATGTTGGGTTGATGGCACGGTCATGCTTGATGTTTATACTTGGTATCTGCGTTTTCCTGTGGGGCTGGTCGGCTGCGATGGATGTGGAAGCCGCACCTGTGAAGGCGTGAAGACTTTTTGCTGAATCCCCACTTAACACCTCGATTGTGTAACGATGGATGTCATTTCGGAGTGTGGCAGGCATCACCTTAAAAAGGACAAAACGATTTGGGTTGCGTGGGGATAAAGCAAGCTAAAATTAATAAATTATAAACGTTCAGCGGGCATGGTAAAAATCGTTGCGTGTTGATCAAGGCAAGCTAAAATATAAATGCTAAATGGTAACATAAAATGGTAAAGTCTCCTTAGAATGATTATTCCAGGTTATTCGTTTTAGAACTATGAACATGCCATTAATGATGATACTTTAGCCACGTAATATGTGTGAATTTCGGGATGATGTCTTTCCCATCTTATACATTTTAAGTTTCATGCTTTCCCGCCTTCTACATTTTAACTTTCATGCTTTGGTAAGTATTTATGAGAACTTTGGCTTTCCCTTTTCACATTTCAATATTTTTTTGAGAAATTTATAAGCACAATGATATTAATAAAGTATTGAAATATCTCCATAGTATTATTTTTCATATTACACATTTCAACCATTTTATAAATGTGAGGGTTTTAATATTTGGGGAGGATTAGTAGTTCATAGTTAAATATGGTTCAATTATAGTTAAGGAGAGTATATTATGGTCAATATATAGTTGATTATGGATGACCATGGGTGTTCACATTGAACTATAGTGAACTATGATTGACTATGGTTCATTACAGTTGTTCATGGTTCACCATGGTTGTTTATGGTTCATAGGGTCAATGAAGGGTTACCACATTGAACCATGGTGACCATGACATAGTAAACCTAATAAACTTAGGTCAACCTAGTAAACTTATGTTAATCTAGTAAACCTAGGAAAACCTAGTTGACTATGGTTGATAGTTTATTTGACCATGGTTGACTCTGATTGACCTAATAAACCTAGTAAACATAGATCAATATAGTAAATCCAAGTCAACATAAGTCAACCTAGTAAATCTAGTAAACCTCGTAAAATTTGATTAAGGATATAAACCTAGTAAAATTGAGTCAATTAGTAATCCTACTCAACCTAGCAAACTTAATAAACCTAGTAAACATGGAACCACCTAGTAAACCTAGGTCTACCTACTAAACCTAACAAACCTAAGTCAACATAGCAAACATAAGTAACCTAGTAAACCTAGACTAACCTAGGTAGTCTAGTACATCTAGTAAAGCAAGGTAAATGTAATAAAGCTATGTCAACTTAGGTGGAGTGGGTAATCCTAGTAAACTTAGGTCAACCTAGAAAACCATGGTTAAGATAGTAAACCTAAGTTAGACTAGTAAACCTAGTAAACCAATTTCAACCCAGTAAACCTAGGTCAACATGGTAAACCTAGTAAACTTAGGTCAACAAATAAAATGTCTTAATTCATCCAATAAAATGTATTTGATTCTATATAAATTTAACAAATAAATTTTAAATAGATTAGATGATCATCATCATCATCTTCATTAGGACAAAAAATTGGACTATTAGACCTTAACAAAGAGAGTATTTGGAATTATTTAGAATTGTGTTTGTCTAAAAACATTAAGAATCCAAAATCAACATAATATTTTTGTTGATTTAGGTTAGGAAGGTTGGTTGTACCATAAATATTTTGAGTTTGAAATCTAATCTAAGTCTAACGAAAAGTGTTTTTCATTTTCAACCATCTTAGATTTACAAAGTTGACACACCTTTAACCCAAGACATTTTGAGAATTGACTAACTACTAGTTTTACTTTACATAAATCAATGAATATTGAAATTTGTTATAATTTGTTTAGAATCATTTTAAAATTAAATTTATCAAAGTATTGAGAAACCAATTTTTTTAATAAGTAAATGTTTTAATCTTTTGATTTCATATAATGTTTTAAAATATTTACACATAAAAATGATTCCTCTAACTATTTAATAATTTTAAGTTTAAAATGAATTAAGATTAATTTAGTTTTTTGTTGTTGTTGTAACATTCATATTTAATTACTAACCTTTCTTGAGGGAAAGGAATATAGCAATTGATTTATCATTGACATGTTGATTTCTATTTGTTATTTTTTAACTATAAATATTTTTTGTTACATGAAAATATCAATTTTTATTATTTTATGGGTGAAATGAATTAAAAAGAAAAACAAAGGAAAGGGCCCAAGTCAAAATGTAAGAGAAATAGATTAAAATAGAAAAAGGAAGAAAAAAATCAAAAACTAAACTTATAATCAAAGGGAAAAACTAAGATTGTTTCAATTGTTTTTTTCTACTTGAAATAACAACATTATATATATATATATATATATAACTTTTTTTAGTTGCACAATATTAATAACATACCTAAAATTATATATATATAATTTCAGGTATGTTATTAATATTGTGCAACTAAAAAAAGTTATATATATATATAACTTTTTTTAGCTACACAATATTAATAACATACCTGAAATGATATGAATATGCATTTTGATCAAATGACTCTTTCGGTTCATTCATACAAAGAGAAAAAACAAAAAAATTATAATTACATGAAATTATGAGGGCTAAATATCATAATAATTAGTTAGTTTCTCATTTTTTCCTTTCTTTATTTTTTCACCTTTCACCAAACTCCTTGATTGAGAGTCACCGATACTATTTCCAATTGGTTTCCTTCCACCTTTGAGAAAGATTCTTTGTGAGTCCAAACACTTAGATGTATGGGTTCACTTTATGCTCCCTACTTCCTTTTGAATTGGTATGACCAGCTTCTGTTGCTCTGCTACTATGATCTTTGTTTTTTCTATACCATTGCTCGTTTCCTCATGTTGATTACGAGGAGGTTGGAGCACCGCTAAGCCATTGGCCTTATGCTCCTCTTTTCCCTTCTCCATTTGGGATCCTTATTGATTTTTTGTCTTTGGTTGTTGTTGACTCTAATCCATTTCTTCATCTTCATCATTAGAAGCAAAAGAATATGGAAATTTCCAACCCTTTGGCTTTTGTGATCTCTTCTTTGTCCTTTTTTCGCTTGAGGGTATGTGTTCTATAGGTGTCATGTGTGATGGCAGGTTCAACACTTGCATGTAGTGTTTTCAAACTCTAGCCATTGGGTCCACTTGGAACCTTGATGAGTCAAATGGATTTGATCTGGTAGGCCTTTGCTTCAGTCTATCTCCACCCAGATGCAGGAAAATGTAAAGATACCTTTGTCCATTCTTTCTAGATCCATATTTAGAAATCTCCCCAATGAATTTCTAATGCCTTCTAAAACTTGATGGTGCCAAAAAGGAAGTAGGAGGTTGTGTAATGTTACCTATGGCGACATCTTTGTAACCAACAATATTGTGGCATAAAAAACTGGAAACCATAGGGTAACGAAGAGATCTGCCCTTCCCCAAAACCATGGTTCTTCGTTTATAACACATTCCAGATCTTTCTGATTGTCAAATTGCACCATAAAAAATCCCTTCGCACACAGGTAGATATCACAATCTTTGATCCATTTAAGGTAGATCCATTGATGTATATCTTCATACATGGGCTAGAAGCCATTAAATCGATAGATAAAAGCTCTATCTTGAAGAATCGTGAAAATCCCTCTCACTTCTGGCAGTTTTACTCACATATCTAGTGCTTTCTTCGTCTTCTCAACTAGGGAAGGCCCTATGATTGTCAAATTTGGGTGGGGTGTGTTATCACTCAGGTTGTTCCCTAAAAGTTGTAAGAAAAGGGAATACGGCCGAGGTAACCACAGACCAATCTTTTAGATGTAGGTTCTAGCCAATCTGCATCCAGAGAGGGCTCTCTCTTTATAATTTAGCTTTGTTTTTAAGGTATATTAGGCTAGTTATGAAGTACAGGGGTTTGTTTGATTTTTGGATGGTGACATTCAATAGAACAGGGGTGTAAATATGAGAAGTTCAGTCCATTGGGCTAATGGAGTCTATGAGGATGAACTGCTGGACATGGTTTCTTTGATAGAGGGTGGTACTACAAAGCAAGGTAATCAACCGTGGAACAAATTGTAAGCTGAAATCAGGTGAGATGGAGTTAGGGGGTGAAGGGAAACTAAGAATCCTTCATCATGCTGATAGAGGGAAAGTGGATGAATATTTCCAGGGAGTAGTTAAGAATTCCTTAGCTATATTCAAGATGTAAGAACCAGGGGAAACAAGAGCAGTTAAGAATTCCTGCTTATGCTAATTCTGAAGAAAACATAAATAATAACAGAGATTGAACACAGAGTACAGTTAAGCAAGTTCTGGGTTATTCTTTTTCCCTGTTATTCAGATCATGAACATAGATGACATATAAAACACAGAAACTGTTAAACGTGAGTTAAAAAGACTTATTGATCCATGAAATAATTCGAGAATTCTGTAGCATAGTCCTTTGCCATCAATTCCACATCCAAAGAGTTCAGCAACAACGTATTCCAGCAACTTTTTATTCAGAAGAGTTCTCAGAGTTATAGCGTAGTTCCAGAAATGTATCACCATGTTAAGGGAAAAGTTCCCCTAGGGTCTTGGGCTGATACCCTAGCAGACTGAAAGTTGTCTACACAGAGAAACACACATTCCGCACAGCCATTATGCTAGTATAAGCAAACTCTACGATAAGGGGCGTACCTGAGGTCCTACATTTGAGAAGGTCCTTCCAGGGTGCAAACCCTTCTTGGAGTTCCTTTTGCTCCTTTGACCTGCAAAACAACCAATTCAAGAAAGTACAACAATATATGGACTAAACATTATAAAGAAACCATCTTCATGTTATAAAGAAAGGTAGTTAGTTATGCAATTAAACAACCATTCACATATGAATTCTAACATGAATATCACAAACATGAAGAAGATTTATATCAGGAACAAAGACATGTGTTTCTTTTATTATAGACAAATAAAGTACAGAAAAGAACAATTTCACCTAAGTCATCCTTTCGCAGGCTCCAAGCGGAACCGTCCTCCGGATTCGTCCAGTCTCAAGCCTTTAACAAACTCCTTCCATGACTTACTCCATGATATCACAAGTAGCAAATGGACATCATCACACAAGGAAACAAGGGTTTCCTGTAAAAATGGGGGAAGTGCAGGAGGCACAAGGATCTTCAGACCTGGTCAGGGAAATCTCAGCATAATAACCTTTCTCTCTCTTCTCTCCTCCTTTAGGCCTTCCCATTGAAGCCTTTTTATACTTCTCCCAAGGTAGTTGTTTAGTTGGGAATTCGTTGGGAACAGTTGGGCCACGGGCACTAACAGGTGATCAACAGGTAAAACCCGCGATCTCCGCCCGAAATTAAGGAGTTTTAATTTTTTTTAAGTGTTTTAATACATATACGCGGGTTGGGTATACACAGACCCATGTATACACGCGTTTAGCTCAGGGAAATGTCACGTATAGGGAATAAAACACTGTTTTTTAAATTTTGGACCAGGTCTAGAAGGAGGGGTTGCCCTAGGCCATGAGTGCAGCATCACAAACCATAAGAGTGAGATTTGGAGCTATAACAGATGCCCCCTAATATATGAGGTCAGAAGGGGTACATGATGGCTGAAATGTATTAAGCAAGTACATGGAAAGGAAATCTGTCAAAAACTGAGAAGGACTTCACCAGAGTTCAGCCTGCCAAGCCACAAAAGGAGATCAGAAAGAAACACTGTCTGAGGCGGGCATACCCATGCTCAAAAAAAGTAAAGCATGTCCGCATATCAAGTACAAGCGGATCAACTAAGTATACAAGTATAAAGAACTGGAAAATACATAATGGATCATCTGATCATGATCGAACAAGTACATGTCTGAATATCACATATAAGATTGTCAATGATGCTGAAAGATGCAACAGATCACTGATATCAAAGATTGATCCCAAAAGGTACCAAATGAACATGATGGAGTAAGATGGTACTACACTGCAAACTCAGGTGCCAGCATATAGAATGTCGCCATGAATGACTGCAACATATAAGGTGGAGTGTTATCAACTAGCAGCAACAGGAGCAACTGTCAAGTGAACCAATGAATGCTGATGCAACCTGAGGTCTTCACCGACCGCCGTGGTGCATTTCTACACCAAAGGAATAAATGATCTGAAGTCGACCATGTGAGAAATCGTTTGATTACCAGTCATTGATGTATACTGTTAACAAACGCGAGACTACTCTCCGATAATGATAATGAGCGTCAAGGTACCCAGTACAATCTAACAAGTGTGAATAGATGAGCTGGAGTCAAACACCTGTAAGAATTTATCGATCAGGAGACAATGATGGTTTCCCACTGTCGATAGCGAAGGATCTGCCACTAATGACTGCAAACCCCAAGGTACTGCCAAATGGACTCTAGATATTTTCCCCAGAGCAATGAGTCGGAGTCGATAGGGAAAGATCCGCTAGAAGGAAGGCATTAAGGAATCCTTCATCAATCTAGCACGAGTGTAACCCGTAGGCCAATAATGTGGAAGGAATCGAACGAACGAGATGTAGTAACCCAACCGAAGTACGTTTTCGGTGTACATAAGATGTGGCTAGCGCATGACAGAAACCCTCTGAACCAACCAATAATGGAAGCTGACACAGAGGCGAGGTATCCACCAATAGGGTCAAATGGAAACCAAGGTACTGCATGAATCCCAATGTGTGATAATGTAAGCTGATGTCGAACAGAAGGGAAACCACTCAGTCAAAGACCCATGATATTGATCGATGCTGAGAACAAGGTGACCTATCAATAATGAAAATAGGGCCAGGGTGCAGCTCTAGGCCTGTCCTCAGAGCAAGATGTCGTTGTCGATAAGGACAAGACCCACCAGCAAGAAGTTAATGGAGACCTTCTCAAACCGGCACGAGTAAAGGACCAATATAACTGATGTGATGATAGACAAGACACTGACAACCAGGGATGGCCGACTGAAAAATGAGTCAAGAGACACCGCAGAGAGGCTGACTCAGGCTAACTTCCCTTGAAAAAAAACACAACTCAATGTGACTATGTGGCAGCATATGATGACTCTGTATAAGTTCGTCATGCAGGAGGCATGAACGAACCCTCCATATGATTGGAAGAGATAACCAATCAGGGGAGAATTGACTCAATAACAAGGTTAAGGCATACCTAAGTCAAACTAAATCTCGCCCAAACGGAGGAGACATTGCTTTGAGTGCTTTGTTCAAGGGCGACACGACTGACTCTAGCTGCCAACAATAAATGGAAATACTGTCCCGTTCCTGCTCTTTTTTGGAATATATAATTTTTTTGTCTTTTTCTGTTAAGCTGGAAAAAGAAATAAAAGAATGCTATCGTATAATGGAAAGAACGAGTGTCAGTGAAATAGATGATCTAGTTCCTGGGAATGGAACGTTCCTATGCTCAATGCAGGGAGGTGAAACTGGTCAGTGACACTCAAAGGTGTGTTCCTTCCACGGGTCAAGGTGTGTCAAGCTGTAGAAGTCAAAGGTATGCGAGGTTGATTTTGCAGTCGTCATGGTCAAAAGTTGGCTTAAACACGAGTCCAAGTGAAGCTGGCTCTAGGCCAAAAGGTGCAAGTAGTCAACATGCAATGCAGTAGTACAACTCAACACAAAGGAGCCTCTAGGGTATAGGCCAGAACAAAGCGAAGAAGCAAAGAGGAATGAGGCTTCATTGCATAAGTCATGGCGGGACTAAAGAGGACTCACGAGCCTAGGGACGAAAAATCAGCATGAGTGCCAAGCGACAACAAGGTACTAACTAAGGCACCCATGATAAGGTAGGCTCTACCACACAAGTCATGATACTTCTAAGCAATGAGAAGGTTCCACACCATAACTTGTTGGGGTCGATCCTAAGGCCAAAATGGGAAAGGAAACTGATAAGTGCACAATGCAGCTGGAAAAACCTAACCTATATTCCAGTTTCGAGAACCAAAACCTGTCAGAACGGACCAATCATAAACTTCCAAAGGAGAAATCTTCCAAGTTTTGTAAACATAAATAGGAACACTAGACAAGAAGTTAATACATCCCACGTATAAACTACATATAAAATCTTGTGTTATAGAATACAAAACTTGAAAATGCGTACCTTATATATATAATATGGTACAGGGAACCAAGCAACCTTGCAGCTTACGTATAATAGCTCTTTTGGACAAACCCCTTGCAGGGATCGGACCAAGGACTCCTTTGATAGTCAAAACTCATGGCTTCAAAGAGTTCCTCCTGTGAAGGCAAATCAAGTTCTAAGAAATCATGAGAACTACAAGGATCAAAAGAGGGAATTAAGGGGTCCCATATCCCTATAGGAAGAATCTCTCGGTCAACTGCTGGGACCAAGTCCCAAGAAGGAGAATAATAGGTCAAAGGATCCTTCTTAGAAGCGATTGAACATTGAGGATTCAATGCCACATAATTGACCTGTGGCGGGGTAGAGTCTATTTGAACACTTGGAACAAACCAAGGGGTATTCTGCAGTAAAGTCGAATTAGGGTGGTAATTATCAGATGCAAGCTGATCAATAGTGACAATATTCCCATTATGAGGAAAGCACATTACTCGAAAGAGTGAAGACACCACAACATTCATAGCATAGACATAATCACGCCCCAGTAGCATATTAAAGTTTAAAGGGCTATTAACCACCATCATATCGATTAAGACAGTCTTCCCACCTAAAGTGATAGGCAATTGAGGAAGCACACCCTTAGATTCACCAGGTCTTCTATCATAGGCTAACAACTGACTCTGAGCTGTCAACAACTTTGGGGAACCCAAAGCTTTCCAAGTCAAAGAGGATATAATACTTGCAGAGGATCCTTCATCCACCATACATCGATAGACATTTGTGGAATTCACTCTGACCTTTATTTGGAAAGGTGCAGCGGAAGGAAGACGAGGCTCAACAAGACTATCCCAATCAAAGGAAACACTCTTAAAACTTGGAGGGGGAACATTCGAAGCAATCGGAATGCCCCCTATACCAGAAGACTATGTACTAGAGATCAAACAGATTCTTTTGTTAGGCACTTCATCCCCCAAAAGAGGAGTGTAATCGGCTAGCGATTACATTGGCTCTACCACATTATCAACCAATGGTTGATGGGATTGATGAGAAACCATATCAGATCCAGGAGTAGAAGTACTTTCAGACTCGGACCATATCCTTTGAACCTCTGGAATACCAGGGCATAATGAGTAAGATGGTCTCCCTTGCATATCTTACAAGGTAACTTAGGTTTAAAACTTCTATGTCCAGGTTTCTTACCAACCTCCCTTCCGCCAACATGACTAGCAGTGGTTTGCGGAGAGTCCTGAACATGACTTGCAGAGGTCGGTGACTCTTTGCTAGTATGACTCGCAGTGACTAGACTCATGCCCCCAGCATGACTTGCAGCGGCTGAAGACTCATCTCCAACATGACTGGCAGAGGTTGAGGATGAAGTGCTAGTGTGACTTGTAGTGACTAGACTTGTGCCCCCAGCATGACTTGCAGTGGTTGAAGACTCATCTCCAACATGACTGGCAGAGGTTGAGGATGAAGTGCTAGTGTGACTTGCAGTGACTAGACTTGTGCCCCCAACATGACTTGTAGTGGTTGAAGGGTCATCTCCAACATCACTGGCAGAGGTTGAGGATGAAGTGCTAGTGTGACTTGCAGTGACTAGACTTCTGCCCCCAGCATGACTTGCAGCGGCTGAAGGCTCATCTCCAACATGACTGGCAGAGGTTGAGGATGAAGGGATAGAATTATTCTTCTTCTTTGACTTCCTCTTTCTCCTTTTTTTAGATTTCTTGTTACAAGAAGGAGGAGAAGAAGGAATCCCAGATTTCTCTTTGAAAGAAGATGAACAATTAGCACCCATGTGATGCCCTTGAAATAAAGCATTCAATTGAGAAGCTTCAAGAGCATTTGGAATATTTGGAGTGGACCACAGCCAAACTGGTAGTCCAACATTCAATCCAGGAATATTCAAAGTGGCCATCAAGGGAGTACCAACGTTTCCAAAGAAAGGAAAAGCACAAGGATCTCCTTTTGGAAGGGTACCTTGGTTGGCTTCCACAGGAATATTAGCCATATCAAACAAATTCGCAGACCCTTCCCTTATGGGAATGTAGAAATAACTTTTCAAGGAATATAGATAGGCAATCAAAACCTTTGCCCTTGAGGAGGCAACTCCACAACTTCTGAAAGAATGACCAAAAGCCTTTCAAGATCGGTAGAGTGGTAAGCCAGTCACTCAGAACACAAAGTCCAAACGTGACTAGACAAAAATACCTAAAGCCAACTATATACAAGGAGCAAAGAGCACTCACTAAAAAGTCCCTAAAAGAAGTCAGCCAGTCAAACAACTTCCAAGTATTTCCGCTCCAGGTGATTAGGACCGGACACCAAAATACAAGAAAGTGGAGTAAGGGGCCTTCCGAAGATAGTCTGGGATAATGACGACCCAGTCCTATCAGCGAAGGTAACAGAGGAAGTTACGCTGACCTCCTAACAATAGCCTGCGTTGGTGCAAGCCCCCAAGCTTCACAAGGGTGCCCTCCAGTAGTACTGTTGAGAGTGATGCAACGTCGACCTCAGGTGCCACGGGATTCCCCTCTGTAGCCACCTGTGTAGATCCCTAGGAGTAGCAACTATGGATACCAACTCGTTGTAGAAGCTAGGCAAAACAGTCGTAAGGTAAGATCGGACAAGTAGGAGAGGGGGTATCTCTCTTCCCTGTCTTCGAAAACCCTCGTGCTTAACTCCCAGATCCAGAGCTTTCTTGGTCTTCCTAACGCTATTGGATTTTCACTCACTATTCAGACTCCTATGTTTGACAGTTTAAATGGCCTTGGAGAGTTATCTCTCCACTCGCCTAATCCAAGGCCCTAAAATCCTAAAACTTGTTGGTGTATCTAACTTGATAATAAAAATTTTTTAGTGAATTTTAATTAGCACTTGATTTTAAAATAGGCTGTTCTTTAAGTCACGGGATAAGCGGAAGTGAAACTAGTGGTGTTTTGATGCAAAAGAAATTAATAAAAACCAAACTACATGCAAATGCACTTGTTTTCGTTTTTCGATGAAAAGAAATTTCTACAGGGTTCAGAGGAACTTCAAGAAAAACAACAAATTTTCCTTTTCTTTTCTTTAATTCAAGCTTCATACTCACAAAAGTTAACAAAGCTATGGATGCCTAAAAAGATGTGCAAATCTATCCTAATGCAATGAGTACATGCTGATGCAAGACTTAAGACTACTCTAAATCAAGAAATGAATGTTGCTTGTTTATCAATTTTTATTTTGCCACTTAAAATGTTTAGATGGAATATGAGACGCTACCATTCATTTCGTCTAAACACTAAAAACAAGTTTCAAGACAAACAAAAATGTACTTTCATTCACTAAAAGGAAACCAAATCAAAAAAAAGTTCAAGAAAGCAAAACCAAGTTTTTCAAAAAGTTTTCTTCAAAAGCAAAAACAAAAATGTCTTTTCAAAAATGCTCTCAACTAGACTGAAACTTTATGATTGAAGAATAGGCAACAAACACTTTTGCAAGTTGTCAACACACAATGGATGAAAACTCAACAAAAGGAAATGTGTTTAAAGATGCTCTTGACAATCAAAAGCAGCAATGAAAGCTTTGGCAACAAAGACCAAAAGATCAAAAAGACAATTTTCAAGAAAGTGTCAATCAACAACTTTCATGAAACAAAAAAGTGGATGGTCACAAAAAGTGGTTTTGTCAAGGAAACAAAAAGTCACCAAAAACAAGATTTAACACAAAGATTGAGATCAATCCTCTTGCCCTGATGAATCAGAGTGACCAAGATTCCCAGCAAGAAATCTTGCGTGCTTAAGCAAAAACGATGACGCTTGCAAAAACAAAAACAAGACCAACACTTCTCACAATCAGAGAGAATTTGAAATCAGATACTTGCTGTAAAACTAACAACTAACACTAGAAAGTGACTGTTCAGGACTGAATCAAACCAGCAGACAGACCTTCAGAGACAAAAAGATTTAAAAAATCTTGAAAATTGCAAGATATACGCGACTGTACTGATGTACAGATTGCGTGTATACGCGACTGTGCCTAAGGAAACCTGCGTATACGCGGGTTAACTTAAGGAAACATGCGTATATATGCCTCTGTAAACAAGAAAAACAACGTATATAAAAGATTTCAAGAAAAAATAAAAAACAATCTGAAGAAACTGACCAAACTTACAATTCAAGAACAGACTACACAACAACAGTAAGCAAACAGGCAGCTGAGCCCTGATTGGCTTGAAAACACCCAAACTAGGAACAACAATGATGTTGTCCCGAGTGGAGTCGCCAATTCTGTTAAGGGAAAAGTTCCCCTAGGGTCTTGGGCTGATACCCTAATAGACTGAAAGTTGTCTACACAGAGAAACACACATTCCACACAGCCATTATGCTAGTATAAGCAAACTCTATGATAAGGGGCATACCTGAGGTCCTATGTTGAGAAGGTCCTTCCAGGGTGCAAACCTTTCTTGGAGTTCCTTTTGCTCCTTTGACCTGCGAAATAACCACTTCAAGAAAGTACAACAGTATATGGACTAAACATTATAAAGAAACCATCTTCATGTTATAAAGAAAGGTAGTTAGTTATGCAATTAAACAACCATTCACATATGAATTCTAACATGAATATCACAAACATGAAGAAGATTTATATCAGGAACAAAGACATGTGTTTCTTTTATTATAGACAAGTAAAGTACAGAAAAGAACAATTTCACCTGAGTCGTCCTTTCGCAGGCTCCAAGCGGAACCGTCCTCCGGATTCATCCAATCTCAAGCCTTTAACAAACTCCTTCCATGACTTACTCCATGATATCACAAGTAGCAAATGGACATCATCACACAAGGAAGCAAGGGTTTCCTGTAAAAATGGGGGAAGTGCAGGAGGCACAAGGATCTTCAGACTTGGTCAGGGAAATCTCAGCATAATAACCTTTCTCTCTCTTCTCTCCTCCTTTAGGCCTTCCCATTGAAGCCTTTTTATACTTCTCCCAAGGTAGTTGTTTAGTTGGGAATTCGTTGGGAATAGTTGGGCCACGGGCACTAACAGGTGATAAGTAGGTAAAACCCGAGATCTCCGCCTGAAATTAAGGAGTTTTAATTTTTTTTTAAGTGTTTTAATACATATACACGGGTTGGGTATACAGAGACCCGCGTATACACGTGTTTAGCTCAGGGCAATGTCGCGTATAGGGAATAAAACACTGTTTTTTGAATTTTGGACCAGGACTAGAAGGAGGGGTTGCCCTAGGCCATGAGTGCAGCATTACAAACCATAAGAGTGAGATTTGGAGCTATAACACACCAACCCCTAATACTTCACTTGGGGAGGTATTTATACAAAAACGTTTACAAAATATATCAATGAGATAATATCTAGCAATAACTTCTTCTACCTACTCTACAGAAGAAGTAAATGATCTTGAAAACAGGGAGAAATAAATGCAGAGGTAAGTGGTGCTGTGCTGGCCGCTTAGTTGGTAAGATGCGTTGACTGTTTGCTCAGTGAGTCGGCTGGTGGATGCTTTCACTAATATTTCGTGCTACTGGCTTCGCTTTCTCGGGTGCTTTTAATTTTGCTTTAATAGATCGCAACCCTGCGAGACTCTCACCCGTTCCCTTTATCTGCTTTATGATATCTGTTGTTTTTTGGGAAAAAACAAAAATTTGAAACCTGCCTACAGGATTTCCAACATACCTTTCCACCACTGCTCTTCTGGCAACTGATGTCTTTGCAACTTTATCAAAGTTTCATCAGCATCTGTGTACCTGTAGAAGTTAGGCTGGACTGTAAAAAGATGATGTACTTCATGTTCAATATAAAACAGATTTTCCAAGTTGTTGTAAAGAGTTTGGCCAGATGGAAGAGTCTTCTCTGCTGGAGTACTTGATGATGATGCATTTTGCTGATCAGCAACATGTCTATTAAACCTGAGCTGGTACTCAGCTTGTCTCAATAGGCATTCATTACTTCCCACCAGACTAGGCAAACCCTTTTCCTGCAAAACTGCAAATTTTTCTAAAAAGAATTTACCTCCACTTGCATGTCTTGGCTCTTCCTCTCCAAATTTTGCATCAGGGTTCTCATGGTTAGAAATCTTTTAATTGTTAGGATGGTACCTGTCCTGTCTCTGATGTCCAATGCCGCTAGTTCTTCCTTGGTTTTAGTGTTCAAAAAATGGATTAGCCTGTTGGCCTGTTCAGGCTTATGTCCCAATAAATTTCTGGCCTTTTGAATTTCCACCTGGGCTGCTGCTATCAAGTCAATCTGTTCATATATAATTTGAATGGATCTCCACACATTACTGATCGATTCACTGATGTTAGCCCACAAAATTCCCTTGATTTCTCCCAGAGGCTTATCTAAAGAGAGGTCTTTTTCCAATGCCTTTACCTTATTCTCTAATGCCTTCACCTCTCTTGTCTTTTCTGCCACAGTCATCTTAGATTTGTCATAACTTATTTCTAACTTTGCCAATTTCTCTTTGGCTTCTTTCAATTCTGATACTTGGAGTTTTAAATCTTCCATAGCCTTTATTAATTCCTCAATGGTCATGGTAGTGTTGCTGCCTACTGCTGTTGATGCTGAAGTACCTGCTACTGATGCCGGGACAGTGGGAGGCACTGCTGTTGCAATTGTTGGAGCTATTTGAGATGGCTGAGAGGTTGACACTCCCTGCTTTTCCTGTAATACCTTCTCTAATTCCTGCTTTGTCTCATTTAGTCTTTGATTCATTTTCATTAGCAAATCCATCATGTCTTCTTCTGCTTTTTCTTGCACAACCTTTGTGGTTTGTGGATGCATAGTAATTGGCAACTTCAATTGTTTCCTGAGGGCAGAAATGTCCTCTTCCTTCTTCTTTATCAATGCTTTTATTCCCTTGGCATCCTTGGAATCATGTCTCAGCTCAATGATAATTTCTTCCAAGGACTTTATCCTGTTGTCCTTGGCTAAAGAAGATGCCTTTTCCAAATCTAGTTGGGCAGATGTGTTGTTCAATGAGTCCTGCAATTTCTGAGCTAATATTGCCGTATCTGCCAATGTGGAGTAGACCATCTCTCCAGTTTGCTTGTGCAACTCAATCTGGTCCAAAGGGTGAATGTCTTTGGCAAGGGCCTCCAGATTTGTTCTAATATAATCAGCTGCTGACTGTGGCTGTTGCACTTTAGGCTTGAAGTGGCTCAAGATCATTTTTCCTTCTTTAATATCATATGCATACATTAACCTTTGCTGTTTGGCGGGGGTCATTTTGAGAAATTGATCATAAAGTTGCAGTCTTATTGGCTCATTCTGGGCCTTGATGTCCGTGAATGTTCTTTTGATATCAGAACCTTGCTTGCTTTGTGGCCTTGTGGAGGAAACTTCCACACTATGCTGTTTCTCCAATTTCGGCCTTTGAGAACTGGTGGATGTTTCTACCACTGGGGATGTCTGTGGGTTGGTTGCCCTCTCACCCCTTGGACTTTCTATGATTTCCTCAATAATTTCCTCTTTAGATAAAGGATTTATTCTTTGCCTTTTCGCCCCTGGTTGCTCTGCTGGCCCACTTACAGTTGTGGTCTCTTCTCGGTCCCTTTTTCTGCCCTTTTCCTCATTTAGAGGAGTCTACAATGCTGGTACCTCTGGTGCTTTGGTTTGGGCAGGAAATTTTCCCTTGGCCTTGTTGTTTTGATGATGCTGACTGATCTGTCATTATGTGCTGTTCAGTATCCAACACTTCTTTGCCTTTAGATGTCCTTGCCGCTAGTGTAGTGATTTCTCAGGCAGGTTGCTGTGAAGTTGCAGCAGTTGATGTGCCCACTCTAGTTTGCTGAGGTACTTTGAAAGACACCTGTTCAAAAGAGTCTACGTCAAGAGTCTTTTCAAGATTTTTCATTCCTTGTTCCATCTTTTCTTCCTCAGTAAGCTCTTCTATCAATGTGCCCTCTACCCACTCATCTTGATTAGCATACTGCTCTATTTCAGGGATCCTACAATGATTATAGGCTGATAGCCTATTTTTTACCTTTCTATCACAGATGAATCCATTTGGGCCATAGGGTACCCACCAAAAGCTCCTTTTTAATTTGAGTTGTTCACCCAATATCTTTTCAGCATCTTGCCATCCTTCCTTTTTGTTAATGATGAAAGGGTTTATTGGTTTCTTAATTTCAGCTGAGATTTTTTCTTGGCACCATAAAAGTGAGTCAAATCTAAATTGATAAATTGCCTTAAGTATTCAAGAGCAAACAGTCTCATAGGCACATATCTTGGCAGTTTGTAAGGGTACAACTCACAGCAATATATCCTGATCTCAGTGTGATTTTGGTAAAACTACCAGTCACCTATTTTGTAGCTTTTGGAGAGCTGTAAAATTTTCTACATGTCACCAGAGAGTCTGGGAGGAGGAGTTCTCATCAGCAGAGAGGAGACTGGATGTATAAATAGATCAATGAATTCACAGTAAGTGTAAGGAGAGTAATGGACTTGATGGAAGACTGAGGTCCAAAATATCACAGACCTCCTTTCTCCTTTAGTATCCAATTTGTTGATAGGAAACTGTAAACTGTCTATTTGATAGTACAAGAACAGATGATATATATAAGAGGTATACTTGAAGACTCCTTCTCTGTCCAGATTTATGAATTGGTCATGGATCTTGTTGGTAATGAAGGTGGCAAAGTCAAATTTGATAGTAGGAGGATGTCCTGGAATAAGCATGGACATCAGAGCTAAAATTGTCTCATCAACATATTCACTTGTCTTAAATCCCAGGACATAGGATATCATGTCAATAATGAATCTGCCAGCTTCATTGAACCAGACATGGTGAAAAGGAGGTGGCTCTCTGGGCTGGCAATTTGGTCTCATGAATAACTTGGCAATTCGGCCTATTTCTGTAGTGGATAGTTTAGAGCCTTCATCCAACAAATGTCCCATGGAAAGAGGAGCTAGAGGCTGACTAGGTTTGAAGTGCAACATTTCATTTATGGACTCAGGATTTATATGAAAAAGGACAGTTCCAGTTGGGGACATGACTGCTCTTTGAGTAGGTTCATAATTGGCACAACACAGGCGGATGACATTTGGGAACACATTTACTGAGGGGAGATAGTATCTGGGCAAATTGGATTCCCATATCCCATAGAGATCAGTTTTGCTTAGGTGACTGTTCCTGATTTCACAGAATGCTTGGAGGTGGTTTTTGTCACCAATTAAGTCTTGCATTTGAAAATCCCTATCAGTGAAGGGCAACCACTCTAAGTCTTTATGAGGTGCATTGAGGGAGCAATGTTCAGGGCAACTAGAGCTTCCATTGCTCAATTATCTGTAATTTTCCAACTTGGAATTTAGTTTTTGTAGCCAAATAGGTAAAACGACAACTCTGGGGCTCTTTTTTGAGAATTGCAGACCGACGCTGATTAGAATTTAGCTCACAGGGTGAAATTTGTAGAGGAAGACGAGGTCTGCAGGGTTTTTTGGTAAAAGTGGGCAAAAACAGTGGTTCTGGTGCGCCTTTTTGAAGGTGGTTTGATGAATTGAACTTAAATTTGGGCGTTTTTGGATAATTTGCAGAGGAGAGCTAAGAAAAACAGGGTTTGGAAGTGAAATTGAGGTAAATACATGTTTTAACAGTGGACTGTGCGGATTGCAGGTCGCGAGACGAGCTGGGAGACCGAACTGCGGGGTTGATTTAGCTTGGTGGCGGACTGTGTGGTTAAAAGATACTTCGGGACTTAAATCGGCATGCATAGGTCAAGCAGAGAAAACAAGCAGAAATGAGTGAAAATGACATTTTCACGCCTTTTTTAACAAAAAATTGATTTTGGTGGGCTTTTGGCGCATTTCTGTCGGATGACGTCAACATGACGTGGTGCTTTGTCGTGTAGCAGGGTGACGTGGCGCTGACGTGGTTGTGATGTCAGCGGATGACGCGAGGGTGATGTCAGCAGGGAGGCAGCAGGGGTGGTAAGCAGTTTGGCCCCTGCACCGCTTTTGGACAGAAGTGGTATTGGAGGGGAGGGCAGCGAGCAGTGCAGGAGGCCGCCACCTGTCCCAAGGTACGGCGGCAAAACCACCATCCCTTGGGCGCTAAAGTACAGGTAGAGGAGGGCTCGCGATATTGATGTGGGCCGTCCGATCTACGAGCTATGATCCAACGACTAGCGGTGATTGGGATGTGGCGGAGGCTACGACGTGGGATCCGCGCAATTAAAAAATGAATTTAAATGTTTAGCGGGGTATTTCCTTTGGTTATCGTGCGGGTTTGGTTATTTATTTAACCAAATGTTAAATAAACTCCATGGTTGTGTGCGCAGGGTTGTTAATGGCCCTAGATGAACCAATAATTCCCATAAAACATTAATGTATGGCTATAATTAGCCGGGGGTCGGGATATTTAAAGTCTTTTTGGGGTTTTCATATATTTTATATAATACGGGGGGGGTTATGTAGGAACTATATAATAAAGTTAATATGTTAAAATGAGAAATATATTCAAACAAAAGCACTAAGTCGAAAAGTGAAACTTAGGCTTAGGGAAATGAAAAGGGATTCAAGCTATGAATTTTGGAAAACCTAGCAAAATGGAAGAAAGACATTTTTACACAGGAAATGTGGCTTTGTTATCCTAAGTAAAAACAGAGTTTCACTTAGTCTTTTTCATGAAATGAAGTGAATTAGGAGTATTGAGCAGATCCCAACATCCTTTTGGGGAGGTTAGTAATTGTTTTTTGGAGAAATGAGGAGGGAAGTTAGTCATGCTTCATCTGTTTTGTGACCATATAGTTGATATGCTACTTATGATATCCATGAGATAAATCATCTTCAAAAGACAAAATTGCTCACAAACCTACTTCTGTAACATCAAAACTGACTACCCAGCCTATTACACCTAACATTTTCTCTTCCTTTTCCCTTGGGTGCATTTGAACTAGCAAACCCTTACTCTCTTCTTTTCTTTAACTACCATCCTATCTAAGTCTGTCCTTATTTCTTCCAGGGGCTCAGATTTAGCTGTTGAGCACCTTTATTTCTCTATCTAACTACTTATCTGCCAAGCTTGAACTGTATGGACAGATTTCATTCTCTACCTCTAAAACAGGAAATTTAAACATGGACTGGCCAAGATTAAGCTATTTGGCCATCCATCAATTGTGACAGAAGTCACCTAAGTGCACATGATGAATATTTTTTTTTTTTTTTTTGCAAAAACAAAATAGTAGTGGCAATTTGGACTAGCACACTTTCCTGGTCCTTTCTTTGGGATTCATTTTCTTTCTTTTTGACCAATTCATTCTTCTGCCCTTTAATTTTTCTTTTAGGGCATACCCTCTTTTCATCTTTTTTTAATTTTTTGATTTTTTTGAAAATATGGAACCTTTGCAGCATGGAAAGGACGAACATATTTGGCATTTCATCAGTCAATCATGAAACATGACACCTATTGGTATAGGAGCATAACGCTGGCTCCACTTGGGGATGGCTTTTCTTGGTGAAAAGCCAAGAACAACAGGTCAGATGGCCTTACAGTCAATTCTTGCTGCAACCTGAAATTTTCCCTTTGCTGCAAATAAATAAAATTGTACCTCTGCAACATATATACATTTTTCATAAGCTCATTCAAACAATTGCAGCCCTGTTTTGATAGTTTGTCTGAATGTTTGCCATCATATTTTTAGCTCCCAAGTCTTCCTCTTCAATTCTTGTAATAAACTAAAAAGGTAATATAAAAAAGGTGGCACAGTTCCTTGCCTTTTTGTCAAAATTTGCTACATATTCCTTCCTATCTTATTGCTGTAATAAACTGCAGAAAGTAAACATTCTTATGTACAAGTTAGAGTCATGACATCTTCAACAAAGTGGATCAAAATAATGCTTGAGCATCCGACCATTCACTGGCCCATCTTCTGCTTCTGTACCATCTAGGCTTTTCAAAAAGTAGGTGTTGTTTCCTTGGGAAGCCTGAATAGCAAAAGGTCCTTTCCATAGGAAGTCAAACTTCCCATGTTTTCCTTTATCTTCCCTTTTGGAATCCCATTTCAGTACTTTGTCTCCTATGAAAAAATCATCTGCCTTTGTCCTCTTGTCAAATATCTTCTTAAGTTTTTCTTGTAGAACTTGAGATCTTTGATACACTTCTTCTCTAGTCTACTGCAAATGAATTGTCTGATTGATTCTTCTCTGAATGTCATTGGGTTCTGCCTATACTTCTTGCAGCAATTTTATCACAGGGATTCCCAAAGATGAAGGGAACACAACCTTCATGCCATAAACCAATTCATAGGGGTTCGTTCCAATGGATCTCTTTGTAGTAAATCTGTCTGCCCAAAGTGCATTGATAAGCTTCTTATGCCAGTTCTTCTTGTTTTCCTCCAATATTTTCTTAATGATATTGATCAGGCTTTTATTGGATGATTCAACTAAACCATTACCTTGGGGGTAATAGGCTGTGGAGTGGCCTAAGGTAATATGGTATTTGTGATAAAAATTGATCATTCTTTTGGATTTAAAAGCAACAACATTGTCAGTTATAATCTTTTCCGGACAGCCAAATCTAGACAGGATATTGGTTTCTAGGAATTGCATGATCACTGAATCATTAGTTTGTCTACAAGGGATGGCTTCTATCCATTTGGTGAAGTAGTCTGTGGCAGTCAAAATCCATTTATGCTGACCAGAAGAGGGAGGGTGAATTTCCCCAATGAAATCTAAACCCCATTGTTGAAAAGGTTTTTCAGTGGAAATTGGTTTGAGGGGTAGAGGTAAAAGCTTTCTCTTGCCTTCGAATATTTGACATTTATGGCAAGAAGTTACAAATTTCTTTACATCAGCAGACAGGGAGGGCCAATAAAATCCAGCTCTTAGGATTTTATCAGCAGTTGATTTCCAATACAAATGTCCACCACAGTCCCCTGCATAAAACTCTTTCAGCACTTTGTTAGTTTCATCCTTTGTTAAGCAATTCAGTAAAATGCCTTCATGATTTTTCCAAAATAAAACATTATCTACAATACAGAATTTGGAAGCTTTCATTTTCATAAATCTATTTTTAGTTCTGGATAACCCTGGAGGAGCCTGCAGGTTTAACAATACATAAATTATATCAGCATACCAAAGTGATTGTAAAAAGGCTTGATTGATCTATGGAGTCGCCATCTCTTGCTCGTTATCCAGTTCATTGATGTCAAGGGCTTGAAAGTTGGTTTCAGTCATAAGTTTAGCTAATCCTTGTCCTTTTATCAGCTTTTTTGGTTTAATTTCAATGTCATATTCCAAAATGTTAGCTATCCATTTGCCTCTTTTGCCTTCAATTCCTTCTTGAGTTAGAATATCCTTGACCACAGTATTTGGTACATAAGCTATTACATGAGAATATAAAATATAAACTCTGAAGTCCTTAATAGCTTTTACAAGAGCATAGGCCTGTTTTTCCATGATTTGATATTTTAAAGGTGCATCTCTAAGCGCTTTGCTGAAAAAAGAAATGGGTTTTTCACATCCCTGATCATCTTTCTGTAGTAAAACAGCAGCAATAGTATGTTCAGATGCAAAGGAAAAGATTATAAAGTCTCTGTCAAATTTCGGGCTTGTGAGGACTGGTGTTTTAGTTAAAGCTATTTTGATTTCTTCAAAGGCTTGCTTGGCTTCTACTGTCCATTTGACTTTGGAATCTTTCTTTAACATATTGTTCAGCAATCTTATCAGTTTAGCCAAGTTGGGTATGAATCTTCTTAGAAAATTAATTTTTCCTAGAAAAGCTTGTAGTTCTTTGATATTTCTAGGGTGAGGAACTTGTAGAATGGCTTGTATTCTATCTGGGTCAATTCTGATGCCATCTTTTGAGATTATGTGACCTAACAGTTTGCCCTCTTTTAGGCCAAATAATGATTTCTTTGGGTTTAGTGATATACCATATTTTCTGCAGATTAAAAACACTTGTCTGAGATGATCTAGGTGTTCCTGCTCTGATTTGGAAAATGCAGTAAGGTCATCTAGATATATGACCAGAAAATCATGAATTTCTTTAGCAAAAGCTATGTCCATTGCTCGTTGAAATGTTGCCCCTGCGTTCTTGAGTCCAAAAGGAATTTTTACATACTTGAAGGTTCCCCAAGGTGTTGTGAAAGCCATCTTATCTTGATCATCAGGGTGAACTAGGATCTGATTAAAGCCTGAAAATCCATCTAGCAGTGAAATTCTAGAAGCTCCCACTACCCTTTGCAAAATGTGGTCCATCTTAGGTAAGGGGTAGTGGTCTTTTAAAGAAACTTTATTCAGATTTCTCAAATCAACACACAGTCTTATTTCTCCTATTTTCTTCCTAGTGGGCACTAGATTTGAAATCCATTCTGAGAATCTAATGGGTGCAATTATTCCAGCTTCATACATTCTCTTGACTTCTTTTTCAATGAGAGGAAGAAGTACAGGATTGACTCTTCTGAGTTTTTGTTTGAAAGGTTTTTGATTTTCTTTCAGGGGTATTGTATGCTGGATCACAGAAGTATCATAGGACTTAAGGTCTTCATAGCTCCATGCAAAAACATCTTGAAATTCTTTGAACAATTCAATATATTTCAGCTTTTGGTCAGGAGGCAAAGCTTTGGACAATTTTATCATCTTAGGATTTTCTGGAGTTCCTATATTACAGTCCTCGATTTCTGCGTTTAATGGCTGCATTTTTGGTTTTCTTGGAATATCATTAGAGTAAAAAATATCCTCCAGAGGAGTTAATCCTGTGGGTAAAAAATTATCCTTTAAATCAATCACTTCAGACTCTCCTTCAACAGTTTCATCAAAGTTTATTTCTTTCAGCTCTTGCAACTCTTTGCTGGTAAAGATTGTTGGATGCAAAATCTGATTTGCTGTTTTAGCTGAAATATGAGTTTCAATTCTGTCCATTTGATGATCTTCACAAATGGTGCTTGTGTCTATATTTGCACTGGAAAATTCTTCTTTTAAAGTCAGGAAATTGTTAATCTGAGTGTCATTGTCAAACACCTGCCAATTTTTTACATTGTCAGGTACAGTCGGCCTGTGTTTAATTTTAGCAGTAAAATGATGATTAGGCTCAAATGGCAGTTTACAAGTGTTGGAAAATGTTGCCAAACTGTGAGCATGCAAATTGTGTTTTCTTGAAATTTTGGTAAGCTGTGATTCTAGGAAGGTATTGAGTATTTCAGTTGCTGCCCCTCTATAAGCTCTTAACCTGAGGTCATTGGTGAGAAAGTTTCCTTTCATTTGTTGAATAACCAAATCAGAGTTTCCCGAAATTGATATCCTAACTACCCCTAGACTTTTGATCAATTTGAGTCCTAGCAGGAGGGCTTCATATTCAGCCATGTTATTTGTGCATCTAAAATTCAGCCTGTATGCATGTCCCTCAGCATGATCATTTTGCATGTTATGTATCCAAATCCCTGCCCCTGCTCCTAGTTTATTCACTGATCCATCAAACTCTAAGTACCATAGGATTTCTTGATTACAGCTAGCATCAGGAGTTTTAAAAATTTGCTTAGTAGGCAGATTTGGATTTTCAATCTCATGTGGTTTCCCTTGTGTGTCTGTTGTATCAATTGTTTCAGCAATTTCTAGATCTTGAGCAATAGATTCTTAATTTATGCTTCTTCCTTGTGCTGATTCTAGAACCGTGTCATCAGTTGGAGGGAAAATTTCAGCATTGAATAGGATGAAAGAGTCCATATCAGAATACATGGAATAAATGGGAAAATTCTGGGGTTTGTCTTGGCTGCTGACTACATATTTCATCAAAGTTTCCCGGTACAATCTCTTTGGCTGGCCAAAGACTGAGATGGTAGCATAGGACATGTCCAACTGCAAAGATCCCTGGAGTTTTTCACTCTAAGATCTGGATAAAAGCAGTCCATATTTTGGTGGGATATCAGCTACCACTACATCCATTAAAATTGTCTTGGCAGGGTATTGGACTAGTGATACACATAAATATTTAATTAGGCCTAGACATCTGACCTGACTAGAATCAAAAGAGAACAAGTCTTTATATGGCCTTGTGATATCTAGGTCCAACTTTTCCATGACAGATTTGGGCATTAGATTATGGGAAGCTCCAGAATCAAACATTGCATTATGAAGTACTTTGTCATGAATGTTCAGACTTACATAGAAAGGAGGAACTCCTCCATCTACTGATTTACCATTTACTTCAGGGCCAAAAATTAATTCTGGCTGGTCATCAAGGACATTTACTGCATCTCGGTTTTCTGAAATTTGAAGTGATCTGCTGATTTGTTCTCTATAGACTTCATGTTTAGCCAATTCAGACAATGGAATTGCTATTTTTAACTTGCCTATTTCAGTTTCAAGGTTGAAAGGTTTTTCCATTTGAATTTTTGCATTTCGGGCAGCAAGATTTTCTTTTTCTGTTGTGTTTTCAATGTTTTTTCTTTTATCAGGAGTGTTGTTATGAGCTGAATCTATTTTAAAATTAATTTCAGGAGATTCCTTTGCATTTTCTTTCGGAGGAAAGGAAGTGGAAGGCTGACTGTTTGATGGCTGTAAGTCAGATATGTCCTCAACCGTTGGCTCTTTTGAGTTGAGGTCTGTCCTAGCAGGGAGTTCTATAGGGGAAGTATTAACCTTTGCTTTTTTAGGCTGCTTGGTATCTTTCTGTTTGTTAGTTTCAGGGACATCTATTGTTTTGCTCCTTAACTTATATTGCTTGTGAACCTCATAGACAGCTGCATCATATCCTTCTCTAAAGTCAAATGATTCCCCTAATTCGGTTTGAGATTGATTAAAGGTGTGAGCCTCTTGATCATCCTGGGTCAAAAAGATTTGCTGTTCACTATTTAGACCCATTAAGTTAATTTGAGTGTCCTCTGTTGGCTCACTAGAAGTTGAAGCTTCAGCATAGTTTTCCTGGAATGGAGGTCTAATGTTTTGGTCAAGGCCAGCCTTTCCAGTATTAGGATTCTGATTTTTCCTAAAGTTTGGATTTCTTCCGGTGTTACTTGGTTGACCATCCCAAGAGGATTTCCTCTCAATTGTTTCTACTCTATCACCCAATCTATCCATTCCTTTGATAATTGCATCTAGTTTTTGCTCAAATGCAGAAGGTTCTTCTTTGAAGGGAGTCCTTCTTTCAGCTCTAGCTCGAGCTCGTTTAGAAATCAGATTGGCCTCTACACTGACAACTATACTCTGCATGTCTTCTAAGCTTGGAGGAGCTCTTTCCCTGAGCTGGTAAGCCATGTCAGAATCAAATCCATTAGGGAATTTGATCAAGGCCAGGTTTGGTGGAGGTCTAAGATTCTGAGGAATAGCATTGTACACATTATTGAACCTGGCACAGTAATCTTGAACAGTTTCTTGTGGGCCTCTTTTCAAGCTTTCATATTCTGATAGGATGTGTAATGGGTCCTTCTTCTTTTCCCATCTATTTAAAAAAGTTTGATAAAGGGCATCTGGGTCAGCAATAGTGTTTACAGGGAGTGCCCTAAACCAGGTCCTTACATCACCCGTTAAACTCTGAACAAATATTTTCATTCTGACATCATCAGCATCAATTTCATAGTTTTCAAAATAATCTTTCATTTGCTTAGTATGCTGTTGAGCTGTGTAGGTGCCAGTACCATCAAAATAGGTAATTTTGCTTTGATAATCCTGAGGCATAGCCCCTGGATTTGCAGGTAACTGCAGAGGAGCATATCGGTTTGCCATATTTACAGGGATAAATGGAACAGCTGGAAGAACAGGGATAACAGCTGAGATATGTGCAGTGGATGGGGGAGTGGAAAAGGTGTTTTGAAGTGCTGATGGTGAACTAGGTGAAGCAGCAGTAATGGAAGAAAGGACTTGTGATTTTCCAGCAGTAAGCTCAGCTTGGATAGAATTCTGTTGAGGTGTGTCAAGGTTTAAATCAGCAGAATATTCTAGACTTTCTTGGCTTCTAAGGTTCTTAGGGATCAAATTAGGATTTTCAAAGATAGCTGGAGGATTTGGATCTGGATTTGATCTAGTGTAACGGATTTTCTTCTTTGGAGCCAGCTTCTAAATATATTTTTTGGTATTTTCTGGAAGTATTTGAAGAATACAACTTTTAACAATATTTTGAAGGAAGCTTTTAAAATATAGGAGGCTTTGAATTTTCCTTCAGATATGTTTGAAACAAGGAAACTGATCAAGTCTTTGAGACAGCTGTTCAAAGCCTAAAACTAGGCTGGAGATTGACTGAAGCAGCTTTTATTTACTCCTGTAATTGCATAGCAAATTTTTTTTCAAAGGCTACCTGGCTAACTTCAGGCTCCATCTGTAGCTTTAGAAAATAGATAGCAGTGACAAACAATCATTTGATCCCCAGCGGAGTCGCCAATTATGTTATCACTTAGGTTGTTCCCTAAAAGTTGTAAGAAAAGGGAATACGGCCGAGGTAACCACAGACCAATCTTTTAGATGCAGGTTCTAGCCAATCTGCATTCAGAGAGGGCTCTCTCTTTATAATTTAGCTTTATTTTTAAGGTATATTAGGCTAGTTATGAAGTACAGGGGTTTGTTTGATTTTTTGTTGGTGATACATTTCTGGAACTGCGCTGTAACTCTGAGAACTCTTCTGAATAAAAAGTTGTTGGAATGCGTTGTTGCTGAACTCTTTGAATGTGGAATTGATGGCAAAGGACTATGCTACAAAATTCTCGAATTATTTCATGGATCAATAAGTCTTTTTAACTCATGTTTAACAGTTTCTGCGTTTTATATGTCATCTATGTTCATGATCTGAATAACAGGGAAAAAGAATAACCCAGAACTTGCTTAACTATACTCTGTGTTCAATCTCTGTTATTATTTATGTTTTCTTCAGAATTACCATAAGCAGGAATTCTTAACTGCTCCTGTTTCCCCTGGTTCTTACATCTTGAATATAGCCAAGGAATTCTTAATTTCTCCCTGGAAATATTCATCCACTTTCCCTCTGTCAGCATGATGAAGGATTCTTAGTTGCCCTTCACCCCCTGACTCCATCTCACCTGATTTCAGCTTACAATTTGTTCCATGGTTGATTACCTTGCTCTGTAGTACCACCCTCTATCAAAGAAAATATGTCCAGCAGTTCACCCTCGCAGACTCCATTAGCCCAATGGACTGAACTTCTCATATTTATACCCCTGTTCTATTGAATGTCACCATCCAAAAATCAAACAAACCCTTGTACTTCATAACTAGCCTAATATACCTTAAAAACAAAGCTAAATTATAAAGAGAGAGCCCTCTCTGGATGCAGATTGGCTAGAACCTGCATCTAAAAGATTGGTTTGTGGTTACCTCGGCTGTATTCCCTTTTCTTACAACTTCTAGGGAACAACCTGAGTGATAACAGGGTGGTTGTTTGTTTTGTGCGTTAACTTTCCCTTTCACTGCATCCTTATAAGAAACCAACCTTTGTAGAAATTATGACTGTAGATTAACTTGATTATGCAATATATCTAAAGCAAAATACTTAATCTACTTCTACAATCAAACTTGCAGAAGCTTAATCGATTTGAGCAAGATCAAATAGAACACATATAATAGAGAAGAAGAACCAATACACATGAAACATAGAAGAATACTCTTGGGAAAGCCTCAGCTGAAAACCCCGCTATCTATATTATCATACAAGTGGAAATATCTTAGGATTACACACAGCTTTAGCTCTCACAGCTATCCAGTTCTCAGTACTTCCCTCATTGCTGCTCATAGACAGAATAGACAAATCATATGCCTTCTCCTCTATCCTCCAAGCCTCCTATTTCCTTGTGCAGTTTTCCCTGGGTGCTCCAACTGTAACCTTGTGTGACACTGATCTCACACATTGCTCCAACACACTGTAAAACTGTGAAATCTCAAGGAATGAATTCCTTTTGCATGCAAGAGATTTTATTATAGGAAAATTCTTGCAACTGATAGTACACTGTCCCTGCCTTTAATCTCAACTGGGTCTTTGTCTGAACTGACATGCATGAGTTATTTATGAGAGAATATTTAGTTATCTGGAGTACACTAGTTTCATGCATGCATGCATTAACTGACTAAACTCACAATTAGTTCCTCAAACTATTTGGAACTAATTTAACTGGACTTAACTCAGTTAACTGAGCTAACTAATTACAACTCAAATACAACTCATCCTTATCTCCTTAATTAAGGGATAACTTCCTTAATTTAAGGGATAACTGTTGCATGACTTCACAAAGACTTCTAGCTTGAATTTCTCCAACTAATTAACTCAAGATGAATTAATTAATTATTTTTCAAGCAGCTGGTGAGACTAAATTCGAATTTTAATTCAAGGACAAATTAAAATTGGAATATTCTTGTTGCCACATTTCAACAATCCCTCTCAACAAGAAAGGGATTATCTGCCACCCCAATCCTGTCTCTATGGATTTCGAATTTACACTTTGACAATGGCTTAGTCAAAATGTCAGCATCTTGCTCCTCAGTTGAAATATACTGTAACAACATGATCCTCCTCGCCACACAGTCTTTGAGATGATGATACCAAATGTTGATGTGCTTGGACCTGTCATGAAATACTGGATTCTCAGAGAGTTTGTGATCTGAAAAGGGGGCACTTAGGCTTCTTGTCTAACTTACAAGAACCTCTCCCACTTGCAAAGCTTATTTATTCACAAGTCTTTATGATTAACGAATGCGGAATTAAATATGTACTTGAAAATGAGGTGTATGCTTATGTCTATTTTAGAACTGTTTATGTGCTTTTAATATTATGTTGTTATGCTGATACAACATACAACAATGTAAACTTTGAAACGGGAACTATAAACTCAAAACGGGAACTCTGGCCAAAAAACCCCAAAAAAACATCAAAAACAGTGCTAAAAACGAAAAGTGTGTATACTGGAATGATGTTTTTTTTTTTTAGGTGTCAATTTTGAACGTGTTTTAAAAATGGCAGTGACTACGAAATTTACTACGAAATTTTCGTGCAAAATATAGCTTCAAAACGAAAGTGATGATACTGGAATAATGATTTTTTTTTTAGGGTCAATTTTCAAACTTTTTAAAAAATGCTAATAAAACCAATTTTTTATGTCTCAAACAAAGTTAATTTTTAAGGAAAAAACACATTAATGTTTCTGGTAGAATATCATTTTTCTTTCCTAAGTATAAATTTAACATGTTTTCAACCACACCATGCTAGATACAAAAGAAATTGAAATTTTTTCAACCATAAAATTAAAAAACCATGACATTATGAACAAATTATATCACTGAATGAAATCAAAAGTCTTTATTTGTATACTGAATAAAATAGACATTATATCTCTAATTTGATATTGCATTGTAGATATTTAAACAATAAAATTTATCATACTTAAGACATAATCCAACAACATAAAAATGCTTCATAACTTCTCATTTAACAACATATGGAAAACATTAATTTTATTTGAAGATATGATGCATACATCAGTTATATAATCTATCTTAAACAATTATTCAAAATCACTCATATTTTCTTGCACACCATCACAATTCGCATCTTCAGATGAGTGACTAGATGCTGATGAAGAAGTTCCATATTCTTCTCTTTCATCAACTAGTTCCCCATCTGAGTCCACATGCATGCCCAAAATTCCAGGTTTCAAAAGTCTTCTAGATCTACGACTGGTTTCAGCAGACTCCCATGTCAACACTATTCCTTCTGGTAACAACCTTTTAAGAATCTCTGTCGTCTTGAAGCGAAGAGTTCCTCTCTTTGTTAAATTGAAGTCATAAACAAGTATGTCAACATCCTCCAATTGTAATATGTCTGTGCGGCGGCGATTTATATTTGTACCCTTTCTTTTTCTTTTTCCACCATTTTTTTTGTCAACTACCATCTCTCGCTTATACACACCATTGAATGGGTGTGTATTTGTGGCATACCAATGTACTTCAACACTTGTAACATCCTCATTTTATGTAAAGACCTTTATAACTTTAGCAACCCAAAATGGATAGCCTTTGGGATCTCCATCTGCTAGCACTGCAATCATGCAACCCTCCTTAATATCATGTACTGAACCCCTATAAAGGTCTTCCATGGCTTCACGTTGTGCACGAGATCTTCTGGAACCAATATACATCTCTCTTTCCATTGCCTGTGAAGAATTAATAATACCTTGAGTTTGTTGTTGTTCAACAATGTTTACTTCCTCTTGTTCATTCGACACATTTTGTGGCCAAATAAATGGATGTGGGAGAAAACCTATCTAGAATGTGAGGCCTATGCTTTGCCACTTTTCCTTTAGTTATGTGAATGTAAATACAAAGAAAGAGACGCGCACCATGGAGTTTTCTTTGGCACCATGGTGTGAATAACAACTAAAGATTATTTTCCTCCTTTTTTATGCTCTCAAATACCATTTCTAGATGTTCTAGTCAACTATGGAAGGCTTAAAATGCTAAATAATGGAATCCCTTTCTTCCTATTGGCCCTATATTTAACATAGCTTAATAATATATTAAAATTAGGTTTTTTGCATGCTTCACCCTCAACTTTGAAGTCCACACATGGCTAGCCATAAATGTGTGGCTAATGAGGCATAACACACCATCTAGTTACGTCATGGTGTTGGCATTATGTTTTCTGGTATGACTGTATGTTACAGATGTTGTACTTGATGGCAACTCCAGTGGTAAGGCTCTCAGTTTGTTGGAAATTAAGAAGGACGCAGGAAATCGGTTCAGAAAGTGCGTCCCCGCAGGTATACCATGCAGAACCCGCGTCCAGGGACGCCGGCCAGCCGTTCAGGGGGTGCGTCTACCCAATGCACTCATTTCAAGGCAGAGAAAAGCACGTGGGGGTTTCTTGTGTGGTATCTAGCCGACGGTTTTGTGTTTCTATGGTGTCGGCTCGTGGTATTGTTCCATGTTTTGGGGAGGAGCTTGCCTATATAAAGCAAAGGAGTTCATTTGGATTGTTCAAGTGTCTTGGGTTGAATATCTTATTTGGTGAGATCTAGTCCAGATCTAAGAGGGCGAATCTTCTAATGGACTGTGATCTCTTTGGCGCATGATCAGATCTGTAGATCTGACTGTTTGGGTCTGTTCTGAAGTCTTCATATCATTTACATCTGAAGGGTCGCAGGTTCAGCGAAAGAAAAGTGCGCCGGGACGCTGATACTGTAAAGGGCAAGTGCGCCGAGACGCAGTACAGTAGAGAGAGATCTGCGTGGGGATGCAGGGCGATCAAGGTTCAGGTGCGTCTCTGAAGCAGAAGGACGCGGCGCGATAATGTTTTCAGGTGCGTCTCTGTAGCGAAAAACGCGGCGCGATAGTATCTTTGGGTGCGTCCCTGAAGCAACAGAACGCAGAGCAGTCAAAGGAACAGTGCGTGGGCACGCAGTGGAGTAGAAGGATATCTGCGTGTGGACGCAGAGTAGCAGAAGGTTAACGGCGTCTGGTCGCAGGCCACAGAAAGAAAAACTGCGTCTCTGTTTTTAAGATGTTCTGTTGATTGAATTTCTCTATTGATAAGGTGTTCTGGGTTAGTTCTGTTGTTGCTGATCTGATATCTGTAGTGATCTATATCTGTTATGTACTTGTTGATTATATGATGCTTTATGAAAAGAAGTAGGGGGTTGTAGCTCCCTTCCAGGAGTAGACTGGAAAACGAGAGAGAGAGAGAGAGTTGTAGCTCTCTGCAGGTTGCAGCCTGCGTACTGGTAAAGGACTACACCAGTACAAAATCATTGTAAAAGAAGTTTCTAAATTGAAAGAAGATAGAGACATATTGCAGCAGGTGGTTTTCACCCACATTGGGTTTCCACCTTACATCTTGTGTTCTTTGGTGTGACTATCTGTTTTTCATGCTCATTATTTTATGGTACTGACATGCAAAAATAATTCAAAGATCAAATAAAGAAGATTTATTAAATTGCTAGATAATACTGATTCACCCCCCCCTCTCAGTATTATTTCCTACAATTGGTATCAGAGCAGGTCCTTCAGAGAAGCTTGATCGCTTGAAGGTAGATCGTTCATCATGAGCAACTACGAGAGAGAAGCATCAATCAGGCCACCGATTTTTGATGGGACAAACTTCAATTATTGGAAGGTAAGAGTTACTGCATATCTTCAATCTCTTGGTACAGAAGTTTGGGACATTGTGGAAACAGGCTATGCTTTTCCTTCAACTACTCCTACAGATCCAGCTGAGAAAAAGAAGTATGAAACAAATGCAAAAGCAGTCAGTACTCTATTAGGAAGTATATCCCAAACAGAATTCATGAAGGTAATGCACTTCAAATCAGCAAAAGAGATATGGGACAAAATGGTCACGAGCTATGAAGGAGATGAACAGGTAAAACAAGCCAAACTTCAAACTCTCAGGATTCAATATGAGACTCTCAAGATGTATAATGATGAAAGTGTTGCTAATTATTTTCTTCGGGTAGATGAGATTGTTAATTGTATGAAAAATTTGGGTGAAGAAATAAAAGAGGCTATAGTAGTTCAAAAGATTCTAAGATCATTATCCCCCAAGTTTGAATCTAAAGTATCTGCAATAGAAGAAAAGGAAAATCTCCGTGTTCTCACTATGTCTCAGTTACATGGAATTCTAACTGCTTATGAAATGAGAAAGGGAGGTCCATCAGACAGAAGGGAAGCTACTTTTAAGGCATCAGGCAAAGAAGATTACTATGAAACAAGCCATGTTCCAGAAGAAGAGGAAGAAGAATCAAATTTTGTCAGAAATCTTCAAAGGGGTTCTGGAAGGTTCAGAGGTAAGCTACCTTTCAAATGCTTTGCTTGTGGAAGAGTAGGTCATTATGCTGCAAAATGTCCTTATAAGGATAAAGGAAAAGAACCTGCTAGATGGAACAGGAAACAAAGTGCAAATAAGAAAAGCTACTACACCCATGAAGATAGTGATGGCTTATCAAACAGTGATGAAGATGAACAAGGTAATAAATATAAGTTGTTAATGGCATTTGAAGATGATGATTATGAGGATGCTGTAGATGTGGATAATCTCTATGATGAAATTACTAGACTCAAGAGATGCATAGAAGAAAAGAATGTGATCATTGATACTTTGCAATTTCAAATTGATGAAAAGGAAAACCATCTTGAAAAACTAGAAGGTGAAATTGTTGGTCTCAGAAAAGAAATTGAGAAAACAAAAGCTATTAATCTTAAGTTTGTCAAAGGATCTGAAACTTTGGATGAGATTATCAATGTGCAGCGGTCTCCTCTAAATAAGACAGGTTTGGGCTATAATGGAGAAACCTCTCAAGCATCCACCTCAAAAAGTTATCTTGATGCAGCAAGAAGAAATGAGCAGAAGAACAATGAAGATAATCAGGTAAAGCAGGGACAAATTACAAACAGAAACTATCAGGGACAATCCATCCTAAGGGTGAACAAAAGCTACAACCAGCCACAGGTAAAATCTTCTCAGTTTGGTTCAAGAATAGATGAAAATAGAAATTACAATCAGTTGGCTGGTAGATTCAATAACCGCAGAAGCTTCTTCAATGGACAATGCTTTTCTTGCCATAACTTTGGTCACAAAGCAGCTCAATGTGTTGCATATAAAACAATCATGACTAGGGAAGCTCAAAAACAAAGAAGTATGACAGGGATTACAAAGAGGACCTATAACAACTTTTCGGTTCTTGAAAATGAAGTTGAATGTTCTATTTGCAATAATTTTGGTCATGAAGACTCTGAATGCAGGAGCAGGTTTCAGGAGAAAAAGGAACAAGCCACAAGCACCAAAACATGGAGAATAAAGGAACCTCAAACTGAAAGATGTGGGATAGCATTTTATGCAGAAGGACAGGAAAATCTATGGTACATTGACAGTGGATGTTCGAAACATATGACAGGTGATAAAGAAAAACTTGAATCTTATTCTACTTTAGAAAAGGGAAAGAAAGTTTCTTTTGGAAATGATACTCCTGCAACTATAAAAGGAAAAGGTATTGCTCCTTTGAAAGAAAAGGTCAAGGCTGGAAATGTTTTGTATGTTGATGGATTGAAGCATAATCTACTAAGTGTCAGGCAGATGTGTGATCAAAAAACCGAGGTTATTTTCAGATCGAATGGATGTCTTGTTCGTGATCTTGATACAGGTAAAACAGTACTCAAAGGCAAAAGAACTCCAAATAATCTGTACATATTTGAAGAAGGAGAACAACAATGCTATCTTAGCAAGGATGAAGAGCACTGGTTATGGCATCGAAGGTTGGGACATCTAAGCTTCTCACAAATAAGGAAAGCATGCAAATATCAGGCAGTTCGCGATCTTCCAGATATCAAAATTCCTGACAACACCATATGCAGATCATGTCAGTTTGGAAAACAAACCAGGACTAACTTTCCAGAGAAAGAGGGATCAGCTAGCATGCCTCTTGAGCTAGTACATACAGATACATGTGGCCCATTCAGGAAAAGAACACCTAGAGGAGAGGAATACTTGATATTATTTATTGACGATTTCTCCAGGTTTGTCTGGTTAGGACTTATGAAGCACAAAGATGAAGCATTCGAAAAATTCAAGACCTTCAAAGCCTTGGTTGAAAATGAATCAGGTCACAAAATTAAGTGCCTCAGATCCGACAGAGGTGGGGAATTTACTTCAAATGAATTTTTCGATTTCTGTGATGAACATGGGATAAGGAGAGAATTCTCTACAGCTAGAACTCCTCAGCAAAATGGAGTTGTTGAAAGAATGAACAGAACAATCCAACAAATGGCTTGTGCTATGCTTGATGAATCAGGAACTCCCGCAACTTTCTGGGGTGAAGTTGCACATGCTGCGGTTATTATTCTCAACAAAACAAATGTCCGGGTGAACAGCACTCAAACTCCTCATGAGCTCTGGAGTGGTAAAACTCCTTCGGTAAAGCACTTCAAAATCTTTGGGAGCAAATGCTATATCAAGAATACTGATGAGCAGCTTGGCAAACTTGAACCTAGAGCAGATGAAGGCATTCTTCTTGGCTATTCTCCACATAGCAAAGCATACAAATGCTACAATAAAAGACTTGGCAGAATTGTTGACAGCATTGATGTAGTGATTGATGAGAAGGGATATATTCCTAGGCAAGTACATCATGAAGATATAGAAGAAGATGAAGGCTACCCTCAAAGACAGAATGATGAAGAAGAAGAACCCCAAGGAGAACCTCAAGAAGAACCAGAGGAGCAGACAAGAATAGAAGAGAAAACTCCATCCAGATATGTTCAGAAGAATCATCCAGAATCTCAGATTGTGGGGCAGAAAGAAGCAGGTGTACAAACAAGAAGAACAGTTGCAGAAGCCTCAAGCTATTTGGCATTACTCTCCTCTACTGAACCACAAAATGTGAAAGAAGCATGCAAAGATGAATGTTGGGTAAAAGCAATGGATGATGAACTTGAGCAAATCGAAAAGAACAACACTTCGGAGCTGGTTCCTAGACCAAAGGATAAGAATGTTATCGGAACAAAATGGGTCTTCAAAAATAAATTGAATGAAAATGGAGAAGTAATTAGAAACAAAGCCAGACTTGTTTGTAAAGGGTATGCGCAGCAAGAAGGAATAGACTTTGAAGAAACTTTTGCTCCTGTTGCAAGACTTGAGGCCATCCGAATGTTCCTTGCTCTCTCAAGTTTTCAAAACTTCAAAGTATTTCAAATGGACGTGAAATCAGCCTTTCTAAATGGAGACTTGGAAGAAGAAGTGTACATTGAACAGCCAGATGGGTTCATTCTTGGAAATGATCCAAATCTTGTATGCCGATTGAAAAAGGCTCTCTATGGTCTCAAACAAGCTCCAAGGGCTTGGTACTACCGGTTGGACAAATATCTTCATCAACAAGGCTTCTCAAAAGGTTCAGCAGATAGCAATCTGTATATAAAAATTGAAAATGACAAATTACTAATACTTGTTGTGTATGTAGATGACATTATTTTTGGCAGCAATGAAGAAGCTATGAGTCAAAACTTTGCCTCGGTCATGCAGAAAGAATTTGAAATGTCCTTGCTAGGAGAACTGACATATTTCCTTGGTTTGCAAATCCAACAAAAGGAAGGAGGAATCTTTTTATCTCAAACCAAGTATCTCAAGCAGATTTTGAAGAAATATGGCATGGAAGATGCAAAACCAGTATGTACACCCATGGTCACAGGATGTAGTCTCAGTGCAAATGATGAATCTGCAGCAGTACATCAACCAACCTACAGATCTATGATTGGAAGTTTACTATATTTGACAGGTACCCGACCAGACATCATGCATGCAGTTGGAATAGTTGGAAGATTTCAGGCAAATCCGAAGGAGACTCATCTTCAGGCAGTAAAGAGAATTTTCAAATATCTTCAAGGGACTCAAAATTTTGGCTTATGGTATCCTAGAGATACAGATCTTACTCTTCATGCTTATACAGATGTAGATTGGGCCGGAAGCGTGGATGACAGGAAAAGCACAAGTGGTGGTGCGTTCTTTATGGGTTCCAGACTGGTATCTTGGTTCAGCAAGAAACAGAGTTCGATTGCCTTGTCTACAGCTGAAGCAGAATATGTTGCTGCTGCATCTTGTTGCACTCAACTCCTTTGGATGATGCAGACTTTGCAGGATTTTCAAATCACTTGTACACCACCAATCCCCATCTTATGTGATAACACAAGTGCAATCAGCATCTCAAAGAATCCGGTTATGCATTCAAAAACCAAGCACATACCAATCAAGTACCATTTTCTCCGGGAACAAGTGCTTGAACAGAAAGTCAAGTTGGAGTATGATCCTTCCAAGGAACAAGTTGCTGATATTCTTACCAAACCATTGCCCAGGGACACGTTTGAATACCTCAGGCAAAAGCTGGGGGTTGTTGATGCATCATCTTGTTGAACTTCTTCTTATTGATGGTACAGGCTCAGGGGGAGCACATAATGCATTGTTGGCATTATGGAGAAGGAGATCTTGGAAATAGCTGCAATATGTCTCTCTCTCTTTCATGGCGGTGCGTTGCTGCAGATCTGGTTCATATTCAGGGGGAGCATGAGCTTAGGGGGAGCATACCCTTTGCCCTTGATGTCAAAGGGGGAGAATGAAGCTGAAGTTTGTAAGGTTGCCATCAAGTCCAAAGGGGGAGATTGTTGGCATTATGTTTTCTGGTATGACTGTATGTTACAGATGTTGTACTTGATGGCAACTCCAGTGGTAAGGCTCTCAGTTTGTTGGAAATTAAGAAGGACGCAGGAAATCGGTTCAGAAAGTGCGTCCCCGCAGGTATACCATGCAGAACCCGCGTCCAGGGACGCCGGCCAGCCGTTCAGGGGGTGCGTCTACCCAATGCACTCATTTCAAGGCAGAGAAAAGCACGTGGGGGTTTCTTGTGTGGTATCTAGCCGACGGTTTTGTGTTTCTATGGTGTCGGCTCGTGGTATTGTTCCATGTTTTGGGGAGGAGCTTGCCTATATAAAGCAAAGGAGTTCATTTGGATTGTGCAAGTGTCTTGGGTTGAATATCTTATTTGGTGAGATCTAGTCCAGATCTAAGAGGGCGAATCTTCTAATGGACTGTGATCTCTTTGGCGCATGATCAGATCTGTAGATCTGACTGTTTGGGTCTATTCTGAAGTCTTCATATCATTTACATCTGAAGGGTCGCAGGTTCAGCGAAAGAAAAGTGCGCCGGGACGCTGATACTGTAAAGGGCAAGTGCGCTGAGACGCAGTACAGTAGAGAGAGATCTGCGTGGGGACGCAGGGCGATCAAGGTTCAGGTGCGTCTCTGAAGCAGAAGGACGCGGCGCGATAATGTTTTCAGGTGCGTCTCTGTAGCGAAAGACGCGGCGCGATAGTATCTTTGGGTGCGTCCCTAAAGCAACAGAACGCAGAGCAGTCAAAGGAACAGTGCGTGGGCACGCAGCGGAGCAGAAGGATATCTGTGTGTGGACGCAGAGTAGCAGAAGGTTAACGACATCTGGTCGCAGGCCACAGAAAGAAAAACTGCGTCTCTGTTTTTAAGATGTTCTGTTGATTGAATTTCTCTATTGATAAGGTGTTCTGGGTTAGTTCTGTTGTTGCTGATCTGATATCTGTAGTGATCTATATCTGTTATGTACTTGTTGATTATCTGATGCTTTATGAAAAGAAGTAGGGGGTTGTAGCTCCCTTCCAGGAGTAGACTGGAAAACGAGAGAGAGAGAGAGAGTTGTAGCTCTCTGCAGGTTGCAGCCTGCATACTGGTAAAGGACTGCACCAGTACAAAATCATTGTAAAAGAAGTTTCTAAATTGAAAGAAGATAGAGACATATTGCAGCAGGTGGTTTTCACCCACATTGGGTTTCCACCTTACATCTTGTGTTCTTTGGTGTGACTATCTGTTTTTCATGCTCATTATTTTATGGTACTGACATGCAAAAATAATTCAAAGATCAAATAAAGAAGATTTATTAAATTGCTAGATAATACTGATTCACCCCCCCCTCTCAGTATTATTTCCTACACATGGTTGTCAAAATGCTGGTGCTTTTTACATGGTTAGAAATGTCTTTATTTTCGTAATAATGTTTAGGAGTTGTGAGCTATAATTAAAAAATATTAACCCAAAAAAGTGTTGGTTGATTGAAATGTCTAAATAACTATATAAAGTTCTAAACCCCAAATCTCACTCAAAATTTATAAATATAAATAAAAAAATATATAATAATTACTCCATTCCAAACCATACCATATACATATACAAAATAGTTAATTTCATTGAAGGAATCTTTTTCATGGCTGGACATCCAATACAACTCATTTATAAACTTACCTCATGATTTGGCTCCCTATTCTGCTTTGATTTTTGTATATACTCTAATTGGACAGATAATTAATATTAGTTTGCTCACATACACCAGTGACATTTATTATTATTTATTTATCTTCAATAACTTTAATGATTAAATCCTTTAAAGGAGGAGAAACACTTTCCCGGATTTTTTTAGATTATATATTCTGTAATAAAGCATCCAATGAGAGGAAGCATATAATAGAGCATAGGAGAAAAACACCATAATATCATAGTTTTGCAATAAGCTTTATGGATTTAGATTTTAACAATCCACCATTATTTTATCAAGAAAAAGGGCATGACATTGCATAAACTTACTTTATTTCCAACCAGGTGTTCTCCTTTGTCAATATCGTGTTTGCTTTTGACCTTATTGGTGCATTTCCAATCTTATATCATAGTAGCAGAACAATCTGTGGTGCGTGCTGCTGCTTTTTAAAAAATTTAAAAACAGAAATTTCGCAATCAAGCATAACCTCAATATCTAGAAGTAGTAAATCAAGATTGTGCAGTTATATATCTAGGTTTATGACTAAGTATCAAGGCCTCGTCGAAGCTCATATCAAGATCAAGATATGATCGAATAGACAGGCTGAGAAGTTGTCAGATTTCACAGTTAGTCCTTCGAGTTTTGATAGTTTGCTATGAAGGATTTGGGTGCCTCATTGAGAGCTTGAATCACGGTGTGTATATTTAGAAACCAAATCAGCAATGCACAGTTCTTTTGAGAGCAAGGATGTTAAAAATTCTAATCAGTTGACATGAAAGAATACTATTTTATATTATATTAAATTAAAGATAATTACTGCCTGACAGCGCCCCGCCCTGCCCCGCCCCGCCCGACCAGCGGCGGGTCGATTCCGGGAATCGACCTGCTCTGGAATCCCATTCATATATCGAATGGTGGGCGTTTATATCCCGAGATATAAAATCCCTTGTTTTCACAATAAGAAAGGGACAGGTCTTAGGTTCGAGCCGTCTGAGTTTTTTAATCTTTTTAATTTTTTGGCAGGTTCGATAGAAGGGAACAGATCGTGAGTTCGACCCGTTCGGATTTCTTAATCTCAAAATCGCTATAATTTTTGGCACAACTTATCGCAAGTCGCCTGGAATTCTTATTTTTGGCACAATGAATCACAAGTCGGGATTTCTTCATCTCAAGCTCTCTGTATTTTTTGGGTAAAATCCAAACACCGTAGTCGTGGGTTCAAACCCCACGAGTGGGTGATGTTGACTACTTGGATTTCTTATGGTCATGTAAGATTCCTGATTTTATGTCAAAATTCAAAACAAGCATTGCCATATAAATCACAAGTGACTCCACAAAAGGCATGTCCGATTTTCTGGTCTGATGGAACTTCATAAAGGCATTGTCGAACTATTTTGGTGTGATGGAATAGGTAGTCCGCTTATTTATTATTATTATTATAGTTAGTAATATTTTTTTAATAATATTTTGTTTAATAATTTGAAAATTAATATTTTAAAAATTATTATATTTAGACGGGTTTTATAATTTAAATATGAATGAGGGATGTTTTCAACCTACTTCCCATTATCCATACGAGTGCAGTCAACATTAATCACCATTTCTGTAGGTTACCTCGTCTGGGACTACCGGAATGTCCAAACGTATGGCCCTCTTCACCCAAATCCCATTGCTGAAAGGCCTCTCGGCATTCCTCAGCTGCAAATTTTGTGGGTCATAAATCTTTTTAAATTGCATTATATTGTGATATTTTTAAGTAAATGTATTTAATCTTTTCCATTTCTTTGAATTATTAGAAGTTCCACCCTTTTGCACCTATTAAATTATTATAATTTATAAATAGACGTGCTACATATATATTTATGAGTACGGTAATTTTTCATCCTTTCCCGGACGGTTTTACAAGCGCCAGTGGTTACATTCAGACTTTATAAATTGAAGGGCGCCATTTTCGTGAGCTTCTTCAGCTTCGTTTACGTTGTTTTTACTGTGGGATGTTCTAGAACGCCTTTCTGTCAGTTTTGCTCGATCGATTTCGGCATTTCTGTGATATGATTCAGCGATCCGTGGGTGGTTATGAATCATACGTTTGAGGGCCAAAAAAGAGAAAGAGAAGCTTGACTGCGTAAGGATAGAGTAGTTACGGTGCTGCAGCATTTAGCATCCACCTGCAGATTCACTACCTCATGTTGCTGAGAAATTTTTGTTAATAAGACGGTGCTAATCAGTAGGAAGTAACAAAGGAGATTTCGCTCCGCTAGATTTCCAAAGATCGATTGACCAGCAGATTCATAAGGATACAGTCCAGCCGATTTACAAGAGCGAGTTGGCAACGAGATTGGTAAAGTCAACCACGTTAGTTTTTAATAATTGTATTTTTTTGAAATATTATGGTCAGGGTTTTAACTGTCTATCCAATGGGAAGAAGAACATCCGACGGTTTTTATCAGAGTCCAAAGAGGTTGACTTACAGTTAGATTGACCCAAATAAAATGACCTAAGTTGCTTTATTCATGGTTAAGACTTGGATTTCAAAAAATATTCATTTTCGTAGACCTTATGCTAACAAGAAGGAAATGCGGGTGCTAGCAAGTCTCAGTCATTTAGTTTGGGTCTTATTTACAACTTGCAAGTGTGATGCAGCTATTCTATCTTTCGATATCCAACGAGCTAGCACAAAGACACATCGGGAATGTGGTCGATGGCGCTTTAATTCCAGCCAACGATAATGTGCGTACCTAGAGCATCAATTAATCCAAGCCAACGACACGCTGGTGACGTGGAAGATATGTATCAATGCCAATTTTATATAGTTTTTTAAAGTTTTAAATATTTTTTTTAACAGTGGCCTGAAGATTAGATTAATCAGTCTCAACAAGCTTCTTAATCCATAAAAAATTTATAATTTAAAAGGTTTATATATAAGGCATTTACATATACATTATTAATAACGTTAATTAACCTTATATAAAAATTTACCAAAAGACTAATAATTGGAACTGGAAAAGAGTCTTATAATCTTCATTTACATTTACATGGGAAAAGAAATAAAATTTGCACATGGTGAAACTATCAGTCCTAATTTCCCATATTTTTTTATGGAGGATTCAACTCAAATTGTGACATGGAGATTGCAATATTCTCAACTTTGCAATTTGGGTATTTCAAAACTGTATAGTGACTTATTTTTTTTTTACGAAAATGTGACCGAATTATTGTTTCATGGTCTACGTAATTAATCTTTCCATCATATTTTTTTGAATATATCTATATATATACTAAAACCTCCCCATCCTTTGAAAAGAAAAACAAGAATGTGGACACTCAAAACAGAGAACAAACTGAAAGTTGATGTTACTACAATTCCAGAGCATGTCCACAACATGGGATTATTAATAGTAAACTATATATCAAATTCATCTTTGTGTTATGAATGGGATTCCAGAGCAGGTCGATTCTGGGAATCCACCTGCTCTGGAATTCATGAAAAGTAAACTGTATATCAAATTCATCTTTGTGTTATGTTATGGTAAGTATTAATGTACCGGAATCGACCTGCTCTGGAATTCATGAAAAGTAAACTATATATCAAATTCATCTTTGTGTTATGTTATGGTAAGTATTAATGTACTCGTTCATTAATGAATTATGGAACTAAACCTATAGCATTTCATTAATCCTCGTTTATCAATTATGGTTGTATCAATGCCAATTTTATATAGTTTTTTAAAGTTTAAATATTTTTTTTAACAGTGGCCTGAAGCTTAGATTACTCAGTCTCAACAAGCTTCTTAATGATTAAAAAATTTATAATTTAAAAGGTTTATATATAAGGCATTTACATAAACATTATTAATAATGTTAATTAACCTTATATAAAAATTTACCAAAAGACTAATAATTGGAACCGGAAAAGAGTCTTATAATCTTCATTTACATTTACATGGGAAAAGAAATAAAATTTTCACATGGTGAAACTGTCAGTCCTAATTTCCCATATTTTTTTTTATGGAGGATTCAACTCAAATTGTGACATGGAGATTGCAATATTCTCAACTTTGCAATTTAGGTATTTCAAAACTGTACAGTGACTTATTTTTTTTTACGAAAATGTGACCGAATTATTGTTTCATGGTCTACCTAATTAATCTTTCCATCATATTTTTTGAATATATCTATATATACTAAAACCTCCCCATCCATTGAAAAGAAAAACAAGAATGTGAACACTCAAAACCGAGAACAAACTGAAAGTTGATGTTACTGCAATTCCAGAGCATGTCCACAATGTGGGATTATTAATAGTAAACTATATATCAAATTCATCTTTGTGTTATGAATGGGATTCCAGAGAATCGACCTGCTCTGGAATTCATGAAAAGTAAACTATATATCAAATTCATCTTTGTATTATGTTATGGTAAGTATTAATGTACTCGTTCATTAATGAATTATGGAACTAAACCTATAGCATTTCATTAATCCTCGTTTACCAATTATGGTTGTATCAATGCCAATTTTATATAGTTTTTTAAAGTTTTAAATATTTCTTTTAACAGTGGCCTGAAGCTTAGATTAATCAGTCTCAACAAGCTTCTTAATCAATAAAAAATTTATAATTTAAAAGGTTTATATATAAGGCATTTACATATACATTATTAATAACGTTAATTAACCTTATATAAAAATTTACCAAAAGACTAATAATTGGAACCAGAAAAGAGTCTTATAATCTTCATTTACATTTACATGGGAAAAGAAATAAAATTTTCACATGGTGAAACTGTCAGTCCTAATTTCCCATATTTTTTTATGGAGGATTCAACTCAAATTGTGACATGGAGATTGCAATATTCTCAATTTTGCAATTTGGGTATTTGAAAACTGTATAGTGACTTATTTTTTTTTACGAAAATGTGACCGAATTATTGTTTCATGGTCTACCTAGTTAATCTTTCCATCATATTTTTTGAATATATCTATATATATATACTAAAACCTCCCCATCCTTTGAAAAGAAAAACAAGAATGTGGAAACTCAAAACCGAGAACAAACTGAAAGTTGATGTTACTGCAATTCCAGAGCATGTCCACAACGTGGGATTATTAATAGTAAACTATATATCAAATTCATCTTTGTGTTATGAATGGTATTCCAGAGCAGGTTGATTCCGGGAATCGACCTGTTCTGGAATTCATGAAAAGTAAACTATATATCAAATTCATCTTTGTGTTATGTTATGGTAAGTATTAATGTACTCGTTCATTAATGAATTATGGAACTAAACCTATAGCATTTCATTAGTCCTCGTTTACCAATTATGGTTGTATTAATGCCAATTTTATATAGTTTGTTAAAGTTTTAAATATTTTTTTTAACAGTGGCCTGAAGCTTAAACAAGCTTCTTAATCAATAAAAAATTTATAATTTAAAAGGTTTATATATAAGACATTTAGATATACATTATTAATAACGTTAATTAACCTTATATAAAAATTTACCAAAAGACTAATAATTGGAACCGGAAAAGAGTCTTATAATCTTCATTTACATTTACATGGGAAAAGAAATAAAATTTGCACATGGTGAAACTGTCAGTCCTAATTTCCCATATTTTTTTTATGGAGGATTCAACTCAAATTGTGACAGGGAGATTGCAATATTCTCAACTTCGCAATTTGGGTATTTCAAAACGGTATAGTGATTTATTTATTTTTTACGAAAATCTGACCGAATTATTGTTTCATGGTATACGTAGTTAATCTTTCCATCATATTTTTTGAATATATCTATGTATATACTAAAACCTCCCCATCCTTTGAAAAGAAAAACAAGAATGTGGACACTCAAAACCGAGAACAAACTAAAAATTGATCTTACTGCAATTCCAGAGCATGTCCACAACATGGGATTATTAATAGTAAACTATATATCAAATTCATCTTTGTGTTATGAATGGGATTCCAGAGCACGTCGATTCCGGGAATCGACCTGCTCTGGAATTCATGAAAAGTAAACTATATATCAAATTCATCTTTGTGTTATGTTATGGTAAGTATTAATGTACCGGAATCGACCTGCTCTGGAATTCATGAAAAGTAAACTATATATCAAATTCATCTTTATGTTATGTTATGGTAAGTATTAATATACTCGTTCATTAATGAATTATGGAACTAAACCTATAGCATTTCATTAATCCTCGTTTACCAATTATGGTTGTATCAATGCCAATTTTATATAGTTTTTTAAAGTTTTAAATATTTTTTTTAACAGTGGCCTGAAGCTTAGATTAATCAGTCTCAACAATCTTCTTAATCAATAAAAAATTTATAATTTAAAAGGTTTATATATAAGGCATTTACATATACATTATTAATAACGTTAATTAACCTTATATAAAAATTTACCAAAAGACTAATAATTGGAACCAGAAAAGAGTCTTATAGTCTTCATTTACATTTACATGGGAAAAGAAATAAAATTTGCACATGGTGAAACTCTCAGTCCTAATTTCCCATATTTTTTTTGGAGGATTCAACTCAAATTGTGACATGCAGATTGCAATATTCTCAACTTTGCAATTTGGGTATTTCAAAACTGTATAGTGACTTATTTTTTTTTTACGAAAATGTGATCGAATTATTGTTTCATGGTCTACGTAGTTAATCTTTCCATCATATTTTTTTAATATATCTATATATATACTAAAACCTCCCCATCATTTGAAAAGAAAAACAAGAATGTGGACACTCAAAACCGAGAACAAACTGAAAGTTGATGTTACTGCAATTCCAGAGCATGTCCACAACGTGGGATTATTAATAGTAAACTATATATCAAATTCATCTTTGTGTTATGAATGGGATTCCAGAGCAGGTCGATTCCGGGAATCGACCTGCTCTGGAATTCATGAAAAGTAAACTATATATCAAATTCATCTTTGTGTTATGTTATGGTAAGTATTAATGTACTCGTTCATTAATGAATTATGGAACTAAACCTATAGCATTTCATTAATCCTCGTTTACCAATTATGGTTGTATCAATGCCAATTTTATATAGTTTTTTAAAGTTTTAAATATTTTTTTTAACAGTGGCCTGAAGCTTAGATTAATCAGTCTCAACAAGCTTCTTAATCAATAAAAAATTTATAATTTAAAAGGTTTATATATAAGGCATTTACATATACATTATTAATAACGTTAATTAACCTTATATAAAAATTTACCAAAAGACTAATAATTGGAACCGGAAAAGTGTCTTATAATCTTCATTTACATTTACATGGGAAAAGAAATAAAATTTGCACATGGTGAAACTGTCAGTCCTAATTTCCCATATTTTTTTTTTATGGAGGATTCAACTCAAATTGTGACATGGAGATTGCAATATTCTCAACTTTGCAATTTGGGTATTTCAAAACTGTATAGTGACTTATTTTTTTTTCACGAAAATGTGACCGAATTATTGTTTCATGGTCTACGTAGTTAATCTTTCCATCATATTTTTTGAATATATCTATATATATACTAAAACCTCCCCATCATTTGAAAAGAAAAACAAGAATGTGGACACTCAAAACCGAGAACAAACTGAAAGTTGATGTTACTGCGAGCATGTCCACAACGTGGGATTATTAATAGTAAACTATATATCAAATTCATCTTTGTGTTATGAATGGGATTGCAGAGCAGGTCGATTCCGGGAATTGAACTGCTCTGGAATTCATGAAAAGTAAACTATATATCAAATTCATCTGTGTTATGTTATGGTAAATATTAATGTACTCGTTCATTAATGAATTATGGAAGTAAACCTATAGCATTTCATTAATCCTCGTTTACCAATTATGGTTGTATCAATGCCAATTTTATATAGTTTTTTAAAGTTTTAAATATTTTTTTAACAGTGGCCTGAAGCTTAGATTAATCAGTCTCAACAAGCTTCTTAATCAATAAAAAATTTATAATTTAAAAGGTTTATATATAAGGCATTTTCACATACATTATTAATAACGTTAATTAACTTTATATAAAAATTTACCAAAAGACTAATAATTGGAACGGGAGAAGAGTTTTATAATCTTCATTTACATTTACATGGGAAAAGAAATAAAATTTGCACATGGTGAAACTGTCAGTCCTAATTTCCCATATTTTTCTTTATGGAGGATTCAACTCAAATTGTGACATGGAGATTGCAATATTCTCAACTTTGCAATTTGGGTATTTCAAAACTGTATAGCGACTTATTTTTTTTTTACGAAAATGTGACTGAATTATTGTTTCATGATCTATGTAGTTAATATTTCCATCATATTTTTTGAATATATCTATATATATACTAAAACCTCCCCATCCTTTGAAAAGAAAAACAAGAATGTGGACACTCAAAACCGAGAACAAACTGAAAGTTGATGTTACTGCAATTCCAGAGCATGTCCACAACGTGGAATTATTAATAGTAAACTATATATCAAATTCATCTTTGTGTTATGAATGGTATTCCAGAGCAGGTCGATTCCGGGAATCGACCTGCTCTGGAATTCATGAAAAGTAAACTATATATCAAATTCATCTTTGTGTTATGTTATGGTAAGTATTAATGTACTCGTTCATTAATGAATTATGGAACTAAACCTATAGCATTTCATTAATCCTCGTTTACCAATTATGGTTGTATCAATGCCAATTTTATATAGTTTTTTAAAGTTTTAAATATTTTTTTTAACAGTGGCCTGAAGCTTAGATTAATTAGTCTCAACAAGCTTCTTAATCAATAAAAAATTTATAATTTAAAAGGTTTATATATAAGGCATTTACATATACATTATTAATAACGTTAATTAACCTTATATAAAAATTTACCAAAAGACTAATAATTGGAACCAGAAAAGAGTCTTATAATCTTCATTTACATTTACATGGGAAAAGAAATAAAATTTGCACATGGTGAAACTGTCAGTCCTAATTTCCCATATTTTTCTTTATGGAGGATTCAACTCAAATTGTGACATGGAGATTGCAATATTCTCAACTTTGCAATTTGGGTATTTCAAAACTGTATAGTGACCTTTTTTTTTTTCACGAAAATGTGACCAAATTATTGTTTCATGGTCTACGTAGTTAATCTTTCCATCATATTTTTGAATATATCTATATATATACTAAAACCTCCCCATCCTTTGAAAAGAAAAACAAGAATGTGGACACTCAAAACCGAGAACAAACTGAAAGTTGATGTTACTGCAATTCCAGGGCATGTCCACAACGTGGGATTATTAATAGTAAACTATATATCAAATTCATCTTTGTGTTATGAATGGGATTCCAGAGAATCGACCTGCTCTGGAATTCATGAAAAGTAAACTATATATCAAATTCATCTTTGTGTTATGTTATGGTAAGTATTAATGTACTCGTTCATTAATGAATTATGGAACTAAACCTATAGCATTTCATTAATCCTCGTTTACCAATTATGGTTGTTTTGGTTAGAGTGAGAGTCCTCGCATATGGCTGTGAGCATGGTATAACGTGATAAAAGCAAAATACTTTGAGCATGGTATAACGTGATAAAAGCAAAATACTTTGCCCATTTGGTCCACCTAAAACGATGAAATGACTTGAATATAGTTGTTTGTTACGTCAATTTATAATGATGAATTGAATAGAATGTATTCACATGATAATTGTTTTTGGTTATATATATGGGGGTCAATTTAATTAACAATATGTCATAATAGAAATAGTAGGTTTTGTAAAATTAACTACAGTTTTTTGGTTGTGAAATAATATTTAAAAATGTTTTTAATTAGTTATGAATTTGTCTTTTTGAAATATAAGGAAATAGGTTAATGTATAAAATAATTAATATATTTATCAAATAGTTTGAGTTTTTTTTTGTTATTGTAATAATAAGAGATTTTTTTGTTATTGTAATAATAAGAATTTTTGTGATGATTTGTATATTATTATTAATATTTTATTAGACAATTTGTCACAATAAATCTACTAAAATATATTAGAAAATCTGAAATTTACGCCATGATGGTTTGTTTCTCTTTAGATTTAGGAATATGTTAATTATTATTGATTGCATATGCATGGAAATTATAATTATGTGGAAAACAAATAATAGTAAAATTAAACTTGTATATCAAAAAATTAACAAAATATATACCTTGGGAAGCATTTTCGAGAGAGAACCCAACTGGAAGGCGAGACCACCATACACTCGTTCTTTGAATGGAAAAAGGATGAAAGTATGAAAAAGTGAGGCATGTGGCTTGTGGGCTACTATAGTGCACAAGTCCTCTATGTTTTCTTCCTTTTTATCCACTCTCAACTACTCTACTCATATATGGCACAAAATGCACTTGAATAGAATCAAACGTCTTTTCCTCCTAGTGATTCAGTTATAACACATCTTGATAGCCTACTAGTGGTTAAGTTTGACTCATTGAACTCTTCACTTTCAATGAGTAGGGTGTAGGGGGTGGGGGGGGGGGGGGGGGGGGGAGGTAAGGGGGTAGGGCTCGGGTAGGGTGTAGGGGGGGATGGGGGGGGTAAGGGTAAGGGGGTAGGGTGCGGGTAGGGTGTGGGGGGGGGGGGGGGGGGGGGGGGCGGGTAGGGGCAGAAAGGGGTGGGTAGGGGGATTGGGGGGAGTGGGGGTAAGGGTAGGGGCAGAAGGTGGGGGGGTTGGGGTAGGGTGCGAGGATGGGGTAGGCCATGGGGGTAGGGGTGGGGAAGGGTAGGGGGGCGCGCCGTGTGGGGAGCGGTGGGCGCAGTGGGGAGGGGCGGCCGTGGGGAGGGGTTGGGGGGGGGGTAGGGGGTTTGGGGGGATGGGGGGGCGGGGGTTAGGGGGGGAGGGGGTTTTGGGGGCGGGGGGCGAGGGGGGATGGGGCGCGGGAGTGTGGAGGGACGGTAGGGGGTAGGGTGAGGGAAGGGGAGGGGGGGCCGGGGAGGGGGTTGTGGGGGGCACGTGGGTAGGGGCTCGCCCATACTTGCCTAAATGTCCACTTAGCCTCATTATTCCTCACCTGACCTCCCGCTCGCCCATCGAGCCGCCTGCCCGTTAGAGGTGGCAAAGACCCATTAGAAGAGGAAATTGGGCAAAAGGAAGTAGAAAATATTGTGGAAGATGACAATGATGAAACTCTTGAGGACGAAGAGTTTGGATTACGTGACATTGTTGACTAAATTTAAGTTATACCTGGAAATCAAGCTTTGCAATGTTTTGACTCTGACATTTCATGAAAAGAATAATCAATGAATTAAAGTTGTTATGTGTTCAATATTTGTAATTTGTGATTTTCGCATTGATTTTTAAGTTAATTATTATTTTTAAAAAAAAAAGTTGTTATTATTATTTTTTTGACATGAAATTCATAAAAAAAACTATTATTTGACCATTTTTAGTTAATATTTTTGTATAAAAATTGTGATTTTGACATGTTAATTCTAGCAAAAAATTATCAAAACGTTTAGTTTTTTTGTTATATTTATGTTAAAAATGGTTATTTTTATGTCCATTGTTAAAAAATGTTGTTTTTTAGAAACAATTATTTCATGTGGATTGAAAAATTAATTAAGGATGTATAAATATGTAGATTATCTAAAATTCAAACTATCGACTTTCTAATTTAAAAACGCAAAACAATAAAAACCCCCCTAAAAAAAAAAAAATTAAGATAGAGAACAAGAAAATATGAATAAAATGACGACTTCAAAAACTGTCAAATTTAGAAAATAATTTTTTACATTTCACACACTAGAAAATTAAAAGTCAAAAAATAGGTCTTTTAAAAAAAGGGTGTGATGCAGAATACTCACTTTTTAAAATCAGCATGAAAATCACTACGATTCTAAAACTTGATTTCATCCTTGAACATGAAAAAAAATTAAAGTTCCAAAAACTATGTTCTAAAAAAAACATGTGTATTCTGCATCACCACTTTTGAAAATCAGGTCATTTTTTTGCTATCTCTACGAAACGGGTAACAGTATCAGTTCCCGTTTCAAAGTTTACATTGTTATACGTATAATAGTAAATAATGTAGCAATAAAACAAAACACACAGAACAACAATTTAATTAGGAGTTCACCCAAAACTCTTGGGCTACGTCTCCGTGAGCTCCAGTCAACTCAACTAGGCTCTCTGGGATTATGGTCTAAGTTGTTTTTACGAGCTCTTGGCTCAAATCAACTTTTTTACATAGAAACAATGGGTTTAGACACGATTTTGTTCCCGACTCTAAAGCTATCGACTTTCTGGCTCTAACTCTCACTCTGGCTCTTAGCTCTAGTTCTGGCTCTGACTCTGGCTCTAGCTCTTGGCTCTGGCTCGTGGCTTTGGCTCTTGGCTCTGGCTCTGGCTCTAGCTCTGACTCTGGCTCTTCGGCTCTGGCTTCTTTGGCTCTGGCTTTGGCTTTCTACAACCTTCAGCTCTCTGGCTTTTCACTTGATCTCCAAGTGACCCCAAAGGCTCCCTCGGCTGCTCTGCGTAGTAGCTTTTCGCTCTCTCTGCTCTCTCGGCTCTGCAACTGCTTTCAGCTTGCTCTTTATTGAGCTCTCTACCTCCTTTAGGGTACTTTTCCGGCTTTTTGGCTTCCCTGGTCGTTTCTCTGCATTTCATCATCTCTCTATGCCTCTTTGGCTTCCCTGCTCCTTGTCTGTTTGACTGGCCATCTGGCTCTGTGGCTCTGTGCCTTCTAAATGCATCATTTCCTATTAAAACACTTGCTGCAGTGTGGCATGATGATCAGGAGTGGTTACAGAAGGAATCAGGACTGTTTCATAGGAGAAAACCTGAAAACAAAGAAAATTACCTTACTGATAGAGGGAATTACTCCCCTAGGGCTTTTTGGGTTGAAACCCTAGCAGACTGAAAGTTATCTATTCAAAGAAACATACATTCATACATACATTATGCTATAGTAAGCAAATTCTATGATAAGGGTACGTACCTTTGGTCCTACGTTTGAGAAGGCCTTTAGGGTCCAAACCCTTCTTGGAGTTCCCTTCTTCTCTTTTGTCCTGCAAAACAACCAATTCAAAGAACACAGCAGTACATGGACAAAACTTATAAAGAAACCATCTTCATGTTATAAAGAAAGGTATTTAGTTATGGAATCCAAACAACCATTTACATATGAATTCTAAACATGACTATCATTAACATAAAGAAGATTCGTTTCGGGAACCAAGACATGTGTTTCTTTTATTATAGACAAATAAAGTACATAAAAAGGAATATGTTCACCTGAATCACCTTCAGCAGGCTCCAAGCAAAGCTTCCTTCCAGATCCGTTCCAGCCTCAAGCCTCTAACAAAACTCCTTCCATGACTCTCTCCATGATGTCATAAATGGTGGATGAACATCAACACACAAGGAAACAAAGGTTTCCTGTACAAAATGGGGGAAGTGCAGAAGGCACAAGGGACTTCAGACCTGGTCAAGGGAAAAATCTCAGCATAATAACCTTTCTCTCTATTCTCTCCTCCCTTAGGCCTTCCATTTGAGGTATTTTTATACCATCTCCAAAGTAGTTTTTTAGTTAGGAGTTGGTTGGGAACAGTTGGGCCACGGGCACTAACAGGTGATTAGCAGGTAAAACCCGCGATCTCCGCCCGAAAATGAGGAGTTTTATATTTTTTTAAGTGTTTTAATACATACATGCGGGTTGGATATACACATACCCGCGTATACACGCGTTTAACTCAGGGCAATGTCGCGTATAAGGGATAAAACACTGTTTTTTAAATTTTAGGACCAGGTCTGGAAGGAGGGGTTGCCCTAGGCCATGAGTATAGCATCACAAACCATAAGAGTGAGATTTGGAGCTAAAACATATGCCCCCTAATATATGAGGTCAGAAGGGGTACATGATGGCCGAAATATATTATGCGAGTACATGGAAAGGAAGTCTGTCAAAAACCGAGGAGGACTTCACCATAATTCAGCCTGCCAAGCCACCAAAGGAGATCAGAAAGAAACACTATCTGAGGCGGGCATACCCATGCTCAGAAAAAGTGAAGCATGTCCACATATCAAGTACAAGCGGATCCACTAAGTATACAAGTATAAATAACTGAAAGATACATAATGGATCATCTGATCATAATGAACAAGTACATGTCTGAATATCACATATAAGACTATCAATGATGCTGAAAGATGCAACGGATCACTGATATCAAAGACTGATCCCAAAAGGTACCAACTGAACATGATGGAATAGGATGGTACTACACTGCAAACTCAGGTGCCAGCATATAGAATGTCGCCATGACTGACTGCAACATATAAAGTGGAGTGGTATCAACTAGCAGCAACAGGAGCAACTGTCAAGTGAACCAATGAATGCTGATACAACCTGAGGTCTTCACCGACCGCCGTGGTACATTTCTACAGCATGGGAATAAATGATCTAAAGTCGACCATGTGAGAAATCGTTTGATTACCGGTCATTAATGTATACCGTTAACAAACGCGAGACTACTCACCAATAATGATAATGAGCGTCAAGGTACCCAGTACAATCTAACAAGTGTGAATAGATGAGATAGAGTCGAACACCTGTAAGAATCTATCGATCAGGAGACAATGATGGTTTCCCACTGTCGATAACGAAGGATCTGCCACTAATGACTGCAAACCCCAAGGTACTGCCAAATGGACTCTAGATCTTTGCCCCAGAGCAATGAGTCGGAGTCGATAGGGAAAGATCTGATAACCAATCGGGGAAGAACTGACTCAACAACAAGGTTATGGCGTACCTAAGTCAAACTAAATCCCACCCATACGGAGGAGACTTTGTTTTGAGTGCTTTGTTCAAGGGTGACATGACTGACTCTAGCTGCCAACAATAAATGGAAATAATGTCCCACAGAAGAAAAAGGCATGGATCCTACCGTCGGGTTGGAATGTGGTATATGACCACTTCCAAAAGGAAAACCCTAGAATGAAGCCGATCCGCCCATCATGGACGTAGCGGCACTAAACGGAACCGATGGAATACCCTGTGAATGGGTGCCAAATGGGAAGAATCCAGTACCAAAAGCATTGGTTTGGGCATTTCCACTCGTGGACGGAATGGAGGTAGACCCAACTATAGATGTGCTAGCAAAAGATCCGAACAAGGAAGCAGAGGAGATGGAAATGGTTCCTCCCCCTTGCACTGATGTTGGGGTTTGCATAGTCGTAGCACTCATAGAAGCCATGCTTCCAGTAGTGGTCATCGATGGTAAGCGCGTAGCGTAACCTGGACTTGACGGTCTATGTGTCGGAGTCCCAACATATTGCAGTACGTCTGGATGACTAGATGGTAGTGGAGAATTTGGAGCCGCTAACGACTCTGAAAGTTCTTCTACCTCTATGTTATTCTCCGCTTGAAAGAGAACTCAAGAAAGGACTGGAGTGTCCCTCTCTTGTTCAGAAGTGCCAGGCCTTGCTTGGCCGCTAATGCCCCTGAGAGGAGGATCAATCCCCGATGCGTCAACCGGCGTGGGACGGAACCCACCGGTAGTATTGCCTCTGCGCCTTCTAGGAGAAGGCTCTAAACTTGGTGGCGAGAGACCACGAAGTCTTCGAGACCGTCTCGGAGATCGGTCAACCACTTTGAATTTTTTGTTATGATCTAACTAAAGACTCAAAAAATTGAAAGCTAGGCCAACTAGGAGCACAGAGCACACACTATAAAGTCCCTAAAGATACAGCCAGTCAAACAACTTCCAAGTATTTCCGCTCCGGTGATTAAGACCAGACACCAAAATACGAGAAAGTGAAATAAGGGGCCTTCCGAAGATAGTCTGGGATGATGAGGGCCCAGTCCTATCAGCGAAGGTATCAGAGGAAGTTACGCTGACCTCCTAACAACAACCTGCGCCGGTGCAAGCCCCCAAGCTTCGCAAGGGTGCCCTCCAGTAGTACTGTCGAGAGTGATGCAATGTCAACCTTAGGTGCCACGGGATTCCCCTCCGTAGCCACCTGTGTAGTTCCCTAGGAGTAGCAACTATGGATACCAACTCGTCGCAGAAGCCAGGCGGAACAGTCGTGAGGTAAGTTCGGACAAGTAGGAGAGGGGGTATCTCTCTTCCCTGTCTTCACAGACCCTCGTGCTTAACTCCCACATCCAGAGCTTTCCTGGTCTTCCTAACGCTATTGGATTTTCTCTCGTTATTCAGACTCCTACGTTTGATGTTTATATGGCCTTGGAGAGTTAACTCTCCACTCGCCTAATCCAAGACCCTAAAATCCTAATCTTGTTGGTGTAATTGACTAAAACAAAAAGTTCTAGTGAATTTTAGTTAGCGCTTGATTTTATTAGGCTGTTCTTTAAGTCACAAGGTAACGGAAGTGAAACTAGTGGTGTTTTTTGACGCAAAAGAAATTAATAAAAACTTAACTACATGCACATGCACTTTTTCGTTTTTCGATGAAGAGCAATTTCTATAGGGTTCAGAGGTACTTCTAATAAAACAAATTTTCCTTTTCTTTTCGTTAATGCACACTTCACACTCACAAAAGCTAACAAAGCTATATATGCCTAAAAAGGGGATGCAAATCTATCTTAATGCAACAATTATATGTGGATGCAAGATCTAAAACTACTCTGAACAAAAATGAAAGTTGCTTGCTTATCAATCTTTATCTTGCCACTTACAATGCTTAGATGGAATATGAGATGTTACCATTCATTTCGTCTAAACACTAAAAACAAGTTCTAAGACAAACATAAAGCACTTTCACTTCACTAAAAGGAAATCAAATGAAAAGCAAGTTCAAGAAAGCAAAACTAAGATTTTCAAAAGATTTTCTTCAAAGCAACAAACAAAAAAGTCTTTTCAAAAAATGCTCTCAACAACACTGAAACTTGTGATTGAAGAATATGCACTTAAACACTTTTGCGAATCAACACCACTCAATGGATGAAAACCCAACAAAAATAAATGTGTTTGAAATCGCTCTTAACAATCAAAAGCAGCAATGAAAGCCTTGGTAATGAAAACCAAAAAGATCAAAAAGAAAAATTCCAAGAAAGTGTCAAACAACAACTTTCGTGAAACAAAGAAGTGGATGGTCACAAAAAGCGATCTTGTCAAGCAAACAAAAAGTCACCAAAAGCAAGATTAACACAAAGATTGAATTCAATCTCCCTACCCTGATGAAACAGAGCAGCCAAGATTCCTAACAAGAAATCTTGTGTGCTTTAGAAAAAAACGATGACGCTTGCAATCGACAAAAAACAAGACCAATACTCCTTATAATCAGAGAGAATTCAGAACGAGATGCTCGCTGTAAAACAAATAACTGATACTGGAAGATGACTGTTTCAAACTGACTCAAACCACCAGACAAGCCTTCAGAGACTAAAAAGATTTATAAATCTCAAAAATTGCAATATATACTCGACTGTACTTAAGTACAGATTGTGTGTATACGCGACTGTGTTTGAGGAAACCTACGTATACGTGGGTTCACTCAAAGAAACAAGCGTATATACGCCTCTGTATCTAAGAAAAACAGCGTGTATGAAAAGCTTCAAGAAAAATAAAAAACAAACTGAAGAAACTGGCAAAGCTTAAAGTTCAAGAACAGACCAGACAGTAACAGCAAGCAGACAAGGTAGCTGAGCCCTGATTGGCTTGAAAAATACCCAAACTAGGAACAACAAGAGTGTTGTCCCCAGTGGAGTCGCCAATTCTGATAGAGGGAATTACTCCCCTAGGGCTTTTTGGGTTGAAACCCTAGCAGACTGAAAGTTATCTATTCAAAGAAACATACATTCATACAGCCATTATGCTATAGTAAGCAAATTCTATGATAAGGGTACGTACCTTTGGTCCTACGTTTGAGAAGGCCTTTAGGGTCCAAACCCTTCTTGGAGTTCCCTTCTTCTCTTTTGTCCTACAAAACAACCAATTCAAAGAACATAGCAGTACATGGACAAAACTTATAAAGAAACCATCTTCATGTTATAAAGAAAGGTAGTTAGTTATGGAATCCAAACAACCATTTACATATGAATTCTAAACATGACTATCATTAACATAAAGAAGATTCATTTCGGGAACCAAGACATGTGTTTCTTTTATTATAGACAAATAAAGTACATAAAAAGGAATATGTTCACCTGAATCACCTTCAGCAGGCTCCAAGCAAAGCTTCCTTCTAGATCTGTTCCAGCCTCAAGCTTCTAACAAAACTCCTTCCATGACTCTCTCCATGATGTCATAAATGGTGGATGAACATCAACACACAAGGAAACAAAGGTTTCCTGTACAAAATGGGGGAAGTGCAGAAGGCACAAGGGACTTCAGACCTGGTCAAGGGAAAAATCTCAGCATAATAACCTTTCTCTCTATTCTCTCCTCCCTTAGGCCTTCCCTTTGAGGTCTTTTTATACCATATCCAAAGTAGTTTTTTAGTTAGGAGTTGGTTGGGAACAGTTGGGCCACGGGCATTAACAGGTGATCAGCAGGTAAAACCCGCGATCTCCGCCCGAAAATGAGGAGTTTTATATTTTTTTAAGTGTTTTAATACATACACGCGGGTTGGCTATACACATACCCGCGTATACACGCGTTTAACTCAGGGTAATGTCGCGTATAAGGGATAAAACACTGTTTTTTAAATTTTAGGACTAGGTCTGGAAGGAGGGGTTGCCCTAGGCCATGAGTACAGCATCACAAACCATAAGAGTGAGATTTGGAGCTATAACACTTACATAGAGATTTCTGAAAAATACACTATCGGATGCGTATTCCGGATGTGAAACTCCATTCAATCGCCCCTAAAATCCCTCTCAGGTCTGCCATTAGGCGTTATATCACATCACATTAGTGTATTGGTCAAAATCCCAAATACATGGGAAAACGATGAAAAACCTGTTAAAATCCTTTTTATCGGACTTTAAATATTATTGCATCCACCCTATAAAAACATTGGGTCCGCCGTGGGTCGCTTTCACAGCTCCACCGTCAATCTACGAGAACTCTGATCCAACAGTCCTCATTCAATTTCAGGCAGCTTAAGGATACAGAGGTTACCCGCTTGAAAATACGGTTTCCCTGTTCCTCTACCAAGCCACGCATCGTTCATTGTGTGGGATCGGGCGGAGCCAGCCCAAAACCATTTTCCGCTTGAGGCCCGCCCAAAATCTGCCTTTATGGAACTCAAAATTTATGCAATCGGGCTTAGAATTCCCCTTCGGGTCCGTTTTTATCGCTTCGGCGTCTTTCCTTTGTGTTTCGTTTTTTACACCGAAAAGCATTAATACACATAAAAGTCTCGTTTACTGGAACTCAAATTTTATAAACCCGTGCCTATAGAATCCATCGGGTCCGGCTATCGCAAGTCATATGTATATCGGCCCCGCTCCGTTGTACTGCTCCGACGCGATATTGTGATGCAACTTGTCGCAATCGCATATCGCAAAGTCCCGGGGTCTTTCCATATGGCATTGCCAATCCGATCATCGGCGATCGACATATTGCATGATCACAATTGCCGATTTCATGGTTCCAATATCGCATATGTGTCTGCCTCCGATCCGATTGATCGTATCAGCGGATCGGAATTTCCTTCACCTCCGCGTAAATCCGACCTTTGCCTTTTTCCGATGCAGTTTCCCTTTATAAGGGTTTTTTGCCATTTTTAGGGGATTTTGCCTCTTTTTCTAAAGAACATAGGGCATCTTCTTTTGGTGATAACTTCTGCATCCTAAGTCCATTTTTGCCCATTCAAGTTGTTGTAGATTTAGAATGAAAAGTGTTGGAAATACTGAGAGGGGGGGTGAATCAATATTTCTTTTCTAACTATTGTTTTACCAGTTAAAACATTTATATTCAGAACACAAGATGAACAACAAGAATAAATGCTTTTATTAATATAATATTTGCAGTAAAATAGATACAGTATGTAAGTGGTTGCAATTAGTTGCCAAACACCAACTTAGACATTTGTGAGGCTCCAACCTTCAAAGCTCCAACTCTGTTTCACTAAGGCAACAGTCTTGGACTTAGGAGCACCAACCGCTACGGACTTCAATCCTTTCCAGTTCTTGAGACACCAGTCCCAAAGACACCTATCCTTCCTACTTTTGAGGCATCAACCCCAGGGACTCCAATCCTTCTTACTTCTGAGGCACCAACCCCAAGGACTCCAATCCTTCTTGCTTCTGAAGCACCAGCCCCAAGGGTTCTGACCCAATCTTATCAAGGCACGTTTGATAGTAATGTTCTACTCTTAGAACTATTCATTACTGAGTTCTGTCTATTTATAGCTTCACTATAGTCTCCATTCTACAACATCAATGATAGCCAGTCTTCTCATGAAGGAGTCTTTACAACTCTTCATACTGCCCACACAGAGTCTCCAAAAGCCTTCATGACCTCTGATAATGTCTCCACACAGCGTTAGTGAGTCCACTGTTAGCTGCACTAAGCTCTGCATAAGAACCATATTTCTGTTCAAGCATATGTTCTTATTGTCACTGTTAGCTCAGCTATGCAACACTGATTTTCTAATGCCAGAACGAGATCTGGTCTGTTTGGTTGTGTCCAAAAAGGAGCTTACATTGGTCACTTTCCCTTTTTCCTCACCCCTCTCACCTTTAATCTTCCTCGTTTCCTAAACAAACCTTCTAAAACCTGACAAAATTCCCTTGACCTCAGCCCCAAGCGCAAAACCCCAAAGCCCCCATAAAACCCTACCATATGCCTTCGCACATTCGTAACTCATCACGCTGCATCCCCATCGTTCATCACCCCCGCCGATCGAACAGCTCCCGTCGCACCCGATAAAGGTAACTCGCTCAACCAATTTTCCCCGTCAGATGCATCCCTGCCCGATCTGACGGTCTTCGCATATATCGCGCCATCACCTTGATTGAGCGATAGCGTGCAATGAGAGCGGTTTTTTCTCTCTCATCCATTTCTATGTGTCGATCATTGAGTGGAATCGCTCAGCCTCGGGCATTTACCACTTAGCGCCCAAAAGAGGTGCGATGAAAATCGTTACCGCTCGACCAAATTGCCCTCGCCTGTTAAACGCCTGTGCAACTCCGTCGCCCAATGACCGTCCGATCTGTTCACTGAAGATCTAACGGCCCTAACACACCCCGCTCCCATCTCGGCCGATAGCCTCCACTGAACCATTTCCACCATCCATTTTCCAGATTTGACAGTCATTCTCCTCTCTCATCCCAACTGTTCGTGTACCCATGCATCCCACGTACTTGACCATTCTGTTGCCCAAATAAGGAGATGACCAGCTCTGTCAGCATCAGTTACAGTAATATCCCCAACAACCATATTTAACATAAAGCATGGCCAAAGGGGAAAAGGACACAGCACGACTCTGTAATTGAATTTATCAGTCATGGACTCCACTGGTACGAGCACTCCAACCGCCTAAAGGACAGCACAACACCTGAACAGATCGGATTCACCCACTGAAACAAGCAACCTCGTCCAGAGACTCCATTAGGTGGTTAAATGTAGTTGGTGGTCGATTATGACCCCTCCATACCTAAACGGCCAAGTGCCATAGTATTGTAAACTTATAAATATCCAGAAGAAAGATGTAATCAGGGTTGGCATTTGATGTAAGGTTCAACTTCTGGAGACTGTAGACATTTTGTCACTTGCAGCGTCTCATCTTCATTTTCAGCAAATACAAGCTTCTTTTGTTGTTAACTGCTCATTGTCCATTTTCCTCTATTCTAAGCTTGTACCTGACATACTGTGTTCTTGATCTCTGGATGTTTAGCACTAGATAACTGCCATCTTATCTTTGTGTTAGAATCTTGAATGCATCATTGAATAGGTTGCTTAGGTTTCTTTCTATCTAATGCGGGAGAGTTGTCATCCTGTTTTTGCATTAATAGATTAGATTTGCAGGTTTCTGTACTAGTTGCAGCCGACCATCACATGGTCTTGTGTATATGCTGGTGTGGTTAGTATTCTCCATATTCACCTAATATCTAAAACTGTGAGCATTGGTGGTCTAAAGCCTTGTAGTATGAAGGTGTTCATGCATGTCTGGAGTGAAACAAAGTAGAAGTGGTTATCTGGCTTGAACCAAACCATCATTCCTCCATTAAACCTTGCAACAATAGTTGAATTTATATGTTACCAGGAATCTTCGAGCTACAACCTAGGAGAGTTTCCTGGAATCCTAACATAATTGGCGTTGTTGCCGGGGAGAGGAGATGGAAGATCAGCTTCCCTGGGAGAACGACACAGGTCCAGCTTTGATGATAGACAAAGTCTGGACACATTTTTGGTTGTAATCATCTATCTGGTGACTCTACTGAAGGACTAACCTTTTGGCGACTCCACAGCATAGTTCTTGCTCAGTTTGTTAGACACACTCAAAGAAATCCTCAGAAATCACCAGCTGACCCAGTACCTGACCCTGAGAAGATTGTCAAGTAGAGAAAGACATCACAAAAAGGAGCATCAGGATCAGGTAAGCCTAAACAATCTTATGTATCTCTACAAGAAAGGCTTGTAACTGAGCATGCACATGTCGAAAATATAGAGCCTAGCACTATCAGTGAAGAAATACTCTCAAAGATTCATAAAGCTCCTTGTTCAATAAGTTCCCCTTTAGATCTCAGTCCGAAGAAAACCTCCCTTCCAGTCCATCATATTCCTTTAGCCCTATTAGTCATTTCTCAGCTTTCTATCATCCAAACTCCCAGTACCCTTCCTCTACCCCAATCATGGCAGGTCCACAAGTGCCCACCAAAATGGAAAGGATCATAGCTGCTAGGTGTAGACCCCTGGTCCTGCCTATTCCTTTGAATGCTATGCCTACAGGAGAATTTCAGAAATACATGCCTAAGTTCACTGGTACAGAGGGAGTAACAACTGAAGAACACCTTGAGTCTTTTTACAGCGATGCTAATAACCTAGATATCAGTGAAGATGATGTGTGGATGAGAGTATTTGTCCAAAGCCTTGATGGAGAGGCTAGAAAGTGGTTCAAAGAGTTGACCCCTAGGTCTATAGCCGACATTGAAGCATTAGATGATGTGTTTTTAAAGGATTGGGAAGATAAGAAAGACCTGATATACTACCATACTGAGTTTGGCAACCTCAAAAGGGAAAATGGGGAGTCATTGTCTGACTTTAATAAAATATTCAATCGTATATATAGCAGATACCAGCCGAAGTGAAGCCTACCCCCACCTCTGCCAAACTCACCTATGCCAATGACTTTGATTCTAATTTCTGCCTACTATTAAGAGAGAGAAGATGTGCTTCCCTACCTGAAATGCAAGATGCAGCCTTGGAGGTAGAATCCAATATCTTGGTTGCAGAGAAAATCAAAGGAGGCAAAGAGGTGAGTCTTCCTCTTCCTCCTCATCTTCAGATCCCGAAATGGACAGAATGTCTAAAATGATAGAGTCATTGACTGCTGAAATCTCCAAGCTAAAGGTTGAGTAGAATCCTGGGAAAGCAAGGCTTCCTAATACATTTGCTCCTAGAAATCCAAATACATTCAGAAGAGAAAATGAACAATTGCAGATCATTCAGAGGGGCAAAGAGGCCAGTGAAGAACAAAGGGTTAAGGCTCCTTTCTAGAACAAAGTCATGGAGGAGGAGCAGTTTGATGAAGAGGATGAGATTCACTGCATGGAAGACAAGGGCAGTGCTGCCTTTTTGACATTAGCTGCCTACGAGGAGTCACTACTCAAGGACCAGACTAGTCAAGAGGGGGATAGAGAAGCTATTATACAGACTGAAGACCATCAAAGATATAACTTGAGGTCAAGAATGAGTAATGTCAATGAGAATCTTGCCCAAAGAGTTGTTGCTCCCACAGAGCAGTAGATTAGCAAGCAGAAGCGACCGGCAGTTGATCCCATCATCCTCAAAACACCGACTCAAGAGGTAAGAGGCCTTGACAAGTCCCCTTCCCCTTTCAGTTTTGAATCAGTAGTCCAGAAGTTAAAGATATATGTACCTTTGATAGAACTTGTAAAGAGTGAGGTATTTAAGAAGCCCATCCTTGATGCCCTTGAGCTAAAAGCCACACAAACATCCAATGACTATGTGAATTTACAAGATGATAAACCTACAGTTGTGCTTAGCCCAATGACTGAACCTGCTGATGAAAATTCCCCATCATTTTATGTCTCCTTGACCGTTCATGACAAAATCCTCCATAACTGCCTGCTGGACATAGGTGCCAGCCATAATCTGATGCCCAAAGCTGTCATGGAAGAGTTAGGTCTTGATATTACCAGACCTTATCATGACTTGTTCTCCTTTGATTCGAGGAAGGTGAAATGTCTAGGGTTAATCAAAGACTTAGCTATCACCCTAACTCAGCTGCCCATGAAGAGCATGATGATGGATATTGTGGTAGCAGATGTCCCCCCTAAGTTTGGTATGTTACTTTCCAGAGGGTGGATTAAGAGGTTGGGTGGGACATTGTAAAATGATTTGTCTTATGCCACCGTCCCAATTTTTGGAGGAGAAAGCAAAAGACTATACAGGGAAGCCTAATTGGCCTATATCATCAGTGATGAGAAGAATCCCACTAATCATCCCATTTATGCTGTGGACACTGATTTTGGAGCATGTATTATCCAAATTGAAGAATCCCATAGGGCCTCGGTGTAGCTCAAGAAACCAGTATGCCAAGCCATGGAAGAGGAAGGAACACAGGCTTGGGATATGTTCTTTGATGGAGCCTGTTCAAAGGAAACTGCAGGAGCAGGAGTGGTGTTGGTGTCTCCAAAACAAGAAACCACACATCTATCTTTTAAACTGACTTTTCAGGTCACCAACAATATAACAGAGTATGAGGCTTTGGTGTTGGGCTTAAACGCTGCTAAAGACATGGGAATCACAGACATAAAGGTGTTTGGAGATGTTGATCTCATCATTCAACAAGTGAACAAAACGTTCCAAGCAAGGAACCCAAGGCTGAAAGCATACATAGATGAGGTATGGAGACTCAAAGATGCTTTTGATAGCTTTTGTATCTCGTATATTCCTAGAGTTAAAAATTAGCTTGTTGATTCCCTTGCTGTGTCTGCTAGCATGTTCATCCCTCCCATGCCCCCTAGATTGGCTTATGAAGTCCAAGTAAAATATAGACTATCCTTGCCTGATAACGTTCAACATTGGAAAGTTTTTGAGGATGATGATGAAGTAAAGAGGTTTCTGCAAGTCATTGATGAATTCTCTGAAATGAAAATTGATCAAGAGAATGAAACCTTGGAGAAATGTTCCTAGCTCCAGCTAAGGAACAAAATTGGCCAAGATATCATTGTTCAGTTGCCTAGCAATCATATACCTAAAGGGCTAGTGCCTCTGGAGAAGCTATTTGACCATAATGATGTGCCTCATAAGATTTCCCAAAAAGAAAATCAGTCTGCAATCCATAGGCATAACATAGGGAGTCCAGATCATCCAAAGTATATAAATCTGTCCACCCACTTGTCTGTTGCCCAAAGTTCTGAGTACTGCACCTTAATGAAGTAATTTGCTGATGTCTTTGCCTAGGAATATAGTGACCTTAAAACTTATGACAAAAATATCATCCAGCATAAGATCCCATTGGAGAAAGACACCATTCCTTTCAAGCAGAAGTTGAGACCCATAAATCCTTTGCTCCTCCCTCTGATTGAAAAAGAAATCAAGAAGTTGTTGGCTGCCAAAATCATAGTTCCTCTGAGATATTCAAAGTGGGTAGCCAACTTGGTAGTGGTGAGGAAGAAAAGTGGAGAAATCAGGCTGTGTGTTGATTTCAGGAACTTGAACAAATGCTCTAAGAAAGACAACTATCCCCTGCCAAAGATGGAACATTTGCTACAGAAAGTCTTAGGAGCTAAAGTTATGTCTTTCCTGGATGGATTTTTAGGGTATAACCAAGTTGTTGTACATCCATATGATTAGGAAAAGACTGCTTTCACCACTCGTTGGGTCACTTTTATGTACTCTAAGATGCCCTTTGGGCTGATGAGTGTTGGGGCTACCTTTCAGAGAGCCATGGATATAGTCTTTATAGGAGAGAAGGATAAATTTGTCCTTGTCTACCTGGATGATATAACAGTATACTCTAACAGCCATCAAGATCATTTGCAACATTTGAAGAAGGTGTTTCTAAAGTGAAGAAGGTTCGCGATATCAGTGAATCCTAAGAAGTCACAATTTGCTTTAGAAGAGGGCAATCTTCTAGGGCACATTGTTTCTGCTGCAAGTGTCAAGATTGACCTAGAAAGAGTGAAAGTGATACAGACCTTGTCTGTCCCAAGATCAAAAAAGAACATCCAATCCTTTTTGGGCAAAATAAATTTTGTAAGGAGGTTTATTCCTAATTTTGCAGAATTGGCAAAATGCATCACCTCTATGCTAAAAAAGGGATCAGAGATCAAATGGACTGATGCATCAAGAAGATCTTTTGAAGCCATCAAAAGAGCTATTATGGAAGCCCCCACTTTGATCAGCCCAGACTGTAGCAAGGAGTTCCATATCTTCTCCTTTGCTTTCGTTGACACCCTTGTAGCAGTCTTATTGGAGAAAGGGGATTCAGAGTATCCAGTGGCATTTTTTAGAAAAACCTTAAGGGATGTTGAACTAAGGTATGATATTATCGAGAAACAGGCTTATGCTCTTATCAAATCTTTAAAATCTTTTCGAATCTACGTTCTGCACTCCAAGGTAATTGCATATGTGCTCTCTACTTCAGTAAAGGATGTCCTAATGCAGCTAGATGTTGATGGAAGAAGGGCTAAATGGATTGCAAAGCTTATTGAATTCAACATAGAATTGAAGCCCACCAAGCTTGTCAAGGGCTAGGGCCTTGCTCAGCTGATGGCCGAAGAAAATTGCAAAATGCTTGACATAAACTGCATGGGTATGAATTCAGAGGATGGACAGACAGAAGAAGCAACAGTAGGACAGAATCAGTCTTTGGTTGAAAATCTGGCCTCTTGTGAATGGTATGATAAAATAGCTCACTTTTTGCTGAAGCTAGAAGTCCCTCTAGGCCTCAGTTCAAGCCAAGCTAGAACTATTAAGCTCAGAGCAGCCAAGTTCTGTATTCATGAAAACTTGCTTTATTGGAGGGATCCATCTGGAATCCTTTTAAGATGTCTAGACAAAGAGAAATCTGTGGAGGTCATGCATCAGTTTCATTCTAGCATCTGTGGAGGACATCAATATTGGAAAACCACAGCCCACAAGATCCTCAGAGCTGGGTATTATTGGCCCACTCTATTTTATGATTTCTTTTAATTTGTAAGGTCCTGCGACAAATGCCAGAGGTTTGAAGGAAAACAAAAATTGAAGTCTTTTCCCTTGAAGCCAATACATGCCAGTGGCCCTTTCCAGCAGTGGGGCTTGGATTTCATAGGGGAAATTAATCCACATTCTAGTGGCCAACACAGATGGATCTTAGTAGCCACTGACTACTTCACTAAATGGATTGAGGCCATCCCTACTAGGAAAGTTGATCACCGTGTTGTTATGAAGTTCTTGACAGAAAACATTTTCAACAGGTTTGGCTGTCCACACAAATTGGTTACAGACAATGCAATATCCTTCAGGGAAAAAGAGTTAGTAGACATGTGCAACTCAATGGGCATTAAGCTAGTGCATTCCACCTCATATTACCCTCAAGGTAATGGTCTGTCAGAATCATCCAATAAGAACTTGATAAGGATAATCAAAAAGCTACTGGAAGACAACAAAAGGAACTGGGATTCCAAACTGAAGTTTGCATTGTGGGCTGACAGGGTGACCACCAAGAAATCCACAGGGAATTCTCCATTCAAGCTGGTATATGGCACTGAGGCTGTATTCCCAATCCAGTTGACCCTCCCTGTGGCCAAGTTCTTATAGGAAGAGCAGAATGAGGAAAATGACATGGCAAAGAGGATTAGTGACTTGGATGAAGTGCATCAAATCAAAGATCAATTGATTGAAAAGTCTGCAGCACATCAAAAGAGAATCAAGGAAGCCTTTGACAGAAAGGAAAAGATGGACAATTTTCAAATTGGAGACTTGGTTCTTAAATGGGATGCACTGAAGGAAAAGAAAGGCAATCATGGGAAGTTTGATGCTTTGTGGACTAGACCTTTTGTCATTGCTCAGGTCCAGGGGAGCAACACTTTCATGCTGCAAAGTATGGAAGGAGAAACAATTTTTGACAGCCCAGTCAATGGGCGGTTTTGAAAGTTTATGTTAATTAAGGCCTTTAGGCCTCAACATTGTAAATATTTTCTTTTTACAAAGTTGTAGTGTAGGCTTAATTAGACTCCATGCCCAATGGAACACTAGGAAATATTGCTAATCTTGTTTTTGTATGAAAGGCAGTGGTCTACAGTTCTTGAAACCTCACAGGGAGGCATTCATCCCCAGAAGGAGTCAGTGTTAGCTTTGTTATGCAGTGCTGATTTTCTAATGCTAAAATGAGATCTGGTCTGTTTGGTTGTGTCCAAAAGGGAGCTTACATTGGTCACTTTCCCTTTTTCCTCACCCCTCACCCCTCACACCTTTAATCTTCCTCGTTTCCTAAACAAACCTTCTAAAACCTGATAAATTCCCTTGACCTCAGCCCCAAGCGCAAAACCCCAAAGCCCCCATAAAACCCTACCATATGCCTTCACGCATTCATAACTCATCACGCGGCATCCCCATCGTTCATCACCCCCGTCGATCCAATGGCTCCCACCGCACCCGATAAAGGTGACTCACTCAACCAATTTTCACTGTCAGATGCATCCCCACCCAATCCGACGGTCTTCGCATATATCGCTCCATCAACTTGATCGAGCGATAGCGTGCGATGAGAGCGGTTTTTCTCTCTCATCCACTGCTACGTGTCGATCATTGAGTGGAATCACTCGGCCACGGGCATTTACCACTTAGTGCCCGAAAGTGGTGCGATGAAAACTGTTACCGCCTGACCAAACTGCCCTCGCCCATTAAACCCCCGTGCAACTCCGTCGCCCAATGACCGTCCGATTTGTCCGCTGAAGATCTAATAGCCCTAACACATCCCGCTCCCATCTCGGCCGATAGCCTCCGTCGAACCATTTTCGCCGTCCATTTTCCCGATCAGATGGTCATCCTCCTCTCTCATCCCAACTATCCGTGTACCCATGCATCCCACGTCCTTGACCATTCTGTTGCCCAAATAAGGAGATGACCAGCTCTGTCAGCATCAGTTACAGTAATATCCCCAACAACCATATTTAACATAAAGCATGGCCAAAGGGGAAAAGGACACAACACGACTCTGTAACTAAATTTATCAGTCATGGACTCCACTGGTACGAGCACTCCAACCGCCTAAAGGACAACACAACATCTGAATAGATCGAATTCACCCACTAAAAAAAGCAACCTCGTCTAGAGACTCCATCAGGTGGGTAAATGTAGCTGGTGGTCGATTATGACCCCTCCATACCTAAACGGCCAAGTTCCATAGTATTGTAAACTTATAAATATCCAAAAGAAAGATGTAATCTGGTTTGGAATTTGATGTAAGGTTCAACTTCTGGATATTGTAGACATTTTGTCACTTACAGAGTCTCATCTTCATTTTCAGCAAATACAAGCTTCTTTTGCTGTTAACTGCTCACAGTCCATTTTCCTTTGTTCTAAGCTTGTACCTGACACGCTGTGTTCTTGATCTCTGGATTTTTAGCACTAGATAAATGTCATCTTATCTCTTTGTTAGAATCTTGAATGCATCACTAAATAGGTTGCTCAGGTTTCTTTCTATCTAATGCAGGAGAGCTGTCATCCTGTTTTTGAATTAATAGATTAGATTTGCAGGTTTTTGTACTAGTTGCAGTTGGCCATCACATGGTCTTGTGTATCTACTGGTGTGGTTAGTGTTCTCCATATTCACCTAATATCTAAAACTGTGAGCATTGGTGGTCTAAAACCTTGTATTCTGAAGGTTTTCATGCATGTCTAGAGTGAAACAAAGTAGAAGTGGTTATCTGGCTTGAACCAAACCATCATTCCTTCCATTAAACCTTGCAACAATAGTTGAATTTATATGTTACCAGGCATCTTTGAGCTACAACCTAGGAGAGTTTCCTGGAATCCTAACAGTCACAGTGAATGCTTCAGCATGACTGTTTCTCAGCTGGCTACTTCTGCCCTTCGACTACCTCCTGTCCTGTTGGTCCTTTGGCCCTTTTTTTCTGTTCTGCTGGACCCTCTCGCTGCCTCTGTTTCCTCCAACTGTATCAATAGCGTTCAACTGTTGGGTTGTGTTATATTCTTTCCACGTAGTTAACAGGGGGTTTGAGGGGCACCCATAACCCCACTTTATGGGTTCCGGGGCAACGCCCCGAAAAATTTTGGTTTCGGACCCTATGTTAGGTTGGGCGGACCCACCTATGGTTTTGTGCATGATTTTCGCACATGTTTTCTTGGACGTGATGGTTTTTGGTCCATGGTATTGGACGCAATGGTTTTCGGTCCATGGTATTGGATGCTTCGACATGTATAAATATGTATTGTAACATTGAAAGGAACATAATGAAAAATCAAGCTAGTAGTCCTGGTTTTGGGATCCAGGGGAAAATATCTGTGTATATGTGTTTTATGTGTTCTGCTCTCGCATTATTTTATTTTCTGTGTTTTAGAATTCATATGCAGGTAATTTCTGTATAGGGTTAAAACCTACATTTGGTATCAAAGCTGTTTTGGCTTCAAGGGGATGCCTTTGTTGCTGAGGGGTTTCGCTCGGGCCTGTGGTAGACCCTGTTTAGTGGGAGATCTGTGAGATCGATTCTGGTGGGGAAATAAGATGGCGAGAAATGGAAAGATAGAGATCGAGAAATTTAATGGTTAGAGTTTTGAGTTGTGGAAACTCAAGATGGAAGATCTGTTGGTGGATAAAGATCAGTGGATCACGGTAGATCCGGGTACTAAACCAACGGGAGTGTCCGATGAAGAATGGAAGAAGTTGGATTGGAAGGCAAATAACACAATACGATTGTGTGTCTCAGATTCAGTATTGATGAATGTATCAGGGGAAACTACAATAAAGGCTTTGTGGGACAAGTTAGGAACTTTGTACCAATCTAAGTCTCCGGTGAATAAATTGTTCCTATGGAAAATGTTGTATAACCTGAGGATGAATGATGGAGACTCGGTGACAGAGCATCTGAACACATTTAATACTATGGTAAGTCAGTTAGCATCTATTGATATTAAAATTTCAGATCAAGATAAGTGCATCAGTTTGTTGTGTTCTCTACCAGATTCGTGGGATAGTCTAGTTATTGCAATAGGTAGCAATGCAACTACCTTGCAGTTTGATGAAATAGTCTCAGCCTTACTAACGGAGGAGATGAGACGGAAAAATATGGAGAGCCAAAATGGTGATGCCTTGTCTGTACGAGGACAGTCCCAGAACAGAAACAAAAATAAGTCATCGAGTGGTAGATCTAAATCTAGAGGGAGATCTAAATCTCCAGGAAAACCTGTAAAGGTGGTGTGTTGGAAATGTGGAAAGGAAGGCCACTTCAAAAGGGATTGTAAATATAAAGCTCCTGACAAAGGAAAGGGATCTGATGAGGCTCCTTCTGCAAAAGCGAAAACCACCTCAGATGAAGGTGGGGATGTGTACTTGGCTTCTTAAAGTACACATGTAGATCATGAGGCATGGTTGATTGACTCAGGTGCATCCTTTCACTTCACTCCCCATAGAGAGTGGTTCTGTGAGTATGAGAAATATGATGGTGGTGATGTCTTCTTGGGGATGACAAGAAGGTTAGAATCATTGGTCGTGGAAAAGTAAAGTTGAAGCTGCAAGGTGGAAGGTTAGAACACTTCCGGGTGTTCTACATATTCTTGCATTAGCCAGAAATCTTATTTATGTTAATAAGCTGGATGATGCAGGTGTAAAAACAGTGTTCGAGAAGGATACCTGCAAGATGGTTCGGGGAGCACTGGTATTGATGCGGGGAGTTCAGATTGGAACTCTGTACAAGCTGCAAGGTAGCATTGTTGTTGATGGGTGCAACAGTTCCGTGGTTCCTGAAAGTGGAGCAGAAAATCTAGTGGTCTCTGGAGAAAAGACCATGTTGTGGCATCAAAGGCTTGGACATATTGGAGAGAAGGGCCTTCGAATACTTCATGGTAAAGGTATGGTTAAGGTATGAATAATATCTCTCTAGATTTTGATTTATGTGAAAATTGTGTATATGGGAAGTAGAATCGGGTGAGTTTCCCCTCTGGTAGTAAGAGGGTGAAACAGATATTAGAGCTTGTGCATAGTGATGTGTTTGGACCTGTGAAGGTTCCATCACTAGGTAAGTCTATGTACTATGTATCATTTATAGATGACTTTTCAAGGAATACATGGATATATTTCCTTAAGAAGAAATCTGAAGTCTTTGATAGGTTTAAAGAATTTAAGGCTCTGGTGGAAAACCAGAAAGAGAAGAAGATAAAGGTGTTGAGGACAGATAACGGTGGATAGTTTTGTAGTAAGGAATTTGAAGAATTCTGTAAGAAGCTTGGTATAGCATTGCAGAAGACTACTCCATATACACCTCAGCAAAATGGAGTTGCAGAAAGAATGAATAAGACGTTGATGGAAAGGGCAAGAAGCATGCTCAGTGGTGTTGGGTTAAGACAAGAATTTTGGGCAGAGGCGGTGGATACTGCATGTTACTTGGTCAACAGGTCACCTTCATCAGCGTTGGAGGATAAGACTCCACAAGAGGTATGGACTGGTAAGAAACCCTCTCTTTCACATCTAAGGGTATTTGGATGTGATGCATATGTACATGTTCCAAAGGAGAAAAGAACAAAGTTGGATAGTAAATCTGAAAAGTGCATCTTTATTGGGTATAAGGATGGTTTAAAGGGTTATAAGCTTTGGAACCCAGTAACAAGGAAGGTTATGTACAGCCAAGATGTGGTGTTTAGAGAAGTGAAATATGTTATTAAACATGAAGTCCAACCAAAGGAACCTGAGAAGATAGAGTTTGAGCTAAAGGAGGAGGAATCAGACTCTATAGCAGAGGAGGAATCAGAAGATGAAGAGCCACAAACTTCGGCTGTGAGAAGATTAGTTCGAGAAAGAAGGTAGCCTGAAAGGTATAGTCCATCTGCTTTCTGTTCAAATTTTTCTTTATCTATTACTAACGATGATCCCAGAACTGTGAAGGAAGCAGTGGATTCAGAGGATGGAAAACTCTGGAAGGAGGCCATGGTTGATGAAATGGCATCTTTGCACAAAAATGAGGCTTGGGATTTGGTGGAGATGTCGGCTGGAAGGAAACCCATTGGCAGCAAATGGGTGTTCAAAAAGAAGACAAATGCAGAAGGAAAAGTGGAGAAATACAAAGCTCGGTTGGTAGAAAACGGTTATTCCCAGGTGCTGGGAATTGATTTTGGTGATATTTTTTCTCCTGTTTCCAAGGTAACTTCTATTAGATTACTTTTATCTGTTGTCGCTGCTTTTGATTTTGAGGTAGAATAGATGGATGTGAAGACAACATTTCTTCATGGGGATCTGTAAGAGGAAATCTACATGAAGCAACCTGAAGGCTTTGCAGCGAAGGGTAGGAAAGAACTGGTATGCAAGTTAAAGAAGTCTCTGTATGGGTTAAAACAATCACCAAGGATGTGGTATCAGAAATTTGATACGTTTATACAGGGACTTGGCTTCACTAGAAGAAAAGCAGATCACTGTGTGTATTTTAAATTAATTGGTGATCATGTTATTTATCTGGTCTTGTATGTGGATGATATGTTGCTGGTTGGAAATGACAAAGCAATTATCCAAGATTGGAAGACCCAATTGTCCTCCAAATTTGACATGAAAGATCTTGGTGCTGCAAACTATATTTTGGGCATGGAAATTAAAAGAGATCGGGCAAAGAGGAAGCTCTGGTTAAACCAGAGGAAGTATGTCGAGACAATACTACAGAGGTTTAATATGCAGGATAGTAAACCGGTGAAGGTTCCTATTCCTGTAGGTGTGAGGTTATATGTTGAACAGTGTCCCAAGACACAAGAAGAGGAAGAGGGCATGTCCCATGTTCCATATGCAAGTGCAGTCAGTAGCCTGATGTATGCAATGGTCTGTACTAGACCAGACATTGCACATGCAGTGGGAGTATTGAGCAGGTTTATGTCAAAACCAGGAAAGGAACATTGGACAGTAGTGAAGTGGGTTTTCAGGTATTTGCGTGGCACTAGTGATTATGGTTTGTGCTACCAAGGAAGACCAGGATTAGACAGAGTGTTGGATATTCGTGGCTTTGTTGATGTAGACTAGGCTGGAGATCTAGATCAGAAAAGATCTACAAGTGGGTATGTGTTTAACCTATTTGGAGGTGCAGTCAGTTGGATAAGTAAGAAACAATCTGTAGTGGCACTGTCAACTACAGAGGCAGAATACATGGCAGCCACTCATGCAAGAAAGGAAGTAGTTTGGTTGCAGAGATTGTGTTCAAGTATGGGGTTAGTACAGGAAGCTATAAGGACAGACTGTGACAGCCAAAGTGCAATTTTCTAGACAAAGAACCCCGCATATCATTCAAAGACAAAGCACATTGATGTTCAGTATCACTTTGTGAGGGATATGATAGAAGAAAAAAAGGTGTTGCTGGTAAAGGTGGACACTTTGAAGAATATTGTAGATGCATTGACAAAATCTGTGAGCTCTGAGAAGTTCTATTAGTGTAGAGAGACAATGGGTATTTCAAGGTTGGAAAAATGACTAAGCTCTCTTGTGGCCCCCTATGGAAAGAAAACAACAAGTGGGAGAATGTTGGGTTGTGTTATATTCTTTCCACGTAGTTAACAGGGGGTTTGAGAGGCACTTATAACCCCACTTTATGGGGTCCGGGGTAGTGCCCCAGAAAATTTTGGTTTTGGACCCTATGTTAGGTTGGGCGGACCCACCTATGGTTTTGTGCATGATTTTCACACATGTTTTTTTGGACGCGATGATTTTTAGTCCATGGTATTGGACGTGATGGTTTTCAGTCCATGGTATTGGATGTGATGATTTTCGGTCCATGGTATTGGATGCTTCAGCATGTATAAATATGTATTGTAACATTGAAAGGAACATAATGAAAATCAAGCTGGTAGTCCCGGTTTTGTGATCCAGGGGAAAATCTTTGTGTATATGTGTTTATGTGTTTTGCTCTCGCATTATTTTATTTTCTGTGTTTTAGAATTCGTATGCAGGTAATTTCTGTATAGGGTTAAAACCTACATCAACCACACTCTGTTCTCTGTTTTTCCTGTTTTATGCATTCCTCATGCCTCTGTCTATCGGTTTCCTCTTTTCACTGGCTCTTTGGCTTCCTCCTCGGTCTCTATAGTTTCCTCTGCATCGCTTGATCCTTCAGCTTCCCTCCTTGGTCGTTGTGGCTTCCTTTGTCTCTTCGAGCTCACCAACACTCCTGAGACACATTTATTCAACAGCGATGACCGAATAATACACAGAGAACACATATTCCATGTTAAAACTGTAACAATGCTTCTTTTTTCAATCATCATAGACATACACAGGACGTTGCAGTTTAACGGAGAGACTGTACCAATCAAGACAGCCCCTGCCTGCCGCGTCATCAACGTAATGGCAGTCAACTTTTGTTCAGGCCTCCTAAACTATCGGGAGCGTTTCTTAATGCATTTTTACCTTCAAACCCCGTGCAATCAGTAATCGTAGCATATCGCGCCATCCCTTTATAACTTGCAAAGGTCACTTCTGACATGGCGGACACGATATAACATTAAGTCAATTGTAATGTTGCATCGGGTCCACAACATTCATCGCAATCGGCGCTTGCCATTTGCGGAGGTCCGATGCGTATCGCTAATCGTTATCTTCGATTGCAATGGGCCGCTTAACTCTTTATAACTCCTACTCCCGAAGTGCTGATGCGATATATGTTGGCAATCACAAATCGCAAAGGTTCAGGTCTAGACCTTAACGTAGACCACTCACTTATAGCGATGCGATAATATGTGCCGGACCTGATAAGACTCAACACTCCCGTGCATAAAATTTCAAGTCCGCTTTCCCGAATCCGCTAAGTGTTTAGCGTGATTTCTCTGTGTAAATGGAATTCGGCGATAAACAAGTAAATACACAGGGGTGATGCTATATGGGTTCTACAGACCCGATAGTGTTAAATCTTCTGCCTATAATAATTTGCAATACACCTATGATTTCCGCCTCCGATAGTGTATTTGCAATACAACCAAGTCTTCCACCTCCGATGGTGTAAATGCATGCATATAGCCCTTTTGTGGCATATATTTCTCCCGATAGTGTATTCTTTGGCATTCTTGCTTCGATAGCTTTATCTGCTTCCTCCGATGGCTCCGATAGCTCTGATTGCTTCCTCCAATGGCTATGTCTACTCTTTGCTCCTCCGATATGTTCTTCTTTAGCATATATGTATGACATATATATATGGCTCCTCCTGTAGCTCCGATATATATATGTATGACATACATACATATATATATATATATATATATATATATATATATATATATATATATATATATATATATATATATAGATATCCATGGCTCCTCTGGCATGTTGAATCCTCTTTTGATGACTTCTTCCTCTTGATTCTTCTTGGGCATGTATTACATGCAATTCTCCTCTGATATGGCTCCTCTTACTCCAACGGGGCTCCTCTTGCTCCAATGTGGCTCTTCTTGTTCCAATGACCTCCTCTTGATATCTTCAGACCTTGATGGCTTCTGCCTTTTCCAACATGCCTCTCTTGCTCTGATATTCTGCAATATACTTTGATATGCCTCCTTTTTTAACTCCTTCGTTAACAAACTCTTGCTTATGGCTTGGCTATCCTGATGGCCTTGCTCCTGTCTCTTCATGGATCTACTCTACTTCCCCTTAGCTTCATATCATCATCTAGAATATCTAGTATCTAGAATATTGCCATATTGACATCAATGAAAACCTAGGCCAACAATCTCCCCCTTGTTTATTGATGGAAATATTCTTCTTCTTTCCCCTTTTGACATCAATGGCAAAGGAGTGCTCTAGGGACTCCCCCTATCAAACTACTTCTGTTCTTCATGAATGGTAGATCTTCATGGGTCTGTGACTCCCCTTGTCATAGTGCTCTTCTTCTTTTTACTCAAGGAAGAAGGATTGATTCTTTATCATCAATTAGCACATTATTCCCTCTTCATGTCTCAGAACTACTTTATCATCGCTTCAACAATGCTTAAAGATGCTCTACTTCAATGCTTTCAATCAGATTGCAAATAGCCATACACCAAGTGTCCAAGTCCATGTTTTTATGCTTCAATCCATATTGCTGTCTCCACGGGCATAATAGAGAGGCCTTCATAGTTTGAAAAAAATTCCACTGAGGTTGTCTTTCTTGCTATCTTTCTTCAGATCTGAGTTCCTTTGTGTCTCTGTGCTTCTCCTTAAGTCATTGCCATCCAGCATTCAATCATCATTGCATTTGGATGAAATGGTGAGTGTTTGTGCCTTAATGTTGCGATATTTTCTAAGTGATCTGTATCAACTTAAGTTATATTTGACTGCACAACATTCTTCTTTCTATGAGCCATCTTTTCCTTGTGCTCTTGTACATATCTCAGCATGTTATTTCTGTTAGCAGATTTAGATATCCAATCTGTGACTCTCTTTTAAATTAATTCTGCTGATTTGCATCTTATTGCAATGCTTCAATTTTTTTGTACGCTGCCAGCTGCTCTTACTTCAAACTCCATTCCAGATGTATCTATTTGTTTGAAGATTGCCTCTATTCATGTCCAGAATTTATCTGCTCTCACATTAAATCCCTGAGTCAAGACATAAACTTCTGTTATAACAGTACCATAGTTGTTTGCCCTATTTCTTTTGTATTAGATGCCATTCTCTGTTGTTCCAAATACTACTTAGAGATTAAGTGGAAATCATCTTTAACAACAATCCAAAGAATGGTTACAGGATCATGTTCTTCAATGGAGTAGTCCTGAGAAATGATCTTCATCAAATAATGATTATTAATATAGCTCAACAAGGACTTCATCAGGACCCTTTTCACTAATAGCTTCTGCAATAATGATCAAGAATCACAGGCTCCCCCTAATTCTAGCATCATCTCTTTTGGCAAAGTCTTCCCATCAAATTCTTAGATTGTCAAAATTCAGGCCAATGACATATGTTTTTGGCTGGAGAGTCCAAGGGACTTTCGGATTGTATTTGCTTTCTTCTCCATAATTGTGTAACTTTGTTCTTTTGCATGGTTCTAGCTTGTGTAAGAGCCCAAGTTAAGGTACAATCACGTGCCATATGACCAATGTTATGACACTTGAAGCATTCTACATTATTCATGAATAAGAATTCATTATTTCTTCCTGCAAAATTGTTTCTTGGAGATTGTTGGGGACTATAATATATATCTCTATGAGATGGTTGGGGACCATAACATCTATCTTTATGATATGCTTTACAATCTTTTTCCATGTGACCAAACTTTGTACAAGAATAATAATAACCAAAAAATGAACTTTGGTACCTGGGAGATGGAGATTTCCTTGATGTACTTCTAAAGCCTTTCTGCCTTGAGATCCTTTGATGATAACCATTACCTCTCACATCTTTGACATCATCTACATTTCTTCTTGGAGAAAGATTTCTTCTTGGAGCAGGATTTCTTCTTGGAGCATGATTTCTTCTATTGTAGCCTTGATTTTTCTCCTTGCCTTTGCTGGAACTGGGAGCATCACCATTTCTTTCTGGCTTCTTCACATCCCTTTTGTTTGAAGCATTTTCATTCTTGTTTGAGGATTCACCTGCATACCCGAGACCTAATTTATCAAATGGACATTTGTGATAGTTGAGCATGTCATCCAAGGCCTGAGAGCTCTTCAATATTTTGTTCATCCCTTCAATCTTTTTTCTGAGGAAGACACTCTCTTCTTCCAATCTTTCACACTCATTATTCTTCTTAGCAAGTTGTTTCTCAGTTTCTTCCTTGATACGAGTAGCTTCATCTGCTTCTATTTTAAGGGAGATGACATCTGACTTCATTTTGAAGATTTCTTCATCCTTTGCTTTTAGTTGACATATCATGGTGTTTCTTTCCTTTCCTGCTTCATCAACCTATCCTTCTATGACTTCCAGTGCTTCCATTGTCTTCTCAGCTCCTTGTGCTTGTTTCCTGGCTTCTTGTAGTTGATATTTGAGAGAGGAGGCCTCTACCTTGTACTAACCAATCTGTTCTTCAAGTTTGTTCAAGCTCTTGTGCCATTGTTCAAGTTGACTTGACAAGGTATCTTCCTGATTCTTTGCTTTGATGAAATTCCTTCTTAAGCTTGGCAAGCTCGTCATCCCTTTCTTGTACTTGAAGCTTGATGAGGTCAACTTTCTTCCTTGTTTGATCTTGGTCACCAACTAGTGCTATCTTCTTAAGTTCCTCATTTTCCTTTTTAAATTTGTTAATCTCTTCCATGGCAGCCATAAGTTGAGCGAGGAGATCTTCTACAAAATCTTTTTCATTCTCTTCATCTTCTAGGTCTGTTTTAGCCTTGATGTCATCATTTTCAGTTTCAGCTCCTATGGTGGGTTCTGGATTTCCTTCTTGATTTCCATCATCTTCTTGACTGATGGTCATGGTCAATGCTCCTTTTGAGTGAAGGTCATGAAGTTTGTCCCATATACCCTTTGCTGATGAATATTTTCCTAGATTGTTCTTTATAGAATCAGGTAGCCCATTCAAGATTGCCTTCATTGCTTTTGCATTGTACTCCTTGGATTCTTCATCCATCCTGCTATCAACAATCACTGATTTCCAGATCTCAATGCCTTGAGTCTGTAAGAAATTCCTCATTCTTTCTTCCCATATATTAAAGTTCCCATTGAGTCTTGGAGCCTTCTCAAATTGATTGTCTTCTATTTTAGTAGTAGAGGGAGACACATCCTTAGGAGGATTGGAGACTTTCTTCCTTGACTTCGCCATTTGCGTTCTAAAGATCAACCTTCAAGTTGTTAGGATTTGAATGAAGGTACTGGCTCTGATACCAATTGTTGAAAACAATTGGGTGGGGGGGTGTGAATCAATATTTATTTTTCGACTATTGTTTTGCCAGTTAAAACATTTATATTTAGAACACAAGATGAACAACAAGAATAAATGCTTTTATTAATAGAATATTTGTAGTAAAATAGATACATTATATAAGTGGTTGCAATCAGTTGCCAAGCACCAACTTGGACTTTTGTGAGGCTCCAACCTTTAGAGCTCCAACTCTGTTTCGCCAAGGCAACAATATTGGACTTAGGAGCACCAACCCCTAAGGACTTCAATCCTTTCCAGTTCCTGAGACACCAGTCCCAAAGACACCTATCCTTCCTACTTCTGAGGCATCAACCCCAAGGACTCTAGTCCTTCTTACTTATGAGGCACCAGCCCCATGGACTCCAATCCTTCTTGCTTCTGACGCACCAGCCCCAAGGGTTCTGACCCAATCTTGTCAAGGCACGTTTGATAGTAATGTTCTGCTCTCAGAACTCTTCATTAATGAGTTTTGTTTGTTTATAGCTTCAATGTAGTCTCCATCCTACAACATCAATGGTAGCCAGTCTTCTCATGAAGGAGTCTTTACAATTCTTCATACTTCCCACACAGAGTCTCCAATAGCCTTCATGACCTCTGATAATGTCTCCACACAGCTTTAATGAGTCCACTTTTAGCTGCACTAAGCTCTGCATAAGAACCATATTTCTGTTCAAGCATATGCTCTTATTGTCACAGTGAATGCTTCAGCATGACTGTTTCTCTGTTGGCTACTTCTGCCCTTTCACTATCTCCTGTACTATTGATCGTTTGGCCCTTTTTTTTTTCTATTCTGCTAGACCCTCTCGCTACCTCTATTTCCTCCAACTGTATCAACAACGTTCAACCACACTTTGTTCTCTGTTTTTCCTATTTTATGCATTCCTCATGCCTTTGTCTATTGGTTTCCTCTTTTCGCTGGCTCTTTGGCTTCCTCCTCGGTCTCTGTAGTTTCCTCTGCATCACTTGATCCTTTGGCTTCCCTCCTTGGTCATTGTGGCTTCCTCTGTCTCTTCATGCTCACCAACACTCCTGAGACACGTTGATTCAACGGCGAGGACCGAATAATACACAGAGAACACATATTCCATGTTAAAACTGTAACAACGCTCCTTTTTTCAATCATCATAGACATACACAGGACTTTGCAGTTTAACAGAGAGACTACCAATTAGGGCGGCCCCTGCCTACTGCATCATCAATGCAATTGCAATCAACTTTTGTTCAGGCCTCCTGAACTATCGGGAGCGTTTCTTAATGCATTTTTGCCTTCAAACCCCTTGCAAGGAAAATATTCAAATACACAGGAAATATGACAAAAAACCATTGAAAATGTTAAAGAGCAGACTTCAAATTTATTGCACCCTCATCTATACCTGCATCGAGTCCACAGTGTAATCGCAATCGGGAATCGCAGCATATCGCACCATCCCTTTATAACTTGCAAAGGTCACTTCCGACATGGCGGATGCGATACAGCATTAAGTCAATTGTAATGTTGAATCGGGTCTGCAACATTCATCACAATCGGCGCTTTCCCTTGGCGGAGGTCCGATGCGATATCACTAATCACTATCGGCGATTGCAATGGGCCGCTTAACACTTTGTAACTCCCACTCCCAAAGTTCCGATGTGATATATGTCAGCAATCGCAAATCACAAAGGTTCAGGTCTAGAACTTAACGTAGACCACTCACTTATAGCGATGCGATAATATGTGCTGGACCTGATAAGACTCAACACTTCTGTGCATAAAATTTCAAGTCCGCCTTCCTGAATCCACTAAGTGTTTAGCGTGATTTCTCTATGTAAATGGCATTCAACGATAAACAAGTAAATACACAGGAGTGATGCTATATGGGTTCTACGGACCCGATAGTGTTAAAAATTCTGCCTATAATAATTTCCAATACACCTATGATTTCTGCCTCCGATAGTGTATTTGCAATACAACCAAGTCTTCTGCCTCCGATAGTGTAAATGCATGAATATAACCCTTTTGTGGCATATATTGCTCCTGATAGTGTATTCTTTGGCATTCTTGCTCTGATAGCTCTGTTTGCTTCCTCCGATGGCTCCGATAGCTTTGATTGCTTCCTCCAATGGCTCTGTCTGCTCTTTGCTCCTCCGATAGCTCTGTTTGCTCCATTTGCTCCTCTGTTTGACCTGTTTTCTCCTATGATATGTTCTTCTTTGGCATATAGATATATATATATATATATATATATATATATATATATATATGGCTCCTCTTGCTCCAATGTGGCTCTTCTTGTTCTAATTACCTCCTCTTGATATCTTCAGACCTTGATGGCTTCTGCCTTTTCCGACATGCCTCTCTTGCTCTGATATTCTGCAATATACTTTGATATGCCTCCTTTGTTAACTCCTCTATTAACAAACTCTTGCTTATGGCTTGGCTATCCTGATGGCCTTGGTCCTATCTCTTTATGGATCTGCTCTGCTTCCCCTTGGCTTCATATCATCATCTAGAATATCTAGTATCTAGAATATTTCCATATTGACATCAATGACAACCTAGGTCAACAAAAAGATCTTTGCAATGGGGCTATGTCCAGGAACTTCCTTGGACTTTCATTTTCCTCTGTGAGGAACACTTAGACTTAGGAGTCTATCCAAAATCCATTTTGGATCATGCCTTCCCACTAAAAGAACTTTTGGTCTCCAAAAGACTGATATACTGATCTAAATAGTACCTAAGAGTAACAAAACCCTCTTCTTTCAGCCTCCACACACTTGCCTTGCATAGTGCCCCTGAACCAAATTCTCTGACCACTTTCCTTCTTGGATGGGTTGGTCTTCCTTGGAAGAACTTTCTTCCTCCTTACCTTCCTGCAGAACTTCTGCTGAGATGGTCATAGAAGGTGGTTTGAACTTCTTTGCCTTGATCATTGATACAAGGTGTCTCAAACAAATGTGAAGTTCATCTGCTCCACAAAAATTTTATTTGTACCTATTTGTCAAGCTGTCAACAACAACTGTTAACAACAACAGAAATACATACAACAACTGGATGACCTAAACTCCTACTTCAACAAAAGAAACAAATTTCACCTCTGGTGAACACCTCCATGTCTTACGTCTGCATACAAGTGATGGACTAGATAACAAGCCCACAAAACATGCCTTTAAACAAATGACTCTTTAAGTCAAGCATGTAGAAAAAGACCATTAGGACTCTTTTCAAAAGATGGAACACTTCATCATTATCTCCTTTTGGAGACCAAGTTAACTTCTCCCAAGTCAAAATGGCATCACATGCATGTCAAAGCAATCAACCCAATTCTTTTCAAAGGTACTACCTTTGTCTGCACATCAGAATCATCATGTGAATCATCCTGAGACACATCATTCATGGAATCTTCCTTTCCATGCCTGCCATCTTCTCTGTCCACTTTCTTCAGCTTTGGTGGAAGCATTGTTGAACTCAGTGTCCAACATTTTGCAGCAAAATTTCCTTGCTTATGGTAGTAAGTGCACTGCATGTGCATCCTCTTGACAACATGATTTGCCTTGTCTAATGGACCTTTGGCTTCTTGCTTCTTTTCCTTCAAAAGTTTCTTGTATGTGGCCATTCTCTTCCAACATCTAGAAACATTATGGTTATCCAAACCACAAAAGGAACAAGCAATATTTTTCCCATACATATGTGGAAATTTATCATGCCTTGCACAATCAAAAGGAAAATGTTTAGAACCAGATTTATACCTTTCTCTTTCACCTTTATTGCCTTCATGAGGAGGTGAAGCAAATGAAGAAGTGGCTCCCTTTGGAACACCATCAATCTCTTCAAGGCTGTTAGAGTCTCCCCAACTCTCTGGTTCAAGTGTGTGCTTCTAAACACCTGCATCCTGCAAATGATGTTTCAAGCTATTACATTCCTCCTGAATACAACCTTCACACTCTTGAAGACCTGCAATGCAACTCCTTCTTGGAGCTGTTTTAATGGTCTTCATGGCAGCTTTGGAACTTTCTCCATAAGCTTGTCCATAGCCAAGACCCAAATACTTAGGCCTTTCCTCAATTATTATTGGCTCAACAATACCTTGTGCATGTCTACCCAAGCCTTTTCCTTCATAGCCCATCTTGGACATTAGCTTGGAACCTATGCCTTTGATATGTTTTTCAAAAGAACCAATATAAGCATCCTTAGAGGAATTTGAAGACAAACTGGAATGGTTTACCTCTTCTTCATGCTGATACTTGACTAAGGCTTCTTGGGAAACAAAGAGCTGTGTCTCCAACTCATGCATCCTTCTGAGGTTCATATTTGCAATATGAAGTTGCCTCTCCATTTCCTGCAATTTGTCAGTAAGCAACTGCTTCTCTTCCTTCATGGAATTCAACTGCTCTCTAAGCATGTTGCTCTTTCTTCCATCCTCATACATTTCTCTCACCATATTCATCATGGTGGACAAGTCTTGCTTCATGCCTTCATCAAAGAGTCTTGTGATGAAGAAAGAAGAATTCAAGGACTCACTTGTAGAAGTTGTCATTATGCCAATGAACAAAATAACTTCTAACAAGATTAACAAAGAGCTTATTCAAGCAACATTTTGCAACAAACCTCTTGTGCTTTAAGGATTGCCTTGAGGTCCTTTGGGGTAGAAGAATGCCTTCAACCTTCTTCCTTCTTGTCCTTCCTGGACTGAGCCATCAATAGCTTTCCCTTCACCTCTGAAAACTTAAACAATAGTTAGTCTGTAAGTAAGCATACAATCAACCTCTGACTGTTTAAACACCTTTCAGACAAGCAATATTTGCTCTGTCAATCAAGCATTTCGATATAACCTTCTTTGAAGGTGAGGTTAATCAATCTCAAGCTCTGATACCACCTGATATGAAAATGAGGAACTTAGGCTTCTTGTCTAACTTACAAGAACCTCTCCCACTTCTAAAGCTTATTAATTCCCAAGTCTTTATGATTAACCAATGCGGAATTAAATATGTACTTGAAAATAAGGTGTATGCTTATGTCTATTTTAGAATTGTTTATGTGCTTTTAATATTCTGTTGTTATGCTGATAGAACATATGTATAACAGTAAACAATGCAGCAATAAAACAAAACACACAGAACAACAATTTAATTAGGAGTTCACCCAAAACTCTTGGGCTACGTCTTCGTGAGCTCTAGTTAACTCAACTAGGCTCTCTAGGATTATGGTCTAAGTTCTTTTTACAAGCTCAGGGCTCAGCTCCATTGTTTTACACAGAAACAATGGGTTTAGACACCATTTTATCCCTGGCTCTAAAGCTCTTGGCTTTCTAGCTCTAGCTCTCGCTTTGGCTCTCGACTCTGGCTCTTGGCTTTGGATCATAGCTCTAGCTCTTGTCTCTATCTTTAGCTCTGGCTCTGACTCTGGCTCTTTAGCTCTGGCTTCTTTGGCTCTAGCTTTGGCTTTCTGCAACCTTCAACTCTCTGGCTTTTCACTTGATCTCCAAGTGACCCCAAAGGCTCCCTCGGCTGCTTTGCGCAGTAGCTTTTAGCTCTATCTACTCTCTCGGCTTTGAAACTGCTTTCAACTTTCTTTCTATTGAGCTCTCTACCTCCTTTGAGGTACTTTTCCAGCTTTTTGGCTTCCCTGGCTGTTTCTCTGCATTTCATCATCTCTCTATGCCTCTTCGGCTTCCCTGCATCTTGTCTGTTTAATTGGCCATCTGGCTCTATGGCTATATGGCTTCTAAATGCATTATTGCTTGTAAAAATGCCTACTGCAGTGTGCCATGATGATTAGAAGTGGTTACAGAAGGAATCGGGGCCATTTCATAGGCGAAAACCCAAAAACAGAGAAAATTGCCTTACACAAAAATTTCCGGAAAATACACTATCGGACGTGTATTCTGGATGTGAAACTCCATTCAATTGCCCTTAAAATCCCTCTCGGGTCTGCCAGTCGGCATTATATCACATCGCATTAGTGTATTGGTCGAAATCCCAAATACATGGGAAAACGATGAAAAACCCGTTAAAATCCTTTTTATTGGACTTCAAATATTATCGCATCCACCCTATAAAAACATCGGGTCCACCGTGGGCCATTTTCACAGCTCCACCGTCGATCTACAGGATCTTCGATCCAATAGTCCTCATTCAATTTCAGGTGGCTTAAGGATACAGAGGTTACCCACTCGAAAAGACAGTTTCCCTATTCCTTCGCTAAGCCATGCATCGTTCATTGTGTGGGATCGGGTAGAGCCAGTCCAAAACCATTTTTCGCTTGAGGCCCGCCCGAAATTCAGCTTTATGGAACTCAAAATTTATGCAATCGGGCTTAGAATCCCCTTTGGGTCCATTTTTATCGCTTCAGTGTCTTTCCTTTGTGTTTTGGTTTTTACACCGAAAAGCATTAATACACAGAAAAGTCCTATTTACTAGAACTCAAATTTTATAAACCCGCGCCTATAGAATCCATCGGGTCCAGCTATTGCAAGTCATATGTATATCAGCCCTGCTTCGTTGTACTGCTCCAATGCAATATTGCGATGCGACTTGTTGCAATCGCATATCACAAAGTCCTGGGGTCTTTCCATATGGCATCGCCGATGCCGATTCGCCGATCCAATCATCGGCGATCGGCGTATCGCATGATCACAATCGTCGATTCCATGGTTCCGATATTGTATGTGTCTACCTTCATTCCTATCGATTGGATCGGCGAATCAGAATTTCCTCTGCCTCCGCTTAAATCCGACCTTTGCCTTTTTTCGATGCGATTTCCATTTATAAGGGTTTTTTGCCATTTTTAGGGGATTTTGCCTCTTTTTCTAAAGAGCATAGGGCATCCTCTTTTGGTGATAACTTCTGCATCCTAAGTCCATTTTTGCCCATTCAAGTTGCAGTAGATTCAGAATGAAAAGATCTCTGCAATGAAGCTATGTTTATGAACTTCCTTAGACTTTCATTTTCCTTTGTGAGGAACACTTAGACTTCGGAGTCTATCCAAAATCCATTTTGGATCAGTTTGATACAACTCTGATTATCACAATAGATAACAGTTGGATCCATCCTCTAATCAAACAAACCAACTTGAATTTTCCGCATCCAAATGGCCTCACATGCTACCTGACTTGCAGCCATGTATTCAGGCTCTGCTGAGCTGAGTGCAACTGACCTGTGTTTCCTGTTGTACCAAGAAATTGCAGCTCACCTAAGGTTGAAAACTCCTCCTGATGTGCTCTTTCGATCTAATGGAATCCCTGCCCAGTCTGCATTTGTGAAGCCCTATAGCTTCACTCCCTCTATCCATATGTACCATAATCCATACTGAGATATGCTTCCTTCCAAAACATCTTGGTAGGGTGAACCATAGCTTGACTCAGCTGGTTCACCGCATAGCACAAATCTGGTCATGTCTTCACTAAGTACATCAGTGAACCCACAAGCTGCCAATACACAGTAGCTTCTACTACTTCTCCTGAAGTAGCATCCTCCTTCCTCCAGTTACCTGCTAGAGGAGTTTGCATGGGATTTCACTTCTCCATGTGGAATCTCCTAAGTATATCATTGCCATACTTGCCTTGAGACACAAAAAACTCCCCATCCTTCTACCACACTTCCATGCCAAGGAAGTAGTGCATGAGACCCATGTCTTTCATCTCGAATTCTCTTGTAAGGTCCTCCTTGCAAGACATGATCAAATGATCATCACCTGTCAATATGAGATCATCAACATAAAGAACAATGATCAACTGTTTACCTTTTACCATGATGTGGTACAGGTTCACATCCGCTTCACTCTTTGTGAAGCCCAACCTGGTGATATAGTTGTCGGTCCTGGTGTACCAAGCACGAGATGCTTGCTTCAGCTCATACAACGCTCTCTTGAGTCGACACACATGTGATTCACGATCGAAGTTCTCAAAACCTTTGGTTGCTATATGTACACCTCTTCCTCAATCTTGCCATTGAGGAATGCAGTCTTCACATCCATCTGATGGATCTTCCAACCCATCTGTGTTGATAGTGCTAACATCGATTTGATAGATGAGTACCTTGCTAGAGGAGAAAAAGTCTCATCATAGTCGATCCCCTCGACCTGTGAGAAACCACGAGCAACAAATTTTGCCTTATGTTTCTCCACATTACTATTAGTAGCTTGCTTTGCCTTGTAAAGCCAATGGGAACTCACAACTGACTTGTTCTTCGGTCTTGGAACCACATCCCAAACACTCTTTCGAACAATGGAGTCGTACTCCTCCACCATAGCATCAACCCAAATCAGCTGTTGCATTGCTTCCTCAAAGGAAGATGGCTCGGTCTCAACATGCTCCCCAACAAGGGCCATGTATCCAGTGTACCTATCAGGTGGCCTCCTCTGTCTGTGCTAAGAAGATGGTTCTCCCACATTCTCTCTCACATCTGACAACAATCTGTCAGCTTCTCTTGTGCGCTTCCATCCCTCTCTGGAAGACTCTGTTTGAGTGGATGTCTCCACTCCTAGAACCTCTGCATGTGGCTGCTCCACATTAGTCTAAGGCTCCTCCTCCTTAGGAACCAAAATTTCCTCCACATCCTGTAGTTGGAGCTCCCTCTTAAGGGAAACTCGCATGGCCTTCTGCTCATCAAAATTGAGATCTCTACGAACCACTGTCCTCTGACTGGTAGGCAATTACACCCGCTAGTTGTGAGGTGTGTCTGTGTACCCCACGAGTATTCCCAACTCAGCAGCCGGCTCAAGTTTCTTCCAGGCATCCTTGGTCACATGGAAATATACCGATGAGCCAAAGATCCCGAAGTGACCCACATCCAGTCTCTTCCCAGAGAGAGCTTCCTCTGGTGTCTTCATCCCAAGAATGCGATGCGGGCTTATATTCTGCAAATAGAACACTGTGTTGCATGCCTTGACCCACAAATGAAGTGGTAGGCCTTGGTCATGCAGCATCACCCGTGCTACCCCCACAATCGTTCTGTTCTTCCTCTCGGCCACCCCATTTTGCTATGGGTTATGAGGTGCCATCAACTCCGTTTTAATTCCTTCCACTGCACAGAAGTCCTTAAACTCTTGAGACACATACTCTCCACCATTTTCACTTCTCAAGGGCTTGATCTTCTTTCCTGACTCTTTCTCAACCAAAGCTTTGAACTCACAAAACTTTGTGAAGGTTTGGTCCTTCTTCTGCATGAAATAAATCCAGCATTTACGAGAAAAATCATCAATGAAATTCACATAATACCTTTGTTTCGTGGTGGATGCTGTCAAGAATGGTCCACACACATCAGTATGAACTTGCTCCAAGATTGCTTCAGATTGACTGTCTCGATCATGAAAGGAAGACTTAGTGTACTTTCTCAAGGTACAACCTTTCCATGTGTCCACTTGCTCAAGTTTACCTTTGGGATGTCCAGTAGAGATCTATTGCATTATCTTCAAGGCCCCATGATGCAAGTGGCCCAACTGCCTATGCCATAACTCACCAATGTCTTGGCTTTGCACCAATTCTGCTTTCGAACTCAATGCAGCACAGTCATCTACCTCTAGCTTATAGAGATTCTTCACTCGAATCCCAATCCTCTTGGTCTGACCCATGGTTATGTGTCTTAGGAACGCCTTTCCTTTACTGAAGACAACATCATAGCCTTTGTCCTCCAACATCGCGACCAATACCAAGTTCTTCTTCAGTCCAGGCACATACTTTACATCAGTCAGGGTGAGAGGAGCTCCATGCTCCCTCTGAAAAGCAACCATGCCTTCTCCTGAAACACAATACTTTCCATCATCACCCATCTCTATGCGCATCTTGAGGTCTTTCTCCTCCAAGGTACTAAATAAACTTTTATAGCCGGTCATGTGGAATGAAGCTCCACTGTCCAGATACCAAACACAACCCACCATCGATGAAACCATGCATGCGATGAGGGTAAAATCCAATTTGAACTGAGAGGCTAATGCCTCACCTTCTGATCCTTTTGAGGATCCCTTCTTGGATTTCTTCAATGGGCAATTAGTTGCATAATGGCCCACCTCATGACAATTAAAGCATCTCACTTTAGATTTGTCAATTTTATTCCCTCCATGAGAAGAATTCGATTTGAAATGGGAAGCCTTCCCTTTCCCTTTCCTTGACTTACTTTCTAAGGCTAGATTTTCTTCATCATCATGCTTAGATGAAGAACCATCTCTTGTGCTCCTCCTGATCTCCTCCTGCATCAAATCTGACCACAGTTGTTCCCAATCCAACAGTTTCTCTCTTCCATTCATAGAGTCCTGGTAGCTATTCCAGCTCTTTGGAAGACCGAGGAGAGCAAGGCTCACCATATCATCATCGATAGTCATTATTCCCACACTACCAAGCTCATCTTTGCAGGTGGTGAGCTTGTTTAGATATGTAGAAATAGTGTCGCCCTTCTCCATATTGATTTTCCGAAGCTTATCCTTGAGCACCAGTTTCCTCTGGTCGCTACTGTTTTGATATAGGTCCTTCAATGTCTTCCACATTGAAAACAGAGTCTCCTTCCCATGGAGACTCGAGACAATATGGTCTCGAAATCCCTCCAGAAGAATCCTTCTCGCCTTCGCCACACACTTCTTCCATTCAGCCAATTCTTGTGCATTAGCTACAGGTGGCTTGGGGATTTCTTGATCAATGAAATCCTTCAAACCATTGTCTTCTAATATCTCTTCCATGCGATCCTTCCATGCTATGTAATTTGAGCTACCATCCAGAGCATACTCGAGTCTCAAACCATTGAACACCATTGGTGAACTTTGAGGTGTGATAAGAATTCGATTTTGTACCTGCAACCAAGAACTTCAAACTTCAAATTTCCCTCCTCAATATACTGTTCACAGCTCTGATCACCTTTTCTCTGATACCATGTAGAAATTCTCACTGTAGATTAACCTGATTATGTAATGTAACTAAAGCAAAATACTTAATCTACTTCTACAATCAAACTTGCGGAAGCTTAATTGATTTGAGCAAGATCAAATAGAACACATATAACAGAGAAGAAGAATCAATACACATGAAACACAGAAGAATACTCTGGGGAAAGCCTCAGCTAAAAACCTCGCTATTTGTATTATCATACAAGTGGAAATATCTCAGGATTACACACAGCTTTAGCTCTCACAACTATCCAGCTCTCAGTACAATCCCTCACTACTGCTCATAGACAGAATAGACAACTCATATGCCTTCTCCTCTGTCCTCCAAGCCTCCTATTTCCTTGTGCAGTTTTCCCTGGGTGCTCCAACTGTAACCTTGTGTGACATTGATCTCACACACTGCTCCAACACACTGTAAAACTGTGCAAATCTCAAGGAATGAATTCCTTCTGCATGCAAGAGATTTTCTTATAGGAAAATTCTTGCAACTGATAGTACACTGTCCCTGCCTTTAATCTCAATTGGGTCTTTGTCTGAACTGACATGCATGAGTTATTTATGAGAGAATATTCAGTTATCTGGAGTACACTAGTTTCATGCATGCATGCATTAACTGACTGAACTCACAATTAGTTCCTCAAACTGTTTGGAACTAATTTAACTAGACTTAACTCAGTTAACTGAGCTAACTAATTACAACTCAAATACAACTCATCCTTATCTCCTTAATTAAGGGATAACTTCCTTAATTCAAGGGATAATTGTTGCATGACTTCCCAAGACTTCTAGCTTGAATTTCTCCAACTAATTAACTCAAGATGAATTAATTAATTATTTTTCAAGCAGCTCGTGAGACTAAATTTCAATTTTAATTCAAGGACAAATAAAATTGGAATAATCTTGTTGCCACATTTCAACAACCTTTACCACTTGAAGTTACTCCAGGTGGAAAGCTTGTTCCTGGGGTTTCACCCTACAATTTCAAATTTATAATGATTGTAGAATTATGTTCGATGCCGTACTATTTCAATATGGTGGAATCTTGCGATAATTTACTCTCATAAATTAGGTTCTAAAAAATTTCTGATAACCCCAACTTTTCCTATACTTTCTTTTCTAGATATGAAACTAGCTCAATTGAAATAGCCCCCATGAGAATTGATTTCCCATTTAGAGTCTTCAAAAAAAATTGAAATTCTTCCACACAATCCAAATCTGAAACCTGAAGATCATGAACCCTGTCTGAAAAAATGATGGCCCGTGACTTAGATACGTGGCATATTTCTTTCTGCCTCCATCTATCTGAAGCATGAATTATCCCTAGACGTGAACGTAACAACATCTTAGCCTCAATAAGAAAAGAAAACTCACGAATTCAGACATATATCCTTGGATCCAGATTGCATATATTAATTAGTGATTGACACACGACCACTGATTTGGTGTAAATTTTTTGAAAAGGTGAATTGAAACATACCCCGTCAACAAATCCCACAGGTAAGAGCAAAGGCTCGACGATGATCTTAGAGGGAAAGAATGTTAAATGTGAAACCAAATGAATCCAACACCGCCCGACGTGGACTCTCCTGACATCCATCACCCATGTCGTCTTCCGCCAACAACTCCACCACCCACCAACTTCTAGACACTGACTTTTGCACATGCAGAAAAAATGTTCATATAGCCTTGGATCATCAATAAGTATGTAGTCTTCATTCAAGTTGAGTAATGCAAGTGAGGTAGGGTCTACAATGTAATAGAAGTCTATGATTTTGTTCTCCATTGTTTTTTATTTTATCTCTGTTTGAGATTAATTTTATTCTCTGTTGTGTTCTCTCATTACCATCAACTAGTATCAGAGCCAGTTCCTCACCAAGGTTGATTTCTCACTGACTGCTAGTTTTGGTTGATGTCTCTCATATACAGTGAGTTCTGGTTGATCTTGGAAAATGTCGATTCCTCTCATAGACTACAAGTTCCGGTTCATTTCTCATGCTGTCAGAAGTGGTTCATAGCATAGCAAGGACTCTCTCTAGTCCCTTGTATTCGACAACTTTTTTCCACACCCTATCACTTCTAGTCCCTGCGGCCTCTTTGGACACCCTGTGCATGCCACTATCTTGATTGCAAGGCGTTGAGGCTCAACGATGCACCAACGAGCTCTTCTCTAGAAAAGTTCCACTATCTAGGGGAGACCTTTGCAGGGATGAGGCGACAACCAGTGGAATTGTATGGCATCGTGTTTGTTAGTATGTCTTCTACTAAAAAATATTTATGAAGGTAGCCATTGCAATAAGTAAGTTGAGCTGACATCGATTATGAAAGGAAATTTTTATAATGACTTTATGAAAGTTGTCATTGATTTAAATAAGTTTAATGTTAGCAATGATTATATAAAGGCTTTCTCTCTTAAATTTGAGAATGATGTCCATTCAAATAAGTTGATTAAGTAGGAAACAATCACATAATGGTTTTATCTCTTAAATTTGAGAAGGGGTTTGAACTCATGTATTCTATTTAATTAATTAAGAAGAAGAGGTGGTCATTTGTTATATGATAAATTTTTTTTAAGGAGATGGATTTTTTATTTTAAAATGGTGTAATAATTAAAGTCTTATTTTGTAAGTGGAGTTTCTTTTTATTTTGGGGTGTGAATTTTATTGAGAATGGAGACAAAAAAACTAACTGGCATGGAGAAGTTGAGAGGGGCTAATTTTTCCCTATGGAAATCACAGATGGAGAATATAATGATTTTGAAGGATCAATATTTTCTGATTGAGGGTATTGTAAGGAAACCCTCATTGATGACATATGAAGAATGGAATAAGCTAGATATAAAGGTGATTGCTACAATCCACCAATATCTAGCAAAGAGTGTATTTCAATGTTTCCGGAGAAAAAACGACAAAAGGATTATGGAAGAAATTCCATGATATATATGAGAAGAACACGACATCAAACAAAGTGTTATTGATAAAGAAGCTTTATAATTTGAAGATGAAGGAGGGTGGTTCAGTTGCTGAGCACTTGAATGAATTCAATATTATTACTAATCAACGTGCCTCTGTTAAAATAATTCTAGATGATGAAATTAGAGCTATTTTGTTAATGTGTTCTATGTTAGACAATTGGGAAAAGTTAATTGTAGCTATGAGTACTTCAACACCTGAAAGAAACCTAAAGTTTGATGATTTCAGTAATAGTTTAAGGAATGAGGAGTTGCGACACAAGTCAATTGCAGAAAACCAGGGGGGAGAAGGTCTAGCTCTAGCTAATCATGGTAGGAGAATTGATCGAGGTTGACAAGGGTGCTTAAGATCGAGAGGCTGATCGAAATCAAGGAGGGGAAAGCTCATTTGCTTTTATTTTCATAAACCAAGGCACATGAAGAAAGAATGTCGAGTCTGGAAGAAATTAAAAAAGTACCATAAACTAGCTAGTACAAATCACAAGTCATTCAACAGAAATGAAGGTGAGACTACTGTTGTAGTCATAGATGGTAATGTGTTATTTAATTTTTTAGTAGAGGATGCATTTTTATATACATCTAGCAGTAGATTTGATTGGATCGTTGACTCTAGGGCATCCCACCATGTAACCCCATGTAAACATAGTTTTATTGCATATAATTCTAGTGATTATGGTAGAGTGCATTTGGGGAACAATCATTTTTGTAGTATTGTTGGAGTGGGAGATGTCCAGATCAAGATGAAGGATGGACAAGATATATTATTGAAACAGGTCAGTCATGTACCAGAAATGTGTATGACCTTCATCTCTATGGGATGGCTACATGATGAAGGCTCTTACACGAGATTGAGAAAAGGAGGTTGGAAAATTAGCAAAGGAGCATTGCTCATGGCCAGAGGACCAAAGACAAGGAACATTATATACATTGAAGACAATGATAGGAAGATTAGATTTGGTTGTTGTCACAAAAGAATGAAATTCAACAAATCTGTGGCATAAGTGCTTGGGTGACATGAGCGAGAAGGGCTTAAAAATCCTTCTTGGTAAAAATTTACTGCTAGGTTTGAAATCCTATAATCTTGGCCTTTGTGAGCATTTTATATATGATAGACAAAGAAGGGTTTCATTCCTTAGAGGTGGTCATGACAAAAAGAAAAACAATGTTAGAATTGATACACTCAGATGTGCTTGGGCATGTTAACATTAAGTCATTAGGAGGAGCATCATATTTTGTAACATTTATAGATGATGAATCGAGGAAGGTTTGGGCCTACCCTATGAAATGTAAAAGTGAAGTTGATCCAGGTGGATCTTGGTGGCCACCTACCAAGTCCACCTGGACCCCCACCATTGTTTCTCTCAGCATTTTTAGTCTCCTTAATTGTAGCACAACTTACTATTTTTAGCAGTTTTTTGGGTCCTGAACTTCCGGAGCCGTTTTGAGGCCCTAAATGATGTTTTTTGGGAAATTTGGGGCAACATGGGTCCATGTTTCCTCCCAAAGTGGTAGTGCTCGGATAGATCTTTCTAACGAGCTATTGTATGCGTCAAACGGAGATCGTATGCCAAAGTTATGACCCCGGTAAGTTGATGTACCAATTTACCCAAACGGGGCCCACAGTTTGGCGTTTCATCTTCTAGGGTTAGGTTTTGGAATGTTAAGGGTTTTACATTGTTTCTCAACAATAAATAGGCCTTCGAGCCTCATTGTAAGACAGTTCAGAGGCATGCAGCCGCCACATCTCTTCTCAGAGATAAGCTACCATCGCCATAGCTGGTTTATTTCCATTTCTGTTTGTAAGCATATTTCAGTATTTTTACAGTAATGAAATGAAGTATTATTTTTGCTACATATCTGTCTTTATGGTTATATCTGTAATTTGTTGCATTCCTGTTTAAGTCCGGATCAGTGGTATCAGAGCGGTCTACTTTTTTCTCTGTTTTTCTTTGCATGTCCCCAACGAGGTCAGGATATAAGGAGTTAGGGCTTGAACTGGTTGAACTTTTGCGAGACCAGCCTCGCAAATCCTGACGGCCTCCTATGGCGGATGAGAAGAGAGACGAGGGGGCAGGAGATCCTATCAAAATCTTGCTCGAAGAAGCCCTCGAGCGACAACGGAACGCGATGATGGACAGCTTTGCCCAAATCCTTCAGCGGCTACCCAGAAGCGACGCATCGGCTTCCAGCAGCTACTCTGGAAACGCCACACCCTTTAAGGTACAAGTTAATTTTGAAATCCCCATATTTGAGGGTCAGATAGACGAAGATGCCATAAATAAATGGTTAAATCTGCTGGAGGGTTATTTTTCTGTTCATGAATTTTTGAGATGGGAAAAGATTGTTTTCGCTCTTCTCAAAGCAGCCCCCCACGTCGAGGACTGGTGGGAAACCTACTGCGAGCAAAAGGATGAAAATACCGGCTCACTATTTTTAGCTGCACCCACCTGGAATTCATTCCGGGATGCCATCAAGGAGCAGTACTACCCTGTCGGAAGCTATGAGGATGAATACATAAAATGGACCATGCTGCGGCAGGGAAGGGACCAAGACGTGCCGGATTTCACTAATCTTTTCCATACCCTTTTGCACAAATTTGGGTATCAAGGATATGGAGCATCATTTGATACTAAAATATCGCGGCTGCCTGCACAAGTACATCCAGGAAGAAATACAATTCCTGAACATCTCCTCGCTTGGCACAACGTACCGATATGTCGTCAAGGTCGAGCAGAAGTTTAAACAAAAGAAGCGAGATTTTGGATCTGCGAATCTGAAGCAAGGGAAAGGTGCCCCTAAAACATAGAACAAAGGACAAAGCCAAGGCGGGGCAACCCAAGACAACCCGCCAAAGCTGTAGGCAAAGAACAGTGCCGCGAAGATGAAAAAGGACACGGGAAAATGGTGTGAGTTCCATAAGAGCTCCACTCACAACACTAGTGAGTGTCGGGCCAAGCAGTCACTGGTGGCTGAGCTAAAGGTTCCAGAATCAGATGCATGTTCTGACTCTGAGTCAGAACCCGACAAGGGGAATGACAAAGGGAAGCAGATCATTGACGCGGATCCCAATGCCACTGTTGCTACCGCTAAGATCCAGAAAAATGAACCCGAAGATCCAGAGGAGGAGGAGCGTCTCTTCCACTCCCAGATGTGGGTAAAGGGCTCCCCGCTACAGTTCATTGTCGATAGCGGGAGCCAAAAGAACCTCATTTTGGCAGAGGTCGTGAAGCGGTTGGGTTTATCAACCACAGCACATCCACAACCATACACCATCAGGTGGCTTCACCAAGGACGGGATCTTCGCGTGAGCCAGCAGTGTCGCCTTCCCTACAACATCAAGCCCTTCACGGATGAGGTATTGTGTGACATTGCTCCCCTTGAAGTTTGTGATGTATTATTAGGACAACCATACTTGTGGAAGCAACATGCTATGTATGAATCAAGGCCCTGTGTTGTTATTATTACATTGGGGAATAAGTTGTACAGGTTACCAGAGGTAGCACCGCCTACCGCCATCTCTTTGATTACTGCAAAACAATGTAGTAAGCTCATTTCCAAGGCTGGGAAATTTGTTTTCCTGATGATACGCCCTCAAGGAAAGAAGAAGATGGTGGCCACAGCCTCCAGACAGGACCCCTCCGCACGACAACTACAAATGGATAAGGTTGTGAAGGAGTACGAGGACATCTTCACCTCCCCTGCAGGGGTTCCTCTGCACTGTCAGGTCAAGCACTCCATCGATCTGACCCTAGGTGTGCCGCTACCCAATGGACCAATTTATCGGCGCTCCGTTCTGGAGAACGATGAAATCAAGAGGCAGATTCAGGAGCTGCTACAAAAATGTCACATCCGTCCGAGTTCATCGCCTTGTGGGAGCCTGATCGTGTTGGTACAGAAGAAGGATGGGACTTGGAGACTCTGTATTGACTATCGGGCACTGAACAAGATCACTGTCCGTAATAGGTACCTGATCCTGTGGATTGAGAACCTCTTGGACCAACTAAAGGGGGCAAAATATTTCAGCAAGATCGATCTGAAGTCAGGATATCACCAGGTACCAATCGAACCCTCTGATGTGTGGAAGACTGCCTTCAAAGCCAAGGAGGGCCTCTTCGAATGGTTGGTTATGCCTTTCGGATTGATGAATGCTCCTGCGACCTTCATGAGGCTAATGGATGACATCTTGCGGCCATTCACCAACTCATTTGTAGTGGTATACTTGGATGACATTCTGATCTTCAGCCAGAGTTGGGAAGAGCACCTCCACCACATCCGACAGGTTCTTCAAACACTGCGGCAACACAAGCTATGTGCCAATTTGGAGAAATGCACTTTTGGCATGACCCAGGTTCAGTATCTGGGATACATTATTGATGAACAGGGGGTGCATGTGGATCCGGCCAAGATCCAAGTCATTCGGGATTGGCCATCTCCAACCACTCTGACAGAGCTCCACAGCTTTCTAGGTCTTGCCAACTTCTACCGCAGGTTCATGTTGGGGTTTTCTCATATCACTTGGCCCTTGAGTCAAGTCACCAAGGGAGGAGCAAAAGTGAAATTCTTTTGGTCTGAATCTCAACAGAAGGCATTCATAGAGTTGAAAGATCGCCTCTGCACAGCACCAGTGCTTGCGTTACCAGATTTACAACAACCATTTGAGGTCGAGACAGATGCCTCTGACTATGCTATTGGGGTAGTCCTTACTCAACACGGGCATCCAGTGGCATATCACAGTGAAACACTTTCAGACACAATCCGAAAGTATCCCACTTATGATAAAGAGATGTATTCCATTGTGCAGGCCTGCCGACAATGGAAGCATTACATTTTGGAGAAGGAAACGGTCATCCACATAGACCACCGACCCCTGCAGTTCATACAGACCCAGGGGAAATTGCAGAATGATCACCATCAGAATGATTGCCTCAGTCGACCACCGATCATGGCGTTAACCACCGTGCTCAACTCTTGTGGGCACGAGACTTCTGATTGGCCACTTCTCTACAAAAGCGACCCAGAATTTGGCCACACATACCAGACACTCTTGGGGGGTCGGCATGTTCCAGATTTCCACCTCCAGGATGCTCTGTTATGCCACTTGGGTCACCTTTGTGTTCCTTCAAGCAAGCGTGCCAAGATGATTTGGGAAGCACACTATAGTCGGGCTGCTGGGCATTTCGGGGTCGAGAAAACGGTGGTAGTACTGCAAAAGTATTTCTATTGGCCAAATCTTCGACAGGATGTCGGGAAGTACATCAGATCATGTACTGCTTGTGCCATTGCCAAAACAACCATCAAGAAGCAAGGCCTCTATACCCCGCTGCCTACCCCTAGTCGACCTTGGGAATCCATCTCCATGGATTACATGTCAGGCCTTCCTTCCACTAAGCATGGAAATGATTGTGTTTTTGTGGTCGTCGACAGGTTCTCGAAGATGACCATTATGGTGGCCTGCAAGAAGAATATCACAGCAGAAGCCACTGCTAAACTCTTCTTTGAACGAGTGTGGGTGCACTTTGGGATCCCATAGTCTATCATCTCAGATCGGGACAGTCAGTTCCTCAGTACATTTTGGTCCAATCTCTGGTCAATGCTGGACACTAAACTCACTAAGTCCACAGCCTTCCATCCTCAAACTGATGGCCAGACAGAGTTTGTCAATCGGATGGTTGTACACATTCTGCGCATGTACAACTCAAAGCATCCATGCACATGGGACGAGTCACGAGAGCCTCCCCTATGTTTAGCACAGCTACAACCGAGCTCTTCACAGCTCGACTGGCCACAACCCTTTTTAGGTGGGCTTGGGATTCCAGCCACTATGCCCCATTGATGTGGCCATGCCACTTGCAGCTACTCACACAGATTCGGCTCATGTCCAGTCTGAAACAGATAAGGCAACCAGCTTCATTTAGCACATCCAACATATTCGCCAGTAGGTCCATGACATTCTAGAGAAATCAAATGCCAAGTACAAGCAGCGACATGATCAACATCAGGTGCCACACAAATTTCAGGTGGGCGAAAAAGTCTGGTTGCATTTGCAAAAGGAATGCCTTACTGGAGCCTATCAGAAACTGAGACCACTCCGATATGGTCCTTACACCATTACTAAGGTTGTGGGAGACAATGCATTTGAGCTCATCATTCCCCCATTCCTTGGTTTACACCCAGTGTTCAATGTGGACCGCCTTCGGCCATAATTTCCACCATTGCTAGACACATCCGACATTGCAGAACAGCTCACACCCATAGAATTAAATCCAAATTGCATGGAACAAGCTGCAAATGATTGGATCATGGACACACAGATCAATAACACTCGCCAACAAAATATCCAACTGTATCGAGTTGTCAAAGCAGGCCAACTCCCTTCACCAGGGCAAGTGGCTCACCAGGGACCAGGTTCAACAAAAGTTTCCTCATCTCATGGAGGAACTCAACGCAATGGGGACCATTGCTTCCTAAGGGGGGAGGAATGATCCAGGTGGATCTTGGTCTAGTCCACCTGGACCCCCGCCATTGTTTCTCTCAGCATTTTTAGTTTCCTTAATTGTAGCACAACTTACTATTTTTAGCACTTTTTCGGGTCCTGAACTTCTGGAGCCGTTTTGAGGCCCTAAACGACGTTTTTTGGGAAATCTAGGGCAACATGGGTCCGTGGACCCATGTTGCCTCCCAAAGTGGTAGTGCTCAGATAGATCTTTCTAACGAGCTATTGTACGCGTCAAACGGAGACCGTATGCCAAAGTTATGACCCCGGTAAGTTGATGTACCAATTTACCCAAATGGGGCCCACAGTTTGGCATTTCATCTTCTAGGGTTAGGTTTTGGAATGTTAAGGGTTTTCCATTGTTTCTCAACAATAAATAGGCCTTCGAGCCTCATTGTAAGATAGTTCAGAGGCATGTAGCCGCCACATCTCTTCTCAGAGATAAGCTACCATCGCCCTAGCTGGTTTATTTCCATTTCTGTTTGTAAGCATATTTCAATGTTTTTACAGTAATGAAATGAAGTATTATTTCTGCTGCACATTTGTCTTTATGGTTATATCTGTAATTTGTTGCATTCCTGTTTAAGTCCGGATCAGAAGTGTTTGAAATATTTCAAAAATTCCCTGTTGGTATTGAAAGAGAGACTAACAAACTGCTCAAGTGCCTTAGAACATATAATGGTGGATAATATTGTAATAAGTTTGACATAAAGCATGAGAAAATTGTGACTGGCACTCCTCAACAAAATGGTGTTGTAAAAAGGATGAATCACACCCTTATGGAGAAAGTAAGGAATATGTTGTCAAATTCTGATTTGGAGAAGCATTTTTGGGCAGAAGTAGTAAGGACAACTTGCTATCTTATAAATTGATCTCCTACTACAGCCTTGGATGGTGGAATTCTTGAAGAAGTTTGGACTGGTAAGAAGTTGAATTATTCTCATTTGAAAATATTTGGATGTGAAGCATTTGTACATATTCCCAAAGAAAATAGAACTAAGCTAGATGATAAATCTATGAAATGCATTTTTCTGAGATATGCAGATGAAGAATTTTTTTATCGTCTATGGGATATAGTCAAACATAAAGTTATTATAAGCAGGGATGCTATATTTAATGAGTCAGATATGTTTAAGAGGTCTGTAGGTGAGGTGGAGGTCAAGAAATTTATTGACAGGTTTGAAGATTAGCATGAAAACATCCCACCAATGCAAGAAAATGGATAGAAAATTCAAGAGAAGGAAGGACAACAAGTAGAAAATGATGAACACCAAGAAGAATGAATCTTATAGAAACCTTTATAGGAGATTCAACCTGGTAATGCACCATGATAGTTGATTCGCGGATCTTCTAGGCCTCATAAGACTTCACAAAGGTATCCTCCTTCAAACTATATTGTCTTAACTAATGAACGTGAGCCTAATTTCTTTCAAGAAGCTTGTAAAGTTGAGCACAGTAAATAATGGAAGAAAACAATGGAGGAAGAAATGAACTCTTTGATAGAAAATAAAACTTGGGAATTGGTGAATCTCCTAAAAGGTAGAAAGTCTCTACAAAACAAATGGGTATACATGACTAAACATTAAGGTGATGGAAAGAAGGAGAGGTATAAAGTAAGGTTGGTGGTGAAAGGATTTTCCGAAAAAGAAGGTATTGACTTCACTAAGATTTTATCACCTATTGTCAAAATGTCATCCATTAGAGTGATTCTTGGTCTTGTTGCTACTTTTGATTTAGAATGTGAACAATTAGATGTAAAAGAAACTTTCTTTCATGGTGAATTGGAGGAAGAAATTTATATGGAGTAGCTAGAAGAATTTATAGAAAAAGGCAAAGAAGACCTAGTTTGCAGGCTAAAGAAGATCCATAGGAACCTCGATAATGGTATAATAAATTTGATTCATTCATGTTGGAACATGGTTTTCACAGGTTGGAAGCTGACCATTATGTCTATATCAAGAGGTATGAACAAGGAAATTATATAATATTATTGTTATATGTGCATAACATGTTGATTGTTGGGCATGATAAGAATATGATCAATAGGTTGAAGAAGGATTTGGGCAACAAATTTGTAATCGAAAGGATTTGGGTCCAACAGAACAAATATTGGGCATGAGGATCATGTGTGATAGGAAAAGAAAAGGTTGTGGTTGTCACAAGAAAAATATATCAATAATTTTCTTGATAGTTTAACATGAAGGATGCCAAGACATTTGGTACAACCCTTACAACCCACTTCAAGTTGAGTACTAAGTTATGTCCTAGTGATGACAAGGAGGAGGAAGAAATGAGTAATATTTCTTATGCTTCTGCAGTTGGCAGTTTGATGTATGCCATGGTATGCACAAGACCAGAGATTGCCTATTCACTGGGAGTAGTAAGGAGGTTCCTTTCCAATACAGACAAACAACATTCGAAAGTAGTAAAATCGATTTTGAGGTATCTCAAGGGTACTAGTCATTATTGTTTATGTTTTGGTCATGATGAGACTGTGATTGAATGATTTATAGATGCAAATATGGTTGGAGATATGGACACCAGAAAGTCCACTACAGTTTATTTATATACATTTGTAGGTGTTGCAGTATCTTGGGTATCAATACTAGAAAGAATATTAGCTCTCTCTACAATAGAGGCAGAGTACATAACTGCAACAAAAGCTTGTAAAGAGATGTTATGGATGTAGTGATTCCTAGGAGAGATAGGAATAAAGAAGGACACATATGTGTTATATTGTGATAGTCATAGTGCCATTATCTTGGAGAAAAACCCAACATTTCACTCAAAAACCAAGCACATTGACTTAAGGTACCATTGGATCCGACATGTGTTGGAGGAAGGACAATTATCCTTGGAAAATATCCATACAGATAGGAACCTTGCTAATATGCTCACTATGATTCTACCAAGAAATAAATGTGAGTTATGTAGAGGTAGGTTAGGACTAGATGTGACTTGATTTAGGATTCTTCATTTGGATTCAAGTGGGAGAATGTTAAATGTGAAGCTGTAATAAAGACTTTGACCCCCACTGTCGCCAACCTCCGAACAACCACCACCCATGCTGACACAAACCAAATCCACCTCCCTTGACTTATAGAAATCAATGTGTAGCTCATGAAAAACACATGTAGAGAACTATAGAGATCTGTCATCATCTATATATTTGTAATTTTCCTTAGCCTGCAATGCAAGCAAGACAAGGCCTGCACTGTATTGGAAGTATGTGATTTTTTTCTCCATTGTTGATTGTTTTATCTCTGTCAGAGATCAATTTTATTCTCTGTTGTGTTCTCTGATTACCATCAAATAATGCTACATCAACCCTGTTTCTATAACCCTCCATCATAATTCAAAAATATGAGCTGAAGCTTGATTGTATATGTCGCGATTTGACTTAGGGGCTTCTCACAATTTAATGCCCCTTTCTGTGATGAAGCAAATAAATCTTCAAATCACAAAAACTTACAATGATTTGTATTCTTTTGACTCTAAGAGAGTAAAATGTGTTGGGCTTATCAAAGACCTTGTGGTTTCTCTAGCTCAAATTCTAGCCAGAAGTATTGTGATGGACATAGTAGTTGCAAACATCCCAGCTAAATTTGGAATGCTACTTTCTAGATCTTGGGGAGCTAAGCTGGGAGGAGTATTAAATTTGGATTTTACTTATGCAATAATTCTAGTCTTTAGTGGTGAGGAAAAAAGACTGTACATGAAATTATGAGGGCTAAATATGATAATAATTAGTTAGTTTCTCATTTTTTCCTTTCTTTTGTTTTTTCACCTTTTTCCAAACTCCTTGATTGAGAGTGATCGGTACTATTTCCAATTGGTTTCCTTCCACCTTCGAGGGAGATTCCTTGTCTGAGTCCAAACTCTTAGATGTATGGGCTCACTTTATGCCCCCTACTTCCTTTCGAATTGGTATGACCACATTATGTTGCTCTGCTACTATGATCTTTGTTATTTCTATAGCATTGCTCTTTTCCTTATGCTGATTACCAGGAGGTTGGAGCACCGCTAAGCCAGTGGCCTTATGCTTCTCTTCTCCCTCCGCCATTTGGGATCCTTATTGATTTTGTGTCTTTGGTTGTTGTTGACTCTAATCCATTTCTTCATCTTCATCATTAGAAGAAAAAGAATCTAGAAATTTCCAACCCTCTGGCTTTTGTGATCTCTTCTTTGTCCTCTTTTTCGCTTGAGGGTATGTGTTCTACAGGTGCCTTGTCTGATGGCAAGTTCAGCACTTGAATGCACTGTTTTAAAAGTCTAGCCATTGTGTCCACTTGAAATCTTGACGAGTCAAATGGATTTGATCTAGTAGGCCTTTTCTTTGGTATATCTCCACCCAGATGCAAGAAAATGTAAATATACCTTTGCTCATTCTTTCTAGATCCATATTTAGAAATCTCCCAATGAATTTCCAATGCCTTCTAAAACTTGATGGTGCCAAAAAGGAAGCAGGAGGCTGTGTAACCTTACCTATGTCGACATCTTTGTAACCACCATTATTGTGGCATAAAAAATTGGAAACCATGGGGTAACGAAGAGATCTGCCCTTCCCCAAAGCCATGGTCCTTCATCTATAACACATTCCAGATATTTCTGATTGTCAAATTGTACCATAAAAAATCCCTTCGCACACAGATAGATATCACAATATTTGATCCATTTGAGGTAGATCCATTGATGTATATCTTTAGACTTGGGCTAGAAGCCATTAAATCGACATATAAAAGCTCTATCTTGAAGAACCATGAAAATCCCACTCACTTCTGGTAGTTTTACTGATAGATCTGGTGCTTTATCCGTCTTCTCAACTAGGTAAAGCCCTAGGATTGTCAAATTTGGGTGGGCAGGGGGTTGTTTGTTTTGTGTGTTAACTTTCCCTCTCACTACATCCTTATAAGAAACCATACCTTTACCAGTTGAAGTTATTCCAGGTGGAAGGCTCTTTCCTAAGGCTCCACCCTACAATTTCAAATTTATAATGATTGTAGAATTATACTCAATGTCATACTCTTTCAATTTGATGGAATCTTGCAATAATTTACCCTCATAAATTAGGTTCTAAAATTTTTCTGATAACCCAAACTTTTCCTATACTTTATTTTCTAGATACGAAACTAGCTCCATTGAAGTAGCCCTCATGAGAGATTTCCCATTTAGGGTATTAAAAAAAAAATGAAATTATTCCTCACAATCCAAATTTGAAACCCAAATATCATGAACCCTATCTGAAAAAGTGATGGCCCATTACTTAGATACAGGGTATATTTCTTTCTGCATCCATTTATCTGAAGCATGAATTATCCCCAAATGTGAGTGTAACAACATCCTAGCTTCAATAAGAAAAGAAAACTCACAAATTCAGACATATATCCTTGGATCCAGATTGCATATATTAATTAGTGATTCGCACACGGCCACTGATTCTATGTAAAGTTGTTGAAAAGGTGAATCGAAACATACCCCGTCAACAAATCCCACAGGTAAGAGAAAAGGCTCGATGGCGATCTCTGAGGGAAAGAATGTTAAATGTGAAACCCAATGAATTCAAAAATGCCCGACATTGACTGTCCTGACATCCATCGCCCACGTCGTCTTTTGCCAACAAATCCATTGCCCACCGACTTCTAGACACCACCTTTTGCACATAAATAAAACATGTTCATAGAGCCTTGGATCATCAATATGTATGTAGTCTTTCCTCAAGTTGAGCAATGCAAGTAAGGCAGGGCCTGCAATGTAATAGAAGTTTGTGATTTTGTTCTCCATTGTTGTTTGTTTTATCTTTGTCTGAGATAAATTTTATTCTCTGTTATGTTCTCTGATTACCATCAACTGGTATCAGAGCTAGTTCCTCACCAAGTTTGATTTCTCATCGACTTCTAGTTTTTGTTGATGTCTTAGACAATTCGATACCTCTCATATACTGTGAGTTCTGGTTGATCTTGGAAAATGTCGATTCCTCTCATAGATTGCAAGTTCCGGTTCATTACTCATGCTATCAGAAACGGTTCAGAACATAGCAAGGAATCTCTATAGTCCATTGTATTCGACAACTTTTTTCCATACCCTATCCATTCTAGTCCTTGCGGCCTCTTTGGACACCATGTGCATGACCCTGTCTTGATTGCAAGGCATTGAGGCTCAACGAGGCACCAACGAAGTCTTCTCTGGAAAAGTTCCGCTATCTCGTGGAGACCTTTGCAGGTGTTAGACTCAGTCTTGTCAATCCTCTGTCAGAGTCAAATTCACCAAGGTTCATTTCTCGTCATTTGCAGTCAGCAAATGCCATTTTGGGTCAAAAAGAGTCATTTTAATTCTTGAGTCCAGGGTTTTGTCTCCAGAAGTGTGAAATAACGCTTGCAGGCCAGAGGGAGGTTAAATAAGTCTCTTACTTCAAGAGTTTCATCATCAGTAATGCTCGAAAATGATCCTTCTCCAAAACTATGTTTTGGAGAAGAAATTGACAAAAAAAAAATTGTAATAAATTTGCATTTTAAAGTCTTCCATCATGGAGTACTTCGAATGCAGGCCCTGTTCATCTTGCTAGGTTCAGCAGCTCCTATCTCTGCAAAACAATCCACAGAAGAACCATCATTTCAGCTAAAGAAGGTCAGAGAAGAAAATGAAAGACAGAGTTTGTCAAAATGCCAAAGTTCTACATACTGAACAAAGTGGGTTATTACAAAGCAAAAAATCAAAATTCATGGTTCAATGAGATATTGTCCACTTTTAAATTTCATTTGCACTCAATAAGATATCAAAAGCTTAAGAGAGAAGTCGAGTGTGAAGATTGGAAGAACAAAGCTGTGATATTAAAGCCGTGACTGTGTGAAGATGGCGCGCGGCACACACAAAAGGTGGCGTGGCGCACTGGAGGAGCGCGGCGCACTGGGCGCTTTTACACAGTGCAAATATACACTGGCACGGTGCACTCACCAGGCGCGGCGCACTGGGTATGCTGCGCGACGCACAGGGCAAACAATCAAAATTTTTATCGTTTCTTTGTCAAAATAGTCAAAGCAAGAGAATTCGGACGCAGTTCTGAAGCTTCGATGGCACAATAGATAAATAAATCTCCCAATGCTTCGATGGAAGAAGGATCATATGACTTTCGATGGGTATAACAATGTCATGCAAAGCCTGATCTCGACACTCTATCTTGGCAGCCTGAACTCCACGCAAATGTTGTCTCGGAATCTATGTCTCAATGCTCTATCTCAGCAGATGCTTTGTCTCCTTCGTCTCCTCCAATAATGATAATAATCTCAGGACCAAATCTGGTAGTTGCAATTCACTTCCTGGCTTGAAGAAATGGAAGGAGTCATGATGGACAACAACATTTATCATTCACATTCTTGGTGGTGGGATGGCCACGTAAGTCCAAAACATTCGAGATGGCTTAAGGACAACTTGGCAGATATGGATCTCAAAGTTAAAGACATGATGAAACTTATAGAAGAAGATGCAGACTCCTTTGCCAAACGTGCAGAGATGTACTATAAGAAACGACCAGAACTTATTAGTTTAGAAGAAGAAGTCAAAGAGGTTATCATGCTCAGTGCATCTACAAGCAAGCTTTCCAAGTTAAAAGAACAAGCAGAAGAGTATGCAGCACTCATCATGGAAGAACTAGACCCTGATCATTTGGGATACATTGAGATTCAAAATCTGGAGATGTTGCTGCTGGAGGTTCCAAATGAAAATGCAAAACGTGGGAACACCAGCGTTAATTTGAGCCAAATGATAAGCCAGAAGCTGGCGCCCACCAAGATAAACAATCCAGTTGAAAGGTGGTTGCAGAAAACAAAATTCTTTGTTGAAGACAACTGGCAACGCATCTGGGTTCTTCTGTTATGGCTTTGTATACTTGCAGGGCTATTTACATGGAAATTCATACAATACAGGCACAGAGCAGTATACCATGTGATGGGTTACTGCGTGTGCACGGCTAAGGGAGCTGCAGAGACACTCAAATTTAACATGGCATTGATTTTGCTTCCTGTTTGTAGAAATACCATTACATGGCTCCGCAATAAGACCAAGCTTGGTGTTAGCAGTTCCATTTTATAAACAATCTCAATTTCCACAAGGTAATTGCAGTAGTAATAGCAATAGGAGTGGGGCTTCATGCAGGAGCACATTTAACATGTGATTTTCCCCGTCTTCTCCATGCATCAAATGAGCAATATGTGCCCTTGCAACAGTTCTTTGGACATAACAGGCCTCCCAACTACTGGTGGTTTGTCAAAGGAGTTGAGGGCATTACAGGTGTTATTATGGTGGTCTTCATGGCAATTGCATTCGTTCTGGCCACTCCGTGGTTCAGAAGGAATAAACTTAATCTTCCAAAACCATTGAAAAGGCTTACAGGATTCAATGCTTTCTGGTATTCACACCACTTATTCGTAATCGTCTATGTGCTGTTGATAGTCCATGGTATATATCTGTACCTCAGCCACAAATGGTACAAGAAAATGACATGGATGTACCTTGCAGTTCCAGTGTGGTTATATGGTGGAGAAAGAACTCTGAGAGCTTTCAGATCAGGTTGCAAATCCGTTAAAATCCTCAAGCTCCAGGAGACGATTACTTGAGTGTCCACATCCGAACCTTGGGTGATTGGACAACAAAACTTAAGAGGATATTTTCTAGGGTTTGTGAACCCCCTACTGCCAATAAAAGTGGTCTACTGAGGGCTGACACTACACTGGTAGCTGACAATGGAGTCCCAGTATGCAGATTTCCCAAGCTTTACGTCGATGGACCTTGTGGAGCTCCGGCCCAAAATTACAAAAAATATGACATTCTGTTACTCGTGGGTTTGAGAATTGGGACGAGAATTTTAGCGTGCTCCATATAGCTCCGAATGGTAGTTTTTATGTACAAATCTAGGCATTCAAAAAACAGGACGACATTTCCAAAAAATTGTTATCGAAACTGCTTCTATTTTTGCAATTTTCAACAACACAAAGAGACATGGCGAGGTTCTGATGGCATTCGTGGTGAAATCATCAAAAATCAGACCGCCAATGAAGATTACATGCGATACATGTGGCGTTTGAAACAAGTCTGCCAGATTCATAAACTATTTTCACACCTGATCATGCACAACAGTTATCCGATGCGCCCGATTTGTTAATCGCCAGGTGGATAAATGGAGAGAATATATGGAAATAGGGATTCGAATCCCTCATGACGGTTTTTACTCAACCAGGTGTATTTTTGGCAAACAGAAAGAAAAGGGAGCTGAAACGGTCAAAGCACCGAACGCCTGAATGTAAACGTTGATATCCACCGTGGCAGAAAAAAATATGATTCGATTGCTTATGTTTATCTTCAGTTATGGGATCTACGCTATAGGTGTTGCTTCTTGAAGTTTCAGGCCTTTTATTGTGTCTTATTTAACAATCATATGGAAAGGAGAATCCCCTCGAGCCTTGGGAAATGTAATAATCTCAGATATATAGACCTGTCGATGAATAATTTAATGGGCAGTATACCAAAGAATTTGGGCAGTTATCAAATGCTGGAGGCGGTGATGGGGTAACTACAGCTGGCTCACGATATGGTGACAGTCAAACTCAAAATTGAATAAAGAACAACTACCATGCAGAAAGATAGGTTCGATTGCCTATTTTGGTTTTCAGTTACGATTTCAGAGGCTCTACATTACAGTTTCCGCATTCTAATTGGTCATCAACAAACAAAATGTAACGCTGCTCCTTTTTAGAGCAGTCTTGTCCTATTTTCATGATTTTAGGTGAAACTGCCCCTTATTTTCATCGATTCGCTTTCCCAGGCTCTAAGTCTATTTATTGTATTAAAAAATCATTTGTAAAGAGAGTTCTGAGTTCTGGGAAACGGTGGAGGAATAACTCAGCGTTTGGCTGTACAGATTGACAGAGAAATAATTAAATGGTGCAGCTCTGATTTATAAGATTCTTGTGGTATGAGTTTTGGCATGTGTTTTTCTCTCTGTTTCATATGTATCCTGTGATGTTTTTCATTTCATTCATGATCGTTTCCAGCTGAATACTTTTAAGTGAGAAAGGTAGAATTCAATCATTTCTCTGCCTTGAGGAAGTGTTCAGTCTTTATGTGTTTTCTTCTGCCTGGAAAGGATTCATACATTAATGCCCTTTTTAACTTTCTTACACAGTCTTTTCACCCCATTTAAATTCAATTCGATTGCTAAAACCTCATGCTAATCTCGCCTTATGAAATATCTTGTGCCTTTGGTTAAATCTCTGCTCATGCTGTCCTTGTCCCATGCAACCCAGCAACTTAGTCATTAAATCAAATATCCCTCATTCAAATTCATTTTACTAGCCTAAATCAGTTCCCATTTTAATTCATCTCAGACTCTATTGATCATTTTATTGAGATAGACCCGGAGAGAGCCCTCTCCCATCCTCGTAGGGCTAGCTACGAGGCTAAGCTTGGTTTGATGTTGCCTTGAACCTCGCCTTCATTCAGCCTGAGGCAGATTCGAGCGCTAACATAGTGGCGACTCCGCTGGGGATGAAAAGGGTTTGCTTGAAGATTGTGTTGCCCCAGTACATATCTCAAGTTCAGAGCTGATTGTTGATGGTGAACAACGATCAGACATAAGAAGACGACTGAAATCATTCACCTGGTGACTCCATTCACTGAAGAATCCAGCAATCAATCCTTCATGGTGACTCCACTGCAGAGAGATCAGTAGCGGTAAGATTTTCAAGATGGATCGGATTGCAAGAAGATACGCTCCCATGAGCCGAGATCACATCCCAGGTTTTCCAAATAAAATTCCCAAGGTAGATTGGTCAAAGAATTTGCCTGTGTTCAAAAATGTGGAAGGTAATGATGCTGCTCTTCATCTGGTGAAATTTCACATTCACGTGCATAAATTAAAGATCGATTTTCCTGAAGACTGTTTGATGAAAATGTTTATGGCTACTCTGGAAGACGAAGCCCGATCTTGGTATGAAAGTTTGCCACCTGCTTCCATTTATTGTCTAAAGGATTTTCATTCAATATTCTTTGAGAAGTATAAAGAATCTTATCCATCATTAAATTTAGTTCAGGATTGTTGCAAGCACGCTTATGGTTTTATTGAGAGTCTTGAAAAATACTATGAGGATGATAATTTTATGGACGAAGAAATCATGGAAGCATTGTATGAAAATCTGTTTCAGCAGTCTACAGAACTCTTAGAGGAAACTTTGCAGCAGGATCAGAATCAGCAGGTTAAAGATTTCCATATGACTGAAAATGATGAAAAAAGAAGTCCTATTTCAGATCTGGTTGAAATAAATGAGGATACGTAGGAAAATGATGTTCCAATCTCTGAAAATGATGATGATAAACCAGATCGAGAGACGGATTGTGATGAGGAAAAACAGGTTGTTCTGGATCCCATAGAAGAGAATTGCATTGTTGAGGCTGCCTCAAATGAAGAAGACAGAGTTACAGGCCTAACTGCCCCCATCTCATCAGAGCACAACCTTCCTACCAAGGTAATCCAGTCAATTCATGAACAACAAGAGGATATCTTTGTTCAAGTAGGTGAAAAGGTTTCTCTGGATGAATTTATGATAGATGATAGAGATGTCATGCTTGAGTTTCAAGAATCATCTGAAGTTGCTTTTCTCATGATTGATGAATGTGATGAATGTAATGAGAATCTGGCTGTCATATCATGCCAAGATGATCAGAAATATATTCAGACTATAGCCGACCAGACCATTATGGATTCCATTTCAGATTCTTCTTCATATGTTTCATGTTTTGAAATGTTCTTTGAAGAGGAAATCTACTCATCTACTTGTTCAGAATTTTTTGAAGACCAGGAACGTGCTCTTATTTATGAAGAAAAATCAGAAGCAAGAGAAAAAGACATCTCATTTTCTCAGCAGGAGGTGGCAATGGAAAATCTTCATGTTTTTCAAGATCCTCTGGCAAGTTTGTTGCAGCCAGCAGTGAAGGTGATTATTGTAGTGTTCAGTGATGAAGGAGATCATGGTAAATTAGCTTTTTGGAGACCCAGTTACAAGCATCTACTGTTGACCAGAAGATTTGATAGGAAGAATCAGTCAAGAAGCCATCTTCTTGATTGGTTGCATTGGCATTTTGATATAGTTTGAGGATATATTGTCTTGTAAGAAACACAGGTGGCCATGTACTGCCACCCAGCTTTAAGTTTTAAGTCCAGGTCTTTGCCATTTTGAGTTAGTTTGTTAGAGTCAAGTTTTTCAGTCATTTCAATTTGCATTGAGTCAGTTTCAGTCAAGTTTCAGTCAATAAATTGAGTCATATTGGTTTGTCGGAATAATGGACTCCATAGCCCAATGGATGAAGGCACTGTCTAGCTCTCCCAGAGATCTGATGTTCTTGGCACCTCCACGGAGCGGCAGCTACCATCCCAATTGGAGCCAATGTTAGACTCAGTCTTGCCAATCCTTTGTCAGAGTCAAATTCACCAAGGTTCATTTCTCGTCATTTGCAGTCATCAAATGCCATTTTGGGTCAAAAAGAGTCATTTTAATTCTTGAGTCCAGGGTTTTGTCTCCAGAAGTGTGAAATAATTCTTGCAGGCCAGAGGGAGGTTAAATAAGTCTCTTACTTCAAGAGTTTCATCATCAATAATGCTCGAAAATGATCCTTCTCCAAAACTCTGTTTTGGAGAAGAAATCGACAAATTTGTTTTTGTAATAAATTTAAATTTTAAAGTCTTCCATCATGGAGTACTTCGAATCCAGGCCCTGGTCATCTTGCTAGGTTCAGCAGCTCCTATCTCTGCAAAACAATCCACATAAGAACCATCATTTCAGCTAAAGAAGGTCAGAGAAGAAAATTAAGGACAGAGTTTGTCAAAATGCCAAAGTTCTACATACTGAACAAAGTGGGTTATTACAAAGCAAAAAATCAAAATTCATGGTTCAATGAGAGATTGTCCACTTTTAAATTTCATTTTCACTCAATAAGATATCAAAAGCTTAAGAAATAAGTCGAGTGTGAAGATTGGAAGAACAAAGCTGTGATATTAAAGTTGTGACTGTGCGAAGATGGCGCGCGGCGCACACGACAGGTGGCGCGGCGCATTGGAGGAGCACGGCGCACTGGGCGCTTTTACACAGTGCAAATATACACTGGTGCGGTGCACTCACCAGGCGCGGCGCACTGGGTATGCTGCGCGATGCATAGGGCAAACAATCAAAATTTTTATCGTTTCTCTGTAAAAATAGTCAAAGCAAGAGAATTCGGACGTAGTTCTAAAGCTTCGATGGCACAATAGATAAATAAATCTCCCATGCTTCAATGGAGGAAGGATCCTACGACTTTCGATGGGTATAACAGTGTCATGCAAAGCCTGATCTCGACGCTCTGTCTTGGCAGCCTGAACTCCACGCAAATGTTGTCTCGGCATCTATGTCTCAATGCTCTATCTCAGCAGATGCTCTGTCTCCTCCGTCTCCTCCAATAATGATAATAATCTCAGGAGCAAATCTGGTAGTTGCAATTCACTTCCTGGCTTGAAGAAATGGAAGGAGTCATGATGGACAGCAACATTAATCATTCACATTCTTGGTGGTGGGATGGCCACGTAAGTCCAAAACATTCGAGATGGCTTAAGGACAACTTGGCAGATATGGATCTCAAAGTTAAAGACATGATGAAACTTATAGAAGAAGATGCAGACTCCTTTGCCAAACGTGCAAAGATGTACTATAAGAAACAACCGGAACTTATTAGTTTAGAAGAAGAAGTCAAAGAGGTTATCATGCTCAGTGCATCTACAAGCAAGATTTCCAAGTTAAAAGAACAAGCAGAAGAGTATGCAGCACTCATCATGGACGAACTAGACCTTGATCATTTGGGATACATTGAGATTCAAAATCTAGAGATGTTGCTGCTGGAGGTTCCAAATGAAAATGCAAAATTTGGGAACACCAGCGTTAATTTGAGCCAAATGATAAGTCAGAAGCTAGCGCTCACCAAGATAAACAATCCAGTTGAAAGGTGGTTGCAGAAAACAAAATTCTTTGTTGAAGACAACTGGCAACGCATCTGGGTTCTTCTGCTATGGCTTTGTATACTTGCAGGGATATTTACATGGAAATTCATATAATACAGGCATAGAGCAGTATAACATGTGATGGGTTACTGCATGTGCACAACTAAGGGAGCTGCAGAGACACTCAAATTTAACATGGCATTGATTTTGCTTCCTGTTTGTAGAAATACCATTACATGGCTCCGCAATAAGACCAAGCTTGGTGTTAGCAGTTCCATTTGACGACAATCTCAATTTCCACAAGGTAATTGCAGTAGCAATAGCAATAGGAGTGGGGCTTCATGTAGGAGCACATTTAACATGTGATTTTCCCCGTCTTCTCCATGCATCAAATGAGCAATATGTGCCCTTGAAACAGTTCTTTGGACATAACAGGCCTCCCAACTACTGGTGGTTTGTCAAAGGCGTTGAGGGTGTTACAGGTGTTATTATGGTGGTCTTCATGGCAATTTCATTCGTTATGGCCACTCCGTGGTTCAAAAGGAATAAACTTAATCTTCCAAAACCATTGAAAAGGCTTACAGGATTCAATTCTTTCTGGTATTCACACCACTTATTCGTAATCGTCTATGTGCTGTTGATAGTCCATGGTATATATCTGTACCTCAGCCACAACTGGTACAAGAAAACGACATGGATGTACCTTGCGGTTCCAGTGTGGTTATATGGTTGAGAAAGAACTCTGAGTGCTTTCAGATCAGGTTGCAAATCCGTTAAAATCCTCAAGCTCCAGGAGACGATTACTTGAGTGCCCACATCCGAACCTTGGGTGATTGGACAACAGAACTTAAGAGGATATTTTATAGGGTTTGTGAACCCCCTACTGCCAATAAAAATGGTCTACTGAGGGCTGACACTACACTGGTAGCTGACAATGGAGTCCCAGTATGCAGATTTCCCAAGCTTTACATCGATGGACCTTATGGAGCTCCGGCCCAAAATTACAACAAATATGACATTCTGTTACTCGTGGGTTTGAGAATTGGGATGAGAATTTTAGGGTGCTCCATATAGCTCCGAATGGCAGTTTTTATGTACAAATCCAGGCATTCAAAAAACAGGACGACATTTCCAAAAAATTGTTATCGAAACTGCTTCTATTTTTGCAATTTTCAACAACACAAAGAGACATGGCGAGGTTCTGATGGCATTCGTGGTGAAATCATCAGAAATCAGACCGCCAATGAAGATTACATGCGATACATGTGGCGTTTGAAACAAGTCCGCCAGATTCATAAACTATTTTCACACCTGATCATGCACAATAGTTATCCGATGCGCCCGATTTGTTAATCGCCAGGTGGATAAATGGAGAGAATATATGGAAATAGGGATTCGAATCCCTCATGACGGTTTTTACTCAACCAAGTGTATTTTTGGCAAATAGAGAGAAAAGGGAGCTGAAATGGTCAAAGCACCGAATGCCTGAATGTAAACGTTGATATCCACCGTGGCAGAAAAAAAATATGATTCGATTGCTTATGTTTATCTTCAGTTATGGGATCTACGCTACAGGTGTTGCTTCTTGAAGTTTCAGGCCTTTTATTGTTTCTTATTTAGCAATCATCTGGAAAGGAGAATCCCCTCGAGCCTTGGGAAATGTAATAATCTCAGATATATAGACCTGTCGATGAATAATTTAATGGGCAGTATACCAAAGAATTTGGGCAGTTATCAAATGCTGGAGGCGGTGATGGGGTAACTATAGCTGGCTCACGATATGGTGACAGTCAAACTCAAAATTGAATAAAGAAAAACTATCATGTAGAAAGATAGGTTCGATTGCCCATTTTGGTTTTTAGTTACGATTTCAGAGGCTCTACATTACAGTTTTCGCATTCTAATTGGTCATCAACAAACAAAATGTAACGCTGCTCCTTTTTAGAGCAGTCTTTTCCTATTTTCATGATTTTAGGTGAAACTGCCCCTTATTTTCATCGATTCGCTTTCCCAGGCTCTAAGTCTATTTATTGTATTAAAAAATCTTTTGTATAGATAGTTCTGAGTTCTGGGAAATGGTGGAGGAATAACTCAGCGTTTGGCTGTACAGATTGACAGAGAAATAATTAAATGGTGTATCTCTGATTTATAAGATTCTTGTGGTATGAGTTATGGCATGTGTTTTTCTCTCTGTTTCATATGTATCCTGTGATGTTTTGCATTTCATTCATGATCATTTCCAGCGGAATACTTTTAAGTGAGAAAGGTAGAATTCAGTCATTGCTCTGCCTTGAGGAAGTGTTCCGTCTTTATGTGTTTTCTTCTGCCTAGAAAGGATTCATACATTAATGCCCTTTTCAGCTTTCTTAAACAGTCTTTTCACCCCATTTAAATTCAATTCGATTGCTAAAACCTCATGCTAATCTCGCCTTATGAAATATCTTGTGCCTTTGGTTAAATCTCTGCTCATGCTATCCTTGTCCCATGCAGCCCAGCAACTTAGTCATTAAATCAAATATCCCTCATTCAAATTCATTTTACTAGCCTAAATCAGTTCCCATTTTAAGTCATCTCGGACTCTATTGATCATTTTATCGAGATAGACCCGGAGAGAGCCCTCTCTTGTCCTCGTAGGGCTAGCTATGAGGCTGAGCTTGGTTTGATGTTGCCATGAACCTCGCCTTCATTCAGCCTGAGGCAGATTCGAGCGCTAACAGCAGGGATGAGGTGATGACCAGTGGAATTGTATGACATCATGTCTGTTAGTATGTCTTCCATTGAGAAATATTTATGAAGGTAGCCATTGAAATAAGTAAGTTGAGCTGACATCGATTATGAAAGGAAATTTTTATAATGACTTTATGAAAGTAGTCATTGATTTAAATAAGTTTAATGTTGGCAATGATTATATAAAGGCTTTCTCTCTTAAATTTGAGAATGAGGTCCATTCAAATAAGTTGATTAAGTTGGAAACAATTATATAATGGTTTTATCTCTTAAATTTGAGAATGGGTTTAAAGTCATGTATTCTATTTAATTAATTAATTAATTAAGAAGAAGAAGTGCTCCATTGTTACATGACAATTTTTTGTAAAGGAGATGGATTTTTTATTTTTAAATGGTGTAATAATTAAAGTATTATTTTGTAAGTGGAGTTTTTTTGTTTTTGCGGTGTGAATTTTATTGAGAATGGAGACAACAACATTAACTGGCATGGATAAGTTAAGCGGGGCTAATTTTTCCCTATGGAAATCACAGATGGAGAATACACTGATTTTAAAGGATCAATATTTTATGATTGAGGGTATTGTAAAGAAACCCTCATCGATGACAGATGAAGAATGGAATAAGCTATATAGAAATGTGATTTCTACAATCCACCAATATCTAGAAAAGAATGTGTATTTCAATGTTTCAAGAGAAAAGATGACAAAAGGATTATGGAAGAAGCTCCATGATATATATGATAAGAATACGACATCAAACAAAGTGTTCTTGATGAAGAAGCTTTATAATTTCAAGATGAAGGAGGGCGCTTCAGTTGTTGAGCACTTGAATGAATTCAATATTATTACTAGTCAGCTTGCCTCTGTTAAAATAATTCTAGATGATGAAATTGGAGGTATTTTTTTAATGTGTTCTATATTAGACAATTGGGAAAATTTAATTGTAGCTATGAGTACTTCAACACCTATAGGAAACCTGAAGTTTGATGATTTCAACATTAGTTTAAGGAATGAGGAGCTGCAACACAAGTCAATTGTGGAAAACTAGGGGGGAGAAGTTCTAGCTCTAGCCGACCATGGTAGGAGAATTGATCGAGGTTGAAAAGGGTGTTCAAGATTGAGAGGCTGATCGAAATCAAGGAGGGGAAAGCTCATTTGATTTCATTTTGGTAAACTAGGGCATGAAGAAAGAATGTCGAGTCTGGAAGAAAGGAAAAAAGGAGGAGCATCGTGTGTATGAGTATGTTGTGAATAAACTTGTGGAATGAAGAGTTAATGGTATTTGTTGTTTGAACTATTGTTCACAAAGTAATTCTATACTCTAATTTTTAAAGCCTTTGGTTTGAGAGTGAGATTATTCGAATTTGGGACGAATGGTGTGAATATAAAAGAGGTTTATGGTGTTATTTATTTGTCTGAGTCTTGATTTCAAGATACTCTTCTTACATTATTATGAAAACTTTTTTTAATCTCTTTTTGCACCTTCTTTCCCCAGTTTTGATCCTCTTATCCTCCAGGCCCATGAAAATTTACATGATTACTCACCCTTTTTCTCATTTATGTGACATATTCCACTGTCATGTTATTTTTCCATGTTTCGCTGAATAATACGATACTATATTCCTTTTTGTGGCTAACTGAGGTGAGCATTGGAGGAGTATTTGGAAGCTCTTCTCTTTTTCAGGTGTGGCTCATGGGAACAAGGTTATGGAGTAAACAGGCAGCGTTGATTGGTTTCAGAGAAGGTTAGAGTAGTTCGCTGTTACACCCTGTATGATGTTACAGGTTGTTGTTACACACTGAATGTTGTTACAGGCTATTGTTACACCACGTGCTAATGCAGAGGACCGTTGTTACACCAAGGGTGTTTTCGCCAGTGATTGTCATTACATCCTGAACCGTTATTCACTTGTAGGATGTTGTTGCACCGAAGCTGGAAAGTTGTGGGTACTATTCCACATAACAGCTGTCGGGTGTTATGAATTGTTTATTTAAGAAGCAACAGACCCAAGTGGTTCCAATATTAACCAATGTATCTGAGAAGCATTTGTATTTAGAAATAGGCTGTAACTACTTTGATTTTATGATCAACATGAGAATCGTGAGATTCTCATGACTCATCTATTTCTAATTTCGGGCATGTAATAATTATAAAAGAAACTCAGTTTCCTATGTACAAGGAAGGCATATAGAAAAGAATTGTTACTCTGCTCTTGTAACTCTGAATTATTTTTAATATTAAAATCACTACAATGATGTTGTTACTGCTCTTCATCTGATTCGTTAACTAATCTCGTGTTGTTTCTGCGCCCCTGCTAAGGAAGTCTTGATGGTGTTGGACCCGCCAACATGTCAAGGGGATCTCTCTGGTAAGAAGTCCCAATTAGCCCTCAGACCGTTTGGTGTAGAAGTCCCAACATTGGGTCATAAGGTAATGCCTTGACATGATGTCACACAGAGGCAAGTAAGATAACTCTGTTAGTAGCAAGGGTGTTGTCTGTTATGAAACCAGCTCACAAAAAGATAGAAACGATAGATCAATGACTTCAAAATCAGCCTCTTCAAGGGGAAAACCTCCTTTACATTACACAAATGAAAAAAATTTGGATGATACAAATGAAAAAACCTCCTTTCTATATATAGGTGTCTAAGGGGTCACAATATAATCAAAGTCGACATAACAATAATAATATAAGGGCACAACAATAACAATAGTGGGCTTTTATGGGGCACAATAATAACAATAAGGGATACATTGACAATAGTAATGGGGGAATCACTAGTATTATAAGGACCTAACATGCCCCTCTCCTTCAAAAAAGTGTTGTCCTCAAAACTTGAGTAGTTTTGGATGCTTCTGTATAGAATTCTCATCCTCCCATGTGGAATCTTCAGTGGGTAAGTTCTTCCACTTGACGAGATACTCTGAAATTGATCGTTTTCGTAGTTGTCGAGTTCTTGTTTCTGTGACTGCTTCAGGTTCCAATATGATTTTTCCTTCCTCGTCAAGTTCTGGCAATATTTTTTAAACTGGGAACTTGTCACCTATAACCTTCTTTAAGCATGAAACATGGAAAACTCGTTGCACTCGGGAAGCTGCAGGAAGCTCCAATTTGTATGCCATAGTACCAATATTTTGCAACAACTTGTATGGACCATAATACTTTAGTGATAATTTATTATCATTCTTAACTTGCTTGAGGGAAATTTATCTATATGGTTGTAGCCGTAGGAAAACCTAGTCACCTACATCAAAACTTCTTTCGTTGTGACGTTGATTTGCCTGTTGTTTCATTCTATTCTGCGCCAAATTGAGGTTATCCTTTAAGAGTTGGAGAACTTCTTGTTGATGCTCAATGTGATCTTCCACTACTTGAACCTTACAATTTTCTCTTAAATATGACGTGATGGATGGTGGATGATATCCATAAAGTGCCATAAATGGGGTCATTTTTGCTACAGTATGGAAGGAAGTGTTATACCACCATTCAGCCAGAGGAAACCATTTCACCTATTGTGTTTGTTTATCAGAGACAAAGAAACAAATATATACTTCCAAACATTTGTTTACTATCTCAATTTGCCCATCAAATTGAGGATGATATGATGAGATATGAGCTAACTGAGTACTAAGACAAGAAAATAATTATGTCCAAAAATTTCCAGTGAAAATGGGATCTTTGTCGCTTACAATAATCTTTGCGTTTCCATGTAGATTTTGAATTGTTTCAATAAATGCAGTAGAAATTGTACTGGATTTAAATGGATGAGATAATGCACAAAAGTGTGCATGCTTGGTAAGTCTGTCAACTACCACCATGATGACACTTTTTCCTTCAGACTTGGGTAAACCTATGATAAAATCCATTGAAACCTCCTCCCAACGTTGGCTTGGAATGGATAAAGGCTATAATAGACCTAGGGTCTTAATTGTTTCAACTTCATTTTTTTGGCAAAGCAAACATTCCGCCACAAACTTTTGAATATCCAATTTAAGGCCATCCCAAAAAAATCCTTCTTAACCCTGTGGTAAGTTTTTAAAAACCCTGAGTGCCCTCCTAAGGGAGAAGTGTGCAATTCCATAAGAATATCTTGTTTGAGTTGGGAATTCTTACCTAAGTATAAACGATCTTTGTACCATAACGAATCATTTTTCCAGCTAAATGTATCAGATGCATTAGGATCTTTTTTTAACTTTTGAATGAGTTCCCGCACTTCTTTTTCATTTTTCCATACATCCCTTGCTTCTTTTATCCAATCTGGTTGGATAATAGAAATGGTGCAAAGCAATGCTTCCATGTCCTCATCCTTTCTTGAGAGTGAATCTGCCACAACATTTTGCTTCCCTTTTTTGTAGATGATTTCAAATTCATAACCCAACATCTTTGTGACCCATTTTTGCTGCTCTTTTGAAGATAATCTTTGTTCTAAATAGTATTTAAGACTATCATGGTCCGTTTTTACCTTGAAGTGTCTTCCCATTAGGTAGGGTCATCATTTCTTAAGTGCATGTAGTATTGCCAACATTTCCTTCTCATAAATAGCTTTGTGTAAATACTTTCCTTTGATTAGATGACTTTCAAAAGTAATGGGTCTTTCTTCTTGCATTAAAAAAGCACCAATTCCATTTCCTGAGGCATCATATTCCACAATAAAGGTTTTTGTGAAGTCTGGCATAGCTAAGACTGGTTCTTGGCACATTGCCTCTTTAAGATGTTCACAGGCCTTTGTTTCTTCTGGAGTCCATGAAAATGCATCTTTCTTCAATAATGTTGTTAGAGGTGTTGCTATTCTCCCATAATTCTTAACAAACTTGCGATAATACCCTATCAACTTGAGAAATCCTTGTAGATGCTTTATGGATGTGGGGATTTTCCATTCCTTAATGGCTTTAATTTTTCTAGGGTCAACCTTAACACCTTCATGAGATACAATATGACCCAGATATTCCACCTCTTGTACTCCAAAGAAAGATTTGAAGGTTTTTGCATATAATTATTTCTCCTCTAATAGCTTGAGCATGCAATCACCATGTTGAACATGATCCTTCCAAGATTTTTTATAGATTAGTATATCATCAAAAAATACTAACACAAATTTTCTAAGGAAGGGTTTGAAAATGGAATTCATCAAACCTTGAAATGTAGGTGCATTGATAAGGCCAAAAGGCATGCCCAAAAATTTATAATGACCCACATGAGTTCTAAATGTTGTTTTTAAAATGTCTTCAGTCTTCATTCTGATTTGATGATATCTTGAACGAAGATCCAACTTGGTGAAGTAAACTGATCCATGCAATTCATCCAATAATTCATCAATGACATGAATGGGAAATTTATCTTTAATAGTGAGCTTGTTGAGCTCCCTATAATCTGGACACATGCACCATGACCCATCCTTCTTATGCACCAATACTATTGGAGCAAAGAAAGAACTTTGACTAGGTTGAATTATACCAGCCTCTAGCATTTATGCAACCATACGTTCAATTTCACTCTTTTGGGCATAGGGATATCGGTAAGGCCTGGTGTTTGGAGGAACACTTCCTAGAATCAAATGAATAGCATGATCATGACCACAAATAGGTGGGAGTCATTTGGGAGTCTCAAATACCTTGGAATGATTGTCCAAGACTTTTTGGAGATCTGGAGAAATAGATGATTTTGATGTGGGAACCTCTAGCGAACATAATTATGCAATTATGCCTTGTTTTTCTTTCCTTAGAAGCTTTGTCATTCCGTTAGAGCTGATTATATTTCCCAGTTTTCCTATGATACCCCTTAATTCAACTTCCTTTCCTTCCAAAGAAAATTTCATGAAAATTTCTTGAAAATTAAAAGATATTGTACCCAAGTATTATAGCCATTGGACACCTAGTACAATATTAGCACCACCTATTGGAATGGAAAGCATTGGGTTATTCAATAAATATTCTCCCATGAATAGCTTGATATTATGGCACTTTCTAGAGCAATTTATGGTTCGTCCACTTGCAACCATCACTTGACACTCTAGTGTTGGATGTAGGAAGCAAGTCAATTCCTTGGCTATCTTACAATGAATAAAATTATGGGTACTTCCGGAATCAATCAAAACTATTACCTTTTTCTCATTGATATGTCCTTCTATCTTGATAGTTTGAGGAGTGGTAATTCCGGCCAATGCATTACAATATATGGTCGGATTCATTTCTTCTTTCTCTAGGGTTTTTTCTTGGTGTATATCCTCTTCTTTTGACACTTCTTGTTCCTTTTCTCCCTCCTCTTCACAATCTATGTAAAATAATATCTTCTCAGCACACTTATGACCTTTAGTGTATTTGCTATCACAACTGTAACGAAGCCCTTTTTCTCTTTTTTATTCCAATCATTGTGGTGTCAACCTTGTAGGTTGTGGAAGGTTAGGGGCAACAACAATTCCATCTTTATAGTTGTGAGTGGTAGGCTTCCTTGTTGCCATAATTTTTCTTTCCATTTTTCTTGCTAATCAGAATGCCTTCTCCAATCAATCAAGTTCCCAAAGGTGAACCTCATGTTGGATGTTATCCTTTAAAATCCCTATGAACACATCTCAATGTGCTCCATCATTGATCCCTTTTGTTTGAGATTTATCAATTGGCTAAAAAAAGTGTTGCTTTTTGTATCCTCATAATGTGCTATCATTTCTTCCATAAAAATTTCCCAAGTGACAATTTTTTTACGAGAGCAAAGCCATTGATACCATACAAATTGATTTGGTTCCAAATATAAAGTTGCAATGCGTACCTTTTGTGTGTTTTGCACATTATGGAGATCAAAATATTGCTCCATATGTAGTATCCATGTTACGGGATCCTTGCCATCAAACTTCCTCATATAGATATTTGGAACATGGTGGGTCTTCAATCCACTGTTAGAGTCTATGAAATCAGGACTAACAATTATTTTGTTCTCATCATGAGTTTTCTCTACTACCTTTTCACCATTAGGAAGCCTTTCTTGTAGCAACTTTGTCAAAACTTCTTTCAAACCTTCCACACCTTTCTTCAAATATTCAATGTTGTCATTCTTTGAATCATGATTAACATTTATTTTGTTCTCATTATGAGTTTGCTCTATTACTTTTTCACCATTAAAAAGCCTTTCTTGTAGCAACTTTTTCAAACCTTCCTTCCAACCTTCCATGTCCTTCTTCCAATCTTCAATGTTGTCTTTCATACCATCCATCTTAGCTTCCACACCTTCCATTCCTTTCTTTAAACCATCCATCTTAGCTTCTGTTACTTTATGTGAGAGCCAAATTTGTTGCACTTGGTCTCGTAATTTTGATATGTCATGTTGCATTTCTTCCTCTTCTTCATGAGTCATGCTAGAGATTTTAGGTTCTACTAGGTGTTTCCATTTTCTTTCTTCAGGGCATCAATTAATGATAATTATTCTTCACTATGCCCTTTGATTACTTGAAACTAATTTTCAAACCAAACTTATGCAAAAGTTAAACAAAACTACACATCTTTTTTCACTTTGTAGGAGCTTGATATTGAATCTAATGTATCTCTAGAGTTTCGGATCTCTAAGGTCTAAAATTGTGAACTGTGGTAACCCTCTGAGTCCTCTTTCCAATGCCACCATTCTGATCCAAATTGGATTCTCCAAGAAAGTGTTATGCACAATCTCCGAAGATAACCTGATTATACACTTTTCCAGTAGAGAGAACTTGTACAAAGTACCACATGTCACTGTTTCAACCTTTGTACCTTCAAACGATGCAAGGAAAACTACAGTCCGTCTTCTTTCTGTAAATTCTTATGAAATTTCAATCTGATACTCAAATAGAAAGTTATGATGATTTTACCAAGGTCACCTGTTTGGGATGTAATCCGAGAGCCTGCAAAAACCCTAATTCCTTGGATCATATCTCCGAAAATACAGTGAGACAAGATCTGCAATTCAGACCTGAGGATCATTGATATTTCATCTCAAATGGGTTTTTATTTTGGCTTCTGAAACATCGCATAAAAAAAGTTATAGCGAAACTACCATGATGTCCTAATTTGGAGCAGCGAAACCCTAGAATCCAAACCTCTGATACCAAATCTTATGAAACTAGCTCACAAAAAGATATAAAATATAGATCAACGACTTCAAAATCAGCCTCTTTGAGGGGGAAGCCTCCTTTACATTACAAAAATGAACAATTCTTGGAAGATACAAATGACAAATCCTCCTTTCTATATATAGGAGTCTAAGGGGTCACAATATAATCAAAGCCAACATAACAATAATAATATAAGGGCACAACAATTAAAATAGTGGGCTTCTATGGGGCACAATAATAACAATATGGGGACAATAAGGGCACAATAATAACAATAAGGGATGCAATGACAATAGTAACGGAGGAATCACTAGTATTATAGGGACCTAACATTGTCAATCATGAGTGGAGTTGAATGCACTTGTTTCACCTGCAAAATATTCCAGAATTTTCCTTAGCCACAAATTTTCCTTTGTTGCTTCCGCTGCTACCACATATTCTTCCTTTATTTTTGGAATCTTCTGGAACTGATTATTTGCATGACCTCCAACAGATAGCTCCTAATATAAGACTCATAACATAACCTAAAGTAGATACCCCAGTTTCTTTATATACATCGAAGTCTGAATCAGAGTATCCAATCAAGTTGCAGTCGCCCACCTATGTATACTTGAGTCCAAAGCCTTGATTTCCCTTCAATTACTTTAGAAATATTTTTGCAGTAGACCAATGTCCCTCACAAGGCTTATGTATAAAATATGATAGGATTCCAACAACAAAAGAAATGTATGGTCTAGTAGTAGTCAAGTAGTTGAGACTTCCTACAAGTTGTCTATACTTTGTTACATCCCCAAATTATTTTCCTTCAATGGATGTGAGCTTTAAGTTCTATTCCATTGGAGTAGTCAAAGGTTTGCACTCAATCATGTCAAACCTGTTTAACAGATCACCAATGTACTTCTTCTGAGAGAGGAATATAAACTTTAGATTTTGAGTTACTTCAATACGAAGATAGTTGTGAACATAGCCCAATTCAGTAAACCTTTCCTCAATTCCTTCTTTATGGATGCAATGTAGCTCCCATTTTTCCCTTTCATCAAAAAATCATCTACATACACCACAAGACATACAACTATTTTGCCAACTTTCTTGACAAAACAAGTTGCATCATCAAGATCATAATGTTTGAAGTTGAGTTTTAGAAGATGCTTAGTTAACTTTTCATACCAGGCTCACGGTGCTTACTTGAGGCCATACAAGGATTTCACAAGCTTGTATACCTTGTGTTCTTTTCCCTTCAAAACAAATCCTTCTGGTTGGGATATAAAAACATTCTCTTTCATATCTCCATTCAAGAAAGCAATTTTTACATCCATTTGATGGACTTTCCAACCATTCTAAGCTTCCAGGGCAAATATTGTCTTGATGGTAGCCCATTTTTTCTGTGGGGGAAAAGGTCTCATCATAGTCCATCCCTTCTTTCTGTGAAAAACCCTTTCCCACAAGCCTAGATTTTTGCTTGTCAAGTCAGCCATCAGCTTTATACTTATTCTTGCAGACCCACTTGAAGCCAATTGGTTTGATTCTCAATGGAGGATCAACCAACTTCCAAGTTCCATTCTTTATCAAGGCATCATATTCTTTCTGCATTGCTTCTTTCCATTGATCATGAGAAGTTGCTTCTTTGAAGGAAGTTGGTTCAAAATTTGTAGACAAATTCAGTTCACAATCATAAGAAACATCCATATCAATAGGTGAATCAGAATCGTTTACATCACCTCCATTTTGTCTAGTTGAATTTCTTGTTCCTATCTTTCCAAAGTCATTAGGATTAAAACTTTCAAGTGTCTTTGTTAGCCATTTTGGAGGAACTTTCTGAGATGGCCCAGGCTGCTCAGTTGGCTGAGTTGGGACTGAATCAACATTGCGTCTCCCAATTCTATCAATCACATCACTCAAATTGTCATCTTTGACTCGAGCTTCATGTGGAGCAGAGAGTGCTTCAAAAGAAGATTCCACATATCGATCCAGTATAGGAATTCCCCCCTTCAAGATGTGGAATATGATTATCAAATTCTTAAAATGACTTTGCATGTCTGAATCTATCCAAGTGATCAAGCTGCCACTCAACAACATTGTCAGCCTTGGATGATTCAATAAAGATCACATCTCTAGACACAAAAAACTTCTTATTAACTTCATCATAGAGACTGTGTGCCTTGGAGGTATTTGAATACCCAAAGAATATACACTTATGACTCCTTGTGCCAAGTTTGTTTCTTCGTTCCTTTGGTATCAAGGCATAACAGGGGGAACCAAAGGCCCTGAGATGCCTTATTGAAGGAATGTGGCCATACCACATTTCATAAGGAGTCTTGTTTCTAATAGAATTAGATGGACATCTATTCTTTACATATACAACACATAGAACTACATCATCCCAAAACATCAATTTTACATTATTGAAAAACATCAAGAAACTTACCATATTTAAGATTGTCCTATTCATTCTTTCAACTACTCCATTATGTTGGGGATTATAAGGAACATTTGTTTGATGTTTGATCCCATGCTGACAAATATAGTTTTCAAATTCATTTGAAGTGTATTCTTTTCCATTATCAGTGCGAACAGAGCCAATATGAGATTTTGCATCATTTTCAATCCATGCATTAAAGTTCTTGAATGTTTGAAAACCATCATATGTTTTCTTCAATAAATAAACCCAATAGATCCTAGTGTAGTCAACAATAAATTTCATCATATATTTATTTCCATTTGCAGAAGGAATAGGCATTGGGCCACATAAATATGAATGGATGTGTTCAAGTTTTTTATGTGCTCTGGAATGTGAATCATGAAAACAATTGTTTGCTATGATTTCCTAGAATACAAGCATCACATTGCATAAGTTTCCTGGGAATTGTAGGCAAACCAGTGACACCACTTTTCTTCAACATATGAAGGTTGTCATAATTCAAGTGTCCAAGTCTAGCATGCCATAAAAGACTTGATGGAAAATTACCTTCATCATAACGAGAATTGTATGAGAAGTTTTGTCTACAAGAATAGGTACCTTGCAGCTTCAGAAGTCTTTCTTCTTCTATCCTCGTCATGACAAGTGAGCGATCTAATGCTTTTTTAACCTCAACCTTGCCATCAAATATATGAATGGAGTGTCCTTGCTGGCAGATGTGGACCAAAGGCAACAATTTTATCCTCAGTTCTAGGTGATATAAAACATCTTGTAGAAGAAAATTTGGAAGACCAGGCAGTTTGAGCCTGATGGTGCCAAGCCCTGATGGCTTGAGTTTTGATTTTTCTGAAAAGTATACTACTCCATCAACATTGTCAATAATTTCTTCAAATAAATATCTTCTAAAAGTCACGTGGAAAGTTTCTCCTGAATCAAACAACCAATCAATTTTTGAAGAAGCAAGTGAATCATTAAACAAGTCTTCAGTTACTCCAATATTACAATGTGCCACAACATAGTGAGAAGATTCAGGTGCTTTACCTTTTTCTTTGTCATGGATTTTACCTTTGGCTTCAATTCTTTCCTGCCCAATTATGTCCCAAGGCAACTTACATGTGGATGCATCATGTCCATCTCTATTCTAGTGTATCCAATGAAGAAGAACAAACTTTTCTCCTTGAAACTCGCTGCCCCACCTACCTCTAAGATTTCTTCTTCCTCTACCTCTTTAGCCACATCTTCCTCTAGAACAATCATGAGCATGATTATTCTCTTGATATGAAAGACACACAACTTCTTCAGAATACTGAGGAGTTGTCTTCTTCCCAAAATCCTTCTCTCTCTCAGCAAACTTTTTCTCAATGGAGTCAAAGGTAATCTCCTTGAGGTTTCCACTTGCTTGGAATGACTCAAGATAATTTGAATAGGTGCGATATAGTGCCTTGACATAAGCTATGAGAGGAATATCTATTTGAACACCAGTGGTTTTGATATAATGCATAATAGATCTTACTTCTGATTCTAAATCAAGAGGGTCATCATTTTTCAATTCAAGGCTGAACAATTTAATCATCAATTGTACAATTTCAAGTTCATAGTGTGAGTAATAGAGTTCCTTCAACTTCTGTAAGGCTTCAAAAGAATTTAAAAATGGTGAAATATGGTGACTCACCTCATCATTTACATATGTTGCAATCAACGCATAGGCCTTGGTGTTCCTTTTTTCCCAAATGACAATCTCCTTATTTGAGGTGGGCTTTTCAGGTTCATTATCTCCTTATCCTACACAAACTCCTTTCCACAACTCATTGAAAATGAGAGTGTGTTTTATCTTCCACGACCATTCAGGATAGTTCTCTTTTTTAGAGAGAAATACTCCAACAATAGATGTTAATGAATGCATTTAAAAATGTACTCTGCTGCCAATATATATAAAAAATTGCACTTCTGGTGGTAAAAATATACAGTTTTGGTGGCAAAACAAAATGCACTTATGGTGTAAAAAAAAATGCACTCTGATATTTGAGGACAAATGTATTATATGGGGGAGGGTTATATGGGGAAGGGAATATATGGGGAAGAGAGATGATGGTGCAGGGTTTATATGGGGAGAGGGGTCAACGTATGATCGAAGGAAGGAGAAATCGGTGGGAACCGAATTGTATTAACACACATCTATTAGCAAAATCACATCACAGTTAAAAAAAATTGGGAGCGGATTTAATTGATGGTATATGCATTAATGATAGGAATAGAGACTGCATAGCCAACAAAAAATTGTTGTATGTCACGGAAGTGGTTTATGAAATTGTATATTGGGGAGTGATATTACAAAGATGGTTTGGAGGAAATCGAGGCGTGAGGACTGGGGAGTCAATGTGTTTGTAGCGTCGAGTATGGAACCATGTTTAACGTAGGAAGCAATGGGATTGGGAGTGTGCAATGTAACTAGGTGTGATTTATATCATAAAAAATTCTTGTATCAAATATAAATATAATATGGAGGTGGATTATGGACCATGGGAGGAGTTTGAGCGATGGAAGAGTATGGGAAATCTAAAACACATCGTAAAGTATTGTATGAGAGTTGTGAACTGGTGGTAGGGAGGAGCGCGGTGTGTAGTGGAACTGTAGCATTGTATGGTACTGTAGGTGTTGGATTTGTGGGCCCTGACCCAGGTTCAGTGTTAGCTAGCTAAACAAATCCCTACACTACTAGCCATTTCGGCATCAACCCACGGAGCACAGACCAAAGTCTCACCCAAAGTAGTATGGGTGGATGCTGGAACCAAGTTTCTGCACCCTGAGATGGTCATGATGTCAGTTTATACCCTCTGTTCCTTCTTTCACGCAGGTCACTAAGCTTTAGGGCTCTGTCAGTCTAGCCCTTTATTCCACCCTTCAGTACCTCCACAAAGGTGTACGATAGACCTTCGTGCAGCCTTACCCCGGGGTCTAGGTACTTCTGCATTGCTATGACAACATATTATATAGGTTCCCAAGTTATCTTAAGTGATTTACTTATCTTACTAAAAATCACAGTTAGTGCCAATCAAACTGATATTCTTACTTGTATTCAATTAACTAATATAATCACATATATTCGTGCATCACATAAACATTGTAAATTAAACCCAAAATGCAATATAACCAGAAGCATTAACTGCAGATAAATACATAGAATTTGCAGAATACTTCTCTTTATTGATATCTTCAAGTTGATATAGACTTTATCCGCCCTGCACACACAGCTGCAGGGGTCTGCGCACTCACCTATGGACTTCCACCCTAGGCCTCTACACACTCAGTTGCAGAGCCTCTACCTACGCTAAGACCCGAAACACTTAGACTTTTACACCAAGACTCTTCACTTTATTCTTCGTTGTCTTCTAAAAACTACTTAGAGCTTACTTACTTAGCTCCTTTTATACAATCCCATGGTCCATGACCATGGGTAGATCTTTATAGCTGACTTTACACTTTACAAAATCATGGCGGACAACCCTTTATGACTCTTGACACCTTCACGCTCCGCGACCCCAAAATACAGAGACTTTACTACTTTATTACAAAAAAGACCCAAAACATGGGCTTTTAGACCCAAAAATGTGCTTGGGGGAACCCGTTCCCAACAGGCCCCCAACATAAACATCGTGACTCGCCCTTGAGTCACTCTGCAGGTGTGAAGATCTTAGCGCGATGACCTCCTAGCTCAACCTATATGACTGCAACCTCAGCAGTGTAATGTGCAGCTGCCTGCTTTGCTTCTTCAACCAACTGCTCGGTCGCTGGTCCTGAACTGTCAGCCTAAAGCTTCTACTAAGTTTCTTGCAGATTCACAAGCTTACCTTCAATAGAGGCCATGACCACATAAGCCTCGTCCAACCAGGGTTTCAAGTGCACCTTTAGCATGCCTCCTTGTGTTGCGCGACATCTACCTGTTCTTTCAACTGCTTGGCCTCCTACATCTTCACCAGTCTTTGTGTGAGAGCAATGGTGTTGTACCTTTTACTTCATCGTAGTGCTGTTGCAGTTCTCATGCTTCTGTCTTGAGCCATTGTACATTAGGGTCCTCCTGTAGGCTCGTGAGGACCTCAAATGACTGTTCAAAATATTGTGTGCAGTTTGCTACTGCACTATCCACAGCCGCTATCACCTCTATGACAATGGTTGCATGCTTCTCCTTTACTTCTAGTGGAGTTGAAGGCTGGGCCTTCAACTATAAATCTGCAATCTATAGGCTCAGCTCCAGCTGAACCCTAGCCAACTCTATGTGAGTGTCGCGCACCCCTGTAGAAAGCTTGCAAACATCCACCTCGACCAGTTCTTCCTCAAGAATGGTCAACTCTGGGACCATTCGGCATGCCTCCTCCTCGACCTGAACTATGCGCTTGTTTCAGTCGGTTACCTCGGTCATGGCAGAAATGCCAGTATCACTATAGGGCCATATGTTCATTATTAATCCTCTGCTCGTTGATCACCTGTAATGTGTGGTGTTCATGGGTCCTCAGCTCCCTGATTACTTCATCCTGTAGTAGGTGAAGCGCCTTGCCAGGGAGCATTGCCAGGTTCAACCCCACTCCCCTGAGGGCGCTGATAGTGGGCCTGTCAGCTTCATTCTTTGTGGTCAGTGCTCCATCTGGCAACACTATTGTGTTGGAGACCTTTTCATGCAGCATCTCGACAGCTTCTGAAGTGGTGATAGCGAGGCTGGTGGACACTGTGACAACCTGTGATGTGCAGGTCTGCAACTCCTACAGACCTTTCTGGAGGCCCCCAAGAGTACCTACTGCTGCTGCTCGAACTGCTCTAGTGCCATCGTGGTGACATCCCACAACGTGTCTCCAATGTCATGCAAATCACCCTCTGTGAGGGTGATTGTGTCCAGCGACGCCTTAGTGGCCTTGGATTTCTTCCTCGACCCTCCTTTCTCTTGTTCCCTTGGACGCTTGATGTGGGTAGACGTCGCCTGCGGGTCCGTGCTGTGCTTCTTTTCTTGCTCGTTTGTTTCTTCCTCTGTGTTGGGCAAAGGCGACCTCGCGCCTTTATCAGAGCCCCTCTTTGTTCCACTTGTCTGTTGGGCAGCATCGCGCTCCACCTAGGCCTTGTCAGTGGCCTCCTTCTTCCTCTTCTTGGCCAGCTGTGCCATCTTGAGCTTGGCCTCCTCCTTTTTTCACTGCGCAGCGAACTTGTTTGCCCACACTGCCAAGTCTGAGGTAGTGCGCCACTTTTCTGGCCAGTGATCAATGATTCCATCAATGGCATTGTCCATACCATGTCTGCGCAGGGTCCTTCCACGCCCTAATCAACACATGGTGAAAATCTGACTTGAACTTTTTGTACCCCTACAGGTTGGCAAACACAGTAGGTGACAGCTACTGTTTGCGATTGATAGCCATGCGAATGTTCATCTCCATCAAGATCCAAAAGATCTTACTATCTTTGATGCACTGAGCATCCTTGGTCGCCCACAGCAAAGCGTACATCGCTGCTTCTGGCAAGTCTGGCATGACCGAGGGGAATTGACTATCTTCCGGCAGCTCCCTAGCTACCAATACAATAGACAGCAAGAGCCACGCATAATGGAAAGTCTTGCTAAGCTCCTATGCCTCACGAAAGTTCGCAAGGAACTCACCACAGAGATAGTGTGCCCAATTGAACTGGACTCCTTCGGTGCATTGGGCTACAAGAGAAATGATTGGTGCAGATGCTTCATCTGTGCGACACTTCCTCATAACCTTTCCTGCCAAAATATGTGTGGCTACCTTGACTGCAGGGTCACTGATATTGGATATAGCATAGCCTTGCGACTTCTTCACGAGCTTGAATTTCTCCTTCATGGCCTCCGCGAGGCCCAGCTCGCCACCTTTTCCGCGTGATCCTATGGATCAATCTGTCAGTGATGGGTATTGGCTCGTCCAGCCACAGACACCCATTGTATACCAAGCATAGAAGTTGCTTGATGACCAATATTGTAATGGGGGTGCAGTTGTAGTGCGGCACCCATAGCAGGTTGAGCAGACCTGCCTTGTCTAGTCCCCTGAGCCACTTTCGTGGTTCCAATGCAATAATCCCAGTGGTTGTGTCGATAATGCGGTGCATTAGCTGCTTTGTCACTAAGTGTGGGAACTTATCAAGGTCAGCTAAGTCCCAATCTTCCAGTTTTAACAACGGAACCCGCCCTAAGCACAGTGCTTCAAAGACAATCTCATCCGGTAGTAGAGGGGTTTGCAAGGGGACCTTGCTCTCATTAATTTATTTTGGCACCTTGTTCTTTCCCTTGCACGGAGGGACGTACTTGGGAAATTTAGTGATAGGGTCGGCACCCTGGACTTCAACTTCCTCCACGTCTATCCCCAAGTCCTCATCATCCATCGGGATGTCCTCAATTTCTTCCTCCTCTAGCTCCAAATTGATGGCTTTGCCCTTTTCGTATGCAGTGGGCTTGTCCTTTAGTGGGTTTCTTCTCAACAATGCGTGCACCAGTATTGCAAGCTGCTTGCCCTTTTTTTCCTTCGCACTCTCCTTGGTTGGGGTCGGCTTCGGTCTAGGTGTCCATGGTGATTTGGGAACTTCAACTAATACCTCGGCAACCTCTGGAGCAGCTTCCTCTGCCTCCCTAACAACTTCTGGCACAGCCCCCTCGACTGTCACTGCTTCAGTGTCCATAGCTTCTGCGGGTGTCGACATGACGCTATTCAATAGTTCTTGTGTCTCCTTTGGTAATTTCTCAAATGCTGAACTTGCTATTAGAGCTTCAAAGAATTCACGGTTCATGTGCGCCTGAGAGCTCAACAACTCAGTTCTCAAAATGCCAAGTGTTTTTTGTTGGGCAACCACTTGTAATTTATAGGGCATTTTGAATTCAAATCCGATCGTTCCCCCCACATTCGGTTCATTAATGCCATATTGGTGGCAGATTTACAAGGATCTTACCCATAAAGTTTGTCTTAAATGATGGTTGCTCGCTCCATTTAGTCACATTTCTACCATCAAATTATGAACAGTGACTTTAACGGTCACTTTCTCGCTGACCTGTGCGATTTCTCCCTGGGTAATGCAGCTTCCTTCGCGTTGTCGCAAACCCTATGAAATTTCCTCGCTCCGCACAATCCTCCAATCGTGCAGTTCCCCAACCTGGGCAGTGTAGTTTATAGTCCCCTGCCTCCTTTCAGCTGCGTAGAGTGCTAAGACTATGCTACCCTCATATAGCCACCTGGCCATATCACCGGGGTATGGCTTCAATTAGCTTTTGTTCACCTTTCCTGGGAAGGGATCTCCATTCAATTTAACCAAATGCACTGCTCCACTATTGGTAATCTCCTTAATGACATAAGGCCCTAACCAGTGCATTCTGAATTTCCCTAGAAATTTTTCAAACTTGTTGTCATATAACAAAACCAGATCATTTACCTTAAAGGTGCACAACTTAATGTATCGATCATGCCATGATTTTTTGTGCTGCTTTTGGAATTGTTGGTGAAATCCAGCTAGAAATCTCTCTTCCTCAAGCTCAGCCAGCTACGCGAGCCTCTCTTCCAAGGCTCCGCGATCCATCATACCCGTGAACACCGCTATGCATAGACTAGGCACAATGTATTTCATGGGAATCACTGCTTCAACGCCATATACCAGCCTAAAGGGTGTCTGTCCAGTCAACGTTTTGCATGTGATCTGATAGGCCCATAGAACTACGGGTATGCGTAGGTCCCAATCACTTTGCTGAGCATTGCAAACCTTGGTAAATGCATTCTCCAACACCTTATTGAATGCTTCCACCATCCCGTTAGCATGTGGGTGATAAGGCGTGCTTTTCTGGTGATATACCTGAAATTCCTCTGTCAGTGCGCTGATTGTTTCATTTAGAAACTATGTGCCATGATCACTCATCAAAATATTTGGACACCCAAATCATGTCAGTACATACTCAAAGAGGAACTTCACAGCAGTAGTGCCTATGCAGTCCTTCATAGGCTATGCCTCTGCCCATCGAGTCAAATACTCAGTCGCAGTGATAATGTACCATGCTCTCGTCTTCTTCCCTTGGGGCTGAATGGGTCCCACAAAATCTATCGTCCATTTCTCAAAAGGTTGCAACATCATCTGTGGGTTGAGAGGCAGCTCATCTCTCCGTAGTGGCCTGCTAGTCCTTTGACACACATCACACGCCTTGCAGTAAGCTTTCAAATCCTGATGGAGCGTTGGCCACCACAACCCTACGCATAGAATCTTTTGCGTGGTCGCTCTTCCTGCATAATGGCTTCCCGCGGCACCCCCATGAGCACCCGTGAGGATACTACTCCTTTCAAACTCTGGTACATATTGTCGTAATAATTCATCAGATGTCATTTTGTATAAATTACCGACAATGATAGAAAAGTCCACTGCGTGTACCACTAATTCCTTCTTCTGCTCGACGATGTAGCCTTTCGGGGCAGTTCCTATTGTTAGGAAGTGTATCATGTCTTCAAAGTGACCATCTACGATGCGCACTGCAAATAGTTGTGCATCAGGCAATCCTTCCTCCAAATTAGTGGGCTCTTCCCCTATTTTGTTGTGCTATAGATGGTCTGGTCCCTCGTTCAGTCGTCCAGGCTTCACAATAACCTCAAAATCATATTCCTGGAACAATAACAACCACCTACAGATTCTCCCCCGAACATAGGCTTATTGACCAGGTATTTCAGCGTGGAATGATCCATATACATCTTAAAATGTCCACCTAGAAAATATTGTCTAAACTTCTGGAGTGCATATACCATGGCTAACCCTTTGCGCTCAGTGGTGGAATAGTTCTTCTCAGCCTTGGATAACCTCCTGCTTGCGAATGTTATAGGATGGTCCAATTCTCCTCCACTAGCCTGTGTCAGTACTTCTCCCAACGCTATACATGTCGCATCTACATGTACATGAAACCCCTTCTTCCAATCTGGGAAGACTAAAATTGGTGCGGTGACCATTTTCTCTTTCAATACATCCAAGCTTTTCTTACAGTCCTCATTCCAACAAAACGTGACATCCTTTTTCAACAACTTCTCCATAGGCGCGGTGATCTGGGCATAGCCCTTGATAAACTTCCTGTAATACCTAGTATGTCCTAAGGTTGCGCGCAACTGTTTTATGCTCCTTGGCACCTCTAGGTTAAGTATCACTGCGATCTTCACAAGATGTACCATCAGTCCCTGTCGACAAACCACATGACCCAGCAGAGTCCCAAAAGGAACACAAAATAGGAATTTCTTCAGATTGAGCGTAATCTAGTACCTTTGATAAGTATATAGCATCAGGTGCAAACTTGCCACATGGCGTTTCACCAACCCAAACATAGTCCAGTCATCAAAGTACACCTCCATAAACTTATGAATTAATTCTTTGAATGTAGCAATGACTACACGCGAAAAAAATCGTAGGTGCATTCTTCAATCCGAAAGGCATGATAGTGTACTAAAACTTCCCCATTCAGTCGCGAAGGTCCTCTTGCTTCTATCCTCTGACACAATTTTGATCTGATGGTACCCAGAGAACCCATCAATGAAGGCATATGCTTCCTGGCCACCTAAATTATCTAATACCTCATTAGTGAACGGAGTCGGGAAGTGATCATGTACGCAAGCGTCATTTAGCTTCCTGAGATCTACGCATATCCTTATTTCATCCTTTTTCTTCTTTTCCTGTACCACCATTGGGCTTACCCAATCAGATTCTTCTATGGGCTCGATGATGCTTGCTGTGAGCATCTTGTATAGCTCTAAGCGGACCTTATTCTTGTACTTTGAATTGAGACGGTAAGGTCTTTGCTTAACTGGCTTCACATCAGGCTTTAATGTGACTTCATAACACCCAGGTCTCCTATTATCCCCTTTAGCTCCGTAAACTTGGTAGGGAACAAATCCTGGTGTTGGAGAGGTAAATCCCCTCTGCGGACAGAGGCGATCCCACTAGCCCAAAATGGGTCTAGCAAAAATCAATTCACGCTACCATGCAAGTTCCTAGTTGCAAACTGAAAGTGGATTATGAGAACCAACCTGGAGTCCAACGCTAGTGTCGTAGAAGAGTTGATACTCCCGTTCCCTTGCTCCGGCAGGTCACGATCCTCACGATCTCCGTGAATGGATACCTGCACATGCAAAGAACGAAGCGAATACAAGCATAAAATCCACTAAATACAACTATATATCAGTCAGATAAGATATAGATCAAGCATTATCATAATGAACAATAAGATCGGAACCATAATGATAGTCGTTTATTAATGAATAATCAACAGAGAAAGATACAACCAAAGTTCTGACATTGAACCTCTCCTCTGGCTGGGCGAGCAGCTATACATGTCTTGCAATAGACCTTCTCTCTCTCAGACTTCTGGCAGCATAACCTCCCTATGCTCCAAGACTCTTACTATCACTCAAAACAAGTGTTATCACAACTAGCATTACTCCAAAACTAGCTTGTCAAATGCATGAGGACAGACTTTTATAGATGGAGAAGGGGAGGAAGATACACTGCATCAGGACACCCATTATGGATTGGCATTATCTCCAAAAAGCCGCTGTGGATAGATGTAAAGGATAGATGATGACTCTCGACATCTAGAAGATGAGCTTTATCCTCAAAAGACTTCATGACTTGAAGGGAAAAAACATCTGGGCGCGCGTTTGTTAAAAATCTTTTCCAAACTTGGTTGGCGCGGGTGTTACTCTAAGACAGAGCGCCAATGGTCGCACCCTCTTTTGAGGATCTCATTCCTTGGCGTGGGTAGTACATTGTGGACCCGCGCTAATGGAAAAAGGGCACTTTTCAGGGATATTTTGCAGGAGGTGTCTTCAGGGCACATGAAGTCCATACTTAGGGGAACATAATGCAAGTGGTTTTAAGTTATGTCACTGCTCACAGGTCCCGGAATGAGTCCTCCAAAGTACGAAAAAGGGGTAACAGGGACGGTGACAAATTACTGTGTAACAGATGCCCCCTAAAGCATGAGGCCCAAGAGAGAGAGAGGGGTGAAATGCTTTACAAAAACACATGTAGCTGCCGCCAAGATTCTGCATCGAGAGATAAAACTGATAGCTCAAGTACATGATATATGTGGCATGGTCGCAGCCATCCATAAGAGAGTACATAATAATCTAGATCCATAGTATGGTTGCAGCCATCTGGTTAGGATCAATGAATTGACTCAGGTATGGTCGCAGCCATCCAGTGAATGAGTCATGTAACAAGAATCACGCCTGGATTACAACAGACAAAATCCAGGGTCTTGCGCTCCATCTCGACCCAAACAAAAGTACAAGTTCAAGCATGCGAATATATGAGCTGAACACGCATGAACATCGTCTGATTACCAATCAATATTGAAAACTGTTAACAGACACGAGAGGTACCACCAATAATGACAATGGCCCTCAAGGTACTATAGGTACAATCTACGGCGTGTGAATTAGTGATCTGGCGTCGAACACCCGTAGAATCATTCGATCGGAGGCCAATGATGAAAACCTCACGTCGAACACGAAGAACCTGCCATTGAGGCATGCAGGCTCCAAGGCACCGAAAGGGAGTCTCTAGATCAGCTTCCTGGATAATGAGCTGAAGTCGACAGGAAGTGACCTTGATCGAAGGTGGCCATGATGTTTCCCACATCATCGACACGAGACAGAGAGATAATGTTGTGAATCAGGATTATGTGAGCTATCAGAGGGAGGTTGTTTCTTTGCAGAGGTCAACTTCTCTTGAACATATCGACGGCACGACAGTGGAATTGGCAGTATTTGACATCAATGGATCAGAGGTCATGGTGACGAGGCAATGAGCAGATGAAAGGTCAAACAGGATTACCCAAATCCACGGAGGTAAGTGGAAAATGAGATGAGATATCCCCACCCAGACACGAAAGCAGACAAGTGCCATGTTCAAGAGCGACATACTGCCGACACGACAATAATTATGGTTCCTTTTTTTCCCCGCCATTTCTGGCGAGTACCCCAATTATTTTTAACAAGCTTGATGGGGATAGCATATGCTTGTGGTGCGTCATTTCGACAAAATCTGATGTCATCAGGTTTTAACGAGTCTGACAAAGGAAGAACTCGGCGTCTTTTCATGTTTAGAGAGTTTGAAAAGACAGCAGAAAAGGAAACTCCAGGGGTGTCCTTTTTCGTAAAGTTGTGTCTCGCGAGCCCGAAAAAGTATAAAACAATGCTTGAAAGAACCGCCCGACCATTACGATCGAGGAGTACTTTTCATAAATAGTGATTTCGACCTGAAAAAGTAAAAAATCGATCAAAACCACGTCGTTTCGTAACCATTAACGAGTCTGAAACGAAAAAAACCCGGTAATCTTTTTATGTTTTAACGGTCGACAAAAAGAACTTAAAACGACCGCCCCTTATTAACGTTTAACGAGTCAAGAGGAGTAACTCGACAATCTTTTCGTCTTTAAATGGTCAGAAAAGAGCTAAAAGCGGACCTCAAAGTAACCTTTTCACATGTTTTACCAAGCTTGAAAAAGTAGAAAAAAGGAGCTCGTTTCGTCGCTTGAGTTGCACCAACCCCTGTCATCATATCAAAAACAGTGTAAAACCCATTTTGACATAAATATATTCAAAAATACCCAAAAAATAATATTTTTAATGTATTTTTAGGTCAAAAATGCTATAAAATAGTGAAATGGTAAAAAACAAATTTACTTTTTACTTTTCACCTTGTGAGTTTACCATTGGAGGGTTTTGGGTGCAAACTTCAACCGCTGATCGTGATCAATCCAGGAAAGCAATCGAGCCGCCGTCTGGAGCAGGTAAGAGGTCTTGTCCTTAGCTTCATTTTCATTCCATTTTTTCAGCTTTTCATCCACAGACGGATCCCCTGCAAGGGGATTTGCAAAATTTAGGGTTGCGCCATTGGCGCGGGTTTCCCACTCGGGATCGCGCCAATGGGATTATTTTCCCAAAGGGGGCGCGACATTGGCGCGACTGTTTTGAAAACAGTCGCGCCAACCGCGCGACCTAATTTTCCCATGGATTTCACCGTTGATTTTGCAAATTTCCTTGGATTATGATTTCACCAGTGATCTAATGATGGTATTTTCGACTTTATGGTTGCAGGGATTCGTCAAAATGGTTGTAGAATGGAGAGAAAGAGAGCATGATGCTATAGATGCTCTGGCACTAGAGGATGAAGCCTGCATGGATGCTTTGAGGGACTACGGCTTAAAGAAGTTTTTCCTCACCTCCTATTTGCGTGCACAACCGGAGCTACTACAATTCATCGTGGATGCTTGGGACATAGAGGATCAGGTATTCCGCTTGAAAGATCAGACATTGGAGCTAGATGTTTCCGATGTCTATTTTATCACTGGGTTATCGCGGAGAGGTGCACGACCCATCTTAACCGAAAGTAGGCCTTCCGGGGAAAAGATGGGGGAGGTGATGGAACGGGTTTGTCCTGGGGCACAGTTTGGATCAAACAGTGCCAAGGTAGATATTGTCACAATTCCAGACCTAGTGCTACGAGTGATACTATTCACTATCACACGGACGGCTGGGGTACAGGCGCCCCATGAGGCCAGCAAGAATCATTTACTGCTGGCAACCGAGTGTCTCCACCCTACTCTGTTTGACTGGGCCACAGCTGTGACTACAAACATCAAGAGGCAGCTTACGAAGTGTAAGCGTGGGGGTAACAAACAGTTCGGGTATGGATCCATTGTAGTATCCTTCTTCTTGGAGCGACTGCCGATTTTCCGGATTCAGGGAGGTATAGTGGCAGATCCAGTGCCACGAGAACCGAGGTTGACTCGATGGGTAGCACTCATGCCCAGAGGAGGAGGGGGCCAACAGATGGCCTGGAGGCCCGCGTTCTTCATATGGCTTCGTCACCAGATGATCGTTATAGAGGACTGGCCCTATGCGGGCACCGATTTTACTGGAGACCCAAATCTCCCATTGCCTGTGGGAGAGGACTGGGATGAGGAGCTTGGTAAGAACTCTTTGTGTTTTTGATGTTTTTTATGTATTTAAGTTTTTTTGTAATACATGCCTGTCTTTGACAACAGCTATATATATGTATGCAGATGTTGGTGCAGAGCGACCAGCTGATCTGTCTCACATAGCACGGAGGGTACAACCCGCAGCCGACCCTCAGGTAGAGGGTGGTGTGGGTGATGAGCTAGTACAGAACCTTGAGGCACTCACTCGAGGGATTCCAGACTATGCCAGGTTGGCGGATGTGCCCTTCGTGTACCAGAGGCACACAGTGGGAGTACCAACTCGCGTCCATCGTCTGCTGAGACGTTTGGTGCGAGCGGTGACATGCTATCATGAGCATCACCGTGATTAGACGCCTAGGTTTCATTTTTGCATATTTTTGAGAGACATGTTGTCTGCGGCCATATGAGATTCGGACATGTATTATTTTTTTGGATTATGTAATGCGCGCGGCGCAAACATTATGACACATACGTATATATATACATATGCCTATGGTTTATTATTGTGTTTTAATGTTCTTGCTTGTATAATGTTTTGATTACAAATTACGCAAATGTCTATCTAATACATGATTAGCCAATGCATCAGATAATGTGTTTAATTGTCGTGGAATATGCTGATATGTGATAAAATCAAAGTTCCTTTCTAACAATCTCACACGTAAATACAACCTTAGAATGCGATGGTCTCTGACGGAATATTGCCCGTTGAGCTGGTGGACGACAAGTTGAGAGTCCAGGTTCACTACCAATGCACGAATGCCGAGATTAATTGCTTCAGCAAGTAGCTCGATTACAGCACAATATTCGGCGACATTGTTAGTGGTACGACCCAAACACACACCTTGAAAATCTATCAGCTCGCCATGAGGATCATAGATCACCCACACCGCAGAGGACAAGTTGCGAGTACTGCGGCAGGCACCATCAGCAAAACCAACATAAGGTGCATCAGACATCTGCACAAGAAGCGAAAGACACAATAAGTGGCAGTTACACCTTAAAAACTGACACACATACACACAACACACTTGCTAGAGTACATGTATGTACAAAATAAAATGTACAAGCATCACGCATAGTACTTTTTCAAATACAGTCCATTTCGGGGCTTCCCAAGAGGGTTCCCTTCATAATCAATTAGCTCGTAGGCCCCTTTTTGCAAAGCTTTCTTGACAATGTAAGGGCCTAGCCACATAGGCTCGAGCTTTCCTGCTCCTAGCTTATCTTTTGCCTGATCGTATAGCAGGACTAAATCTCCCTCAACAAAAGAACGTGGATGTATAGTCTGATCGAAGTGAGTCTTGACTCGCTTCTTTTGTGTTTCGATGGCCAAAGAGGCCAAGCGACGGGTCTCATCTAGCCGTTCCAAGTAAATAAGGCGTTCTTCTAACGGAGTAGTGTTGGGAAGTAGCTCGACAACCAACTTTAATGAAGGGATTTCACATTCGATTGGAAGGGTAGCCTCTAGTCCATAAACGAGTTGAAATGGAGTAAAACCAGTGGCATCCTTCACGGAGGTTCGGTAGGCCCACAAGGCAGGGAACAACATCAAATGCCAGTTAGACTTATGCATGCCAACGGTACATTGAAGCATTGTAACCAAAATCTTATTGATAGCTTCAACTTGGCCATTGGACTGAGGGTAGTATGGAGTTGAACTATCGTGCTGCAAGCCTAGCTGGGTTGTTAATTCCGACATCATATGATTACGGAAATGCTTCCCGTGATCAGTGACGATGGCTTGAGGGACGCCGAATCACGAGATAACATGGTTGAATAAAAATTGCGCCGCTGTGTGACCGTCTTCAGTTAATGTAGGCATCGCCTCGGCCCATTTAGTAAAGTAATCGACGGCAACGATAATAAACCCATGCCCCCCGGCCGAGCGAGGGTTACAGGTCATATAATCAATGCCCCATTTTGTAAAAGGGCCGACGGTGACAACAGGGTGCAATGGAGCGGGAGGCGCTCGCATCTTCCGCTGGTATATCTGGCACTCATGACAAGAGCGGACAGCAAGAATGCAATCCTTGAAGATAGAGGGCCAAAAGTAGCCAGCACGGAGGATTTTTTGGGCAGTAGCATATCCGGACATGTGACCACCATAGGCACCAGAGTGGCAGTCATTCAAGACACGCTCAACTTCCTCAAGAGTTAAACATCAGCGGAGAACAGAGTCGGCGCCGAGGCGATAGAGTGTGTCGCCAATGATATGGTAGGGTTGAGATTGATGACGAATCCTTCGCCGAGCGTCTTTGGACACGCCAGGGCGAAAGGAGGACGTTTGCAGATATATAATGATATCGCCGTACTAGGGATCGAGGGTGCTAATGAGAAATAGAGTCTCATCCGGAATGTGATCCTCTACGTGAGAGGTCGGGGAGGAAGATGGCAAAGGGCAAAGTAACTCAGCAAATACAAGGGATTTCTTGGACTTGGCAGTAGTAAATTCCAAGTCAAACTCTTGGAGGATAATAATCCACTTTGAGTACTTGCCCCCCAGCAACTGGCGTGACAAAATATACGTCATGGGGTTGCAATCAGAAATCACAGTAGTAGTGCGTAGCAGAATGTAATGACGGAAACGTTGGACAACACAAACGACGGCCAAAGCCAACTTCTCGACATAAGCATATCGAGTTTCCGTGTCTAAAAGGTTGCGGCTGAGATAATAGATAACATGCTCGGTGTCATCATCGTTAGTTTGAACAAGAACCATGCCGATAGTGGTGTCGGCGGCAGCCAAATACCGGGTGTAATCACGATAATAATTCGGAGGACGGAGCAATGGAGCAGAAACAAGGAGACCCTTGAGACGCTCAAAAGATTCCTGAGCAATGGTATCCCAATGAAAAGGGACATCGCGCTTTAGTAATCGTGTGAAACCTTTGGCCACCTCGGCATAGTTTGGAACGAAACGTCATAGAAAATTTGCTTTACCCTGCAAGCTTTGCAATTGCTGTAAAGAAGCAGGGGGAGGAAGATTCACTATAGCCTCGACCTTAAGGGGATCCAAACGGATGCCCTCTCAGGAGATGACAAACCCAAGAAGTCGACCGGATTTAACGCAGAAGACACATTTGTGAGGATTAAGCCTAATTCGGTAGTATCGACAACAAAGAAAGATCTCGCGAAGGTGAGTAGGGTGGTCCTGACGTTTGGCTGAATGAGCTGGAAGATCATCCAGGTATGGTTGTACAATGTGTCGAATGTCATGAAACGCATAGGACATTGCACGTTGGAAGGTAGCACAGGCATTTTTGAGACCGAAAGGGAGCTTCTTATAGGCAAATGTGCCCCATGGACAGATAAAGGCAGTCTTGTGTTGATCAGCGGGAGCAATATTGATCTGGTTATATCCAGAAAAACCGTCCATAAAAGAGTACATTTCACTTCCGGCACACTCGTCAATAATTTGATCAATGAATGGTGTGGGAAAATTATCTTTAGGACAGGCCCGATTTATATCACAATAATCAACACAAACACGGATTGTACCCTGTTTTTTATTCACAGGTACGATATTGGAAACCCAATCTGTGAGCGGTATAGGATAAATAAAACCGGCTTTAAGAAGCTTCTCGACTTCGGCCTTAATAGCTGCAGCCTTTCAGGGGTGTACAGGGCATAAACGTTGACGAACAGGCTTAGCACCTGGGTACGTGATTATCTCATGCACCACTATGGTAGGGTCAATTCCAGGCATTTATTCATAGGACCATGCAAAGACGTCACGAAATTCGCGAAAAAGACTGGAATAAAGTTGAATCTCCTCCGGAGTACAGGTGACTCCAATATGAAGATGCTTGACAACCCTGGTTTCACAGAGATGTCGATGGGCTGGGTTTGTGTAATGTTTGCCATATTCCCTTCAGAAGACACCTGATAAATCTGAATAGGTGTTTGTAATGGGAGATAAGGAGCAAACAGCTCAAGGCAAGTGAGAATATCCTGAGGGGCAGGGAGAAACGAGGAACGATGGTGAGAATCATGCCAAGGAAGTTCCTCGAGAGACATAGTCTCAATAATGGCTTCGTCGGAAGGGAATGTTTCTTTTAAAGGATCCGAAGAAGTCTCACCTACAAGCCCTGAGGATGGAGCGAATGAGTGGAGAACCTTGCTCAAAGGAGCAAGTTCAGAAGAGGAAGCCGATGCAGCAAAATTATTCAACATAGTTGAGTTCGGCAGGACTCAACGGCATCTGGTCGCCCCAAGAATCTACTTGGTCGGTGGGAGGGAGGATCCACGGATCAAAACAAGTAATAATCATATTGATGGAAGCGACGTTAGGAGGTGGTAGCGGAAAAACACCCATAAGGGCGGGATCTTTGAAAAGTCTGGCTCCCAGACTTTCGGATAATTTCGAGGTATGCTCCACAAAAGGGATGTTGCCTTCAGAAGAGGAAGCAAAGAATGATAGCTGGTCTACGATAACAATCTTCCCTTGATGAGGGAAACGAATGATACGAAACAAAGATGAAGCTACCGCTTTCATCGCGTATATCCAGCTACGTCCGAGAAGGAGGTTGTAGGTAAGAGTAGCATCAACAACTTCAACTTCCATTTCGACCGTCTTCCCTTCCAAAGAGATGGGCAAAACGTTGGAGTATACCATAAGGACGGGATGCTCTTCCATCAAAAGCTTCCAAGGTTGTGGGAGACTGGCTCAGCGTTGGAGATCCAATAGCTTTCCAGCAGGCAACAGACATGATGCAAGTAGAAGCACCTTCATCAATGACTGTACAATGAATCGTTTTGGAATCAATAATAACCTATATGAGGAATGCGATTTGGGGAGGCAGTCTCTGCGTATGGCGTTCTAAGTCAAAAGTAATTAAATCTGAGTCGGCTGGGTCTATGCCACCGATAGCGGATAGCAAGGACTTCCTCTGAGAAGGGCAGCTCTGGAGAACTTCTAAAGCGGACATAGCCGACGGAGTCTGAGCTAAGTCCTCAACGATATTGTAGTGCTGTGCAGCACGAGCATTTGGGTTGTAAGAAGATTTCCGGAGTACTCCTTTTGGAGGGGGTCGAAGAGGCGTCTCAGTAGTAGGTCTCTCGATGTGGAGTGGGCCTGAACTGAACGGAGGAGCACTGGAGGGGACCTCAGGCTCTTTCCTGGCAGATGGCGGATAATCTTTTGTTCGAGTACTGATATTGACAGGTATCGTTCCAGCCATAAACACTTGAGAACCGAAGGAAGAGGGAGGTTGAGAAGGGTCAGCCACCATTTGAGTTTTTTGAGTTTGTTGTGAGGGAAAGGGTTCTTTGAGCACCGCAGGAGTCCCGAGAGCGCCTTTCAACAAACGACTAAATTCGGACCGCCTAGGGCAGTCTTTGGTATAGTGATCTTCATCACAGATAAGACAAGGATACTTGGGTTTGCGCTTGGCACCGTCCTCGGGCGGAGGTTTAGGGGAGTCTTGTTTAGGTTGATCTGGTTTATTCTTCGCTTTCCCTTTCTTCTTTCCTTTTGAGGCTTTGTCTACCGTGGTGGACTGGACGACATTGACCTCGAAGTAATATTCAAAGTGGGTGTTACCTGAGAAGTGTGTTCATTCGAAGCAGGTGATTTTTGCTTCCCAGGGTTCGCGGAATTTTTCTTCGAGGACGAATTAACAGAACCAATAATACTGTCAATAGTTGGTGTTGGTGGGGCTTTGGATGTCCCTGGTCTCGGGGCGTCAGGCAAATAATCATACAATGTACCTGACTGTGAATAAACCAAGTCAAGGTACTGAGCGTGCGCGATAGCTTGCTCTTCAGTGACACACACCCCCATGGCAATGTCCCGAGCTATTGGAGGAACGAACGAAGTCGTAAACCAATCAGTAAGGAGTTGGTCGGGAATCCAAAATTTTATCATGCGTCTACGCCGTCTCCATTCATGAATATGATCAGAGATATGCGTAGCCGTTGTCTGTCTTAAGGATGTGAGGAGGTGTGTACCCATTTCATATCGAATGGGTAACTGAAAATGAGTGAGAAATGCCATAGCCAACGAGTTGAAATCCTGAAAGGATCCGCGATTAAGCTCAATATACCACTTAGCGGCAGAGCCAGTGAGAGTCCTTTGAAAAAGGCGAAGCCGAATTGAATCATCAAGCCATGAATTGGATGAACACCATAGGTGATAAGTCATGACATGAGCTTGTGGATCTTCATTAGCTTTACCATCGAATTTTGGACAGTCACCAAGAATTTTCGTTGGAACCGGAGGCCAATATGGATTATGGAGAATAGGATCATTGGTCAATTTGGACACATCCGGTAATTCTAAAGTCGCTAAGAAAGGTAACTGAGGATTGAAGGACATCTGGGGCTGCTGGTGGGATGGAGCACCAGGGTTCCAACCAACTGGCGGTTGCCCCCAAGGGCTTGGTCTGGACGGATTTGGCCCCATAGGGTTTTGTCCGTAAGGATTTGGGTTCTGCCCCCCAGCGTTCCATGGATTACCAAACGGTCCTGCAGGAGCACCATATGGTTGCGGATAATTCTGATAAGGATTCGCTTGTAGTTGTTGATAATTTTGATATGGGGTAAACAAAGGTTGCCCTTGAGGTTGTTGGTAACCATATGGGGGCTGGACTCCAAACTGAGTTTGAGAAACAGGCTGAGTTTGATAGGCTTGTTGGGATTGAACTCCAGCTTGCATTTGAAAACCGGATGGGGTCTGGGGTCTAGCTTGGGGCAAAAAGCCGGGTTGAGCAGTGCCAGAAGGATGTCCTGTAGGTTAGGCTATCTGGCCGGAAGGATGACCTTGTTGATATTGAGGTTGGCCTCCCTGCCCAGAAGGTTGTACCTGCTGGGAATGGAGTTGTTGTTGCACAAGCGAAGGTTGTCCTAAAGGACCAGATGGCTGAGTGGGCTGGGCAGTTGGTTGGCCTGATTGGATTTGAGGCTGACCGACTTGCCCAGAAGGTTGACTATACTGGACGGTAGGCTGACCATGTGGTTGAGCAACTTGTCTAGATATTGGACTATACTGGACATTGGATTGGTTTGGGTTAACATATGATTGACCAATTTGTCCAATAGGATAACCTTGCTGGATACCAGGTTGGGCTTGTTGAACAGAAGATTGACCTGAGTTACCAAAAGGTTGAACATAAGAGGGGAAAAACGGACCACCAGAGGCAAAAGGGTTTCCCTGGAAGGATTGCCCTTGTTGGTCTTGATGAGGTGGTCTTGGAGATTGTGCAGACGATACTTGACCACCATGAAAAGAGGTGGAGCCCCAATCAATTGACAACGGAACTGAAATCTCAACAATCGGTTGAGACGACAAATATCGATCGTATGGCCCCTCTGCTGGGACGTTTGACGTAGGATCAAAGACTCCGAATAAAGAAGCCGAAGGACGACTAAAAATAGGAGTCGAAAAGCTACACATACCGTTGGAGCGGTTGTGATTGAGGTAACAGACGTACTGCGACTTTGTGGAGTAAAAGGCTCCGTGGTGGGAAAAGCAAGTTGTGACCAAATAGAACCCGTGAAAGGAGTTCCAGAGGGCATAGTATCCCTTAATGCTTTATAGCCTGGTGGTAGGTTCCCAGTAGTAGGAGTGCTAATGACAAGTGTAGGTTCCGTTGCAGTGGGAATTTCACTGCTCGTCGCAACGGGTTCTTCAGTCGAAGTAGGGGAAACGTCCTCCATGTCGGAGGAAAAAGGTGGGACTGAAACACGAGGAGAAGTGTATTCCCAAAAAGGGACACCGTCCTCAGAAGGTTCCCAAATAGGGTTCCAATGAAACTCGTAAGTCTCGTCGCCTGGAGCACGAGAACTAATCGGTTGTATACTCGGAACAACAGGAAGAATTCCACTCACAACCGGTATCTCGGAAGAAGACGAAATTGGTAATTCCGCCAGGATGAAACTTCACCAAAATCCTAGGGAATCTAACGAGACAAAACCCTAGTCAAACTAACGCAAACAAAATCTAACCGGGTAAATGTGTATCGTGGCCGAATAAATTTTAAGACGCAAAGACACAACTTGACCTTTTCATGTTTTAAGAGTCGAGAAAAGGACAAAAACATGACTCTAGTCTCCTTCGAATGTTTAATGAGCACGAAGTGACAAGACGCTCACTGGCACCTTTTCTTTTAAGGAGTCCGAAAAGGATCAAAAGTGACTACTCTGGAGACTCTAGGCAAAGGGTTTACCAAACAATCCGTAAAACTGCTTATACACCTTGGCAATCAGATGAAAACCAAGGACTTCCCGTACGGCAGTCAATCTTCCCGAATGCTGTGTTTAGTGCATTACGGCTTGTAAGGCGGCAGACACGGCTTCCTGTGGATAAAGGATGATAACCTAGTGGGGTCTCCCTTATATACGCGATGGTACATGGGAGCTCAGTCCGTGCTAGACCACTATCGAGTCACAAGAGGAGGAATCACCCAACCATAATGTGAAACAACAGTGACTAGGTTTAACGACGCCGGAACACGTCTCTAGCCTAGACCTCTAGAATGTATGCGTTAGGTTCCAATGCGTTGTTAGATTCATTCGGTTTATTTTACAGTTGATCTTCAATTAGGTTTCAGTTTTTAGGTCCTACTGTATGTGATCTCTCAGAATTTCCTAAATGCAAACTATATGCCAAAATATATCATTCCGTTCAATGAATGCTAACTACAGAAGAGTTGAGATTTTCAAACAAACAAAATGATCACCAAACAATCAACAAAGATCCTAATGCAGCTAATAGCAATAAATGAAACTTTTTTTCCTTTTCTCTTTTAAAAGTGACTAATTGCCAATAACAATAAATGCTAACTAATATAATGCAAAAAGATCATTTGTTTTTTCCTTTTAAAATGGCATAATGCACTTAAACAAATCTCGAGAGATGTTAACAAGCATAAACAGGCAAATTTCACTCAATGCAAATAGAACCAAGTCTGAAACACCAAGATAAACTGTCAAAACAAGGAGAATCACAAAGACCTCAATGAACCATGTGATCTAAGCTCAAACGAAGTCAAGCAAAATCCAAACGAGCTAGAGGTGAATTGCTCGAAGCACAGAATAATAAGTTTTGACAACCACTAGACAAGTGTAGAAAACAACCAAAAAGTTGACTGGACAATCAAAGAACCAAAAACTCCCACGGAAGGCTCGATATACAAAGCCACTAGATGCTCTAGGGCTGGGATATAAAATCGATGGAAATAAGCAAACACCCGAAGGATAAAGGTAAAAAAACCAGTCAAACAGATTTCTGACACACTACAGTAGCTGAAAAGGATGTAAAAAGACAGAAATCTAAGTTTAAAAAGCTTCCAACAAACACACTGGCAAAGTTCACAGGACTGGCGCGACTGTCAGCCTGTAACTAGCACTATTAAGGAATTAGCGCGAGTTGCTTTTGTGCAACATGCGCCAACTGGCGCGACTGTCAGGAAGAAAAACGCGCTAATAAAGTTTGCTGGCCTAAAAAAAATAAATCAAGCAATCCAGGGTTTGGTCGACAGTATTCAGACAAATCAAACAGCAAGAAACAGCTTTAAAACTAACCCAGAAAGCTTATTTACGCAAGCAAGCAAAGAAAACCAAAATGCAAGACAAACTCCAAGCTGTTCGGTTCGTAAACCAAACCGGAGATTGACTGAAGTGGCGTTGATCTACTTCGCTAATGCAAAGCAATAGCGTTTCAAAGGCTGCCTGGCCGTGCTTCAGACTCCGTCCAAGGTTTATGAATCAAACAACAAATAGCTTCTCCCCAGTGGAGTCGCCAAATTTTTGGAGAGGTAAATCCCCTCTGCGGATAGAGGCGATCCCACTAGCCCAAAATGGGTCTAGCAACAATCAATTCATGCTACCATGCAAGTTCCTAGTTGCAAACTGAAAGTGGATTATGAGAACCAACCTGGAGTCCAACGCTAGTGTCGTAGAAGAGTTGATACTCCCATTCCCTTGCTCCGGCAGGTCACGATCCTCACAATCTCCACGAATGGATACCTGCACATGCAAAGAACGAAGCGAATACAAGCATAAAATCCACTAAATACAACTATATATCAGTCAGACAAGATATAGATCAAGCATTATCATAATGAACAATAAGATCAGAACCATAATGATAGTCGTTTATTAATGAATAATCAACAGAGAAAGATACAACCAAAGTTCTGACGTTGAACCTCTCCTATGGCTGGGCGAGCAGCTATACATGTCTTGCAATAGACCTTCTCTCTCTCAGACTTCCGGCAGCATAACCTCCCTATGCTCCAAGACTCTTACTATCACTCAAAACAAGCGTTATCACAACTAGCATTACTCCAAAACTAGCTTGTCAAATGCATGAGGACAGACTTTTATAGATGGAGAAGGGGAGGAAGATACAATGCATCAGGACACCCATTATGGATTGGCATTATCTCCAAAAAGCCGCTGTGGATAGATGTAAAGGATAGATGATGACTCTCGACATCTAGAAGATGAGCTTTATCCTCAAAAGACTTCATGACTTGAAGGGAAAAAACATCTGGGCGCGCGTTTGTTAAAAATCTTTTCCAAACTTGGTTGGCGCGGGTGTTACTCTAAGACAGAGCGCCAATGGTCGCACCTTCTTTTGAGGATCTCATTCATTGGCGCGGGTAGTACATTGTGGACCCGCGCTAATGGAAAAAGGGCACTTTTCAGGGATATTTTGCAGGAGGTGTCTTCAGGGCACATGAAGTCCATACTTAGGGGAACATAATGCAAGTGTTTTTAAGTTATGTCACTGCTCACAGGTCCTGGAATGAGTCCTCCAAAGTACGGAAAAGGGGTAACAGGGACAGTGACCAATGGTGACAAATTACTGTGTAACACCTGGTATTCGCGGAGAAATTCAGCGACCTTATCTATCATCGTGTCATCCCAATAATCTCCAATCTTCATGAATTTGGGCTCCGCTTCTGTACCAATATTCACCTATTTCGTTTTCAGTGGCATGGTTATATCAGGATTCTCGACCTGCGGTCCCTCAAGTTCGCGGTGACCCTCGGTTTTAGGGTTATTAATCTTTCGGGGATCCTCATCTTCTTCTTCAGCAGTCACATTGTAGCATACCAGAGCATGGCTCAGCTGAGTAGTCCAATCGGGTTGGATCAAATCCAAAGGATCCTATGGTATCCTAAATATTGTTGCTTTAACTTCTTGTAGCGTTTCGTCAATATAGTCAAACCCATCTTCGAAGTTGAACGTCATTATGAATCCTTCGCACAGGATATCCCATTCACTTGTGCCATGGCAGAGCTTTGTCTCCAAGTACCAGTTCATCATGATGACATCCAAGGTATGACAGAACAAGTGCAACCATTCAGGTTGGGGCTTCGCTCCATAAGCCTTGGCCCATTTGGCCAAGTGTGTGTGTGGGTCATCCTTCCCATCATATTTGTCTGTCATTCGTACCTTTAGCTTCCCAAAGCGTGTTCTCATCATCCTCCTACACTCATGCTAATCATCAAAGCTACCCTTGTGTGTACCCCACCATCTCGTGAGCATAGTGCGCAGTGCCCAGTCCAAAGCCTGGAAGCGTTGCTTCTTTGGTACTTCCCTCTCAAATGCATCCAAAACCACATCCATAGCATTCAAACCATTGTAAGTGGGCAGATTTCTTACCTCTGACGATACATAGTGTAGCAACCAGATCATCATGTTACAGCTCAGTGTGGTTACCTCTTGTAGCCGATTCTGTTAGCGCTCTAATTCTTCATCAACGTCTGAGGTGTAGGAACTCTCGTTATCCTATGCAATTCGTCCATCCGCTGTCGAATTCACCCAATCTTGGTCTCACGTTGTTATCTTATATATACAGTCCAAATAGTTATCGCTCTCATAATCGCGGATTGGTTCAGTATAGCGTGATTCTTTAGCAGGATCTAGGGGTACTATTACACGGAGCGATTTCTTCTCAAATATCATCTTTCGCTTCTTTAGGTTTATTACCCCGTTCATGTCAGTAGCCCAATCAATGCCAAGGAGCACAGGGTAGGGGTTGTTGTCATCCACAATTTCTATCACTTCAAAGTCAGCCAATGTGCTCGTGCCTTCAATATGTACAGTTACCCCTTGTAGCCATCCCATGGGGATGATCTTCTACTGATTTTCCATCCTTAATTGAATTGGAGACCACTTCAACATGGGTCCTCCAATCCTCTCCCAAGTCTGCTTTGGTAAAACGTTCACATCTGACCCCTAATCCAGAATAACTTGATCCATTTCATATTCTCCTATCTGTGCAGTCAGTCTCATTTCTCGTCCTATCCTTGCTTTATGCTTACCAATCATTCGTACCATGCGCGGTTCACTTGAAGTGTTTCCGACACATCTGTTTATAAGTTCCTGTAACCTTTTCATAGCCTTTCTATTGCGCAGTAGCTTCATGTAGGTCTCTAGAAAGGTCGTAAGCATAGAAGGGTCCATTTCCTGATCAGGCTTATCCCTACTCCCTGAGGTAGAGGCCTTAGCAAAGCTATTCTTTTCTTCCATGAACGTTTCACGTGCGCGCTCCAAATCAAATTCAACCTCCTTCACCAGAGCTTTGCGAACCCATGCGCTGTCTTCGGGCTGTTTCCCCTTATCATCACCCATTGCAATTCCACTTCGGAGCACTATATTCACATTTGGATCTTCCTCATAAGGCTCAGACCTCATCATCTGCAGGTTCTGAGTCGGCTGTAGTGGTAGCACCCCTTTGTCACATATCCTTGTTATCAGTGTAGGACAGTCCTCCGTCTCATGATCAAACTGAGTACAATATTTGCACGACGGTCACATTGGGTTAGTGCATTCACAGGCATAGTGTCCTGGTCCTCCACAGTTGTAGCAGATTAGCTGTCCCCGACCTCTGCTAGGTCCTCCTCTGCCTCTGCCTTGTCTGCGCCCCTGAAAGCCTGTTTGTGCCATCCCAACGTTTTGGTCAGGGGGCCGCATTTCTACCTAAACTCTATAGGCGGTAGTTCTGTCCATCATCAATTCATAACTTTGGCAGTTGCGCTCATCATGCCCTACCGACCTGCAGAAGTTGCAGAATAATTGTTGCGGTGTTTGTACAAACTTCTGCAGCAAATGACAATTATCGTTGTATGTTTTCCTGCTACCTGACATATAGCACACCACAATGCAGGCCCCGCGGTCGGTCCTACTTAGGCTTCTGGCCTCAAAGGAATCAATGCTCCTCCTGAAATATAGTTCGCAAAGATCGGGCAATGGTCTTTGTCATGCCCCTGACCTTTATATTGCAGGCACCATACCTCTTTGCGCACCTCCGGTCGAAATGTTTTGTCCTGCTTCAAACTTTGCATTTCGAGGCAAAGATTTTGCAACTGCGCATGGATCTGCTGAACCCCCAAATTCAGATCTTGCATTAGTGTTTCATGTATTCTCATTGCAATCTCCAAGGCCTTTGCCTGAGTCGTAATCTTCTGTTGTGACAATGCAACCCTTAGGTGAGGCAGGAGTGAAGTCACAAACCATTCGCGGTGCTATCCATCTGTTAAGTTCATATTAGCTTCGCGGATTTTACATTTCAACCTCTGATCCAATTCCCAAGGTGTCTCACCTAGTTTTATCATGATCTCCTTGAACCCCACAATCAATTGTGCCTCGGATTTAGGCCTACTAAACTATTTATTCAACACGGTTTGGATGTTTGCCAACCCAGTGTTTGGGTTATCATTAAAGTACTTGATGTACCAGGTTAGCACACGATCTTGCAAAGCATTAACCAATGTTGCCTTCTTCATGTGATCATCGGTGATGCCCTAAGCTTCCCATACAACTTTCACAATGAACCAAAACTGGTCCGGGTCCTCATTTCCCAAGCCCTTACACAAAGGTAGCTTCACTGAATTTGCTATGTTGAACTGCGATGGAGGTGGTGGTGGTACGGGTGAAGTCGCAGGTGATGGTGGTGAAGTTGGAGGTGGCGTAGGTGGAGGTGGAAATCACGGGAATCCCTGTCTTATTACCTGAACTGCACTTCGTAGAGAAGTCTGCGCTACTCCCTCTTCATCACCCAACGGTGGTGAGATTAGTGGGCTATATTCATGACCCTTTGTTCCTTCATTTCTGTAATTCTTTCCACTTCACATAGCTGCGAACATCAAGGTAGTTGCATAACCCGTTTTTCGCACAATAACATCTTAATCCAAGTATTTAAAGACTTTAAGTACTTACCTCGCAAACCTTTGAAAAAGTGCCACTCTGCCTCTCTGTAACTAACCGAGGTATCGACTGCGAATTCAGTCACAAATCCTCCTATGATCAACTACACGGGTGATCTTATCCTCAGAGTCTTCCAGTCTCTGTACTAACTCTGGGGTCCACACAATAGGACAGTCAAGTCTCGACCTTCCTTGGCTATCTGCTAGCTTCGCGATCCACTCGTATAACTCAGCTGGAAAGGAACAAAAAATATCTTGTGGATTTCTATATATAGGTACTTTTCTAGCCATTGTTCCTTTATCAGTCGCGGAATTCTGTTCTCCTGCGCTGTGAATTCATGGATCTTCCTGTCCAACCAGTCTTCGATTTCTTTCTTAGTTGGATTCTAGTGATACGGACATCACACATCTCTCATGAAAATTCTAGTCTTGGAAATGGAACCATTTGTTGCCTTTGTGGGGCCTGACCCAAGTTCAGTGTTAGATAGCCAAACAAATCCCTACACTACTGGCCCTTTCGACATCAGCCCACGGAGCGCGGACTGAAGTCTCACCCGAAGCAATAAGGGGGGATGTTGGAACCAAGTTTCCACACACTGAGATGGTCTTGATGTCAGTTTATACCCTCTGTTCCTACTTTCACACAGGTCGCTAAGCTTTAGGGCTTTGTCAGTCTAGCCCTTTATTTCGCCCTTCAATACCTCTGCGAAGGTGTATGATAGACCTTCGCACAGCCTTACACCAGAGTCTAGGTACTTCCGCTCTACTATGAGAGCATATTATTCAGGTTCCCAAGTTATCTTAAGTGCTTTACTGATCTTACTAAATAATCATAGTTAGCGTCGATCAAACTGATATTCTTACTTTTGCTCAATTAACCAATATAATCACATATATTCGCGCATCACATAAACATTGTAAATTAAACCCAAAACGCAATATAACCAAAAGCATTAACAGGAGATAAATACACATAATTTGCAGAATACTTCTCTTTATTGATATCTTCAAGTTAATACAGACTCTATCTGCCCTGCGCACACAGCTGCAGGGGTCTGCACACTTAGCTACGGACTTCCACCCTAGGCCTCTGTGCACTCAGCTGTAGAGCCTCTACCTACGCTAAGACCCAAAAGACTTAGACTTTTCGACCAAGACTCTTCACTTTATTCTTCGCTATCTTCTAAAAAATACTTAGAGCTTACTTATTTAGCTCCTTTTATACAATCCCATGGTCTGCAGACCATGGGTAGATCTTTACAACCGACTTTACACTTTACAAAATAAGGGCGGACAACCCTTTATGACTCTTGACACTTTCGCACTCTACGACCCAAAAATGTGGATACTTTACTACTTTATTACAAAATTGACCCAAAACATGGGATTTTAGCCCCAAAACTGTCCCTAGGGGAACCCGTTCCCAACAACAGGACTGGGTTGCAGAGCATGACAATCAAGATGTTGACAATGCAGGTGAGGTTGAGGTGCGTAGTGTAGAAATTTTGAATAATATGACATTTATTCATAGATATTATCTCGATTATACACTATTTGGGGAATGCATGCATAATACATAACCTCCTCTATGTTGATCATTAATTTGCAGAATCAAAACATTCGCATGCGCACATTGAAACAAATCAATAACACATATCAACACAGTATGTAACCGGGGAAAGCATATAGCTGAAAACCCCCAACTATATGTATATTATATTGATTGAGAACATGTAACAATACATAGTACAATACTCCTCACAAGTACTCAGTACTATCTCCACCTGTTACACACAAACTAGCTCAGATCTGAATCAATCACAGGTTCAAATCTCCTACGTTGCTTCCCTGCCTCCACTGCGCAATCTTGCATGAGAATAGATGAGAATGGCTGATCCAAACTCGTATTTCACTTGGCTGAACCACGCAATCCTCATTGGCAATACTCAATCCATTGATTGTGAAAATCTCATGCACAACTACAGTCACAACTGACAGCTGTCTTGCCCTTTCACTCACCTCTAACACCTGTCTCCACTGAACTGTCCATGCAATGAGTTAACTGATGTATTTTTAGTTGATTTATGAGTTAATAATTAGTGAATTAATTAATAATTAATTCACATCACTCATCACTAGTGTATTCTGCAGTTAGACTAAATACAACTAGTTCAACCAAGTCAAACTGAACACAATTCCATCAACTCCTCAATCAACTCCACCAAACTTAATCGCTTGAGTTCTAACTAAAGTCCATCATGCAATAGCTCAACTGACCCATAAGAAAAGTGTATTTCCTTCTGGCAGTTGCATGTGCCACATCCGTAGCTCGAACTGAAGTGCTCCAAGAGGATAAGATAATGTTTATAGTCCAAATATTATTAAGAGCTAATAATATTCGACTGTTCTATTTTTAGCTTGGCAGTCTAAACATAGACTCCGCCCATATGTCTAAAAATAGAAGTACATCTATTTTTACCAACATGACCAATCATCCACAAATAGCATCCTGCAATTCATAGACCATGATCCATATGTCTAAAAATAGACATAGTCTAAAAATAGACTTTGCGCCAAAAATAGCCTGCGGGCCCACTTAGTGAAGGCGACTCCTTTCCACTAAGCTCCATCATCTTGTTGCATTTTCAACACTCCCTCTCAACAAGATATGGATTATCTGCAACCCCTATCCTGCAACTCTGGAATGTTCTGCATGCAACACATTTGCCCGGTCCACTTGCTCCAACAACACTTGGAACAAAAACACTCCCAACTGACCACTCTATTGGGCTAGGAACATACTCTGATGCTGAAGCTCTACCTGTTGCTGACAAGTGCTCCCTCTCTGACATTTGTGCTACTGCAACATCTCCATGCATCTCGCACCATTGCACACTTCTCTGTGCCACCTAGCACTGTGCAAAACACTTGTGCCTCTCACATTGCTGCAGCCTGCTAGCTATGCGCTGTCCTGGGATTCCCTACACTGTCGCTCTCTCTGCCGCTCCATCCGCATCTATCTCTACCCAATCAGTCAGTTCCTGCTACTCCACATCGGGGCTCCCGTAGCAAGGTCTCATCCAAGAGGTTGGGTACCTCAAGGATCCTTCCCCTCCTCCTTGGGACGATCACTCTATATCGCCCCACCTCCTACCTGGAGGTATGGCTGCATGTGATCCCTCAGCTCACTTGGCTCGAAGTTTCCCCTACTGGAGGTCTCTGCATGAGTAGATGTCTCTACTCGATCTCCTCTCAGCTTCCCTTGTTGTGGCTGCTCCACAACCTCCTGAAGCTGCTACACCAATTGTGGCTCCTCCACAATCGTCTAAGACTTATTTTGGCTCTGCATGTTGAGAGGTAATATACGCTCCCTCTCAACCACCAAGTCTCCATCAGTTGCCTTGCTGCTCAAGGCTTTGCATGCATCTTGAACCTCAAGAGCATACAGGTTCTTGACCCGTGAACCAATCTGCTTCACCTGTCTAGTGATGATGTGTCCAAGGAAAACCTTTCCCTTACTGAAGACTACATCACAACCTCTATCTTCTAGCATCACGATCGACACCAAGTTTCTCTCCAGTCCTGGTACATAATTGAAATCGATCAAGGTAAGGCGAGCTCCATGCTCCCTCTGAAAAATAACCGTTCCTACACCTGAGACACTATACTTCTCATCATTACCCATCGCTATGAGTATCTGGAGATATTTCTCCTCCAAAGTACTGAACAAAATCTTGTCACCGGTCATGTGGAAAGAAGCTCCACTGTCAAGAAACCAACCACTTCCCACCATGGATGAAACCATGCATGCGAAGAGTGTGAAATCCAACTCAAACTATGAAGCAAGTGCCTCACCTTCAGATCCTTCCCCGGATCCCTTCTTGGATTTCCTCCGTGGACAATTTGCATCATAATGGCCCACCTCATGACAACGAAAGCATCGCACTTTCGATTTGTCAACCTTCTTCCCATCATTGGAAGAATTGGATTCAAAAAGAGAAACCTTCTCCTTCCCCTTCTTTGCTTTGGTAGCCAAAGCGCAATTTTCTTCATCAGATTCCTTTGATGAAGATCCGTCCCTGGTATTCCGCCTAATCTCCTCTTGCACAAGATCTTACCAAAGTCTCTCCCATCTTGGCAATTTCTCCCAACCATTGACAGAGTCCTGATAGGAATGCCAACTCTTCAGAAGAACAAGTAGAGCCAAGCTCACCAAGTCCTCATCATCGACAGTCACCCCCACACTTCCCAGCTCATCCCTGCATTGGGTGAACTTCGTGAGATACTTGGGCATACTGTCTCCTTTCTCACACTTAATGTTTCTGAGTTTATCCTTTAGCGCCAACTTCCTCTGGTCGCTCTTGCTTTGGAATAAATCTGTCAATGCTTTCCACATCAAGTATGGAGAAGCCTTTCCATGCAGGCTGGACACAATGTGATCCTTCATGCCCTCCAACAGAGTCCTTCGACACTTTGTTGTCTTCTTTTGCCAAGCCTCAACGTGAGCAGGATCATTAAGCTTTGGGACCTCAGCCTCTATGAAATCCTTCAACCCATTGTCATCTAACACTGCCTCCACCCTGTCTTTCCATGCAATATAATTCGAGCTGCCTTCAAGAGCATACTCCAATCGCAATCCGTTGAAAGACATTTCAATTTCGACACCAAGAAAACACTACAGCAAATTCGAATTCCACAAGCTCAAAACTCAACCGCTTCTGATCTAAAATTCGTGAGAACAAGGTATTTCTCGTACAGATATTGACTGTATGGGCATTTACCGAATATCTCACCTTCCAAAAGAAGGATGAATCCAGAGGCTACCTGGCCCGATTACAGACTCTGCCTGAAGAAATAAAATGTAAACACTTTCTGAATAATAGATCTGATGATCAACTCTGCTCTGATACCATGTAGAAATTTTGAATAATATGACACTTATTCACAGAGATTATCCCGATTATACACTATTTGCAGAATGCATGCATAATACATAACCTCCTCTACGTTGATCATCAATTTGCAGAATCAAAACATTCGCATGCGCACATTGAAACACATCAATAACACATATCAACACAGTATGTAACCGGGGAAATCATACAGCTGAAAACCCCCAACTATATGTATATTATATTGATTGAGAACATGTAACAATACATAGTACAATACTCCTCACAAGTACTCAGTACTATCTCCACCTGTTACACACAAACTAGCTTAGATCTGAATCAATCACAGGTTCAAATCTCCTCCACTACGCAATCCTGCATGAGAATAGATGAGAATGGCTGATCCAAACTCTTATTTCACTTGGTTGAACCACGCAATCCTCATTGGCAATACTCAATCCATTGATTGTGCAAATCTCATGCACAACTATAGTCACAATTGACAACTGTCTTGCCCTTTCACTCACCTCTAACACCTATCTCCACTGAACTATCCATGCACTGAGTTAACTGATGTATTCTTTAGTTGATTTATGAGTTAATAATTAGTGAATTAATTAATAATTAATTCACATCACTCATCACTAGTGTATTCTGCAGTTAGACTAAATACAACTAGTTCAACCAAGTCAAACTGAACACAACTCCATCAACTCCTCAATCAACTCCACCAAACTCAATCACTTGAGTTTTAACTGAAGTCCATCATGCAATAGCTCAACTGACCCATAAGAAAAGCGTATTTCCTTCTGGTAGATGCATGTGCCACATCTGTAGCTCGAACTGAAGTGCTCCAAGAGGATAAGATAATGTTTATAGTCCAAATATTATTAAGAGCTAATAATATTCGACTGTTCTATTTTTAGCCTAGCAGTCTAAAAATAGACTCTGCCCATATGTCTAAAAATAGAAGTCCATCTATTTCTACCAACATGACCAATCATCCACAAATAGCATCCTGCAACTCATAGACCATGATCCATATGTCTAAAAATAGACATAGTCTAAAAATAGACTTTGCGCCAAAAATAGCCTGTGGGCCCACTTAGTGAAGGTGACTCCTTTCCACTAAGCTCCATCATCTTGTTGCAATTTCAACACGTAGGTCGATTGTTAGGTGAGGGCGAGGTGATATATCACTGTATGGGTCGAGTGAGAGTGCAGTAGCATCATTCTATAGGAAAGGAATGTCATTGTACAATATAAGCCATAAAATAGGCTGTATAAAATACAAAACTTTAGCCTTCACAAAAAAAAAACACTCACAAGGGATATTCGTTGCAACCTTGAGGAATGTGAATGCACAAAATCTTGCAGAGAATATGGCAGGGAATATAGGAACATAATATGGCAGAGAACTGATAGGTGTTGACTATGATACCATATCAGGCTAGGAGGTAACTCAACAATGCTAATTGTGTTTTTGCATTAAGATTGCTCATGGATATATACATGGAGGGAGAGACACTTAGGCTTCAACTCCAGTGTCTCTTCATATTCCTAATCTCCTTATTTTATCTTTACATTATTTACATAAATTCTCTAATCCCAAAGCTTAGGTGTTAACAATGTGCAAGAAAATAATGAAGGTTATGTTAGGTTTATTTTGGAATAGAGCATGTATTTTTCATGTACAATAGTTATTGTGAATAACTCTCCTTTGAAAGAGGTGTTTTTGGAAAGAACATACATTCGCATGCATAAGAGAAATATCTATTGTATTAGTTCTTTTGAAAATAATATATGACTACATACACAAAGAAAATAGTTGACGGCTAGATAGTTTATTTAATTACATGCACAAAGAATAGGGACAAATGTAGTGGTTATTCTTTAGAAAACAATGTGGACTCATGTGCGAGTGGAATAACAATTAAAGTGTCATTTATCTATAGACACACTTGATAGTTATATGATTTTTGTTAATGCATGTGGAGTGATGTTAAAGAAAACATGGCATGATATTTTGTTTATGTTTTATGTATGCACACAAATAGATGTTGAAGCATCACTTATAAAGATTGATTAATACTTTAACTAATCATGATATTGAAGTTTGCTGACAAAAACAATGGCAAGGAAGGATGGTGACATATGAAAATGATGGATTATGTTTAAGATTGCGATTGATAAAAAATATCCATGCAGATTGAGGAATGTTAGCTGCAGGATGATCCATTAATGGGAACAACCAAGCCACAATGACATAGAGATTGAGGATTCATGGGTAAATGATAGCATGATGATTGTAATAGCTTTTAGCTAGATATGTTGTATTTAAATGATATTTTTTGTAAGATTTTATGATGATGGTTAAGGGATGGACTCCCTTACAAGCCATTGAGTGAGGGGTGAACACCCTCATGACCGTTTATTAATAAATTTAAATGTTTGTTGGTTTATGGGGTTTCTAGGGTATATCGGTGTCTAATGTCGTGGTTTCCTATTGTCCCATTTTTATGATGTTGATTCCTTGCATGATGTGACATTTATATTATCAAGAATGTTGTTAATTAACTGAGTTAAAAGAATCATGGAATTGAGGCAAGGTTACATCAAGAAGTTTAAGTTAATATGTTACAATAGTGCCAGTTAATGGTCTTGTAGCTTACAATTCATTTACTAAAGATTACTCTATATAATGATGATGGTTTATCTAACATTCATTGAATGAATATGGAAAGTAATTAAGAAAGTTACACGTTGGAAAATGCTATAAAATTTTCTAACTCTAGGCATTTTCATGCGATGTCACTAGGTGATGTTACAAAAAGGAGGGGTAGTATAGATATTGGGTTGACGACAACAGTCAGACTTGATGTCTACACGCAAAATCAATGTTTTCCTTTGCATTTGTGATGGTTGTTGAAAGTGTGAAGGTGAGATAGTTTTGAGTTGTGATACAACACATATCAAAGTGGCGCAAAGGCACATTCCTTTAAAAGGATAAATGATTGTGTTTGTGTGGGGTCAAGCTAAAGCTAATAAACAATAAATGTTAACTGGTAATGGTGAACCCTTCTTAGACTGATTATTCCAGGGTTATCCACTCACAAACCACCATTTTTAGAACTATTAGGATAAGGATGTCATCCACCATGATACTTTAGTCACTCACATACCCCCATTTTTAGAACTATTAGCATGAGGATGTCATTCACCATGATACTTTAGTCACATAGATGTGAATTTGGTGATGATATACTTATTATTTTTGGAATACATTTTTTAAAATTTTAATTTAATTTCTAATAAGTATTAGGTGGAAAGTTGGGATTTGACATTTTAAGGTTAAAATTTATTTTAAAAATAGTTTATGTTTTTATTAATATATTAATTTTTTAATAATAATAATAATAATTATTATTATTATTATTTAAAATAAATTATAATTTAACTAATTTTAATGATTTTTTTTAGTAATATAAAATGTATCATATCATAAGTATAAGTATGTTACTAATTATTATATTATTAATTTGTAAAAAAATAATATTTCTTTTTATAAATTTTATAAATATTTTTTTGAATAAATTATAAATTAGTTAATCAATATTAAAATTCATTAGAATTAATTTATATTTATTATAAAAATTGATTTATTAATTTATTTTTTTGGCGACTAGCGGAATCGTCAACGGCGGTGGTATCGTACTCGCGTTACACGGGGTCAAATCCCATCGGCTGCCACTGTAACCTCTAGGAGGAACCGCCCAGCCTACAAGAACGGCCCTTAGTTAAGACAAGACTCGAACTCGTGACCTGCACAGCGGCACGGATGACTTAGTAGATTGTCCACTGGCCACGAGACCAAACCTCTGTGGGCGATTTATTAAATATTAAATATAAATTGATTTATTAAATATTAAAATTTTCAAATTCATTATGTATAAATTTGTTTAGTCATTTAACTCTATATTATCACTTATATATTAATTTTTTAAATATATATATATATATATATATATATATATATATATATATATATATAATTTAATTTTTTAAGTATTATCATTAAAAAAAAAAAAAACCTATTGATTTTTTATTAATATTTAATATAATGTTATGTTAATGGATCATATCATCCCTCCATAATAAACATAAAAATAAATAATTTTATCATATTGATTATATCCTTCCTATATTATTAAAATATTTTTACTATTATTTAAATTTTTTTTAGTATTATCATTTATATATAAAAATAAATAAATAAATATTGTGTTTTTATTAATATTTTAGTATAATGTTATGTTAATTGATCGCATCATCATCACTATTCCAAATATTATAGAATCTTTATCATCACTTTTCAATATGTTTTAAAAATTTATAATAATTAACTATTATCTTTAAAATATAAAAAACAATATTCCTAAGAGTATACTAATTTTTTATCTTTACACCCTCTAATTCAAGGTGGAGTTTGTTTGGACACTTTTAACATTTTCTTTAACATAGTTTTCATGGAAAACTATTTCTATGTATATGTTGGAAGTAATGCTTCCAAGTAATGTGTGAATTGTCATTGTGAGTCCTTAGGTGTCAGTCTAGAAGTAGCCAGTGTCTTATGTGTGAGTTGTAATAGCTATCTAGATGTGTCGTTGTCAGTGATCTAGATACTATAAATATGTAACCCTCGAGATCAATAGAAAAACAACTAGTGAGATTTGTGTTGTGTGTACAATCTCTCTGGCTTTTTTTCATATTTCTAACTTGGTATCAGAAATTGTTCTAGCGTGACTCCTTCACGGGAGGGCTAGGAAGATGTGGCCAGAAAGATATGAGAGAGCCTTGAGTTTAAATAGATTAATTGAGTGCTTGATCTCAGTATCTCTATGTGTAGATTTATTCGTATATGTAGATCTTGAGTCCAAGCAAAATTGTTGGGAGTGATTGTGAGAAGGAACCAATGTGTGAAATCATTGTTTTCTTGGCATGAAAATGTTTGCGTGAGGAGTTCCACATAGCCAATCGTTCGCAATTTTCACTCTTTGGAACTATACATTGTAGGTCGTGCGGGCAGTTTGGCCGTGGTCTTGATTCAGGCTGCTTTCGCCAATTTCTTGGCCGAATTTGATAATTTTTGCAATGTTTTCGGCATATATGGAAATTTTGGTACCGACTTCTGTGGAGCAATTTTTTTTAAATATTGTTGAATAGATTTGATATTGGTACCTGTGTGAACACGATCGATCCTAGTTGCATACTTCTTTAACGTGCCTGTTATCCTAAAGTGTTTTCAGCTAAAAACATCTAGAACGAGGTATTTATCTGCCACTGCTACGGTTTGTGCCTTTGCAAATTCTTACGGTTCTGCACCTGCCCCTGCATCCTTGAGTTGAGTTAAGAGTGAATTGAAGTAGCTTGACTGAAGCCGTTGAAGAGAGACAGAGGCTCGGGATTTACCCACTAATTAAGAACTGATTTGCCCTGGGTGCCATTGCTAGCCTCGGCTCGATGATCATTGTTCCTATTCCGTTTATCCCCCATCAAGGTCTCGACGGTCGAAGAAAGAGTGCTCTTTCCTATCTCGATTTGGGATACTACTTTCCATTCACATTGTTATGAAACCAGCTCAAGAAAAGATAGAAAAGATAGATCAACGCCTTAGAATTCAGCCTCTTCGAGGGGGCAACCTCCTTTACATTACATAAATGAACAATTCTTGGATGATTCAAATGACAAAACCTCCTTTTTATATATAGGAGTCTAAGGAGTCACAATATAATCCAGCCGACCTAACAATAATAATATAAAGCCACAAAAATAACAATAGAGGGATTCTATGGGCACATTAATAACAATATGGGGGTAATGGGGGCACAACAATATAAATAAGGGGTATAACTACAATAGTAATGGGGTAATCACTAGTATTATAGGAACCCAACATGCCCCTCTCCTTCAAAAAAGTGTTGTCCTCAACGCTTGAGTAGTTCAGGATACTTCTGCATAAAATTCTCATCCTCCCATGTGGAATCTTCAGTGGATAAGTTCTTCCACTTGATAAGGTACTCTGAAATTGATCGATTTCGTAGCTGTCGAGTTCTTGTTTCTATGACTGCTTCCGGTTCCAATATAATTTTTCCTTCCTCGTCAAGTTCTGGCAATATTGTTTGAACTGGGAGCTTGTCGCCTATAACCTTCTTTAAACATGAAACATGGAAAACTGGGTGCAATCGAGAAGCTGCAGGAAGCTCCAATTTGTATGCCATAGTACCAATCTTTTGCAACACCTTGTACGGACCATAATACTTTGGTGATAATTTATTATCCTTCTTAGCTTGCTTGAGGGACATTTGCTTATATGGTTGTAGCCGTAGGAATACCCAATCACCTACATCAAAACTTCTTTCACTGCGATGTTGATCTGCCTGTTGTTTCATTCTATTCTGTGCCAACACGAGGTTATCCTTTAAGAGTTGGAGGACTTGTTGTTGATGTTCGATGTGATGTTCCACTGCCTGAACCTTAGAATTTTCTCTTAAATATGATGTGATGGATGGTGGTTGATACCCATAAAGTGCCATAAATGGGGTCATTTTTGTTGCTGTATGGAAGGAAGTGTTATACCACCATTCAGCCAGAGGCAACCATTTGACCCATTGTGTCTGTTTATCAGATACAAAGCAACGAAGATATCCTTCCAAACATTTGTTTACTATCTCAGTTTGCCCATCAGATTGAGGATGATAAGATGAGCTATGAGCTAACTGAGTACCAAGACAAGAAAATAATTCTGTCCAAAAATTTCCAGTGAAAATGGGATCTCTGTCACTTACAATAATCTTTGGGTTTCCATGTAGCTTTTGAACTGTTTCCATAAATGCAGTAGAAACTGTACTGGCTTTAAATGGATGTGATAATGCACAAAAGTGTGCATACTTGGTAAGTCTGTCAACTACCACCATGATGACACTCTTTCCCTCAGACTTGGGTAAACCTGTGATAAAATCCATTGAAACCTCCTCCCAACGTTGGCTTGGAATGGATAAAGGTTGTAATAGACCCGGTGTCTTAATTGTTTCAACTTTATTTTGTTGGCAAACCAAACATTCCGCCACAAACTTTTGAATATCTGATTTAAGGCCATCCCAAAAAAATTCCTTCTTAACCCTGTGGTAAGTTTTTAAAAATCCTGAGTGCCCTCCTAAGGGAGAAGTGTGCAATTCCATAAGAATCTTTTGTTTTAGCTGGGAATTCTTACAGAGGTATAAGCGATCTTTGTACCATAACGAATCATTTTTCCAGCTAAATGTATCAGACGTACTGGAATCTTGTTGTAGCTTTCGAATAAGTGCCCACACTTCTTCGTCATTCTTCCATTCCTCCCTTGCTTCATTTATCCAATCTGGTTGGATAATAGAAATGGCGCACAACAATGCTTCCACATCCTCATCCTTTCTTGAGAGTGCATCTGCCACCACATTTTGCTTCCCTTTTTTGTAGATGATTTCAAAGTCATAACCCAACATCTTTGTGACCCACTTTTGTTGCTCTTCAGAGGATAATCTTTGTTCTAAAAAGTATTTAAGGCTATCATGATCCGTTTTTACCTTGAAGTGTCTTCCCATTAGGTAGGGTCGCCATTTCTTAAGTGCATGGAGTATTGCCAACATTTCCTTCTCATAAATAGCTTTGCTTAAAAACTTTCCCTTGATTGGACGACTTTCAAAAGCAATGGGTCTTTCATCTTGCATTAGAACAGCACCAATTCCATTTCCTGAAGCATCACATTCCACAATAAAGGTTTTTGTGAAGTCCGGTGTAGCTAAGACCGGTGCTTGGCACATTGCCTCTTTAAGATGTTCAAAGGCCTTTGTTGCTTCCGGAGTCCATGAAAATGCATCTTTCTTCAATAATGTTGTTAGAGGTGCTGCTATTCTCCCATAATTCTTAACAAACTTGCGATAATACCCTGTCAACCCAAGAAATCCTCGCAGATGCTTTATGGATGTGGGGATTTTCCATTCCTTAATGGCTTTAATTTTGCTAGGGTCTACCTTAACTCCTTCATGAGATACAATATGACCCAAATATTCCACCTCCTGGACTCCAAAGAAACATTTGGATCTTTTTGCATATAATTGTTTCTCCTCCAATAGTTGTAGCACCCTGTCAACATGTTCAACATGATCCTTCCAAGACTTGCTGTAGATTAGTATATCATCAAAAAATACTAACACAAATTTTCTAAGGAATGGTTTGAAAATTGAATTCATCAAACCTTGAAATGTTGAAGGTGCATTGGTAAGGCCAAAAGGCATGACCAAAAATTCATAATGACCCTCATGAGTTCTAAATGCCGTTTTTGGAATGTCTTCAATCTTCATTCTGATTTGATGATATCCTGAACGAAGATCCAACTTGGTGAAGTAAATTGATCCATGCAATTCATCCAGTAATTCATCAATGACAGGAATGGGGAACTTATCTTTAATAGTGAGCTTGTTGAGCTCCCTATAATCCGGACACATGCGCCATGATCCATCCTTCTTGTGCACCAATACTACTGGAGCAGAGAAAGAACTTTGACTCGGTTGAATTATACCAGCCTCTAGCATTTCTGCAACCATACGTTCAATTTCACTTTTTGGACATAGGGATATCTGTACGGCCTGATGTTTGGAGGAACACTTCCTGGAATCAGATGAATAGCATGATCATGATCACGCATAGGTGGGAGACCTTTGGGAGTCTCAAATACCTTGGAATGATTGTCCAGGACTTTTTGGAGATCTGGAGAAATAGATGATTCCAATGTGGAAACATCTAGCGAACATAATTGTGCAATTACACCTCTTTGCTCCTTTTTTAGAAGCTTTGTCATACCATTAGAGCTGATTATCTTTCCTGGTTTCCCTGCAATACCCCTTAATTCAACTTCCTTTCCTTCCACAGAAAATTTGATGAAAAGTTCTTGAAAATTAAAAGCTATTGTACCCAAGGATTGTAGCCATTGGACTCCTAGTACAACATCAGCACCTCCCATTGGAATGGAAAGCATTGGGCTAGTCAATACATATTCTCCCATGGATAGCTTGATATTATGGCACTTTCCAGAGCAATTTATTGTTCCTCCATTTGCAATCATCACTTGACACTCTGGTGCTGGATATAGGAAGCAATTCAATTCTTTTGCTACCCTACAATGAATAAAATTGTGGGTGCTTCCTGAATCAATCAACACTATTACCTTTTTCTTCTTGATTTGTCCTTCTATCTTGATGGTTTGAGGAGTGGTAATTCCCGCCAATGCATTACAAGATATGGTCGGATTTATTTGTTCTTCATCTAGGCTTTGTTCCTGGAGTATATCCTCTTCTTTTGACCTTTCTTGCTCCTTTTCTTCTTCCTCTTCACAATCTATGTAGAATAATTTCTTCTCAGCACACTTATGACCTTTAGTGTATTTGCTATCACAACTGTAACAAAGCCCTTTTGCTCTTTTTTCTTCCAATTGTTGTGGTGTCAACCTTATAGGTTGTGGAAGACTAGGGGCAACAACACTTCCGTCTTTATAGTTGTGAGTGGTATGCTTCCTGGTTGCCATAATTTTGCTTTCCATTTTTCTTGCTAACCTGAATGCCTTCTCTAATGAATCAGGTTCCCAAAGGCGAACATCATGTTGGATATTATCCTTTAAAGACCCTATGAACACATCAATCCTATGCTCCTCTGGAATATCTTTTACCCTTATGTTCAATTTTTGGAACTCCTCAATGTGCTCCATTATTGAACCCTTTTGTTTGAGACTTATCAATTGGCTAAAAAAAGTGTTGCTTTTTGTATCCTCATAATGTGCTATCAATTCTTCCGTAAAAATTGCCCAAGTGATAAATTGTTTACGAGAGCAAAGCCATTGATACCATACAAACTGATTTGGTTCCAAATATAAAGTTGCCATACGTACCTTTTGTGTGTTTTGCACATTATTGAGATCGAAGAATTGCTCCATCTGTAATATCCATGTGGCGGGATCCTTGCCATCAAACTTCCTCATATCGATTTTTGGAATATGGTGGGTCTTCGATCCAACATTAGAGTCTATGGAATCATGATTAACATTTCTTTTGTTCACATCATGAGTTTCCTTTACAACCTTTTCACCATTAGTAAGTATTTCTTGTAGAAAATTTGTCAAATCTGTCTTCAAATCTCCCATGTCTGTCTTCAAATCTGTCCTCAAATCTATCTTCAGATCATCCATCTTAGCTTTCATGCCCTTTATCTTAGATTCCATGCCATTTATCTTAGCATCTGTTAGCTTTTGTGAGCGTGACATTTGTTGCACTTGTTCTTGTAATTTTGATATATCATGTAGCATTTCTTCCTCTTCTTCATGAGTCATGCTAGAGCTTTCAGGTTCCTTACTAGGTGTTTGCATTTTCTTTCCTCGGGGCATCAGTTACCGATAATAATGCTTTACTATGCCCTTTGAATTCCTTCAAACCAAGCTTATGCAAAAATAAAAAAAAAAACTACACACCTTTTTTACTTTGTAGAAGCCTGATATTGAATCTGATGTATCTCTGTAATTTCGAATCATCCAGTTCTGAAATTGTGACCTGTAGTAGCCTTCTATGTCCTCTTTCCAATGCCACAAGTCTGAACCAAATTGGATTCTCCAAGAAAGAGTTATGCACAATCTCCCACAGTGACCTGATTATAGACTAGTTCAGTAGAGCGAACTTGTATGAAGTGCCACGTGTCACTGTTTCAACTTTGACTCTGAAAAGTATATAAAAGAAAACTAATTTCCGTCCTCTTTCTGTACCTTCTTACGAAATTTCAATCCGATGCTCAGAAAGAAAGTTATGACGATTTTCCCCAGGTCACCTGTTTTGAGTGTAATTCAGGAGTCTGCAAAAAGACCAACTTCCTCAGATCATATCTCCGAAAATATCGCACGAAAAGCTCTGAAATTCAGAACCAAGGTTCAGCGCGATTTCTTCTCAAATGGGTTTTTTTTGCGACTTCTGAAACGTCACAGAAAAAAAGTTATAGCGAAAATGCCACGATGACCTGTTTGGAGCAGCAAAACCCTAGAATCCAAAGCTCTGATACCAAATGTTATGAAACCAGCTCAAGAAAAGATAGAAAAGATAGATCAACGCCTTAGAATTCAGCCTCTTCGAGGGGGCAACCTCCTTTACATTACATAAATGAACAATTCTTGGATGATTCAAATGACAAAACCTCCTTTCTATATATAGGAGTCTATGGAGTCACAATATAATCCAGCCGACCTAACAATAATAATATAAAACCACAAAAATAACAATAGAGGGATTCTATGGGCACATTAATAACAATATGGGGGTAATGGGGGCACAACAATATAAATAAGGGGTATAACTACAATAGTAATGGGGTAATCACTAGTATTATAGGGACCCAACACACATAAAATAATCCTTGGTGGATAGCCGCATGAATTGGTTGCCTTTATTAGTTTGATTTGTGAAAACCTTATTTATTTAAGGTTATTCTAATATTAGCATGGTTGTTTTGATAAAAATGCAATGTTGTGTATTAAATAAAATGAAACCCACTGGTCAGCTCTACGAAAGAAAGTCTGAACTAGGAGACTCTGGCTCTGCAGAACGCTCTATATTGTTCATGTACATCACACAATATATAGTAATCATAGATTTAGGGAAGTTAGAACCATAACCTAAAAAATAGAAACTAATTCCTATCTTGAGGTCTTATGAACCAACTCACTATTCTAAGATATTCTCCATTATCTCTAACACCCCCCCTTAATGGAGAAGGGGTTCAAAATATGCCTAACATTTCCCTAAACATTTCAAACTTAATTTTCCAAGAGGCTTAGTGAAAATGTCTGCAACATTATCACATGTATTACAATATACCAAATGGATTTCTTTTGATTGCACTTTCTGCCTGACAAAGTGGAACTGTGTATCAATGTGCTTAGTGTTTTTGTGAAATGCCGGATTATTAGCAAGTTTGATTGAACTCTGATTGTTGCATTTGATTATTGTTGCATCTTTATGTTCTTCCCCACCATCCTGGAGAAGTCTCCGCAACCAAACTGCTTCACATGTTGTTGCACACATAGCTTGATACTCTGCTTCCGCTGAAGACAAGGAAACTGTGTTTTGTTTCTTGCTGCTCCACGTAATCACCCTGGATCCAATGCTGAATGCATAGCCTGTTATGGATCTGTGATTATCTACATTTCCAGCCTAGTTTGAATCTGTAAATCCTGTCAATCTAACATCAGAGGAATCAGTATAAATAATACCATAATCTACATTACCTTGTAGATACCTCAAAACACTTTTTGCTGCATTCCAATGACTTTCAAGTGGCTTGGACATGTATTGACTTAGCACACTGACTGCATAAGCCAAATCTGGTCTAGTAGTGGTCAGGTAGATTAGGCTCCCAACCAGCTATCTGTAAAGTGTCGCATTTGCCTCTTTAGAGCCATCCTCACTCTGCAGTTTGATGTTCTGTTGTAATGGTACTGCTGCAGGCTTACACTGATCCATCCTAAATCTTTCTAGTAGTCCTTTGACATACTTTCCCTGGGACAAAAATGTTTTTCCTGAATCTCTCCATATCTCAAGACCCAAACAATATCTTAATTCACCAAGGTGTTTCATTTCGAACACCTGTGACATCTGTTGCTTGATTTCTTTGATCAGATATGTAGCATCACCTGTAATAATCAAATCATCTACATACAAAGAAATAATGACTATGCGCCCTTTTTCATCTTGCATGGTATAAATATTAGGGTCCTTTTTGCTTTTGTTGTAGCCAAATAATAGAAAAAATGAATCAATCTTTTCATACCAAGACCTGGGTGCTTGCTTTATTCCATAAAGTTCTTTCTTTAATCTATAGACTAAATGTTATTTCCCTTTCTAGACAAACCCTTCAAGTTGCTCTAAATAAACCTCTTCTTTCAATTCTCCATTTAAAAATGCAGACTTTACATCTATTTGGTAAATAATCCACTGTTTCTTAGTAGCTAAAGCAATCAACATTCTAATGGTATTAAGTTTAGCTACAGGGGCAAAGGTTTCTTCATAGTCAATGCCTTTTTTTGTGAATACCCCTTTGCTATCAATCTAGCTTTTAATTTATCTATAGTTCCATCTGCATTAATCTTTGGTTTATAAAACCATTTACAACCTATGGTTTGTTTCCCTCTAGGAAGTTCAACCAGTTCCCAAGTGTTGTTTCTGATTATAGATTCATATTCCTGTTCCATAGTTGTTTTCCATTCGCTACATTCATTTGCTTCCTTATAACTAGAAGGTTCAACAATATTCATCATACTAGTTATAAAAGCATTGTCCCTATATCTTGCAGGCAATTGAGCTTTCCTACTTGATCTCTTAAGTGTGGGGGTAGCTTCAAACCTTGTCTGATCATCATTCTCTTTTTCTTCCCACTGCTACTGCTATTGTTGTTGTTGCTGTTGTTGCTATTGCATCTGCTATTGTTGCTGTTGTTGTTCATCTTCTACCTTTGTCTTCTGCTGATCCTGATTGTTTCCTGTTTCTTCACTTTCTTCTTCCACCAAGTATGGAATATCCCATTCTTCATGATCCTACTCATGGAATATGACATCTCTACTAAAAAAAAATTTGTGAGTAGAGGGATTAAATAATCTATAAGCTTTATATTGTGAACAATACCCTATAAAGGTACATCTGATGGCTTTTGAATCTAGTTTTCTTCTGTCTTCCTTTGGAATATGGGCAAATTCTTTAGACTCAAATACTCTTAAATGTTTTACTGCAAACTTAAATCCATATAGTGCTTCATAAGGAGTTTTAAACTCAAGACTCTTTGTAGGACTCCTTTTTTTCAAATAAATCGTAGTATTCAATGCTTCAGCCCAAAACCCATTCGACATATTCTTACCTCTCAACATGCTTCTAGCACATTCCACCAGTGTTTTGTTCTTTCTTTCTATTACTCCATTCTGTTGAGGAGTATGGGGTACTGTGAATTGCTGTAATATTCCATGGTCTTTACAATACTTGATAAGCTCATCCTTCTTGTATCCTGCCCCTTGATCGGAGCGGAGAATTTTTATCTGCTTCCATGTTTGCTTTTCAATCATATTTCTGAACTGCTTAAAGTATTCAAATGTGTGACTTTTCTTACTCAAGAAATATACCCAAGAAAACTTTGTACACTCATCAATAAACAGTAAAAAAATATAGTGCACCGCCTAATGACTTTGTTTGCATGGGTCCACAAAGATTTGTGTGCACTAATTCAAGTATATCTCTCTGTTTCTTCTCTATTTGAACAGGAAATTCTTTTCTATGCATCTTTCCTAATGTACAGGCATCACAATCATTATGCACTTGTTTTAACATAAGAACATCTCTTACCATTCCTTTTTCTGAAGTAACAGTAAATCATTGTAGTTGATGTGACCAAGTCTATGATGACACAGCTCTTCTGTAGTCAAATCCATTGTTGTTGAAGCTCGAACTAGTGCTGGTCTTACATCCAATTTGTACAGACCTCTTGTTCGAATTCCTGTAGCAATTGTCTTCATGCCATCTAGCAGATCTTTAATATAGCAGTTAGATTTAAAAAAATCAACTTTAAGATCTTGATCTGTAATCATCAATACATAAATCAAGTTCTTTGTTATATCGAGCACATACATAACATTATAAATTTTTCTTACATTACCATTAAGGTAAAATGATAGAAATTTTCCCACATCCTTTGATCTGATGACTTCTATCATCACCTAGGTATATTTGTGCTCCGTTGTTGATTTCTTTAAAATCTTCAAACCATTTCTTGTTCCCTGTCATATGTGTTGATGCTCCAGAATCTACATACCAGATGTTTGCATCAACATTCTCATCACGGTCTACCATGAATAATCTGAAATTTCGCTCATGATTATCATTCGCAAGATGACCTTCATGCCATTTCTGCCTCTGTTGTTCTTCATGATATTTCTTCTTCCTGCACTCTCTAGCTATATGACCCAGTTTTCCGCAATAAAAACACTTAATTACAAAGTTGTTTCTATTCGGATTCATACCTTGGGTCGGATTTGGTCTTTTCTGTGAGCTTCCTCCATTTTGTTGTTGCAGATTTCCTTTTCCTTTGTAGAAGTTCTTTTTCGCCATCAATGCAAGATCGACACTCTGGGGCTTCAGAGTCGATCTTCTTTCTTCTTCTTGCATCAGTATTCCTGTCAGTTCTTCAAACTTCAGGATTTTCTCTCTCGCATTTATCCCAGTGATGAACATTTGGTAGTCATCAGTCACACCATTCATGGTAATTGTTACAAGATCTATATCTTCAACTGTATGACCAATGTCTGCCAATTTGTTCTTCAGATCTTTGATCCTTGCTATGAAGGCAGCAACTGTTTCATTCTCCTCCATCTTTAGGGATAAGATCTTGCTCTTCAGGAACAGAAGAAAATTTGTATTCTTGATCTCATACAGATCGTTCAAAATTCCCTAAATTTTGCTTGCTGATTTACATTCTCTTATATGTGGTATGATGCAATCTTTCACTGACATCTTCAGCAGCGTCCTTTCTTTACCCTCATGCTTCTCCAAATCTGGGACTGTTGCTAAACCAGCGGCTAGCTTCTGGTCATCCCCATTTGCAATCGTCCAAGCACTCCGCACTTCTAGCAGAGTCTGCATCTTGAATTTCCAATTCGAATAATTGGAGCCATCAAGCTTGTTATGCTCATTCAAGCATGCTTCAAACATTTGATTATTCATCTTGGCGATTTAAAAAATAAAAATTGACAGGTAAAAAAAATGTTAGATTTACCCCAGATCTGTGTCAAAGACAGACAATCGCTTATCTCCCTTAGTTCGATCTCTGTTGTTTTCAATGGCTTCCTTCTTGTCTTCTCTCGACCTCCACGCAACCTTCTCTCTACCTCCACCGCCAAAATGCAACCCCTCTTTTTTGTTGTGATGTTTTTGATGTTTGTTGTTTGCCCGACCTTGCAGCCTTCTCTCGGCTTCTCTCATGACGGTCGTCACGCTTATTCACCACAGAGTCGTGGAGATCTTCACGCATGTACACTTGATATTTGTGACGATCGACAAAAAGAAAACACGCAGAAGGTATACAGTGTGATCTTCGCCCTTTTTCCTCAAAGACATGCAACAGTTTCGCGTTAGGTGCAACTGGCAAGTTCCTCACTCAGCGAACAGGTTTTCTCAACCCTACCGCTCTGATACCATGATAAAAATGCAATGTTGTGTATTAAATAAAATGAAACCCATTGGTCAGCTCTACGAAAGAGAGTCTGAACCAGGAGAGTCTGGCTCTGCAGAACACTCTACATTGTTCATGTACATCACACAATATATAGTAATCACAGATTTAGGGAAGTTAGAACCATAACCTAAAAAATAGAAACTAATTCCTATCCTGAGGTCTCGTGAACCAACTCACTATTCTAAGATATTCTCCATTATCTCTAACATGATTGGTATATTATAAGGAGTTTGCTATATTATAGAGAGGAAGAGCAAGAGTTTTTGGGTTTGGGTTTTGTAATTATAATTAAAACAATAATAACAATAACAAATCATGTTGAGGTTTGTAGTGTGGGTTGTAAAATTAATTTTGTGTAAAAAGGAAGAAAAAATGTAGAACCACAAAAAATAGGCTAATTATTCCATAGACTAATGTGGCTTGTCGTGTTCCCGAAGCTTTAGTCACAGGTAATTCTTAATAAGGTCAAGTTGGTGTGACCCTGCTCCTGGAGCGTCGCTATAGGTTATTTTATGAGGTCAAGTTGTAGAATTGTTTGGTGAAGACATTCTGTATCTAGAATGTTATCCTAGATAACTAATGAAGGCTACAGAGGGTCGTGGATTCACAGATGGTGGCAATTCCATAGGATGGTTCAGTATTGACACTGACCCGTTGTGCTCTAGGAGGTTGAGAAGTGTCATTTCTGCACAGTTCATCAACGATGGTCAGAGGCACTTACGTTTTAAATGGAGGTCAAGTGACAACTAGAAGATGTGGTGGTGAAAGAGCGGTGTTTGCGAGATTACAGAGTGGATGTGGGTGTTGATGATGACCATATCAGACAAATCTGACAATGACTTATTTGTTATTGTAATGTGGGTTTTCTTTTATATTTTCTACATGTAAACATTAAGGGAGGGTGTTGGAAGTAATGCTTCCATGTAATGTGTGAGTTGTCATTGTGAGTCCCTAGGTGTCAATCTAGAAGTAGTCAGTTTCCTATGTGTGAGTTGCAATAGCTATCTAGATGTGTTATTTTCAGTGATCTAGATACCATAAATACGTAACCCTTGATCAATAGAAAAACAACTAGTATAATTTATGTTATGTACAATCTACATTAAACATGAATTTGTATAAAATGATTTGATTTTTTATAAATTTAATAAATAAAACAGTATTTATTAAATTAGTTTATTAAATCTTAAAAAATATAAATAAAATTTAAACTAGTTTATTAAATCTTAAAAAATATTTAGAAATTTATAAAATTTTATTTTTATAATAAAACATAGGTATTTTAAAATCATGATTTTATTGATTTAAAAAGTTAAAACTTGCTATGTAATAATTTTTTTAAACTGAAATTTAATCACAATATATGTAAGAAGTCTAATAGAATTTCTTTTCATCCACCATTTTAAGTTTACAAAGCTAACATAATCTTTCATCCCAATATCTTTTGGGAATTGACCCTAATTAGTCTATCAACTAGTACTAAATTTATTATAATTAAATTAGATTCATTTTAAATTTATATATATCAAGTTTTAAGAAATCAAAATTTTTAGTACCTAAATTTGTTAATCATCTAATTCTATGTCATTTTATCCATTGGACATATTTAAGCTTGAATCCTAAACACTTAAGATTGAAGTTTAAAGAATGTGAATCACATGCCATGTCTGGACTATTGGTATGCTATATAAAACATTAACCTATGGCGATAGCGCAATCAAATTGAAGGGTTTTTAATTTTTCAATAGAAATAATAAAACTATCGTTTCTTGTTTCTCTTAGTGAAGTAGCTATTTTCTATTTGATTTTAAGAGTTATTTTGTAGTTTTCTTAGCCTTGGTACACTAATAATGGATCTTCATTTTATAAAATGAGTTTATTTATTATTTTAATTAGAAAGTGGATTTATTTGGTCTTTGGATATGGAAATCTCAAATATGTGGTTACCATGTCTCTCATGAAAAGGATACATATATACTTGAATTTGAACACAATTAGGCTTGGGTATTGAGTTGGTGCCAGGAGGAGAGCTTTGTCATTCATATTTGTGAGGCAATTATGAATTTGTTCAAAATGCATGCTCTGTATCTTGAAATGTTAGAATCCTTCCAAATTCCTATTTAAAAGTGAGTTCAAACTTATTTTATTTTAATAAGATCCTCTTTTGATGCAACTCATTATTTTGAAAGTTGAGATAGATTTCTCCTCTTCAAAATAAATTATAGTTAATGGAATTGGACCAAGCTATTGAGAACTTTTCTAAAACCAAAATTATTTATAAAAATTTTAAAATTACGTAAATAATGACTGCATATAATTGCACCAAATCATTGTTTAATTTGATAATAAAAATGAACAAGATTAAATATATTTTATCTTTTATGAAATAATATAAAACATGTATATTTATAATATTACTGGATTATATTATGATGTAAGTTTTAGAAAACTAAGAGATCCAAAGTTCAAATCCCTGATTAAAACACTATTTACTAAGAAAAAGACATATTATAAACCTAAAAAATAATATTAATTATAAAAAATAAAAATAAAAAAAATACATCATTAAAAATTTAATAGGTAAGCGTACATCGAAATTATATCTTAATTATACAAATCCAAATAAGCTTACCTTAAAACATACTCGAGTCTTAAGGTGAAGATATATGATCACGTTATATAAAATAGTTGACTAAGACATATTTTAACTGACACTCAAATTAAACATACTACAAAACTCAATTGTGTAATTCGAATGAAAACCTAAAATGCAAAATTTAAGGTAAAAAAAATATACATACCACAATACTCAATTTTGTAATTCCAACTAAAACCTAAAATGCAAAATTTAAGGTCAAAAAATTATACATAACACAAAACTCAATTTTGTAATTCGAACGAAGACCTTAAAGGCAAAATTTAAGGCCAAAAGGTAAAACGTAAGAGAGTTGTGCTCTGCAGAGTTATACGACGCTGTTGGTTAATGCCAGTACACCTTCGTGTTGCCCGCATGGAAACAATCTATAAGAGAAAACAGTATCCTAAAATGATTATGATTCTCTTATGTTATATAAAACGATCCGACTGTCAGGTTCCGATTGAAGGAGACGAAAGAGTCAGACCAGCTTCTGCCAAGGCCATGGCCAGCCCTGAAATCTTATTTTCATATCTGTCTCGCTGTTCGAGCTGGTTATTGCCCTGATCTGTAGATTTTGATTTTGCCTCTAGATTTCTGTCAGCCGCATTTTTGGCTTTCTCCCTTTGGTGGTCGACCCTGGCATCACACTGCATACCCTTAAGCGTGATGCCTGAAAATGGGAATTGAAGAGAAGAATCCTGGGGCGTGGCCCTTGGGACTAAGTTGGTAGTCCTCTTATAACAACCCACCCATTTGGCTTGCATGTAACCATATTTCCTCCACGGTGGCATGTACATTCCTCTTTCCTTGAGCGATCTTCGGGCCGCGTCGCACATTATTTTGATTATCTCAATTAACTTTTCTTCTCTGCCCACGAACAATACGGGAAGCTGCTGCAGCAGGGCATTGTATTCGACGGTAGGTCTGGCTATCTCGAATTGCTCCTTGAAATCTATGTCCACCAAGAAACGATCGTTTTCCGATCTGGATTCCTCCATAACCACATCAATGAACTCGTAATCGCCTGTACACGCAAACCATATCTCGCCCATTTGAAAAAAAAGAGCGTAAGAATGCCAGCAAATAAATCTATGAAACCATGCCAGTCATAGTGATAGCAACACTATGAAACCGAAAAAGAAAATCGAGTACTGCCTTTTAACGCCAACTGGGTTTTAAGAGAGTAGACTGACTGACCTGCAGGATATCCCGTAGTTTGCTCCCACCGCGAATTGCAGATGGCTGCACTGTATCCCGCGGTACGCAGAGTGTTCATTACGAATCGGCGCCAACTGCTCTTCTTCTCTGCACTCTCGGGAGCATTGAATCTGAATCTGGTTTTTTCCTTCGCCGTCGCTAGGGCTTTCGCTGCATCTTGAAGCAGACGCGACTCAAATGCACTGTCGGTTCTGGAGAAATTACCCTGTAATCTCACAGTAGTCTATCTCAGGAATTCTAATTGATTCAAATTACGTAATAACCTCCTGTGCTGGTCAATACACACAAAATAGAGTACAGTGCACCGGATAAAAGCAATATCAGTGGCATAGATCAATCCAGATTGACTGGTGTTCGGGAATTTTATGCGTAGAGGTTTAAACATGTTAATGCAGAGTAGTTTAAGCAAGTTAAGATTTCCATTATTACCCCTCTATATTGATTTGACTATTTCCATTATTACCCCTCTATATTGATTTGACTAGGACCTAGAGTAATCAAATAGATTGAAATATTTTCATAAATTATTAATTAAAGTTATTAAATTTAATCACATTAGATAGTTTGACTAGCAATTTATGATGTGATAAATTCCAAAGATATTATGAAAATCAGTATAAATTACAAAAATTTAAAATCAAGTAATAATAATAATATTAATATCACTATGAATTACAAAAATCTAAAATCAAGCAATAATAATAATATTAATATTAATTTTTAATGGGCCTAATGGTTAAGAGCATGTGTTACCTGCTAAGAGGTCAAAGGTTCAAAACCAGAGGGTAAGAATATGTATGCTTTTGTAGGTGGGTCCTTTGTCCCACAAAAAAGGGGGTTCTCATACACTAATTTGGTGTCTGACTTGATCGTGACCTTAAAAATGGATAATAAAAATATTATAATACATTATTATTAGATTTAACTTTTTTCAACCTAAGATTATTATTATATACTGCTAGTTTCCTCCTAATAGGTTAACCCTTACCATTATTGTTATATAAATTTACTAATATTATTAGTATTATTATTTACTTTATCATGGTAACGGCTAGTTTTTTTCTTATTTCACATTTACTAGGTCAACCCTAGCTTATAATATTATTTTTCTTAGATTATTATTTTTAATATATTTTGACAATTTCGATAATAAATAATTAATTATTACATAATGGCTAATTTTTAATTTTACTTGTCCTGAGGATGAACCACATTAGTTGGTTCGAAACGTCGACCCAATCCTTACAATGTGATTAATCCGAAAGACTATTTTCTAAATTATGGATCACAAAAGTCTTAGATGTAACATTATTATTAATCTTTTAATACTAATATTAGATTTAATGATTTTTTTTTACATGGTATCATAACAAAATTTATTATTATTATTATTATTATCTATTTTCAAGGTCACCACCAAACCACACAACAAATTGGTGTATGACACCCCTTGTTTCTATGACAAGGGACACACCTCCACCCACTGATTTCACTGATAATTCTACAAAAGCATACATGTTCTAGCCCCTCTAGTTTTGAACATATAACCTCTTAGACCAAAACTATATCAAATTAATATTTTTAAATATTATAATTTTGACCGGAAAAAATTTATGTCTTTAAATATTTTAATATATCTATAAAATATGTTTTTTTTAATATTCATTTAAAAAATATTTAGTTAAAAAAAATATTAAAATATTTTGAAACATGATTTTTTTATTAATAATTTTTTATAAATATAATTATTTTCATTTTTGTTTAAGATAGAAATTAATTTTTTTATTTTTATTATTATTTTATTGCAAACTTGATATACTTGCACATCTAAATCATATTGAGCTATACAATGTCTCTCACTTACACATCTTCTTTATATTAGAATTGTAAAATACCTTTGAGTATAATTATCAAATATTAAAATTCCTAATTTTAATTTTTGGAATTGTAAAGACATTAAATCTTGAAATAAATTTTTTTTAAAGATATTAAATCTTATTTTTTATACTGTAAAATGTAAATTTAACGATGGATTTTTATATATATATATATATATTTATATTTATATTTATATTTATATTTATATTTATATTTCGATACAATATTAGTAAAAAAATTTAACTAAATTCCATTGATATTACCGAACAGAATTTAAATGATAAAACATTTAGAATTTTTTGGGCATAAAATATTATTATCAAATGTTAAAATTCGAGATTTTAATCGTTGGTATTGTACAAAAGTGTGTCAGAAGGTTTTTTATTATTATTTAAATGGCATTGAATCTTATTTTTATAATGGAAATATAAATTTAACCATGGAGAATTATTGTCCAAACGCTATTCCGATTCTGTTAATCAATATTAAAAAAAATCAAGATACAAATTTAATAGTTTTTTATAGCTAAATTCCACCAAAATTACCACCCAAACTTTAAATGATAAAGCATTTATAATTTATAATTTTTCCAGATTTTCAGGTCCTAGCACTAACAGACTCTGATGAAGAGAAGAAAGAGAGTGAAAGACTGATATACCTCCAGCATCTGGCAAAGCTGCTTTCGGACAAAACGGCGCCACGAGGCCTAACAGTTACTTTCGACATCAAAAGGCGACCATTCTCTTTGAAGTTGATGTTGGCCGACGCTCCAGTAACCGTAAATCATGTCGCCAAAGCTTTCGGTGTCGATGTCGTGGTCGCTACCGCTGGTTCTGCAATGGGTCGCCGTATTTGTCGTGTCCAAGTTTCCGCATAACCTTGCTCGGACACCTTTGTTAAGAGGTTCCGTGACAGATTTGGGTTTGATGAGTTGCGAGCGGAGGTGAAGAATGTTAAATTTGTAATTTTACAGCGCATGGTGGTTTTCAGCAAAACCACAAACCGGCTGAAGGGATATCGCACCGCCTTTTGACAAAGGCTGTTTTTCCTTGGAGCCCTCCGAACACCTTCACTTGCCGCCACGCGTCTCTTGTACGAACCCCCCAAAACCATTTTCCCCGGACAGTAAAGTTCGTTTGTTTTGCCCGAGGTTGGTGTGCGAACCTCGTTGGATCAGTCAAGTGGTTTGGGCACGAAATCTCCGCCGTTGATCTCCGGAAGGTGCACGGGCCCATGTCAAATCAATTTTTTTTACGTGGAGTGAAGTTTTGTTTCGTTGACCACCGTGAAGGAAACATTGTAGTTTTAATGCATTTACGTAAAATTTGGTGGCAGCTTTTATTATGGTAATGGGCATACGTCCCATGCCTTTAATACGATATGGGAATATAGTTAATTTTGGTTATGGGCATTGTCCCACATGCCATACGATTTATATTTTTTTTTATATATTTTTTGCATACGTTGTTATATGTTGAAAAAAAACATGGCTACGTGCCGTAGTTTTTCTTTTAAGTTTAGAGTGGAGTGGCTGCGCACAGTAGTGGGATTTTTTTTGTAAATGCACAGCAGTGCTATATAGATTTTGGAATGTAATGCTTTGTATTAGTTTTTTTAAGAACAGAGAGCTGTGTATGTAATTTCCACAGCAGTGGAAGATCTGTGAGAGTAGCAGAGTTTTTTTTTTGTAATTCCCTCTTTGCACAGAGGATGAAATATGTATCAGTTTTTTTTTTGTTTTAATTAATAGAAATGCTTTGTGACTGTGTAATGGTGTCTTCTGAGTCATTTTGATTTTAAGAGGTTCTTGACAAAAGATCCTGGACAGAGTAAACAGAGCATTGTCTCTGTGGTGAATAATTTTATTTGGTTTTGGTATTTCTCCATTAAAAATACCCAACAGTGGTATCAGAGCAAGGCTCAGGCTCTTTGTAGGAGACAAAGAAGCTGAAGGGAGAAGGTTGTTGCTGCAGCAAAACCTCTCAGGCAGTTAGAAGACTCAGACAGCGAAGGAATCAGGTATTCCCCAAAAGCATTTCTCTTGTTATTGCTGAAGACAGTCAGTTTTTAAAAAAAATCACAGTCAAGGATTTAAAACCATAGTTCAAGATGCAAGGAATGGCAAGCACAAGCATGGGTATGTTCAACACCCAGCTCCCACACTTTAATGGGAAGAACTATGACTACTGGTCTATAACCATGAGAGCTTTGTTCATCGCTCAAGATATATGGGAACTAGTAGAATATGGGTTTGAGGAACCAGCAGATGAAAATGAGTTCAATGCACTAACTCAGGGAGAGAAGGATCAGCTGAAGCTCAATAGGAAGAAGGATGCAAAGGCCATTGTTTTGTTGTATCAAGCAGTGGACCAGAGTATATTCCCAAGGGTAGCAGCAGCTACAACATCACACAATGCATGGCAAACCCTAAAAACTGCCTATCAAGGCATGGAGAGAGTGAAGACAGCAAAATTGCAAATGCTGAGAAAGGATTTTGAAAACTTGAACATGAAGGAGTCAGATAACATTGACTCATTCTTCACTCATGTGATTGGGGTAATCACACAAATGAGAACTCATGGAGAAACCATTGAAGATAGGAGAATAGTGGAGAAAATATTGAGGGTTTTACCCTCAAGGTTTGATGCCATAGTCACCACCATTGAAGAGACAAAGGATCTCTCAAGATATTCAGTTGATGAGCTACATGCATCACTGATAACTCATGAGCAGAGGTTGAGTAGGAATGAAAACTCATCCCTTGAGCAAGCCTTCAAGACCCAGATGTCCTTTGGAAGAGGAAGAGGTCAAGGAAGAGGAAACCGAAGAGGAAGAGGCAGAAGCCAGAACAGAGGTGGAAGGAACAGCCTAGCAAATGCACAAGGAAGAGGCAGCAATCCAAATCAGAACCAAGGTCAAGGCAGCAGCCAACAAAGAGATCAGTATCAGGCTCAAGGACAAAGGTATGATAAATCTAATGTTCAGTGCTATTATTGCAAAAAGTATGGACATTATGCTAGTGATTGTAGAAAGAAACAACATGATATGAACAGCAGACAAAATGCAAATGTTACAAGAGAAAACAACAGTCAAGAAAATGTCCTGTTAGCTTGTAACATGGCTGAAACACATAGTGAAGATATTTGGTTTTTAGACTCAGGTTGCAGCAACCATATGACAGGGAATATAGCCCTCTTTTCAGCCTTAAATCAGAATTTGAAATCAGAGGTCACACTAGGAACTGATAGTAAAGTCTCTGTTATGGGAAAAGGGGAGGTAAAAATATTTACAAAGCAAGGAGAAAGGAAAACCATAGCAGATGTATACTATGTCCCCGGAATGAGATGTAACCTATTGAGTGTTGGACAGCTTATCCAAAAGGGTTACAATGTTTACTTTGTAAATGATGTGTGCACCATCATGGACATACCACCCAGCAAAAGATGCATTGCTGAAGTGAAGATGACAAGGAACAGGATGTTCCCTCTCCGGATCCGGGCAGACTTGAAAAACAAAAGGGAAATGGCAGCAGTCACCCAAGAGGCCTTCCAAAGCGTGCCAAAGGATGAGAACTGGTTATGGCACTTGAGATTCGGGCATCTAAATTTTGGAGGTCTAAACTTATTGAGCAGAAAAGGAATGGTAAAGGGATTACCATTGATAGAGAAGCCGGACAGCCTTTGTGAAGGTTGTATATTGGGCAAACAACATAGAGAAAGTTTTCCATCAGGGAAAAGCATAAGGGCAAAGGCACCCTTAGAGATTATCCACTCAGATTTGTGTGGACCAATGCAAGCTCCATCTTTAGCTGGCAGCCTATATTTCTTGACATTCATTGATGATTTTACAAGAAAGACTTGGATATATTTCCTCAAGAACAAAAGTGAAGTCTTTGAGAAATTCCAAAACTTCAAAGCACTTGTGGAGAACCAAAGCGGGCTGCACATAAAAGTATTGAGAACTGATAGAGGAGGTGAGTATATCTCCAATGAATTCCTAAAGTTTTGTAGAGAAAATGGAATACATAAACAGTTCACAACTCGGTACACCCCACAGCAAAATGGAGTTGCTGAAAGGAAAAACAGAACCATCATGGAGATGGCAAGGAGCATGTTGAAGGCAAAGCATTTGCCAAATGAGTATTGGGCTGAAGCTGTACATTGTGCAGTTTATATTTTGAACAGGTGTCCTACAAAGGCAGTCATGAACAAAGTGCCAGAAGAGGCATGGAGTGGGAGAAAGCAAGGAGTCACCCACATGAGAGTTTTTGGGTGTGTGGCCTATGCACACATTCCAGATAAACTAAGGAGGAAGTTGGACAGCAAAGGGGAGAAATGCATCTTCATTGGATACAGTGATGAATCCAAAGCCTACAGGCTGTACATTCCATCTACCAAGAAGTTCTTTGTCAGCAGGGATGTTCAATTCATTGAAGAGGAAGCTTGGGATGGAAGCATAGAGAAAACAGTGAACATTAAAGGCTGTTTGCCTCATGATGAAGATGAAGAGGAGGTGGCTGAAATGAATCCCAAACAGCAGCACCAACACAAGAACAGCAAGGTACACCATTGAGGATCAATGAGAGTGCTTCTCCAAGCACACCACAAGGAGGAAACTCAAGTGCATCTTCAAGCACTTGCACACCAAGTGAAAGAGGTAAGAAGTTTAGAAATCTAAGTGAAATTTATGAAGAAGGAATGAATTCCTTATTTGCCTTGTTTTGTCATGTTGATGATCCTATCCATTTTGAAGAAGCTATTAAAGATAGAAAATGGATAGAAGCTATGGATGAGGAAATGAATGCCATAGAAAGAAACAAAACATGGGATTTGGTTGAATTACCAAAAGGCAAAGAAGTCATTGGTGTGAAATGGGTCTACAAGACCAAGAGCAATGCTGAAGGCAAGATTGAAAGGCATAAAGCAAGGCTGGTTGTCAAAGGATACAAGCAGCAGTATGGGAGAGATTATGAGGAGACTTTCGCCCCGGTTGCAAGAATGGAAACCGTGAGAGCAGTGCTGTCCATAGCAGCTCAAAACAAATGGAAAGTCTACCAAATGGATGTGAAATCAGCATTCCTAAATGGAGTGTTAATGGAAGAGGTCTATGTGGAACAGCCTCTCGGATATGAGAAGAAAGGAGAAGAGCACAAAGTGTGCAAATTGAAGAAAGCTCTTTATGGGCTGAAGCAAGCGCCAAGAGCATGGTACAGCAGGATAGATTCATATCTATTGGATAATGAATTCGACAAGTGTGAAGGAGAACCCACAGTCTACATCAAGGAAAAGGATGGTAAGATTTTAATAGTTGTCTTGTATGTTGATGATGTGATTTTCACAGGTAATGATGATCAGCTCATTAAGAATTTTAAATCAGTCATGAAGGATGAATTTGAAATGACTGATATGGGTTTCTTGAGATACTTCTTAGGCATAGAAGTAGATCAAAATGAAAAAGGAATTTTTATATCTCAAGCAAGATATGTAAATCAAATTTTGAGCAGATTTAAGATGGAAGAATGCAAGGCAGCCATCACTCCCACAGTAATGGGATTAAAGCTCAGCAGAGAGGACAGCAGCAAGGATTTTGATCCTAGCTTGTATAAAAGCATTGTGGGCAGCCTTATGTATTTAACAGCAACTAGGCCTGATATTATGTATGCTGTTAGTTTGATTTCCAGGTTCATGGAGAGGCCAAAGGAGGCACATTGGCAGGCAGCAAAGAGAATTTTGAGGTATGTCAAAGGCACTAAAATGTTTGGAATTTTATATCATACCTCAGAACATTCAGATTTGGTTGGGTACACAGATAGCGATTGGGCTGGAAGTGTAGATGATCGGAAGAGCACTTCCGGTTATGTTTTTAACATGGGTTCAGGAGCCATTTCATGGGCTTCTAAGAAGCAGTCCATTGTAGCATTATCTACAGCAGAGGCAGAGTATGTGGCAGCGACAGCAGCAGCATGTCAGGCAGTATGGATGAGAAGGATGTTGAAAAGCTTAGGCCAAGAGCAGGCAAAAGCGACAGTGGTCTTTTGTGACAATAGCTCAGCTATTGCTTTGTCAAAGAATTCAGTGTTTCATAAGAGAACGAAACACATTGACACAAGGTTTCACTACATCAGAGAATTGGTGAACAATGGAGAAATTGTCCTAGAACATTGCAGGACTCAAGAACAGGTTGCAGACATCTTGACAAAGCCACTGGTTCAGAAGAGTTTCGAATTTTTGAGAAAGTGTTTGGGAATGACTGAACGCGCAGCTGTTAAAATTAAAGGGGAGTGTTAAATTTGTAATTTTACAGCGCACGGTGGTTTTCAGCAAAACCACAAACCGGCTGAAGGGATATCGCACCGCCTTTTGACAAAGGCTGTTTTTCCTTGGAGCCCTCCGAACACCTTCACTTGCCGCCACGCGTCTCTTGTACGAACCCCCCAAAACCATTTTCCCCGGACAGTAAAGTTCGTTTGTTTTGCCCGAGGTTGGTGTGCGAACCTCGTTGGATCAGTCAAGTGGTTTGGGCACGAAATCTCCGCCGTTGATCTCCGGAAGGTGCACGGGCCCATGTCAAATCAATTTTTTTTACGTGGAGTGAAGTTTTGTTTCGTTGACCACCGTGAAGGAAACATTGTAGTTTTAATGCATTTACGTAAAATTTGGTGGCAGCTTTTATTATGGTAATGGGCATACGTCCCATGCCTTTAATACGATATGGGAATATAGTTAATTTTGGTTATGGGCATTGTCCCACATGCCATACGATTTATATTTTTTTTTATATATTTTTTGCATACGTTGTTATATGTTGAAAAAAAACATGGCTACGTGCCGTAGTTTTTCTTTTAAGTTTAGAGTGGAGTGGCTGCGCACAGTAGTGGGATTTTTTTTGTAAATGCACAGCAGTGCTATATAGATTTTGGAATGTAATGCTTTGTATTAGTTTTTTTAAGAACAGAGAGCTGTGTATGTAATTTCCACAGCAGTGGAAGATCTGTGAGAGTAGCAGAGTTTTTTTTTTGTAATTCCCTCTTTGCACAGAGGATGAAATATGTATCAGTTTTTTTTTTGTTTTAATTAATAGAAATGCTTTGTGACTGTGTAATGGTGTCTTCTGAGTCATTTTGATTTTAAGAGGTTCTTGACAAAAGATCCTGGACAGAGTAAACAGAGCATTGTCTCTGTGGTGAATAATTTTATTTGGTTTTGGTATTTCTCCATTAAAAATACCCAACAAAGAAGAGGAGGGGCAGCACAGATGTTGGGTTGATGGCATCGGTCATCTTTGATGAGTTGCGAGCGGAGGTGAAGAAGAGGAGGGGTAGCACAGATGTTGGGTTGATGGCATCAGTCTACTCGGAATCTGTGTTTTCCACTGCGATGGATGTGGAAGCCGCACCTGAGTTGAATCCCCTCTTAACACCTCGATTGTGTAACGAGGGATGACATTTCGGACTGTCACAGGGGCACATTCCCTTGAAAAAGACAACGATTTGGGTTGCGTGGGGATAAAGCAAGCTAAAATTAATAAACTATAAACGTTAAGAGAGGCAGGGTAAAAATCTTTGCGTGGGGATAAAGCAAGCTAAAATTAATAAACTATAAACGTTAAGCGGGGCATGGTAAAAATCGTCGCGTGTTGATCAAGGCAAGCTAAAATATAAATGCTAAACGGTAAAATCTCCTTAGAATGATTATTCCAGGTTATCCATTTTAGAACTATGAACATGCATTAACGATGATACTTTAGCCACGTAATACGTGTGAATTTTGGGATGATGTCTTTCCCACCACCTACATTTTAAGTTTCATGCTTTCCCACCTTCTACATTTTAAGTTTCATGCTTTGGTAAGTATTTACGAGAACTTTCGCTGTCCCTTTTCACATTTCAATATTTTTTTTGAGAAATTTATAAGCACAATGATATTAATAAAGTATTGAAATATCTCTATAGTATTATTTTTCATATTACATATTTCAACCATTTTATTAATGTGAGGGTTTTACTGTGGAGAGGATTAGTCGGTCATGGCTAAATATAACTAGATTATAGTTAAGGAGAGTTTATTATGGTCAATATATAGTTGACTATGAATGACCACGGTTGTTCACATTGAACTATATTGAACTATGATTGTCTATGGTTCATTACAGTTGTTCATGGTTCACCATGGTTGTCCATGGTTCATAAGGTCAATGAAAGGCTACCACATTGAACCATGGTGACCATGACATAGTAAACCTAATAAACTTAGGTCAACCTAGTAAACTTATGTTAATCTAGTAAACCTAGTTGACTATAGTTGATAGTCGATTTGGCCATGGTTGACTATTGACCTAATAAACCTAGTAAACATAGATCAATATAGTAAACCCAAGTCAACCTAGTAAATCTAGTAAACCTCCTAAACATTGATTAATCATATAAACCTAGTAAAATTGAGTCAATATAGTAATCCTACTCAAACTAGGTCAACCTAGCAAACTTAATAAACCTAGTAAACATGGGTCCACCTAGTAAACCTAGGTGTACCTACTAAACCTAATAAACCTAAGTCAACATAGAAAACATAGGTCAACCTAGTGAACCTAGGTAGTCTAGTACATCTAGTAAAGCAAGGTAAACCTAGTAAACCTATGTCAACTTAGGTGGAGTGGGTAATCCTAGTAACTTAGGTCAACCTAGAAAACCATGGTCAAGCTAGTAAACCTAAGTTAGACTAGTAAACCTAGGTCAACATAGTAAATCTAGTAAACCTATTAAATGTAGGTCACCTTAATGAACCTAGGTCAACCTAGTACACCTAATCAATTTTGGTAAACCTAGTAAACCAATTTCAACCTAGTAAACCTAGTAAATCTCCCACGGTTGACCTAACAAACCTATCAAACATAGATCAACCTAGTAAACCTAGGTCAACATGGTAAACCTAGTAAACTTAGGTTAACAAATAAAATGTCTTAATTCATCCAATAAAATGTGTTTAATTCTACATAAATTTAACCAATAAATTTTAAATAGATTAGATGATCATCATCATCATCTTGATTAGGACAAAAAATTGGACTATTAGACCTTAACAAAGAGAGTATTTGGAATTATTTAGAATTGTGTTTGTCTAAAAACATTAAGAATCCAAAATCACCATAATTTTTTTGGTGATTCAGGTTATGAAGGTTGGTTGTATGATAAATATTTTGAGTTTGAAATCTAATCTAAGTCTAACTAAAAGTGCTTTTCATTTTCAACCATCTTAGATTTACAAAGTTTTCACACCTTTCATCCAAACCATTTTGGGAATTGACCAACTACTAGTTTTGCTTTACATAAATCAATGAATATTGAAATTTTTTATAATTTGTTTAGACTCATTATAAAATTAAATGTCTCAAAGTATTGTGAAACCATTTTTTTAACAAGTAAATGTTTTAATCATTTGATTTCATATAATGTTTTAAAATATTTACACATAAAAATGATTCCTCTAACTATTTAATAATTTTCAGTTTAAAATGAATTAAGATTAATTTAGTTTTTTGTTGTTGTTGTAACATTCATATTTATTTACTAGAAGGAAAGGAATATAGCAATTGATTTATCATTGACATGTTGATTTTGTATTTGTTATATTTTAACTATAAATATTTACCCATTTGTTACATGAAAATATTATTTTTTATTATTTTATCGGTGAAAGGAATTAAAAAGAAAAACAAACGAAAGGGCCAAGTCAAAATATAAGAGCAATAAATTAAAATAGAAAAGGGAAGGAATAAACCAAAAGCTAAACTTATAACCAAAGAGAAAAACTAAAATTGTTTCACTTGTTTTTTTCTACTTGAAACTTCTATAGAGTGAAGATTTTTTAACAACTCTATATATATATATATATTACTTTTTTTAGTTGCACAATATTAATAACATACCTGGAATGATATGAATATGCATTCCATCAAATGACTATTTTGGCATATTCATACAAAGATAAAAAACAAAAATATTATAGTTACATGAAATTATGAGGGCTAAATATGATAATATTCAGTTAGTTTCTCATTTTTTCTTTTCTTTTTTTTCAACTTTCACCAAACTCCTTGATTGAGAGTGACTGATACTATTTCCAATTGGTTTCCTTCTACCTTCGAGGGAGATTCTTTGTTTGAGTCCAAACTCTTAGATATATGTGTTCACTTTATGCCCCCTACTTCCTTTTGAATTGGTATGACCACCTTACGTTGCTCTGCTACTATGATCTTCATTATTTCTATACCATTGCTCCTTTCCTCATGTTGATTACTAGGAGTTTGAAGCATTGCTAAGCCAGTGGCCTTATGCTTCTCTTCTCCCTCCTCCATTTGGGATCCTTAGTGATTTTGTGTCTTTGGTTGTTGTTGACTCTAATCCATTTTTTCATCTTCATCGTTAGAAGAAAAAGAATCTGGAAATTTCCAACACTTTGGCTTTTGTGATCTCTTCTTTGTCCTTTTTTTCGCTTGAGGGTATGTGTTCTATAGGTGCCTTTTCTGATGGTAGGTTCGGCACTTGAATGCAGTGTTTTCAAAGTCTAGCCATTGTGTCCACTTGAAATCTTGATGAGTTAAATGGATTCGATCTGGTAGGCCTTTTCTTCGATATATCTCCACCCAGATGCAGGCAAATGTAAAGATACCTTTGTCCATTCTTTCTAGATCCATATTTAGAAATCTCCCCAATGAATTTCCAATGCCTTCTAAAACTTGATGGTGCCAAAAAGGAAGCAGGAGGTTGTGTAAACTTACCTTTATCGACATCTTTGTAACCACCATTATTGTGGCATAAAAAATTGGAAACCATGGGGTAACGAAGAGATTCACCTTCCCCAAACCATGGTCCTTCATTTATAACACATTCCAGGTCTTTCCGATTGTCAAATTGCACCATAAAAAATCCCCTCGCACACAGGTAGATATCACAATCTTTGATCCGTTTGAGGTAGATCCATTGATGTATATCTTCAAACTTGGGCTAGAAGCCATTAAATCAACAGATAAAAGCTCTATCTTGAAGAACCATGAAAATCCCACTCACTTCTGGGAGTTTTACTAACATATCTGGTGCTTTCTCCGTCTTCTCAACTAGGTAAGGTCCTAGGATTGTCAAATTTAGGTTGGGGGTGGGTGACGGGGGGTTGTTTGTTTTGTGTGTTAACTTTCCCTCTCACTGCATCCTTATAAGAAACCATAGCTTTACTAGTTGAAGTTATTCCAAGTGGAAAGCTCATTCCTATGGCTCCACCCTGCAATTTAAAATTTATAATGATTGTAGAATTATGTTCAATATCGTACTCTTTCAATTTGATGATATCTTACAATAATTTACCCTCATAAATTAGGTTCTGAAAATTTTCTAATAACTCTAACTTTTCCTATACTTTCTTTTGTAGATATGAATCTAGCTTCATTGAAGTAGCCCCCGTGAGAATTGATTTCCCATTTAGGGTATTCAAAAAATTATAAAATTCTTCCCCACGATCAAAATATGAAACCCGAAGATCATCAACCCTATCTGAAAGTGATGGCCCATGACCTAGATACGGGGCATATTTCTTTCAGCTTCCATCTATCTGAAGCATGAATTATCTCCAGACATGAGCGTAACAACATCCTAGCTTCAATAAGAAAAGAAAACTCACGAATTCATACATATATCCTTGGATCCAGATTGCATATATTAATTAGTGATTGACACACGACCACTGATTTTGTGTAAATTTGTTGAAAAGGTGAATCGAAACATACCCCGTCGACAAATCCCACATGTAAGAGCAAAGGCTCTGTTGGGGATTTTTGTGTCAAAATCCCAAAAACAAACAACCAAACTGAACAGAGCAGACCAATGCTCTGTTTTGCACATACAGGATCTTAGCACAGAGAAGCTTTAAAACAAATTACTGAGAACAGAGTATTGAACACACATATAAAGGATTTGTATTCAAAATAAACTGATACAAAATTCATCCTCTTACACTCAGAGGGATTCACCAAGAGATTGCTTCAAATGCAGTTCCAAAAGCAAAACATACAAACTGTTACAAATTTGCACAAACAGAAAACATTTCTGCACTGCTGTGCATTCCTCTCACATTGCTATACTACGCTGCTGCGTATTTTTTTGAACATCACTCGCGCTGCTGCGTTCTATTTTCTTCGCACTTCTGTGCATTACAATACCACATAAAACGAATACAAGAACATTACATATATATGTTAACAAAACAAAACAAAAGAACTTACTTCACGTTTTCACTTCCCAGCTTCCGTAAAAAAAAATTAAATGTTTTTACCAGCCTTTACTTGTGCCCATACTCCCGCTGAAACAAAATTAAAAATTTCATCAAAACTTACCAACCCACAGTAAATTGCATTTACTGTTTTACTGACATTTACTGACAGTAAAGAGACTTTTACTTCACGTCAAATTTATTTGCTGCTGGCTTGTACTTTAACCATTGACTTCATTTATATCGCATCGCAAAATCTCTTTTAGCGGAACACTAAAGTGGAGCACACACACATTAGTGCGATCTGCGATATGCGATCAGATCGCATCGCACCATCGCAATCGGGGAAATCAAGTGAACAAAACGGAGGGTGACAAGGTGAGTTTGCGATTTGCGATATGCGATGGATCACATCGCAAATAAAAATAAAGCTGCAGTTGAAATTATATTTCAACACTCCTCTTTAATTTCAACTGCTGGGTTTTCAGTCATACCCAGACGCTTCCTTAAAGATTCAAAGTTCTTCTGATCCAGTGGCTTGGTCAGAATATCCGCAACCTGTTCTTGAGTGCTGCAATGATGTAAATTGATTTCTCCATTGTTCACCAATTCTCTGATGTAATGAAACCTTGTATCAATGTGTTTCGTTCGCTTGTGAAACACAGAATTCTTGGACAACGCAATAGCTGAGCTATTATCACAGAAAATAACTGTTGCTGTAGCCTGCTCTTGGCATAGACTTCTTAACAGTCTCCTCATCCAAACCGCTTGACACGCTGCTGCTGTAGCTGCCACGTACTCTGCTTCTGCTGTAGACAACGCCACAATTGGCTGTTTCTTGGAAGCCCATGAAATGGCTCCTGAACCCATGTGAAAGACATAACCGGAAGTGCTTTTCCGATCATCCACACTTCCAGCCCAATCGCTATCGGTGTAGCCAACTAAATCTGAATTTTCTGAAAAGGTATACAAAATGCCAAATCTCTTTGTACCTTTGACATACCTCAGAATTCTTTTTGCTGCCTGCCAATGTGCCTCTTTTGGCCTCTCCATGAATCTGGAAATCAAACTAACAGCAAACATTATGTCAGGCCTAGTTGCAGTCAAATACATAAGGCTGCCAACTATGCTCTTGTACAAGCTAGGATCAAAATCCTTGTTGTTGTCCTCTTTGCTGAGTTTTAATCCCATTACCGTGGGAGTGATTGTTGCCTTACACTCTTGCATGTGGAATCTTTCCAACACCTCATTTACATATCTTGCTTGAGAGATAAAAATCCCATTTTCATTTTGATCTACTTCTATTCCTAAGAAGTATCTCAGCAAACCCATGTCAGTCATCTCAAATTCCTCTTTCATGACTGATTTGAAGTTTTCAATGAGGTAGTCATCATTACCTGTAAAAATAACATCATCAACATACAAGACAATAATTAAAATCTTGCCATCCTTTTCTTTGATGTAGACGGTGGGTTCTCCCTCACATTTGTCAAATTCATTTTCCAGTAGATAGGAATCTATTCTACTGTACCACGCTCTTGGCGCTTGCTTCAACCCATAAAGAGCTTTCTTCAATCTGCATACTTTGTGTTCTTGGCCTTTCTTCTCATAGCCTAGAGGTTGTTCAATGTAAACCTCCTCCTTTAACACTCCATTTAGGAATGCCGATTTCACATCCATTTGGTAAACTTTCCATTTGTTTTGTGCTGCTATGGACAGCACTGCTCTCACGGTTTCCATTCTTGCAACCGGGGCGAAAGTCTCCTCATAATCTCTCCCATACTGCTGCTTGTACCCTTTGACAACAAGTCTTGCCTTGTGCCTTTCAATTTTTCCTTCAGCATTGCACTTGGTCTTATAGACCCATTTGACTCCAATGACTTCTTTACCTTTTGGTAGCTCAACCAAATCCCATGTCTTGTTTCTCTCTATGGCATTCATCTCCTCATCCATAGCTTCTATCCATTTCTTATCTTTAATTGCATCTTCGAAATGAATAGGATCATCAACATGACAATACAAGGCAAATAAGGAATTCATTCCTTCATTATAAATGTCACTCAAATTTCTGAATTTCTTACCTTGTTCATTCGGTGTGCAAGTGCTTGAGGATGCACTTGAATTTCCTCCTTGTGGTGTGCTTGGAGAAGCACTCTCATTTCTCCTCAAGGGTGTTCCTTGCTGTCCTTGTGTTGGCGCTGCTGTTTGGGGATGTATTTCTACCATTTCTTCATCATCTTCATCATGAGACAAACAGTTTTTAACATTAACTGTTTTCTCTATGCTTCCATCCCAAGCTTCCTCCTCAATAAACTGAACATCTCTGCTCACAAAGAATTTCTTGGTGGATGGGATATACAACCTGTAAGCTTTGGATTCCTCACTGTATCCAATGAAGATGCATTTCTCCCCTTTGCTGTCCAACTTCCTCCTTAGCTGATCTGGTATGTGTGCATAGGCCACACATCCAAAAACTCTCAAGTGGGTGACACCTTGCTTTCTCCCACTCCATGCTTCTTCAGGCACTTTGTTCATTACAGCTTTTGTAGGACACCTATTCAAGATATATACAGCACAGTTTACGGCTTCAGCCCAATAATCATTTGGCAAATGCTTTGCCTTCAACATGCTCCTCGCCATATCCATAATGGTTCTGTTCTTCCTTTCAGCAACTCCATTTTGCTGTGGGGTGTACCTTGCTGTAAACTGCTTGTGAATTCCATTTTCTCTGCAAAAACATAAAAATTCTTTGGAGATATACTCACCTCCTCTGTCAGTTCTCAAAACTTTAATACGCAGCCCACTTTGATTTTCCACAAGTGCTTTGAAATTTCGGAATTTTTCAAACACTTCCGATTTGTTCTTCAAGAAATAAACCCAAGTCTTTCTTGTAAAATCATCAATGAATGTTAGAAAATATTGGCTGCCTGCTAAAGATTGATTTTGCATGGGTCCACATAAATCTGAGTGGATAATTTCTAAGGGTGCCTTTGCCCTTATGCTTTTCCCGCTTGGAAAACTTTCTCTGTGTTGTTTTCCTAATATGCAGCCTTCACAAAGGCTGTCCGGTTTCTCTATCAATGGTAATCCTCTTACCATTCCTTTTCTGCTCAACAAGTTAAGACCTCCAAAGTTGAGATGTCCAAATCTCAAGTGCCACAACCAATTTTCATCCTTTGGCACACTTTGGAGAGCCTCTTGGGTAACTGCTGCCATTGCATCTTTGTTTTTCAAATCTGCCCTTATTCTGAGAGGGAACATTATGTTCCTCGTCATCCTCACTTCAGCAATGCATCGCTTGCTGGGTGGAATATCCATGATGGTGCATACATCATTCTCAAAGAAAACATTGTAACCCTTTTGAACAAGCTGTCCAATACTCAAGAGGTTACATCTCATTCCAGGAACATAATAGACATCTGTTATGGTTTTCCTTTCTCCTTGCTTTGTAAATATTTTAACTTCTCCTTTACCCATAACAGAAATTTTGCTATCAGTCCCAAGTGTGACTTGTGACTTCACACTTTGATCTAAAGCAGAAAACAAAGCTATGTTTCCTGTCATATGGTTGCTGCAACCGGAGTCTAGAAACCATATATCTTCACTATTTGTTTCAGCCATATTGCAAGCTAACAAAACATTATCTTGGCTGACATTTTCTCTAGTAATATTTGCACTAGAGCTATTACTCACATCATGCTGCTTCTTTCTACATTCACTGGCATAATGCCCATATTTTTTACAATAATAACATTGGACATTGGGTTTTTCATACCTTTGTCCTTGAGCATGATGTTGTCCTCCTTGTTGGCTGCTGCCTTGACCTTGGTTCTGATTTGGATTGCTGCCTCTTCCTTGAGCATTTGCTGGACTGTTCCTTCCGCCTCTGTTCTGGCTTCTGCCTCTTCCTCTCTTGTTTCCTCTGCCTTGACCTCTTCCTCTTCCAAAGGACATCTGGGTCTTGAAGGCTTGCTCTAGAGATGAGTTTTCATTTCTACTCAACCTTTGCTCATGTGTTATCAGTGATGCATGAAGTTCATCAACTGAAAAGTTTGAGAGATCCTTTGTCTCTTCTATGGTGGTGATAATCACATGGAACCTTGAGGGTAGGCACCTCAATAGTTTCTCCACAATCCTCCTTTCTTCAAGTATCTCTCCATGAGATCTTATTTGTGTGACCAGGCCAATTACTTGAGTGAAGAATGAGTCAATATTGTCTGACTCCTTCATGCACAGGTTCTCAAAATCTTTCCTCAGCAACTGTAGTTTTGCTGTCTTCACTTTCTCCATTCCTTGATAGGCTGTTTTAAGAGTTTGCCATGCATCTTTGGATGTCTTAGCTGCTGCTAACCTTGGAAAAACGCTTCCATGCACTGCTTGATACAAGAAGAAGAGAGCTTTTGAGTCCTTCTTCTTGTGGCTCTTTAACAGATCTTTCTCTCCCTGAGTTAGTGCATTAAACTCATTCTCATCTGCTGGTTGTTCAAAACCATCTTCAACTATTTCCCATAAGTCTTGGGAAGCAAACAAGGCTTTCATTGTTATTGCCCAATAGTCATAGTTTTTGCCATCAAATAATGGGAGCTGCATACCCATGCTATTGCTGGTGCTGGTGCCAGCCATTCTTGCACTACTTGACTATGCTTCAAAATACTTCACTGTGTATTTTAAAATAACAGACTGTCTTCAACAGCAACACACAAAAAAAAAACTTTGAGAAATACCTTGGATTCTTTTGCCTGAGTCTTCACTTTCCTGGAGAAGCTGCTGCAGCAAAAGTCTTTCCTTCAGCTTCTTTGAACCCTTCAAAGAGCCTGGATTAGCTCTGATACCACTGTTGGGGATTTTTGTGTCAAAATCCCAAAAACAAACAACCAAACTGAACAGAGCAGACCAATGCTCTGTTTTGCACATACAGGATCTTAGCACAGAGAAGCTTTAAAACAAATTACTGAGAACGGAGTATTGAACACACATATAAAGGATTTGTATTCAAAATAAACTGATGCAAAATTCATCCTCTTACACTCAGAGGGATTCACCAAGAGACTGCTTCAAATGCAGTTCCAAAAGCAAAACATACAAATTGTTACAAATTTGCACAAACAGAAAACATTTCTGCACTGCTGTGCATTCCTCTCACATTACTATACTACGCTGCTGCGTATTTTTTTGAACATCACTCGCGTTGCTGCGTTCTATTTTCTTCGCACTTCTGTGCATTACAATACCACATAAAATGAATACAAGAACATTACATATATATGTTAACAAAACAAAACAAAAGAACTTACTTCACGTTTTCACTTCCCATGCTTCCGTATAAAAAATTAAATGTTTTTACCAGCCTTTACTTGTGCCCATACTCCCGCTGAAACAAAATTAAAAATTTCATCAAAACTTACCAACCCACAGTAAATTGCATTTACTGTTTTACTGACATTTACTGACAGTAAAGAGACTTTTACTTCACATCAAATTTATTTGCTGCTGGCTTGTACTTTAACCATTGACTTCATTTATATCGCATCGCAAAATCTCTTTTAGCGGAACACTAAAGTGGAGCACACACACATTAGTGCGATCTGCGATATGCGATCAGATCGCATCGCACCATCGCAATCAGGGAAATCAAGTGAACAAAACGGAGGGTGACAAGGTGAGTTTGCGATTTGCGATATGCGATGGATCGCATCGCAAATAAAAATAAAGCTGCAGTTGAAATTATATTTCAACAGGCTCGATGGCGATCTCAGAGGGAAATAATGTTAAATGCGAAACCCAATGAATCCAATACGCCCGACGTTGACTCTCTTGCCATCCATCGCCCACGTCATCTTCCGCCAACAACTCCACTGCCCACCGACTTCTAGACACCACCTTTTTTCACATGCAGAAAACATGTTCATAGAGCCTTGGATCATCAATAAGTATGTAGTCTTGCCTCAAGTTGAGCAATGCAAGGCAGGGCCTGCAATGTAATAGAAGTCTGTGATTTTGTTCTCCATTGTTGTTTATTTTATTTCTGTCTGAGATCAATTTTATTCTCTTTTGTGTTTTCTGATTACCATCAACTGGTATCAGAGCCAGTTCCTCACCAAGGTTGATTTCTCACCGACTGCCAGTTTTGGTTTATGTCTTGGACACGTCGATACCTCTCATATACGGTGAGTTTTGGTTGATCTTGGAAAATGTCGATTCCTCTCATAGACGGCAAGTTCTGGTTCATTTCTCATGCTCTCATAAACGGTTCATAGCATAGCGATGACTCTCTCTGGCCCGTTGTATTCAACAACTTTTTTCCACACCCCTATCACTTCTAGTCCCTGCGGCCTCTTTGGACACCCTGTGCATGCCACTGTCTTGATTGCAAGGCGTCGAGGCTCAACGATGCACCAACGAGCTCTTCTCTAGAAAAGTTTCGCTATCTCGTGGAGACCTTTGCAGGGATGAGGGGATGACCAGTGAAATTGTATGGCATCGTGTCTGTTAGTATGTCTTCCACTGACAAATATTTATGAAGATATCCATTTAAATAAGTTGAGTTGACATCGATTAAAGGAAATTTTTATAATGACTTTATGAAAGTAGTCATTGATTTAAATAAGTTTAATGTTGTCAATGATTATATAAAGGCTTTCTCTCTTAAATTTGAGAATGAGGTCCATTCAAATAAATTGATTAAGTTGGAAACGATTATATAATGGTTTTATCTCTTAAATTTGAGAAGGGGTTTGAAGTCATGTATTCTAATTAATTAATTAAGAAGAAGAGGTGCTCCTTTGTTATATGATAAATTTCTTTAAAGCACATGGATTTTTAATTTTAAAATGGTGTAATGAGTAAAGTCTTATTTTGTGAGTGGAGTTTTTTGGTTTTTAGGGTGTGAATTTTATTGAGAATGGAGACAACAATATTAACTAGCATGAAAAAGTTGAGTAGGGTTAATTTTTCCCTATGGAAATCACAGATGGAGAATATACTAATTTTAAAGGATCAATATTTTCTGATTGAGGGTATTGTAAAGAAACCCTCATCGATGACAAACGAAGAATGGAATAAACTAGATATAAAGGTGATTGTTACAATCCGCCAATATCTAGCAAATAATGTGTATTTCATTGTTTCGGGAGAAAAGACGACAAAAGGATTATGGAATAAGCTCCATGATATATATGAGAAGAACACGAGAACAAAGTGTTCATGATGAAGAAGCTTTTAAATTTATGAAGGAGGGTGCTTCAGTTCCTGAGTACTTGAACGAATTTAATATTATTACTAGTTAGCTTGCCTCTATTAAAATAATACCAGATGATGAAATTAGAGCTATTTTGTTAATGTGTTCTATGTTAGACAATTGGAAAAATTTAATTGTAGCTATCAGTACTTCAACACCTTCAGAACCTGAAGTTTGATGATTTCAGCAACAGTTTAAGGCGTGACGAGCTGGGACACAAGTCAATTGCGGAAAATCGGGGGAGAAGCTCTAGCTCTAGCCGATCATGGTAGGAGAATTGATGGAGGTTGATAAGGGCGTTCAAGATCGAGAGACCGATCGAAATCAAAGAGGGAAAAGCTCATTTGCTTTCATTTTAGTAAACCAGTGCACATAAAGAAAGAATGTCAAGTCTAGAAAAAAAAAAAGAAAATAGAAAAATTATATCTTAATTATACGAATCGAAATAAACTTACCCACTGACAGTCAAATTAAAACCCACCACAAAACTCAATTGTGTAATTCGAATGAAAACCTAAAATGCAAAATTTAAGGTAAAAAATATACATACCACAATACTCATTTTTGTAATTCGAACGAAAACTTAAAATGCAAAATTTAAGTTCAAAAAATTATACATACCACAAAACTCAATTTTGTAATTCGAACAAAAACCTAAAAAGCAAAGTTTAAGGCCAAAAGATAAAACGTAAGAGAGTTGTGCTCCGCACAGTTATACCACGCTGTTGGTTAATGCCAGTATACCTTCGTGTTTCCCGCACGGGAAACAATCTGCAGGAGAAAACTATATCCTAAAATGATTATGAATCTCTTATTTTATACCTATAAAACGATCTGACTGTCAGGTCCCGATAGGTGAATTGGAGATTGCAGATTTTTGGAATATTCCAGCATCTGGGCGCGGTTAAAAAATTGACCTCACCTCGGATTCCGGGATGGCTTGTTCCGATTCAAGGAGACGAAGGAGTCAGAGCAGCTTCTGCCAAGGCCCTGGCCAGCCCTGAAATCTTATTTTCATATCTGTCTCGCTGTTCGAGCTGGTTATTGCCCTGATCTGTAGATTTTGATTTTGCCTCTAGATTTCTGTCAGCCGCATTTTTGGCTTTCTCCCTTTGGTGGTCGACCCTGGCATCACACTGCATACCCTTAAGCGTGATGCCTGAAAATGGGAATTGAAGAGAAGAATCCTGGGGCGTGGCCCTTGGGACTAAGTTGGTAGTCCTCTTATAACAACCCACCCATTTGGCTTGCATGTAACCATATTTCCTCCACGGTGGCATGTACATTCCTCTTTCCTTGAGCGACCTTCTGGCCGCGTCGCACATTATTTTGATGATCTCAATTAACTTGTCTTCTCTGCCCACGAACAATACGGGAAGCTGCTTCAGCAGGGCATTGTATTCGACTGCAGGTCTGGCTATCTCGAATTGCTCCTTGAAACCTATGTCCACCAAGAAACGATCGTTTTCCGATTTGGATTCCTCCATAACCACATCAATGAACTCGTAATCGCCTGTACACGCAAACCATATCTCGCCGATTTGAAAAAAAAAAAGCGTAAGAACGCCAGCAAATAAATCTATGAAACCATGCCAGTCATAGTGATAGCAACACTATGAAACCCAAAAAGAAAATCGACTGCCTTCCAACTGGGTTTTAAGAGAGTATACTGACTGACCTGCAGGATATCCCGTAGTTTGCTCCCACCGCGAATTGCAGATGGCTGCATTGTATCCCGCGGTACGCAGAGTGTTCATTACGAATCGGCGCCAACTGCTCTTCTTCTCTGCACTCTCGGGAGCATTGAATCTGGTTTTTTCCTTCGCCGTCGCTAGGGCTTTCGCTGCATCTTGAAGCAGACGCGACTCAAATGCAATGTCGGTTCTGGAGAAATTACCATGTAATCTCACAGTAGTCTATCTCAGGAATTCTAATTGATTCAATTTACGTAATAACCTCCTGTGCTAGTCAATACACACAAAATAGAGTACAGTGCACCAGATAAAAGCACTATCAGTGGCATAGATCAATCCAGATTGACTGTTCTTGGGGAATTGTGTGACAACAAGTTTTAATGCAGCGTAGTTTAAACAAGTTTAAGATTTCCATTTTTCTGCATGCTAATGCTATTTCCAACAAGCTAATGCTATTTCCAACCTTATTGCGGTTGATGCTATTTCCAACCTTATTGCGGTTGACAAGGGAGGGAAATAGCGCTCGCCCTCTCTTTCCACGCTCCATCTATTTGTTCAAAGTGCTGTGGAGAGAGATGGCGATTAGAAATAGGAATCGCCTTCTATAATATGAGTTTAAAATATTATCATCTAATGTAAAAATTCGAGATTTTAATCTTTGGAATTCTACAGGCGTGTGTTAGAAGTTTGTTGTTTTTTAAGACATCGAATGTTGAATGTTATATTTTATAGTCGAAAATGTAAATTTACCAATGGAAAATTCAGATTCTATTCAGCGATATCTTTTTTAATATGTTTCTAGATATAAAATTAATAATTTTTTTATATTAGATATCATTTTGGGATTCAACTGCGTTAAGTAAGTCATTCACGTATGACCATTTCCAAGGTAGTCGTAACTGACTAATTTCTCATGATTTTTGAATAGTTCACTTAGCACTCATTGCATCGGGTTTAATATGTTTCTATATATAAAATTAATAATTTTTTTATATTAGATATCATTTTGGGATTCAACTGCGTTAATTAAGTCATTCACGTATGACCATTTCCAAGGTAGTGTGATGCTCACAGGGGTGAAGAAGTGGAATTGAAATGAATCACATAGCATCAATCATCACTTCCGGGGCTTGCACCCGGTAACCAGGGCTTCCCAGGTACTAATTTCTCATGATTTTTGAATAGTTCACTTACCACTCATTGCATCGGGTGATGCTCACAGGGGTGAACAAGTGGAATTGAAATGAATCACATAGCATCAATCATCACTTCCGGGGCTTGCACCCGGTAACCAGGAGGTCACCCATCCCAGATCTCCTCTAGCTCAAGCGTGCTTAACAGTGGAGTTTTCCCCACAATCAAGCCCACTTAGCTTGCTACCCCATTTGCAAAACCTTAGCAAGTATTGTGCCTCATGAACCATTCAAGAAGAAATCCCTTCACTCTTTTTGAATTTAAATGATAAAACATTTAGAATTTTTTGGACTTTAAATATTATTATCACATGTTAAAATTCTAGAATTTAATGGTTGGAATTGTACAAATGTGTGTCATAATATTTTTTAATATGACATTGAATCTTATTTTTATATAACTAATTTAAGATAAAAATTTAATAATTTTTTTATCACTAAATTCCACTAAAATTACCGCCCAAACTTTAACTGATAAATCATTTATAATTTTTCCTTTTAATAGATTTCCAGTTCCTAGCACTAACAGACTCTGATGAAGAAAGAGAGGAAAACATTCTTGTAAAGTGTTCGGCACTGTAGGATAAGAGAAACCTATACTGTTCAAGGGTGTTTACCATTTCAGGGTTTGAGAAAAATGGCGATAAGTTTTGTGGGTTTTTAATTCAAGTTATATGGGGCGTTTTTAATTTTAGGGTTGTTTTTTGGTATGATGTGTAATTTTGTTTATTAGTTATCAAAGTTGAAATTCTGTTATATTAACTTAAATAAAAAAATTATACAAAATATTTAAATAATATTTATTTATAAAAAAAATTATATTAAAAAAAAATAGATTCCATCTCTAAACTAGTATTAAATCAGTATATAAAAGAAAGACCTATCCCGAGTTTGAAAATAATTAACATGGAGCTGAAAATGGAGGATGTGGGATGATCTGACGGTGAGGGTTTTATGTATGGATTCAATAACTAAATATGTCTAATATTTAAAAACCGTTCCGGAACTATGAAACATCTCTATAGGGACATTGTTATGGTGAGCGAATTTCGCAGTAAAGTAGTAACAAAAGCGGACCTAGGTAGTCACGCTAATAATTAAAATGTGAAAGACTGATGTACCTCCAGCATCTGGCAAAGTTGCTTTCTGATAAACGGCGCCACGAGGCCGTCGATAGTCACCTCACAGTAACTTTCGACATCAAAAGGCGACCATTCTCTTTGAAGTCGATGTTGGCCGACGCTCCAGTTACCGTAAATCATGTCGCCAAAGCTTTCGGTGTCGATGTCGTGATCGCTACCGCTGGTTCTGCAATGGGTCGCCGTATTTGTCGTCGCCAAGTTTCCGCATAACCTTGGTCGGACACCTTCATTAAGAGGTTCCGTGACAGATTTGGGTTTGATGAGTTGTGAGTGGAGGTGAAGAAGAGGAGGGGCAGCACAGATGTTGGGTTGATGGCATCGGTCATGCTTGATGTTTATACTTGGAATCTGCGTTTTACTGTGGGGCTGGTCGGCTGCGATGGATGTGGAAGCCGCACCTGTGAAGGCTGCGATGGATGTGGAAGCCGCACCTGTGAAGGCTGCGATGGACATTTTTGCTGAATCCCCTCTTAACACCTCGATTGTGTAACGATGGATGGCACATACCCTTAAAAAAGACAAAACGATTTGGGTTGCGTGGGGATAAAGCAAGATAAAATCAGTAACTATAAACGTTAAGCGGGCATGGTAAAAATCGTTGCGTGTTGATCAAGGCAAGCTAAAATATAAATGCGAAACGGTAAAGTCTCTTAGAATGATTATTCCAGATTATCCATTTTAGAACTATGAACATGCCATTAATGATGATACTTTAGCCACGTAATACGTGTGAATTTCGGGATGATGTCTTTCCCACCTTCTACATTTTAAGTTTCATGCGTTGGTAAGTATTTATTTGAACTTTGGCTTTCCCTTTTCACATTTCAATATTTTTTGAGAAATTTATAAGCACAATGATATTAATAAAGTATTCAAATACCGCTGTAGTATTATTTTTTATATTACATATTTCAATTATTTTATTAATGTGAGGGTTTTAATGTGGAGAGGATTAATAGGTCATGGTTAAATATGGCTAGATTATAGTTAAGGAGAGTTTATTATGGTTAATATATAGTTGACTATGAATGACTATGGGTGTTCACATTGAACTATAGTGAACTATGATTGATTATGGTTCATTACAATTGTTCATGGTTCACCATGGTTGTCCATGATTCATAAGTTCAATGACCGTTTACCACATTGAACCATGGTGACCATGACATAGTAAACCTAATAAACTTAGGTCAACCTTGTAAACTTATGTTAATCTAGTAAACCTAGGCAAACCTAGTTGACTATAGTTGATAGTTGATTTGGCCATGGTTGACTCTGATTGACCTAATAAACCTAGTAAACATAGATCAATATAGTCAAGCTAAGTTAACCTAGTAAATCTAGTAAACCTCATAAACTTTGATTAACCATATAATCCTAGTAAAATTGAGTCAATTTAGTAATCCTACTCAACCTAGGTCAACCTAGCAAACTTAATAAACCTACTAAACATGGGTCCACCTAGTAAACCTAGGTCTACCTACTAAACCTAATAAACCTAAGTCAACATAGCAAACATAGGTCAACCTAGTAAACCTAGGTAGTCTAGTACATCTAGTAAAGAAAGGTAAACCTAGTAAACCTATGTCAACTTAGGTGGAGTGGGTAATCCTAGTAAACTTAGGTCAACCTAGAAAACCATGGTCAAGCTAGTAAACCTAAGTTAGACTAGTAAACCTAGGTCAACATGGTAAATCTAGTAAACCTAGTAAATGTAGGTCACTTTAATGAACCTAGCTCAACCTAGGACACCTAATCAATTTTGGTAAACCTAGTAAACCAATTTCAACCTAGTAAACCTAGTAAATCTCCCATGGTTGGCCTAACAAACCTATTAAACATAGATCGACCTAGTAAACCTAGGTCAACATGGTAAACCTGGTAAACTTAGGTCAACAAATAAAATGTCTTAATTCATCCAATAAATTGTATTTGATTGTATATAAATTTAACCAATAAATTTTAAATAGATTAGATGATGATGATGATGATCTTGATTAGGACAAAAAATTGGACTATTAGACCTTAACAAAGAAAGTATTTAGAATTATTTAGAATTGTGTAACTTGTCTAAAAACATTAAGAATCCAAAATCACCATAATTTTTTTTGTTGATTTAGGTTATGAAGGTTGCTTGTATGATAAATATTTTGAGTTTGAAATCTAATCTAAGTCTAACAAAAAGTGTTTTTCATTTTCAACCATCTTAAATTTACAAAGTTGACACACTTTTCATCCAAGTCATTTTGGGAATTGACCAACTATTAGTTTTACTTTACATAAATCAATGAATATACTTTACATAAATCAATGAATATTGAAATTTGTTATAATTTGTTTAGACTCATTATAAAGTTAATTTTTTCAAAGTATTCGGAAACAATTTTTTTAACAAGTAAATGTTTTAATCATTTCATATAATGTTTTAAAATATTTACACATAAAAATGATTCCTCTAACTATTTAATAATTTTCAGTTTAAAATGAAGTCAGATTAATTTAGTTTTTTGTTGTTGTTGTAACATTCATATTTATTTACTAACCTTTGTTGAAGGAAAGGAATATAGCAATTGATTTATCATTGACATGTTGATTTTGTATTTGTTATTTTTTAACTATAAATATTTACCCATTTGTTACATGAAAATGTTATTTTTTGTTATTTTATTATTGAAAGGAATTAAAAAGAAAAACAAAAGAAAGGGCCCAAGTCAAAATATAAGAGCAATAAATTAAAATAGAAAAAGGAAGGAAAAAACCAAAAGCTAAAATTATAACCAAAAAGAATTTAAAATTGTTTCATTTTTTTTATTTTTTTTCTACTTGAAACTTCTATAGGGTGAAGATTTTTTAACATATATATATTACTTTTTTTAGTTACACAATATCAATAACATACCTGAAATAATATGAATATGCATTCGATAAAATGACTATTTCGACAGATTCATACAAAGAGAAAAAACAAAATAATTATAATGACATGAAATTATGATGGCTAAATATGATTATAATCAGTTAGTTTCTCATTTTTTCTTTTCTTTTTTTTTTCAACTTTCGCCAAACTCCTTGATTAAGAGTGAGATTCATAGAAAGAGAAAAAACAAAAAAATTATAATTACATGAAATTATGAGGGCTAAATATGATAATAATTAGTTAGTTTCTCATTTTTTCCTTTCTTTTTTTTCAACTTTAGCTTTGATTGAGAGTGATTCATACTATTTCCAATTGGTTTCCTTCCACCTTCGAGGGAGATTCTTTATTTGAATCCAAACTCTTAGATGTATGGGTTCACTTTATGCCCCCTACTTCCTTTTGAATTGGTATGACCACCTTCTGTTTCTCTGTTACTATGGTCTTTGTTATTTCTATACCATTGCTCTTTTCCTCATGTTGATTACCAGGAGGTTGAAGCATTTCTAAGCCAGTGGCCTTAAGCTTCTCTTCTCCCTCCTCCATTTGGGATCCTTATTGATTTTGTGTCTTTGGTTGTTGTTGACTCTAATCCATTTCTTCATCTTCATCATTATAAGAAAAAGAATCTGGAAATTTCCAACCCTTTGGCTTTTGTTATCTCTTCTTTGTCATTTTTTTTCGCTTGAGGGTATGTGTTCTATAGGTGCCTTGTCTGATGGCAGGTTTGGCACCTGAGTGCAGTGTTTTCAAAGTCTAGCCACTGTGTCCACTTGAAATCTTGATGAGTCAAATGGATTCGATCTGGTAGGCCTTTTCTTTAGTATATCTCCACCCAGATGCAGGCAAATGTAAAGATACCTTTGTCCATTCTTTCTAGAACCATATTTAGAATATCACCAATGAATTTCCAATGCCTTCTAAAACTTGATGGTGCCAAAAAGGAAGCAGGAGGTTGTGTAACCTTACCTTTGTCGACATCTTTGTAACCACCATTATTGTGGCATACAAAATTGGAAACCATGGGGTGATGAAGAGATGCACCCTTCCCCAAACCATGGTCCTTCATTTATAACACATTCCAAGTCTTTCTGATTGTCAAATTGCACTATAAAAAATCCCTTCGCACACAGGTAGATATCACAATCTTTGATCCATTTGAGGTAGATCCATTGATGTATATCTTCAGACTTGGGCTAGAAGCCATTAAATCGACAGATAAAAGCTCTATCTTGAAGAACCATGAAAATCCCACTCACTTCTGGCAGTTTTACTGATAGATCTGGTGCTTTCTCCATCTTCTCAACTAGGTAAGGCCTTGGGATTGTCAAATTTGGGTCGGGGGAGGGTGATGGGGGGTTATTTGTTTTGTGTGTTAACTTTCCCTCTCAGTGCATCCTTATAAGAAACCATACCTTTACCAGTTGAAGTTATTCTAGGTGGAAAGCTCGTTCCTAGGGCTCCACCCTGCAATTTAAAATTTATAATGATTGTAGAATTATGTTCAATGCCTTACTCTTTCAATTTGATGGAATCTTGCAATAATTTACCCTCATAAATTAGGTTCTGAAAATTTTCTAATAACTCCAACTTTGTAGATCTGCTCTCCCTATTTAATATGTAGCCATGATCTGACTCTTCAACTTGTCGTGACGGTGAACCACACTCATTGGTTCGAAACGCATCGACAAATGTTTTCTACATGTATGATTTACGTCGAAAACCTTCTTATAACTCCAACTTTTCCTATACTTTCTTTTCTAAAAATAAAACTAGCTCCATTGAAGTAACCCCATGAGAATTGATTTCCCATTTAAGATATTCAAAAATTTAAAATTCTTCCCACGATCCAAATCTGAAACCCGAAGATCATGAACCCTATCTGAAAGTGATGGCCCATGACTTAGATACGGGGCATATTTCCTTCTGCCTTCATCTATCTGAAGCATGAATTATGCCGAGACGTCAGCGTAACAACATCCTAGCTTCAATAAGAAAAGAAAACTCACGAATTCAGACATATATCCTTGGATCTAGATTGCATATATTAATTAGTGATTGACACACGACCACTGATTTTGTGTCAAGTTGTTGAAAAGGCGAATCGAAACATACCCCGTCGACAAATCCCACAGGTAAGAGCAAAGGCTCGATGGCGATCTCAGAGGGAAATAATGTTAAATGTGAAACCCAATGAATCCAACACGCCCGATGTTGACTCTCTTGACATCCATCCCCACGTCATCTTCCGCCAACAACTCCACTGCCCACCGACTTCTAGATACCACCTTTTTGCACATGCAGAAAACATGTTCATAGGGCCTTGGATCTTCAATAAGTATGTAGTCTTTTCTCAAGTTGAGCAATGCAAGTAAGGCAGGGCTTGCAATGTAATAGAAGTTTGTGATTTTGTTTTCCATTGTTGTTTGTTTTATCTCTGTTTAAGATCAATTTTATTCTCTTTTGTGTTCTCTGATTACCATCAACTGGTATCAGAGCCAGTTCCTCACCAAGGTTGATTTCTCACCGATTGCCAGTTTTGGTTTATGTCTTGGACAATTCGATACCTCTCATATACAGTGAGTTCTGGTTGATCTTGGAAAATGTCGATTCCTCTCATAGGCTGCAAGTTCTTGATCATTTCTCATGCTGTAAAAAACAGTTCATAGCATAGTGAGGACTCTCTCTGGTCCCTTGTATTCGACAACTTTTTTCCACACCCTATCACTTCTAGTCCCTGCGGCCTCTCTGGACACCCTGTGCATGCCACTGTCTTGATTGCAAGGCGTTGAGGCTCAACGATGCACCAACGAGCTCTTCTCTGGAAAAGTTTCGCTATCTCGTGGAGACCTTTGCAGGGATGAGGCGATGACCAGTGGAATTGTATCGCATCGTGTCTGTCAGTATGTCTTCCACTGACAAACAGTTATGAAGGTAGCCATTTAAATAAGTAAGTTGAGCTGACATCGATTATGAAAGGAAATTTGATTTAAATAAGTTTAATGTTGCCACTGATTATATAAAGGCTTTCTCTCTTAAATTTGAGAATGAGGTCCATTCAAATAAGTTGATTAAGTTGGAAACGATTATATAATGGTTTTATGTCTTAACTTTTAGAAGGGGTTTGAAGTCATGTATTCTAATTAATTAATTAAGAAGAAGAGGTGCTCCTTTTTTTTTTTTTTAAAGGAGATGGATTTTAATTTTAAAATGGTGTAATAATTAAAGTTTTATTTTGTAAGTGGAGTTTTTTGTTTTTAGGGTGTGAATTTTATTGAAAATGGAGACATCAACATTAACTGGCATGGAGAAGTTGAGTGGGGTTAACTTTTTCAATTGGAAATCACAGATGGAGAATATACTGATTTTAAAGGATCAATATTTTATAGTTGAGGGTATTGTAAAGAAACCCTCATTGATGACAAACGGAAGAATGGAATAAGCTAGATATAAAGGTGATTGCTATAATCCACCAATATCTAGCAAATAATGTGTATTTCAATGTTTTGGGAGAAAAGACGACCAAAGGATTATGGAATAAGCTCCATGATATATATGAGAAGAACATGACATCAAACAAAGTGTTCCTGATGAAGAAGATTTTGAATTTCAAGATGAAGGAGGGTGCTTCAGTGGTTGAGTACTTGAATGAATTTAATATTATTACTACCTAGCTTGCCTCTGTTAAAATAATTCCAGAGGATGAAATTAGAGCTATTTTGTTAATGTGTTCTATGTTAGACAATTGGAAAAATTTAATTGTAGCTATCAGTACTTCAACACCTTGAGGAACCCTGAAGTTTGATGATTTCAGTGACAGTTTAAGAAATGAGGAGCTCGACACAAGTTAATTGCAGAAAAGGAAGGGGGAACCTCTAGCTCTAGCCAATTATGGTAGGAGAATTGATCAAAGTTGACAAAGCGTTCAAGATCAATAAGCCGATGGAAATCAAAGAGGAGAACCCTCATTTGCTTTTATTTTGGTAAACCATTGCACATGAAGAAAGGAAAAAATGAATAGGAAAATTATATCTTAATTATACTAATCCAAATAAACTTACCAACTAACACTCAAATTAAAACATACCACAAAACTCAAGTGTAATTCGAATGAAAACCTAAAATGCAAAATTTAAGGTCAAAAAAATATACATACCACAATACTCAATTTTGTAAATCGAACGAAAACCTAAAATGCAAAATTTAAGGTCAAAAATTATACATACCACAAAACTCAATTTTGTAATTCGAACGAAAACCTAAAAACCAAAATTTAAGGCCAAAAGGTAAAACGTAAGAGAGTTGTGCTCCGCACAGTTATACGACGCTGTTGGTTAATGCCAGTATACCTTCGTGTTGCTCCTATGGGAAATAGTCTGGAAGAGAAAACAGTATCCTAAAATAGAGTACACTGCACAAGATAAAAGCCCTATCAGTGGCATAGATCAATCCAGATTGACTGGTCTTGGGGAATTGCGTGACAACAAGTTTTAATGCAGCGTAGTTTAAACAGGTTAAGATTTCCATTTTTTTCCCTCTTCTATAATATGGGTTTAAAATATTATTATCAAATGTAAAAATTCGAGATTTTAATCTTGGGAATTCTACAAATGTGTGTCAGAAGTTTGTTGTTTTTTAAGACATCGAATCTTATATTTTATAGTCGAAAATGTAAATGTACCAATGGAAAATTATTGGCCAAACGATATTCCGATTCCATTCAGCAATATCTTTTTTCAATCTTTTTCAAGATACAAAATTAATAATTTTTTTATAACTAAATTCCACTGAAATTACCGCCTAAAATTTAAATGATAAAACATTTAGAACTTTTTGGGCTTAAAATATTATTATCACTTGTTAAAATTTGAGAATTTAATAGTGGGAATTGTACAAATGTGTGTCACAATATTTTTTAATATGACATTGAATCTTATTTTTATAATGGAAAAAGTAAATTTAATAATTTTTATAACTAATTTAAGATACAAATTTAATAATTTTTTATCACTAAATTCCACTAAAATTACCGCCCAAACTTTAACTGATAAATCAATTATTATTTTTCCTTTTAATAGATTTTCAGTTCCTAGCACTAACAGAGTCTGATGAAGAAAGAGAGGAAAACATCCTTGTAAAGTGCTCGGCATTGTAGGCTAAGAGAAAAATGGCGATAAGTTTTGTGGGTCTTTAATTTAAGTTATTAGAAACCTATACTGTTCAAGGGTGTTTACAATTTCAGGGTTTGAGAAAAATGGGTGGGTTTTTAATTCAAGTTATTAGAATTTATATGGGGAGTTTTTAATTTTAAGGTTGTTTTTTTGGTATGATAGGTAATTTTGTTTATTAATTATTAAAGTTGGAAATTTTATTATGTTAACTCAAATAAAAAATAATTATACAAAATATTTAAATAATATTTATTTATAAAAAAAATTATACTAAAAAAATTGGATTGGATCTCTAAACTCGTATTAAATCAGTACATAAAAGAAATCTATCCTAATGTATGACCTATCCCGAGTTTGAAAATAATTAACATGGAGCTGAAAATGGATGTGGGATGATCTGATGGTGAGGGTTTTATGTATGGATTCAATAACTAAATATGTCTAATATTTAAAAACCGTTCCGGAACTATGAAACATCTCTATAGGGACATTGTTATGGTGAGCGAATTTCGCAGTAAAGTAGTAACAAAAGCGGACCTAGGTAGTCACGCTAATAATTAAAATGTGAAAGACTGATGTACCTCCAGCATCTGGCAAAGCTGCTTTCTGACAAACGGCGCCACGAGGCCGTCGATAGTCACCTCACAGTAACTTTCGACATCAAAAGGCGACCATTCTCTTTGAAGTCGATGTTGGCCGACGCTCCAATTACCGTAAATCATGTCGCCAAAGCTTTCGGTGTCGATGTCGTGATCGCTACCGCTGGTTCTGCAATGGGTCGCCGTATTTGTCGTCGCCAAGTTTCCGCATAACCTTGGTCGGACACCTTCATTAAGAGGTTCCGTGACAGATTTGGGTTTGATGAGTTGTGAGTGGAGGTGAAGAAGAGGAGGGGCAGCACAGATGTTGGGTTGATGGCATCGGTCATGCTTGATGTTTATACTTGGAATCTGCGTTTTACTGTGGGGCTGGTCGGCTGCGATGGATGTGGAAGCCGCACCTGTGAAGGCTGCGATGGACATTTTTGCTGAATCCCCTCTTAACACCTCGATTGTGTAACGATGGATGACAATTCGGAGTGTGGCAGCGGCAAATTCCCTTAAAAAAGACAAAACGATTTGGGTTGCGTGGGGATAAAGCAAGTTAAAATTAGTAAACTATAAAAGTTAAGCGGGCATGGTAAAAATCGTTGCGTGTTCATCAAGGCAATCTAAAATATAAATGCTAAACGCTAAAGTCTCCTTGGAATGATTCTTCCAGGTTATCCATTTTAGAACTATGAACGTGCCATTAATGATGATACTTTAGCCACGTAATACCTGTGAATTTCGGGATGATGTCTTCCCCACCTTACACGTTTTAAGTTTCATGCTTTCCCACCTTCTACATTTTAAGTTTCATGCTTGAGAAAGTATTTATGAGAACTTTGGCTTTCCCTTTTCACATTTCAATATTTTTTGAGAAATTTATAAGCACAATGATATTAATAAGGTATTGAAATATCTTTATAGTATTATTTTTCATATTATATATTTCAACCATTTTATTAATGTGAGGGTTTTATATGTGGGGAGGATTAGTAGGTTATGGTTAAATATGGTTAAATTATAGTTAAGGAGAGTTTATTATGGTCAATATATAGTTAACTACGAATGACTATGGGTGTTCACATTGAACTATAGTGAACTATGATTGACTATGGTTCATTACAGTGGTTCATGGTTCACTATGGTTGTCCATGGTTCATAAGGTCAATGAAGGGTTACCACATTGAACCATGGTGACCATGACATAATAAACCTAATAAACTTAGGTCAACCTAGTAAACTTAGGTTAATCTAGTAAACCTCGGAAAACCCAGTTGACTATGGTTGATTGTTGATTTGACCATGGTTAACTCTGATTGACCTAATAAACCTAGTAAACCTAGATCAATATAGTAAACTCAAGTCAACCTAAGTCAACCTAGTAAATCTAGTAAACCTCGTAAACTTTGATTAACAATATAAACCTAGTAAAATTGAGTCAATTAGTAATCCTAGTAAACCTAGGTCAACCTAGCAAACTTAATAAACCTAGTAAACATGGATCCACCTAGTAAACCTAGGTCTACTTACTAAACCTAATAAACCTAAGTCAACATAGCAAACATAGGTCAACCTAGTAAACCTAGGTAGTCTAGTAGATCTAGTAAAGCAAGGTAAACCTAGTAAACCTATGTCAACTTAGGTGGAGTGGGTAATCCTAGTAAACTTAGGTCAACCTAGAAAACCATGTTTAAACTAGTAAACCTAAGTTAGACTGCTAAACCTAGGTCAACATAGTAAATCTAGTAAACTAGTAAATGTAGGTCACCCTAATCAACCTAGGTCAACCTAGTACACCTAATAAATTTCGGTAAACCTAGTAGTAAATCTCCCATGGTTGACCTAACAAACCTATTAAACATAGATCAACCTAGTAAACCTAGGTCAACATGGTAAACCTAGTAAACTTAGGTCAAGAAATAAAATCTCTTAATTCATCCAATAAAATGTATTTGATTATATATAAATTTAACAAATAAATTTTAAATAGATTAGATGATGATGATGATCATCTTGATTATGACAAAAAAATTGGCATATTAGACCTTAACAAAGTAAGTATTTGGAATTATTTAGAATTGTGTTTGTCTTAAAACATTAAGAATCCAAAATCACCATAATTTTTTTATTGATTTAGGTTATGAAGGTTGGTTGTATGATAAATATTTTGAGTTTGAAATCTAATTTAAGTCTAAGGAAAAGTGTTTTTCATTTTCAACCATGTTAGATTTACAAAGTTGACACACCTTTCATCCAAGACATTTTGGGAATTGACTAACTACTGGTTTTACTTTACATAAATCAATGAATATTGAAATTTGTTATAATTTGTTTAGTCTCATTTTAAAATTAAATTTATCAAAGTATTGGGAAACCAATTTTTTAATAAGTAAATTTTTTAATCATTTGATTTCATATAATGGTTACAATATTTACACATAAAAATGATTCCTCTAACATTTAATAATTTTCAGTTTAAAATGAATTAAGATTAATTTAGTTTTTGTTGTTGTTGTTGTTGTAACATTCATATTTATTTACTAGCCTTTGTTGAAGGAAAGGAATATAGCAATTGATTTATCATTGACATGTTGATTTTGTATTTGTTATTTTTTAACTATAAATATTTACCCATTTGTTACATGAAAATATTATTTTTTATTATTTTATTGGTGAAAGGAATTAAAAAGAAAAACAAAGGAAAGGGCCCAAGTAAAAATGTAAGAGCAAAAAATTAAAATAAGAAGGAAAAAACCAAAAGCTAAACTTATAACCAAAAAGAAATATATATATATATATATATATATATATATATAAAGAAATATATATATAAAGAAATATATATATATATATATATATATATATATATATATATATATCTATATTACTTTTTTTGGTTGCACAATATTAATAACATACTTGAAATGATATGAATATGGATTTGATCAAATGATTCTTTTCGCAGGTTCATACAAAGAGAAATATATATCTATATATATATATATATATATATATATATATATATATATATACATATACACATGAAATAATGAGGGCTAAATATGATAATAATAAACTAGTTTCTCATTTTTCCTTTTTTTTTTTTTTCACCTTTCACCAAACTCCTTGATTGAGAGTGACCAATACTGATGCAGGAGCATCTGGTCGACAGGGCACAGACCGAGGAGAGGTAGAACAGGTTTCTGAAGAAGATTGGGAGAAGTGAATATTTCTACAGAAGGACAGCAAGACTGTCTTAGTTTTTTTTTCATTATTATCTTTTTTTGTTCTTTAAGGATTGGACTACAGCATTTAGTTTCTTAGCTTAAATGACTTGTTAACTTGTTTCTGTTTCAGTTGTAATAACAGGTCCTAACTATAATTGTTAAGGACTTGTAGTTATAGGTTTTGAATTAAGATTATTAGAGAATTAGACAAAAGACCATAAATCATGGTAAAGCATCAAACCCTTACGAGACAGCAAGCACAGATAAACTAATAATAGCCAAATCATGTAACTGGAGTAACTGTCAGGTAACTGTAATCTGGAACTAACTACCAGTTACCTAACCACTGAGTTATGGTATAAGAAGGGAGGGAAAATACATGTAAAAGGTTCTGGAGTGCGACATTGAAATAAGAGAAATAACAGAATACTATTCTTTTTCCTTCATATATATTATTCAGTGCATCCTAACTAACTTACAGATTGTGATTTTATGTCCTCAAAACATATCTTACATCTACAGAAATTCTTATCAATGCATCTATTATGAATGCGAACCGTGACAGAATTTCACACAGCATCCACGCACAAAACATCTAATTCCATTTACTGTTTACATCCATCCATTGCAAAGTAACATTGTAACCAAATTTCATTAAGTCGAGAGGCAAACGCATGCATACATAAAGTTCTGTTCATTACAATAAATTGCAGGTCAAACAGTGACAGGGTAACTCCAAGTACAAGCGTCTCACAACCAGCCGAAGCGAAGTCAAGCGAAGAACAAAAGGAGTCGAGCAATCAAGCAAGAAGAGCCACGGTCCTCAAACCACAGGTAAGCAACCACACCGAAGTCCAAAAAGGAATTATTACATTAGCTGTGTAAAAAAAATTATTATCCAGACATAACATTGCCAACGGCCAAGCAAGCGAGAGCTCACAAGGCTAACTAAGCACGACTGTAGCACGACCAAGTGATAAAAGGCAAAGGACCGAAACATTCGTCGACCAATACCACAGAAACCCTCTGAAGATTACAGAGTGGGTCGAACCCCCAAAAAAAATACTTGACTCATTAACGAAATACAGACACCCATGGCAAACAAATCCCGTGCAGACCAAAAGACACAGAGAAAGGTGAAATAGAAACAGAGCTACCCGAAAGATAGGCGGTCGAATCCCCTGCAAGGCCACGGAACCAGTTACCTGCAATCACCGTGGCAAACAATGTTAGGGTCGCGGACATAAACAAGCTCATGCAATAGTAAATAAACCATGAAAGCCGAATAGACAGAACAGAGGAAGGAAAGACCAGACGGGTAGGACCTTACCAGTTGTAACCAGGTCCATAAACCGCAGAATGCTCAGTGACAACCTAACCACAGAGGAGCTGTGAAGGGTTAGGCGAGCATTCGAGTTGAGAATACGAATATATAGCATGCAACGAATTCTTACCTGAATCGACGGAGTTGGGCGATGGTTTGAAGCCAGAGACGGAGCTGCAAGTTTGAGTTCCCCACCGAGACGGAGCCGAACCTCTGAACAGAACCCATAAGCAGAACCGAATACCATAACAGAGCCACAGAGGGCGGAGTGTTGCAGAGAGTGACAGAACTCATAAGCAGAATCAAATATCAGAACAGAGCCACAGAGGGCGGGGCATTGCAGAGAATAACCAAGTTCATGCACAGAGCCGAACACCAGCATAACCACAGAGAACAAACAAACAGTGAAAATGACCGAATGACCGCGAACAATCCGGAGAAAAGGCCAAGTGAGGATTAGGGTTTTGTCAAATCCCAAGGCGGACAGGTGGAGCGTGGAGAGGCGGAGAGGTACAGGCGGGTGATTAAATATCACCTAACCCTTAATTACACAATCAACAAATATCTCATTGCAATATAATCACACAAGTCCACGTAAGGTGCGGGAGTGAAGGACACGTGGGCTGGGTCCCCATCAATTGGTATCAGTGCAGTTTTTTTTTTCTTTAGTTAAGAGAAGATGGCAGAAGGACAAGTGCCAAGACGAGGACGTGGAAGAGGTGCACGTAGAGGAGCAGATGAAGGATTGCGAGAGCAAATTAGAGTTCTTACAGCTCGCTTGGAAGCAGTAGAAGCGGGTAGACGAAGAGACCCAGAACTGGGAGACACCAGTGAAGAAGAGGTGATGACAGCTGCAGAAGGGTCTGATGAGGAAGCTCCAGAATTGAGGTTGCTGCGACAGGTTTTGATGGCCAGCAGCAAACCAAAAACAGAAATCTCAAATTATGATGGCAGTCCGTCTGCAGAAGTCCTGTTGGACTGGATAAGCGAACTGGATAAATATTTTGAAAATGAAGAAGTCAGTGAGGATAAGAGGGTTAAGTTCGCTGCCACTAAGTTGAAGGGACACGCACTATTATGGTGGGACAGTGTCCAAGCAGACAGAAAGAAGATGAACAATACGCCGATACGACTATGGTCCAGGATGATAGCGAAGTTGAAGGGCAGATTTCTGCCGAAAGATTACCAGGTGGAATTATATCGGCGAGTTCAGAGTCTAAGACAAAAAGGAATGACAGTTAGAGAATATACAGAAGAATTTTACAGAGTAAATTTACGTGCTAGCTATACTGATGATAACCCAGAAAAGACAGCAAGGTACGTAAATGGATTAAGGATGGAGATACTAGATGAAATTAGTATTCTTTCTCCCCGGAATATTGAAGAAGCCTTTCAGAGCGCTGTTAAGGCGGAGGAAAAGATTAACAGAAAACAGAACAGCAGAAGAGGGAGAGGAAGTAGCAGAGGACGAGGACAGTCCTACGGAAGAGGTAAGAGTGCTGCAAACAGCGAAGAAAGCAGCAGTTCAAAAGCTTCAGGGACAGCCGAAAAAGGAGATAGCACCAGAGGAGGTCGGTCATACCAAAGAGGACGAGGAAATGGCCGCGGAAGAGGGGCGAATGTCCAGTGCTACAGGTGCCACAAGTGGGGGCACAGAGCCTTTGAGTGTCCAGAAGTTGAACAAGCTGGTCAAAGGGGAACGCTGATGGCACAGCCTGAAGAAGCTGAAGCACAACCCCGGGAAGTGGAGGACATGGCAGAAACGGGGGAAGCTTTAATTTTGAATAAAGTGTTGATAAAGCCAACCAAAGAAGTGGCTGAAACAACCCAGAGGAAGGCACTATTCCAGACAGTTTGTAAGTCGCATGGAAAGTGCTGTAAGGTAATTATAGACAGCGGGAGCACTGACAACTTGGTAGCCACGGAAATGGTGGAAAAGTTGGGGTTGAAGCGGCTGAAGCACCCCACACCTTATAAGGTGTCGTGGCTGCAGAAAGGACACCAGTTGTTGGTCGATGAACAATGTGAAGTGGAGTTCCGCATTGGCAAGTATCACGATACAGTGGTCTGTGATGTCATGCCAATGGACGTGTGTCACATACTGCTCGGAAGGCCATGGCAGTATGACAGGAAGGTGACACACGATGGAAAAACAAATTGTTATAAATTTACAAAGGATGGGGTCAAACATACTCTTGTACCCATCAAGGAGGAAGATACAGCTGAGTCCAGTGGGACAAAAGCATTATTACTTGGAGGAAAGCAGTATATAAAACAGATTGAAAAAAATGAGATTAATTTTGCAGTGGTAAGGAGAATGAAGCCAGTATTACTGAGCGTGGAAAGGTCAGAACTGCCTAAGGAGATCCAGGAGCTGTTAGAAGAATTCAATGAAATTGCGGCTGAGGAGTTACCTGATAAGTTACCTCCCAAGAGGAGCATCAGCCACCATATTGACTTTATACCCGGATCAAGTTTACCGAACAAGGCAGCGTACAGAATGAGCCCCAAGGACAATGAGGAGGTACGCAAACAAGTGCAGGAACTGTTAGACAAGGGACTGATCAGAGAGAGTTTAAGCCCCTGTGCGGTACCTACAGTCCTTGCACCCAAGAAGGGGGGAGAATGGCGAATGTGCACAGATTCGCGGGCCATAAACAAGATCACCATTCGATATAGGTTTCCCTTGCCTAGAATGGATGATATGATGGACTGCCTTAGTGGGGCAGCGTATTTTACTAAGATCGATCTGAAAAGTGGGTACCATCAGATCAGGATAAGAGAGGGAGATGAGTGGAAGACAGCCTTCAAGACCAACAAAGGACTGTACGAATGGCTGGTCATGCCATTTGGATTGAGTAATGCTCCAAGCACTTTTATGAGATTGATGAACGAGATGTTAAAAGAGTTTATAGGAAAATTTGTCATAGTCTATCTGGATGATATTTTGATTTTCAGCAGGACGAAAAGAGACCACCTTCAGCATATCCGGAGGGTGTTCGAAAAGCTGCAGCAGAACAAACTGCTGGTGAATTTGAAGAAATGCACTTTCTTGCAGAAGGAGTTGATTTATCTGGGATTCGTGGTAGCAGAGAATGAGTTGAAGATGGACCCAGAAAAGATTGAAGCGATCATGAGTTGGCCGTCACCCAAGAGTTTGTTCGAGGTACGTAGTTTTCACGGTTTAGCAAGTTTTTACCGGAAGTTTATCAGGAATTTTAGTGAGATCTGCGCACCCATGTTGGAGACCATCAAGAAGGCCAGCCAACCTTTTTGCTGGACTAAGGCGGCAGAAAACAGTTTCCAACTCCTGAAGCGTAAGATAACGGAAAGGCCAATCTTGAGACTGCCCGATTTCAGCAAACCTTTTCAGGTTCGGTGTGATGCCAGCGGGACAGCTATTGGCGCTGTACTCAGTCAAGAGGACAGACCAGTGGCATTCTTTAGTGAGAAGCTGAATGAGAGTCGGCAGAAGTATTCGTCATATGATAAGGAATTTTATGCAGTGGTTCAAGCCTTGAAACATTGGAGGCACTACTTACTGGGAAATGAGTTCGTTTTGTTCTCTGATAATTCTGCTTTGCAGTATATAACTCAGCAGCACAAACTGAACCATAAACATGCCAAGTGGGTGGAGTACCTACAGAGTTTCACCTTTGTGTTGAAACACATAAGTGGGCAAGCCAACAAAGTGGCGGACGCTTTGAGTAGAAGAGCCCTGCTCTTACAGGAAAGTGGCATACAGGTGATGGGATTCGAATACTTGAAAGATTTATACCAGATGGACGCGGATTTCAAGGAAGCTTTTGAAGCATGCCAGAATCCCGTATTGAGAAATACAAGCCCATGGCTAGATTACAATCTACAGGAGGGATTGTTGTTTCGAGGGGGACAGCTGTGTGTTCCAGATTGTTCGATGAGGGAAAATCTGGTGAGAGAGAAACACAGTGGCGGACTAGCGGGACATTTTGGTGTCAATAAGACAGTGGAGCAGCTCGCGCACTTTTATTACTGGCCGAGGATGAATCAAGACGTGCAGCGATATATAACCAGGTGTAAAATCTGCCAACTAGCAAAGGGACACAGCCAGAACACGGGGCTGTATACACCCCTACCTGTTCCAAGCAGACCGTGGGATTCAGTCAGCATTGATTTTGTCCTAGGATTGCCTAGAACACAGAGGGGGTATGATTCGGTGATGGTAGTGGTGGACAGGTTTTCAAAGATGGCTCATTTCATTCCTTGCCGGAAGACAAGCGACGCCACGAACGTGGCACATCTTTTTTTTACAGAAGTAGTTCGACTACATGGCTTACCAAAAACTATTGTTTCAGACAGGGATGTGAAATTTACAGGACATTTTTGGCGCACCCTGTGGAAAAAGCTGGGCACACAATTAAACTTCAGCTCTGCGTATCACCCGCAGACTGATGGACAAACAGAGGTGGTAAACAGGAGTTTGGGCAACTTATTACGCAGCTTGACGGGAGAAAACTCACGATTATGGGACCGAGCTCTTGCCCAGGCAGAATTCGCTTATAACGATTTGCCAAACAGGAGTACCGGTCTTAGCCCATTTCAAATCTTGTATGGTATGCATCCGCGAGGAATACATGAGTTACGAGATTTGGGACAGCTAGAAAGAAGGAGTGCAGACGGGGAAGATTTTGCAGAAGCAATGAGTGAGCTGCATGAAAAGGTCAAGACAAGACTACAGGACAACACGCAGAAATATAAACAACATGCAGACATAAGGCGGCGAGAGGTAAACTTTGAAATTGGGGACGAAGTCCTTGCACATTTGCGCCGGGAACGGTTTCCTAAGGGCACGTACAACAAACTGAAGTTTAAAAAAATCGGCCCATGCAAAATTCTGCGAAAATTCTCAGCAAACGCATATGAAATTCAGCTGCCACCTGATATAGGCATATCACCCATATTCAATGTGGCAGACCTGTTTCCATACCATGCCCAAGCAGAGGAAGGACGAGTGGTACAACCACAACGGGATACCCAGTTCGAGGACAATCTTTGGAAGAAACAGTTACCATCGGTCAAGACTCATGAGATAGAAGGAATCATCAGCACGCAGGTGGCCAAAAAGACGCGCAGAAAGGAATATCTGCGTTATCTCGTTAAATGGAAGGACCGCCCAATGGAGGACAGTTCTTGGCTTGACGAGATGCAGATCCGAAAGGCAGGTTACTCGGTGGAAGAACTCATGGAACGGAGCCATGAGAACTCTCTTTTACCCCGGCAGCCTGATGCAGGAGCATCTGGTCGACAGGGCACAGACCGAGGAGAGGCAGAACAGGTTTCTGAAGAAGATTGGGAGAAGTGAATATTTCTACAGAAGGACAGCAAGACTGTCTTAGTTTTTTTTTCATTATTATCTTTTTTTTGTTCTTTAAGGATTGGACTACAGCATTTAGTTTCTTAGCTTAAATGACTTGTTAACTTGTTTCTGTTTCAGTTGTAATAACAGGTCCTAACTATAATTGTTAAGGACTTGTAGTTATAGGTTTTGAATTAAGATTATTAGAGAATTAGACAAAAGACCATAAATCATGGTAAAGCATCAAACCCTTACGAGACAGCAAGCACAGATAAACTAATAATAGCCAAATCATGTAACTGGAGTAACTGTCAGGTAACTGTAATCTGGAACTAACTACCAGTTACCTAACCACTGAGTTATGGTATAAGAAGGGAGGGAAAATACATGTAAAAGGTTCTGGAGTGCGACATTGAAATAAGAGAAATAACAGAATACTATTCTTTTTCCTTCATATATATTATTCAGTGCATCCTAACTAACTTACAGATTGTGATTTTATGTCCTCAAAACATATCTTACATCTACAGAAATTCTTATCAATGCATCTATTATGAATGCGAACCGTGACAGAATTTCACACAGCATCCACGCACAAAACATCTAATTCCATTTATTGTTTACATACATCCATTGCAAAGTAACATTGTAACCAAATTTCATTAAGTCGAGAGGCAAACGCATGCATACATAAAGTTCTGTTCATTACAATAAATTGCAGGTCAAACAGTGACAGGGTAACTCCAAGTACAAGCGTCTCACAACCAGCCGAAGCGAAGTCAAGCGAAGAACAAAAGGAGTCGAGCAATCAAGCAAGAAGAGCCACGGTCCTCAAACCACAGGTAAGCAACCACACCGAAGTCCAAAAAGGAATTATTACATTAGCTGTGTAAAAAAAATTATTATCCAGACATAACATTGCCAACGGCCAAGCAAGCGAGAGCTCACAAGGCTAACTAAGCACGGCTGTAGCACGACCAAGTGATAAAAGGCAAAGGACCGAAACATTCGTCGACCAATACCACAGAAACCCTCTGAAGATTACAGAGTGGGTCGAACCCCCAAAAAAAATACTTGACTCATTAACGAAATACAGACACCCATGGCAAACAAATCCCGTGCAGACCAAAAGACACAGAGAAAGGTGAAATAGAAACAGAGCTACCCGAAAGATAGGCGGTCGAATCCCCTGCAAGGCCACGGAACCAGTTACCTGCAATCACCGTGGCAAACAATGTTAGGGTCGCGGACATAAACAAGCTCATGCAATAGTAAATAAACCATGAAAGCCGAATAGACAGAACAGAGGAAGGAAAGACTAGACGGGTAGGACCTTACCAGTTGTAACCAGGTCCATAAACCGCAGAATGCTCAGTGACAACCTAACCATAGAGGAGCTGTGAAGGGTTAGGCGAGCATTCGAGTTGAGAATACGAATATATAGCATGCAACGAATTCTTACCTGAATCGACGGAGTTGGGCGATGGTTTGAAGCCAGAGACGGAGCTGCAAGTTTGAGTTCCCCACCGAGACGGAGCCGAACCTCTGAACAGAACCCATAAGCAGAACCGAATACCATAACAGAGCCACAGAGGGCGGAGTGTTGCAGAGAGTGACAGAACTCATAAGCAGAATCAAATATCAAAACAGAGCCACAGAGGGCGGGGCATTGCAGAGAATAACCAAGTTCATGCACAGAGCCGAACACCAGCATAACCACAGAGAACAAACAAACAGTGAAAATGACCGAATGACCGCGAACAATCCGGAGAAAAGGCCAAGTGAGGATTAGGGTTTTGTCAAATCCCAAGGCGGACAGGTGGAGCGTGGAGAGGCGGAGAGGTACAGGCGGGTGATTAAATATCACCTAACCCTTAATTACACAATCAACAAATATCTCATTGCAATATAATCACACAAGTCCACGTAAGGTGCGGGAGTGAAGGCCACGTGGGCTGGGTCCCCATCAAATACTATTTCCAATTGGTTTCCTTTCACCTTCGAGGGAGATTTTTTCTCTGAGTCCAAATTCTTAGATGTATGGGTTCACTTTATGCCCCCTACTTCCTTTTGAATTGGTATGACCACCTTTTGTTGCTCTGCTACTATGATCTTCATTATTTCTATACTATTGTTCTTTTACTCATGCTGATTACCAGGAGGTTGGAGCACCGCTAAGCCAGTGGCCTTACGCTTCTCTTCTCCCTCCTCCATTTAGGATCCTTATTGATTTTGTGCCTTTGGTTGTTGTTGACTCTAATCCATTTATTCATCTTCATCATTAGAAGAAAAAGAATCTAGAAATTTCCAACCCTTTGGCTTTTGTGATCTCTTCTTTGCCCTTTTTTCCGTTGAGGGTATATGTTCTACAGGTGCCTTGTCTGATGGAAGGTTCAGCACCAGAATATAGTGTTTTCAAAGTCTAGCCATTGTGTCCACTTGAAATCTTGATGAGTTAAATGGATTCGATTTGGTAGGCCTTTTCTTCGGTATATCTCCACCCAGATGCAGGCAAATGTAAAGATACCTTTGTCCATTCTTTCTAGATCCATATTTATAAATCTCCCCAATGAATTTCCAATGCCTTCTAAAACTTGATGGTGCCAACAAGGAAGCAGGAGGTTGTCTAACCTTACCTATGTCGACATCTTTGTAACCACCATTATTGTGGCATAAAAAATTGGAAACCATGGGGTAACAAGGAGATCCTCCCTTCCCCCAAACCATATTCCTTCATTTATAACACATTCCAGGTCTTTCTGATTGTCAAATTGCACCATAAAAATCCCTTCGCACACTGGTAGATATCACAATCTTTGATCCATTTGAGGTAGATCCATTGATGCATATCTTCAAACTTGTGCTAGAAGCCATTAAATCAACAGATAAAAGCTCTATCTTGAAGAACCATGAAAATCCCACTCACTTCTGGCAGTTTTAGTGATAGATCTAGTACTTTCTTCGTCTTCTCAACTAGGTAAGGCCCTAGGATTGTCAAATTTGGGTGGGGTGGGGTGGGGGGAGGGGGGGGGTTCTCTGTTTTGTGTGTTAACTTTCCCTCTCACTGCATCCTTATAAGAAACCATACCTTTACCAGTTGAAGTTATTCCAGGTGGAAAGCTTGTTCCTAGGGCTCCACCCTGCAATTTCAAATTTATAATGATTGTAGAATTATGTTCAATGCCGTACTCTTTCAATTTGATGGAATCTTGCAATAATTTACAATCATAAAATAGGTTTTGAAAATTTTCTGAAAACGCCAACTTTTCCTATACTTTCTTTTCTACATATGAAACTAGCTCCATTGAAGTAGCCCCCATGAGAATTGATTTCCCATTTAGGGTATTCAAAAATATTTGAAATTCTTCCCCACGATCCAAATCTGAAACCCGAAGATCATGAACTCTATCTGAAAAAGTGATGGCCCATGACTTAGATACAAGACATATTTCTTTTCGCCTCCATCTATCTGAAGCATGAATTATCCCTAGATGTCAACGTAACAACATCCTAGCTTCAATAAGAAAAGAAAACTCACGAATTCAGACATATATCCTTGGATCTAGATTGCATATATTAATTAGTGATTGACACACGACCACTGATTTTGTGTCAAGTTGTTGAAAAGGTGAATCAAAACATACCCCGTCGACAAATCCCACAGGTAAGAGCAAAGGCTCGATGGCGATCTTAGAGGGAAATGTTAAATGTGAAACCCAATGAATCCAACATGCCCGATGTTGACTCTCGTGACATCCATCACCCACGTTGTCTTCCGCCAACAACTCCACTACCCACCGACTTCTAGACACCACCTTTTGCGCATGCAGGAAACATGTTCATAGGGCCTTGGATCATCAATAAATATGTAGTCTTGCCTCAAGTTGAGCAATGCAAGTAAGGCAGGGCTTGCAATGTAATAGAAGTCTGCGATGTTGTTCTCTATTGTTGTTTGTTTTATCTCTGTCTGAGATCAATTTTATTCTCTGTTGTGTTCTTTGATTACCATCAACTAGTATCAGAGCTAGTTCCTCACCAAGGTTGATTTCACATCGACTGCCAGTTTTGGTTTATGTCTTGGACAATTTGATTCCTCTCATATACAATGAATTCTGGTTGATCTTGGAAAATGTTGATTCCTCTCATAGATTGCAAGTTCCGGTTCATTTCTCATGTTGTCAGAAACGGTTCATGGCATAGCTAGGACTCTCTTTGGTCCCTTGTATTCGACAACTATTTTCCACACCCTATCACTTCTAGTCCTTGTGGCCTCTTTGGACACCCTGTGCATGCCACTGTCTTGATTGCAAGGCATTGAGGCTCAACGATGCACCAACGAGCTCTTCTGTGGAAAAGTTTTGCTATCGGTGGAGACCTTTGCAAGGATGAGGTAATGACCAATGGAATTGTATGGAATCATGTCTCTTAGTATGTCTTCCACTGACAAATATTTATGAAGGTAGCCATTTAAATAAGTAAGTTGAGCTGACATCGATTATGAAAGGAAATTTTTATAATGACTTTCTGCAAGTAGTCATTGATTTAAATAAGTTTAATGTTGCCAATGATTATATAAAGGCTTTCTATCTTGAATTTGAGAATGAGGTCCATTCAAATAAGTTGATTAAGTTGGAAACGATTATATAATGGTTTTATCTCTTAAATTTGATAAGGGGTTTAAAGTCATATATTCTATTTAATCAATTAATTTATTAATAAGAAGAGGTGCTCCTTTGTTATATGATAAATTTTTTTAAAGGAGATGGATTTTTAATTTTAAAATGGTGTAATAATTAAAGTTTTATTTTGTAAGTACAGTTTTTTTGGTTTTGGGGTGTGAATTTTATTGAGAATGGAGACAACAACATTAACTGGCATGGAGAAGTTGAGCGGGGCTAATTTTTCCCTATGGAAATCACAGATGGAGAATATACTGATTTTAAAGGATCAATATTTTCTAATTGAGGGTATTGTAAAGAAACCCTCATCGATGACAGATGAAGAATGGAATAAGCTAGATAGAAAGGTGAGTGCTACAATCCACCAATATCTAGCAAAGAAAGTGTATTTCAATGTTTTGGGAGAAAAGACGACAAAAGGATTATGGAATAAGCTCCATGATATATGTGAGAAGTACACGACATCAAACAAAGTGTTCTTGATGAAGAAGCTTTAGAATTTCAAGATGAAGGAGGGTGCTTAAGTTGCTAAGCACTTGAATGAATTCAATATTATTACTAGTTAACTTGCCTCTATTAAAACAATTCTAGATGATGAAATTAGAGCTATTTTGTTAATGTGTTCTATGTTAGACAATTGGGAAAATTTAATTGTAGCTATGAGTACTTCAACACCTGTAGGAAACCTGAAGTTTGATGATTTCAACAACAATTTAAGGAATGAAGAGTTGCGACACAAGTCAATTGCGGAAAATCAGGTGGGAGAAGCTCTAGCTCTAGCCGATCATGGTAGGAGAATTGATCGAGGTTGAAAAGGGCGTTCAAGATCGGGAGGTTGATCGAAATCAAGGAGGGGAAAGCTCATTTGCTTTCATTTTGGTAAACTAGGGCACATGAAGAAAGAATGTCGAGTCTGGAAGAAAGGAAAAAAGGGGTAGCACCATGTGTATGAGTATGTTGTGAATACAGTTGTGAAATGTAGAGTTGATGGTATTTATTGTTTGACCTATTGTTCACAAAGTAATTATATACTCTAATTTTTAATGCCTTTGGTTTGAGAGTTAGATAATCTAGATTTGGGACAATTGGTGTGAATATTAAAGAGGTTTATGGTGTTATTTATTTGTCTGAGTCTTGATTTTAGGATACTCTTCTTACGCTATTATCAAAACGTTTTTTAATCTCTTTCATTAAGTGATTTACTTCGTTTAATGTCAGATTTGGGTCATTATTTAAAAGACTGGAAGATTGTGAATGTTAAGGGTTTGGTTGCATTAACTTCATCATATATTTGTGTTGGGTGTGACTTTTTACTTGTTTTCTGCACCTTCTTTCCCCAATTTTGATCCTCTTATCCTTTAGGCCCATGAAACTTTACATGATTACTCACGCTTTTTCTCATTTATATGACCTATTCCACTGTCATGTTATTTTTCCATGTTTTGCTGAATAATACGATACTATATTCCTTTTTGTGGCTAACTGAGGTGATCATTGGAGGAGTATTTCCGAAGCTCTTCTCTTTTTCAAGTGTGGCTTGTGGGAACAAGGTTATGTAGTAAATAGGCAGTGTGATCGATTTCAGAGAAGGGTAGAGAAATTCGTTGTTACACCCTGTATGATGTTACAGGTTGCTGTTACACACTAAATTTTGTTAAAAGCTGCTGTTACACCATGTGCTGATACAGAGGACCGTTATTACACCAAGGGTGTTTTCGCCAGTGATTGTCATTACATCCCGAACCGCTATTCACTCGCAGGATGTTGTTGCACCGAAGCTGAAAAGTTGTCGGTACTATTCCACATAACAGTTGTCGGGTGTTAGGAATTGTTTATTTTAGAAGCAATAGACCTAAGTGGTTGGAATCTTAACCAATGTATTTGAGAAGAATTTGTATTTAGAAATAGGCTATAACTACTTTTATTTTATGATCAGCATGAGAATCGTGAGATTCTCATGACTGGTCTATTCCGAATTCTGGACATGTAATAATTATAAAAGAAACTTGATTTCCCATGTACAAGGACAACATATAGAAAATCACTGTTACTCTGCTCTTGTAACTCTGAATTATTTTTAATATTAAAATCACTACGGTGATGTTGTTACTACTCTTCATCTGATTCGTTAACTAATCTTGTGTTATTTTTGCACCCTTGCTAGGGAGGAAGGGCCCTCCTCTTTAGTAGGGACTGCAGCGGTAGAAGTAGTGTACATTATTGTTTCTTTTATTGTCATATGGTTTTCTACTGTTGCTATACAAATTGTGAAATACATCCACTTTTGTTCCGGATTATATTATGCAGTTACATTGGTTTGATTAAACACAATGACAGTGATCAACTGATGTAGTCATTATTTTATAGTGTGGCGCGCCCTTACTCTGGTACTTGTGAGGTCTGATTTCAATTCTGTGGAGTGTTTTAATTTCTACATGAATGATTTGATTTTTGCAGTTGATTCAATGACATCTTTTACTGTTCTTTCCATTTTTCATTCTTGGTTGTAGTGTATCGGCACAGGCAGTGCAAACTCCATTGAAACAATAAGACCTACCCTAGGTTGACAATTAAATGTTGTAGTCTCGATCAATTAGGATTGATTAAAAAAGCACTAAATTTTGGCACCATTGCTGGGGATGGCAGTTGATGATACAGTCAGCCAAGTTGTTTTCTTGATGATAGAGTGCTCCTAGTCCATAATCGTTGGGCGGTAAGACGAGAGGTAAGAACCTACGCATCACTCTAACATACCTGGGCGGGCTCATTGTTGTGATCACTAGGGCACATAGGGTGTGGAATTTTGATGTTTTGTTTAGTGTGTCTTCATCTCTTCAGTTGCTAGGTGGTAAGACGAGAGGTAAGAACCTACACATCGCTCTAACATACCTGAGCAGGCTCACCACTGTTGAAGATTGAGACACTTAGAGTGTGAATCAATACACATAGGGTCCATGTGTGCAACTGTAGGAACTATATAATATACCAAAACTACCCACACTCTAATTAGTCACAGGAAAAATGGGTTGTAAAAAGGAAAAGAAGGGTGTAAATTTGGGAAGGAAAACATTTATCCAAGAACTAGCCTCTAAGGTAGAAAGAACAACAATCAAGCTCTCAAAGGGATGCAAGGAAAACATGACCACAAAAAATTGTTACTCCCATAAAAAGGACAAAAAGCTTTGATTCATCTATCTCGGGGCCATATCATTCTCAAGCTAGCACCCACACTCCCAAGATTAAGCATCTAATTCAGGAATAGAGGGTGAAGCTAGTAGCGGACCGAGGGACAAGGAGAAACTGAGGGGGGGCATCAAAAAACTGTAGAAATTTTGAATAATTTAACACATATTCAATGGAGATTATCCTGATCATGTACTAATGTGGAATACATACACAATACATAAGCTCCTCTACGTTGATCATCAATTTAGCAGCATCAATAACAATAAAACATCAAGAGCATGCACACATTAACACAGTATGTAACCCGGGGAAAGCTTACAGCTGAAAACCCCACACTATCTGTATATTAATGATTAAGAACATGTAACATTACAAAGTACAAAGCTTATCACAAGCAATCCAGTACCAGCTCCACCTGTTACACACAATACAGCTCAGATCTGATCTCCAAATCTATTCCACTGCTTGCCTGCCTCCACTGCTCAATACCTGCTCAAGAATCAATGAGAATGGTTTAATCAAACTCGTATTTACCTCCAAAGAATCACTCACATTGGGAAAGACGTGAGTAGAGGTTATAATACTGGGCAATTATTGGGCAATACTCATTAGCATACTTAATCCCTTGATTGTGCATGCACAACTATATTCACAACTGATAGCAATCTGATCCTCTAACACCTGTCCCTGCTGAACTGAACATGCATTGACATGCAACTGAGTTAACTGATGTATTCTATAGTTGCATTGTGAGTTAATAATTAACAACTCATCATTAGTCTATTTGCAGTTAGACTAATTACAACTAGTTTAACCAAGTCAAACTGAACACAACTCCATCAACTCCACAATCAACTCCACCAAACTCAACTGATTGAGTTCTAACTGAAGTCATGCATGTAACAACTCAACTGACCCACAAAGAAAGCATACTTCCTTCTGACAGCTGCATGTGCCACATCTGTAGCTCAAACTGAAGTGCTCCAAGAGAATAAGATCAAGTTTATAGTCCAAATATTATTATGAGACAATAATATTTGACTTTTCTATTTTTGACAGCTAGTCTAAAAATAGACTTTGATCACTCCTGCTGTGATCACTCCTACTGTGATCATCCCTGCTGTGGTCACTCCTGCTGTGATCATCCCTGCTGTGGTCACTCCTGCTGTGATCATCCCTGCTGTGATCCAAAAATAGAACTTGCGCCATAATTTGCCTGTGGGCCCACTTAGTGAAGGCGACTCTTTTCACTAAGCTCCATCATCTTGTTGCAATCTCAACACTCCCTCTCGACAAGATATGGATTATCAGCAACCCCTATCCTGCCTTGGTGATATTCGAATTTGCTCCTGGTGAGAGCCTTCGTCAGAATATCAGCATCCTGATCCTCCGTTAGAATGTATGAAAGCAACATGATCCTCTGCTGCACACAATCTCTGATATGATGGTAACTAATGTCAATATGCTTAGATCTATCATGAAATACAAGATTAGCCGAGAGTTTAATGCAACTCTGGTTATCACAGTAAATCACAGTAGGATCTTTGTCATCCATATAGCCTCGCATGCAGCCAAACTTGCTGCCATATACTTGGCCTCTGCTGAACTGAGTGCCATGGATCTCTGCTTCCTGTTGTACCAAGAAACTACTGTCAATCCAATAATGAAGACCCCTCCTGATGTGCTCTTTCTATCCGTTGGGCTCCCTACCCAATCTGCATCCGTGAAGCCACATAGCTTCACCTCATCCTCCTGTCTGTACCACAAACCATATCCCGATGTGCCTCTCAAATAACGCAATACATGCTTGCCCGCCTTCCAGAAGAGCTTGGTAGGCTTAACCATAGCTTGTGAAATCTGGTTAACTGCATAGCATATATCGGGTCGTGTATTGACCAAATACATCAGCGACCCCACCAACTGTTGATAAACAGTGGCATCCACTTCTTCTCCCGAAGTGGCATCCTCCTTCCTCCAACCTCCAGGAAGAGGAGTATCAACAGGCTTGCAGCCATGCATGTTGAACTTCTCCAGTATCTCTCGAGCATACTTTCCCTGAGAAACAAACAGTCCACCATTGCGCTGCCATATTTCTAATCCTAGGAACTAGTGAAGGAGGCCCAAGTCCTTCATCTCAAACTCCTTAGCAAGATCATCCTTGCATGAAAGTATCAACAACTCATCACCCGTTAGAATCAAATCATCAACATACAGTACAATGATAAGCAACTTACCCTCCACCACAATCTGGTATAGGTTAGGATCCGCCTTGCTCTTGGAGAATCCAAGTCCTATGAAATAGCTGTCTATCCGTGTGTACCAAGCACGTGGTGCTTGCTTCAACCCATACAACGCTCTCTTGAGCCTGCACACATGCGACTCGCTGCTGAAGACCTCAAAGCCTTCGGGCTGCTCAATGTACACCTCCTCCTCAATGACTCCGTTGAGGAACGCAGTCTTCAAATCCATCTGATGAATGTGCCATCCCATCTGCGTTGAGAGAGCAAGAATCGTCCGTATGGAATAATACCTTGTGATAGGTGCAAAGGTCTCCTCATAATCGATCCCCTCTATCTATGAAAAGCCTAGGGCAACAAATCTTGCCTTGTACTTCTCCACACTCCCGTCAGCTGCCTGCTTAACTTTGTAGATCCATCTCGAACCCACTACTGATTTCCCTTCCGGTCTAGGAATAATCTCCCATGCACTGTTTCTGACAATAGAATCATACTCTTCCACCATGGCGTCTACCCATGCGGGATCCTCCACAGCTTCCTCGAAAGAGGATGGCTCAGTCACAACACACTTGCTCATAAGAGCCATGTATCCAGTGTACTGATCAGGTGACTGTCTCTACCTGCGTTGGGTTGTAGGTGGTCCTACAACTTTCTCTGCATCTTGAGCCAGTCGATCAGCTTCTGTCAAGCGCTTTCGCCCTCTGATGGTTGGCACTGCATGAGTGGTCTCTTCCACTCCATGAACCTCGTCCTGTGGCTGATCCACGTCCTGAAGCTCATCCTTAGGAACTAATAGCTCCTCATCTGCATGCAAGTGTAGCTCCCTCTCAAGCGAACACTTCATGGCTTTCTCCTCCTGAAATTTTATATCCCGTCGCACAACAGTTTTACCACTGTCCGGAAAATACACATGATAGTTGTGGGGTGTATCAGTGTACCCCACAAATATCCCAACCTCTGCGGTCGGCTCCAACTTCTTCCTGGCATCCTTCGTCACATGCATGTAAACGTTAGCACCAAAAATTCTCAAATGAGAAAGATCAGGCTTCTTACCAGAATAAGCCTCCTCGGGTGTACTCATGCCAAGTATCCTATGAGGACAACGGTTCTGCACATAAACTGCTGTATTGCATGCTTCTGCCCACAAGTGAAGGGGTAGGCCCTGATCATGCAACATTGCCCGTGCAGCACCCACAATCGTTCTGTTCTTCCGCTCAGCTACCCCGTTCTACTGTGGGTTATGGGGAGCTATGAGCTCTCTTCGAATCCCTTCTACCTTGTAGAAATCCTTGAACTCGTCCGAGATGTATTCACCACCATTATCGATCCTAAGAGCCTTCACCTTCTTCCCCGACTCCTTCTCGACCAGTGCTTTGAATTCACAGAACTTTGAATATGTCTCGCTCTTCTTCTGCATGGAGAAGATCCAGCACTTACGAGAGAAATCATCAACAAAAATCACATAATACCTGTGTTTTGCTGTCGAAGCAACTGAGAAAGGTCCACACACGTCTGTGTAAATTCTCTCAAGGATCGTCGTGGCGCGACTATCCTTCTCGTGAAAGGTGGCTTTCACAAACTTCCCCAAAGTACACCCCTTGCACTGATCTCACTGCGAAAGAGTGCCTTTAGGAAGCCCTGTAGTGATCTGCTGTAGTATCTTCAAGGCTCCATGGTGAAGGTGACCCAATCTCCTATGCCACAACTCGCCATCATCCTGACTCACCAATCCTTCTGCCTTGCCTACCATTGCTGCGCATCCATCTACATGCAACTGATAAAGGTTCCTCACTCAAACCCCTATCTTCCAAGTCTCACCAGTTGTCTTGCTGCGCAGGAAAGCTTTTCCCTTGCTGAAAACAACATCATACCCCTTGTCTTCTAACATTGCCACAGAGATAAGATTCTTCTTAAATTCTGGAACATGCATGACTTCCTTCAATACAAAGGGTTTACCAGACTCCCTCTCAAAGGAAATGGTACCGATACCGGTCACACTGTATCTACCATCATCGCCCATCTCGATGTGCACTCCAAGATCTTTGTCCTCCAGATCAGAAAACAAATCTCTATCTCCTATCATGTGAAAAGATGCACCATTGTCCAAGAACCACACCGATCCCATCACACTTGAAACCAAGCATGTGATCAATGAAAAATCAAGCTCAAACTGCGAGGCTAGAGCATCTCCTACTGCAGATCCAGCAGCCTGCTTGTTCTTCTTCTTCTGCGGACAATTAGTGGCATAGTGTCCGTGTTGGTGACAGTGAAAACATTTCACCTTGGGCATGTCCTGCTTCTTGCCTTTCGCACCAGACTGAGAAGCTTTCTTGCTCTTCCCTTTCTTTGCTTTGGCATCCAAAGCGCAATTTTCTTCATCAGCTCCCTTTGATGAAGATCTGTCCCTGGTACTCCGCCTAATCTCCTCCTGCACAAGATCTGACCACAGTCTTTCCCATCCTGGCAATTTCTCCCGACCATTGACAAAGTCCTGATAGGAATGCCAACTCTTCGGAAGACCAAGGAGAGCCAAGCTCACCAAGTCCTCATCATCGACAGTAACCCCCAAACTTCCCATCTCATCTCGACATTGAGTGAACTTCGTGAGATACTTGGGCATACTGTCACCCTTCTCGCATTTGATGTTTCTGAGTTTATCTTTGAGCGCCAACTTCCTCTGATCGCTCTTGCTTTGGAATAGATCTGTTAAAGCCTTCCACATCAGATATGGAGAAGTCTTTCCATGCAGGCTGGACACAATGTGATCCTTCACGCCCTCCAACAGAATCCTTCGACATTTTGTGGTCTTCTTTTTCCAAGCATCAGCTTGAGTAGCATCAGTAGGCTTTGGGACATCCGTCTCTATGAACTCCTTCAGCCCGTTATCATCCAATACTGCCTCCATCCTGTCCTTCCATGCAATATAGTTTGAGCTGCCCTCAAGAGCATACTCCAATTGCAATCCATTGAAAGACATTGCTGCGTTGCCACCAAGAAAACACTACTGCAAATTCGAATTCCACCAGCTCCAAACTCAACCGCCTCGGATCTAAGATTCGTGAGAACACAATATTTCTCGTACAGAGATTGACTGTATGGGAATTAACCGGATATCTCACCTTCCAAAGGAAGGATGAATGCAGAGGCTACCTGGCCATATTACAGACTCTCCCTGAAGAAATAGAATGTAAACACTTCCTGAATAGTAGATCTGATGATCAATAGCTTTGATACCATGTAGAAATTTTGAATAATTTAACACATATTCAATGGAGATTATCTTGATCATGTACTATTGCAGAATACATACACAATACATAAGCTCCTCTACGTTGATCATCAATTTAGCAGCATCAATAACAATAAAACATCAAGAGCATGCACACATTAACACAGTATCTAACCCGGGGAAAGCTTACAGCTGAAAACCCCACACTATCTGTATATTAATGATTGAGAACATGTAACATTACAAAGTACAATGCTTATCACAAGCAATCCAGTACTAGCTCCACCTGTTACACACAATACAGCTCAGATCTGATCTCCAAATCTATTCCACTGCTTGCCTGCCTCCACTGCTCAATACCTGCTCAAGAATCAATGAGAATGGTTTAACCAAACTCGTATTTACCTCCAAAGAATCACTCACACTGGGAAAGACGTGAGCAGAGGCTATAATACTGGGCAATTACTGGGCAATACTCACTGGCATACTCAATCCCTTGATTGTGCAAATCCTCATGCACAACTATATTCACAATTGATAGCAATCTAATCCTCTAACACCTGTCCCTGCTGAATTGAACATGCACTGACATGCAACTAAGTTAACTGATGTATTCCATAGTTGCATTATGAGTTAATAATTAACAACTCATCATTAGTCTATTTGCAGTTAGACTAATTACAACTAATTTAACCAAGTCAAACTGAACACAACTCCATCAACTCCACAATCAACTCCACCAAACTCAACTGATTGAGTTCTAACTGAAGTCATGCATGTAACAACTCAACTGACCCACAAAGAAAGTGTACTTCCTTCTGACAGCTGCATGTGCCACATCTGTAGCTCAAACTAAAGTGCTCCAAGAGAATAAGATCAAGTTTATAGTCCAAATATTATTATGAAACAATAATATTTGACTTTTCTATTTTTGACAGCTAGTCTAAAAATAGACTTTGATCACTCCTGCTGTGATCATCCCTGCTGTGGTCACTCGTGCTGTGATCATCCCTGTTGTGATCCAAAAATAGAACTTGCGCCATAATTTGCCTGCGGGCCCACTTACTGAAGGCGACTCTTTTCACCAAGCTCCATCATCTTGTTGCAATCTCAACAAAAACTAAGACGGGAGTGTTGGCATTATGATGTATGTGTTGTACTTGATGGCAACCCACTTGTAGCAGAACAACTCTCTTGTATATGGTAACTAGAAGAGATATCAGATGTGATAGAATGCACGAAATAAGTATTTACAATTGTGATGAAATGTAGGGCAGCTTCAAGGAATCAGTTCAGAAAGCAACTCACTCAGATGACAGATCACAGTACTACAGGTTAACAACACAGAGCTACAGATCAGACTACACAGAATGAAGAAAGAGAGGTATACTCATGTTCACAATTGACCAAGCCGCGTATACACGCGTGTTCACTATATACAAGTCGCGTATATGTACACACGCACTTTCACAAAAGGAAAAGCGCATATACCTTGGAAAACTAAATGTTTGGTCCAAAGTATGTGGTCCATGGTATTTTGATCCATAGTATTGGTCCAAGGTATCGGGTCCGTGGTATTGACCCCAAGTATTTGGTCCAAGGTATTGGTCCTAAGTGGTTTTGGTCCATGTTATTGAGAAAGGCCTAAAACTATAAAAGGAGGAGAAGATCATTAGGCCAACGTGTGCAAGTATCGAATATCTGATATAGTGTGAGATCTAATATGCAGGTTATTGGCTAATGGTGTCATGCTTGATCTGAACCGAAGAAGAACCTTAGTGCTTGATGAAGGATAAGATCTAATAATGTATCATGATCTTAAGGGTTGAAGTGAATTATCTTTATGTGGTTTGATCATGTATCTGAATAACTAGCGCATGTTGTAGTCTGTAAATATGATGATCTGGGTATGATTGAAGTCTGGAACTATTGTTATGTTTAAATCATCTTTTACAGATCTATACGCAGGTTCACTTTAGAAAAGGAGCGTATACACGCTGGTTCTACATATCAAAACAATGTATACATCATAAATTTGATTTGCAGATCTGTACGTTGGTTCGCTTTGAGGAAAGCGCGTATGCACGGAAGTTTGACACCTGGAAGTAGCGTATACCTTATAAAATATGTTTTAGTTGCTTCTGTTTTCTGTTGCAGTGTTATGGGTTATGGCTCGGGTTCTAGTTACTGTATTATGGTGACAACATTCTTAATGATTAGAGTGATTGATTAAATCGGTTGTGGTTGGTTCAAAAGGAGATTGCTTAATGAAAATATATTTGATGAGTGAATGATGTTGTTGATGGATCCAGTCTGAAAATTTATGAAACGTGGTCCCTGGAAGAAAATAGAAGGTTGTAGCCTTCTATAGGCTGACACCTACGTACTAGTAAACATATTAGCTAGTACAAGAGCTAGGGGGTTGTAGCTTCCTTCCAGAAGAAGCTAGAGAACGAGAGAAGGTTGTAGCCTTTTGTAGGTAGAAGCCTGCGTACTGGTATAAGACTGCACCAGTACAAAAATTGTAAACAGAATTCTCTTATTATTAAAAAGAAGACAGAGATGATTGCAGCAGGTGGTTTCCACCCACATTGGGTTTCCACCTTAGATCTTGGTGTTCATGTGTGTTTCTTGTGTGTGATGATATGTTCTGTTTTTCTGCACTTGGTTACTGTTTATATGGTTCTGATGCACTGATTAAAGATCAATATATGATGAATTAACTGAACCATAAGTCTGTTGGATATACCCTAGTTGCTCTAAACATAGTTGCATGTACACGCGAGTTCCCTTAACTGAAGTAGCGTATATGAATCTGATTATGGAAATGAAAAAGTTATTGATTTGCTAATACTAATTCACCCCCCAGTATTATTTCCAACAATTGGTATCAGAGCAGTCCTTCAAAAGAAGCTTGATCGCTTAGAGGAAGATCCATCATCACGAGTAATCAAGAAAGCGGGGGATCCATCAGACCGCCAATCTTTGATGGAAGCAACTTTGTTTATTGGAAGGTAAGAACCAAAGCCTATCTTCAATCTCTTGGAACAGATGTCAGGGAAATCATGGAAGGATGAAAAAAATGCCAAGGCTGTCAATACATTATTGGGAAGTCTGTCACAATCAAAGTTTGTCAAAGTCATGCAGCTCAAATCAGCCAAAGAAATATGGGACAAAATCATTCTAAGCTACGAAGGAGACTCTCAGGTAAAACATGCTAAACTACAAACTCTCAGAATTCAATATGAAATTCTCAAGATGCACAATGATGAAAGTGTAGCTGGTTACTTCTTACGTATAGATGAGATTGTTAATTGCATGAATAATTTGGGTGAAGAGATAAAGGAAGTTACCTTAGTTGAAAAAGTTTTAAGATCCTTATCTGATAAATTTGAATCAAAAGTATTTGCCATAGAATAAAAGCAGGATCTATAGACTATTACTATGACACAACTTCACGGAATCTTAGCTGCCTTTGAGATGAGAAGAGGAGGTCCATCAGATATGAGCGAAGCTGCATTTAAAGCTTCAGCAAAAGGAAAAGAAGAACTCAATGAATCAAGACATATTTTAGAAGAAGAAGAGGAAGTGAACTTTGTCAAGAATCTTCAACGGGGTTTCGGTAGATTCAGAGGTAAACTACCTTTCAAATGTTTTCCCTGTGGTAGAGTCAGTCATTTTGCTGCCAAATGTCCTCATGATAAAGGGAAGGAAACTGCAAAATGGAATAGAAGACAAAGTGTAAGTAAAAAGAGCTACTATACTCATGAAGATAGCGATGGTTTATCAAATAGTGATGAAGATGAAAATAGTAATGACTATAGACTTGTTTAGATAATCTTCGGCAAAATCACATAACCAATCTTTTGTCGACGCATTTCGTACCAACCAGTGTGGTTCATCGTCAGGACAAGTTGAAGAACCAATCTGGCCTAGCTTGCTTAAATAGAGGTGCAGAGACTCCAGGGTTAAAAATACCAACGGCTAATTTTGACCAATGACCCTAGTCAAATTAGTTAAATTAATATTTACCTATTTTTTGTAACTTTTTATAAAGGCGTTAATTAAAAATATAAATAATAAATCAGTCTAATATTAATTAATTAATAAGAGAGTTCTAAGTAGTACCCTATCTAATAAACTAACGGTTATATCGCATTTATTTATTTCTACAAAGTAATAAACCCTAATAGGTATGGTAAGAATGGTAATAACTTTTTAGAATATATTATTTCTATCTATTATTTACATATAAATGTTTATTCCAAAATTAATTTTAATAAGTTATATATGCTTATTAAATGATATATAATTCCAAATAAATTGTTAACTCTTAATTCTACCTAGAATTTTGCTCCTTATGGTAAAAATCATAAATTAGGGTTATTAAAGACCAAACCAATATATCGTAAATATCTATAAGACCCCATGGTTAAATACTTAATATTTTAAGTTTAAATATACTCACACTAATACTATTAATAAAATACCTTACCCATAAACCTACCTTAATAATCCATATTTAATTTTGATGATAAATCTTTAATATTATGATATTAAATATTAATACTATTAATCTATCATAATGATATTAAATATTAATACTATGATGATAATACTATCATAATATACCCATAAACATACCTTAATAATCCATATTTAATTTAATATTATGATATTAAATATTAATACTATTAATATATCTTATTGATATTAAATATTAATATTATGATGATAATACTATTAATCTAACATAATATACCCATAAACCCACTTTAAAGATCCCTATTTAAGTTTGATGATAAATATTTCAATAAAATTAATTACTCGACATAAGCTAAAGGCCAACTCAATTCTAGGAAAATAATAGAATACTAATGAAATAAGGAAAATCAGAATTTAATCAAAAGACCGCCCAAAAGAATGAAAAATGGGTTAAGGTTAATTCATCAGGAAGCCCGAAAGACTAAAATACACCAAAATAATAGGATAAACAGCCAAAAGAGAAACAAGGAGGACAGAAACCTAGAGACAAAATACAAAGGAGAATGAGGAGGCTAGGAAGACAGGGCTGGGACCCAGCAACGGCTAATCTTCCAGCCATCATCCCTATTGAGATTGCTCGGCCTTTTCTCAATCTCCAGGGCCTCTCTAAATTTGCGATGGTGAAACTGCGGAATCTTGGCAATGACTTGAGCCTCCTCTATGCATACATGATGCAAAGTCTTCCCTGCATGCTCAGCCAGGGCCGAGGACTTAGTCCTACCATGTCTTAAGTCAGCAGAATGCTCGCTGATCCGCTGATTGATAGAACGACCAGTTTCACCAATATAGGGGGTCCCACAGGAACAAGGAATGATATAGACACCCTTCATGCTCTTAGGGTCAACCGGGTCTTTTACAGACCTGAGGGAGCCACGGATAGTATTGAGAGGTCTAAAAGTTGCGGATACATCATACCTCCTTAGAATCCTCGCAATCCTATCTGTGGTCCCTTGGATATACGGAAGGTTCACACCTAGAACATGATCCTTAGGAACCTTTCGGGTTGAAGGCTCCTTCCTGGCCTTGAGGAAGGCTTTTTGACCGAGGTGCCTCTTGTAACCATTCTTCTCAAAGACATCAAGGAGGTGAGCCTTCTCAGTTTCCAGGCTCTCCTTATCTGAAATTCTCACAGCATGGGTGGCAAGAGTGCTAAGAACTCCTAACTTCTGAGCGGGGAAATGATGTGACGAGGCATGCAAGTATTGCTCAGTATGCGTCTTCTTTCTAAACACCTGATGAGAAAAGGAACCATCCGCCTTCTTCGAGATGAGGACATCCAAGAACGGAAGACAACCAATCTCTTCCTTCTCCATCGTGAATTTAATGGAGGCGGATTGGTTATTGAGGTGACAAAAGAAACGATCCAGCTCATCAGGACCGTGAGACCAGACAACACCAGTATCATCGACGAATCTTTTCCAAAGCTTTGGTAAGAGACGAGAGGAGGCCAGAGCCTTAGACTCAAAATCCTCCATGAAGAGATTAGCGACCACAGGGGACAAGGGGGAGCCCATGGCAACCCCACAAGTCTGCTCATAGAATTCTCCTTCGAAGCTGAAAAAGGTAGAGGTCAGGCAAAGCTCAACCAACTTAGCCGTATCAGGGTCGGTCAGCTTATTAATAACCGCCATGGCCTCATTGATAGGAATGCAAGTATAAAGAGAGACCACGTCAAAACTAACCAAAATGTCCTCGGGCTCAAGATTAACCCTCTTAAGATCCTCGATAAAAGAAGCTGAGTCTTTGACAAAGGACTCAGTTTGCCCAACCAAGGGTCTTAACTTAGGGGCGAGGAATTTGGCCAAGAGGTAAGTCGGACCACCGATGGTGTTGACAATGGGTCTCAGGGGGACCCCATCCTTATGAATTTTGGGAAGACCATAAATTCTAGGAGTGATGGGGTTTCCCTCAATAAGTTTCTGGGCTAGAGGAATCGTGGAATTGCACGACTTGATCGCAAGAGCGACCGCCCTGGAAACCTTCTTGAGGGGATTCTTTGAAAGCTTCTTATAACTACCACTATTACAAAGATGGTCCAGCATCTTATCCCTGTAATCTTTTCTGTCCAAGATAACAGCAGCCCCACCCTTATCAGCTTTTAAGACCACGACATCACGATTCTGGTTCAAGCTCTTAAGAGCTTCAAACTCCGCCTTGCTGATATTGCTCCGGGGAGGCTTAGCCTTCCTAAGGGTGACGGCACAATCTTGCCTAATCGTGTCTTTAATCTTATCAGGAAGGTTCTTGATGCCATACTCAATATCACAGATGATGTCTTCAACAGGGATTTTTCGAGGCGCTAGGGCAAAATTAAGACCCTTCCCTAAGAGATCAAAAACCGCGGGAGGAAAGGAAGAGCTTGACAAATTCACCACCTGATTGCCTCGAGAGAGGGATCTTGATGACCTCTTAATACCAGCCTTACAATTAAAGGGATCAACCCCCTTTAATACTTTAGAATGACGACCATTATTATCATTATGATTATCGAAAACACTGTTACTTTTAACTAGATCATCTATATTATTATCATTATAATTGTTACCTTTATATAAACTATCTATATAATTATCACTACAATTGTTATTACTAATACTAGACCGACCCATATTATTATCACACACCTTAATACGTTCACTCTTAGAATTATCAGTATGATTATCGATATCATAGCTATTTTTATATAGATCATGTATAATATTATCATTACATTTATTATCTTTATATAAACCCTCAATATAATCCTCATTACAATTTTTATTACCAATAATCGGCGGACCCATATTATTATTACCACTAACCTTAACACGCTCATCCTTGGAATTACGGATATGATAATCGATATCATTATTATGTTTATATAGAGCATGTATACCATTATCATTACAGTCGTTATCTATATGAAAACCCTCTATATAATCCTTATTACAATTTTCATTACTAATATTAAGCGGACCCATCTTATTATAACCAATCTTAATACGTTTATCAATGGAATTATGGATGGCGGTGTTACTATCGTATAAACCGTTTAAATCAATATACTTACAATGGTTAATGCCCGAATTTAGAGGAAACGAATGACGATCCGAGTTAGCCGAATCGGAAGCGCTCTTGCCCAAAACCGGGTCTTCAAAACCAGCAACACTACCCACGGTCTTTTCTGCTATCGACATACTGCCCTGGAGATACGAACTTTCCTGGAAATACGTACCTGAACCCAAAGTCTCCAATTCAACCTCGGCCGGAACCCTACCTATCTCAGAACAGCCAGATCCAATCACGGAACTCGGCTCTTCACCGCGCAGACCCATAACCGATGACAAACCGCCAGAGAAGCCAACCGAAACCAAACTACTAGACTGCTGCGGATGGAGATACGAACCTGCTACAAGGTTGAACGGGCAACCAGCTTCATCGCTCGAAGCCAGGCAACTGCTCCCAATACCGTTTCCTTTCACCGAATCCGAACCAGAGGCTGGAGATCTCAGACCACCAGAGGCAGAACTGCTTGAAACCCAAGCCCTCAGGGAGGAGACCTGGCTAACGGAGACCCGACTACCAGAACCCTGACCATCGACAAGAAATGATTCATGAAATGAGCAGCGCGAAAGACGATTAAACTTCGAGGACTGCCTGAGCTTAAGGAGCTCTTCCAATCTCAGGGACTTAAGGGCCGAACAAGCATCGATCCTGGACCAGAGACAGGCAGGAAAAATACACGCCAGCTCCAAATGAAGCGACAGAAGAAGCCTGGATCGACGATCCAGATCCCTCCTAACCCTACTAATTTCAGATCTCACCAACCCTAGGCTGGCCTTCAGAAACACATTATGATTTTTAGGGACATTAAGACTATGCTTAATCCGGGCAAAGCTAGGAACAACCGAGGAGTCTCTGCAACGTTTCAGAAATACCAGATCAGATTTCAACTTATTAACCTGCATGCGTGACCGCTCGAATAGATGAACCTTCTTAGCAGCGGCTTCTCCGTGCAGGGAAATAATTAAGGAATTTAGACTTCTGTGATCCATAACATTGTTTAGATAATCTTCGGCAAAATCACATAACCAATCTTTTGTCGACGCGTTTCGAACCAACCAGTGTGGTTCATCGTCAGGACAAGTTGAAGAACCAATCTGGCCTAGCTTGCTTAAATAGAGGTGCAGAGACTCCAGGGTTAAAAATACCAACGGCTAATTTTGACCAATGACCCTAGTCAAATTAGTTAAATTAATATTTACCTATTTTTTGTAACTTTTTATAAAGGCGTTAATTAAAAATATAAATAATAAATCAGTCTAATATTAATTAATTAATAAGAGAGTTCTAAGTAGTACCCTATCTAATAAACTAACGGTTATATCGCATTTATTTATTTCTACAAAGTAATAAACCCTAATAGGTATGGTAAGAATGGTAATAACTTTTTAGAATATATTATTTCTATCTATTATTTACACATAAAGGTTTATTCCAAAATTAATTTTAATAAGTTATATATGCTTATTAAATGATATATAATTCCAAATAAATTGTTAACTCTTAATTCTACCTAGAATTTTGCTCCTTATGGTAAAAATCATAAATTAGGGTTATTAAAGACCAAACCAATATATCGTAAATATCTATAAGACCCCATGGTTAAATACTTAATATTTTAAGTTTAAATATACTCACACTAATACTATTAATAAAATACCTTACCCATAAACCTACCTTAATAATCCATATTTAATTTTGATGATAAATCTTTAATATTATGATATTAAATATTAATACTATTAATCTATCATAATGATATTAAATATTAATACTATGATGATAATACTATCATAATATACCCATAAACATACCTTAATAATCCATATTTAATTTAATATTATGATATTAAATATTAATACTATTAATATATCTTATTGATATTAAATATTAATATTATGATGATAATACTATTAATCTAACATAATATACCCATAAACCCACTTTAAAGATCCCTATTTAAGTTTGATGATAAATATTTCAATAAAATTAATTACTCGACATAAGCTAAAGGCCAACTCAATTCTAGGAAAATAATAGAATACTAATGAAATAAGGAAAATCAGAATTTAATCAAAAGACCGCCCAAAAGAATGAAAAATGGGTTAAGGTTAATTCATCAGGAAGCCCGAAAGACTAAAATACACCAAAATAATAGGATAAACAGCCAAAAGAGAAACAAGGAGGACAGAAACCTAGAGACAAAATACAAAGGAGAATGAGGAGGCTAGGAAGACAGGGCTGGGACCCAGCAACGGCTAATCTTCCAGCCATCATCCCTATTGAGATTGCTCGGCCTTTTCTCAATCTCCAGGGCCTCTCTAAATTTGCGATGGTGAAACTGCGGAATCTTGGCAATGACTTGAGCCTCCTCTATGCATACATGATGCAAAGTCTTCCCTGCATGCTCAGCCAGGGCCGAGGACTTAGTCCTACCATGTCTTAAGTCAGCAGAATGCTCGCTGATCCGCTGATTGATAGAACGACCAGTTTCACCAATATAGGGGGTCCCACAGGAACAAGGAATGATATAGACACCCTTCATGCTCTTAGGGTCAACCGGGTCTTTTACAGACCTGAGGGAGCCACGGATAGTATTGAGAGGTCTAAAAGTTGCGGATACATCATACCTCCTTAGAATCCTCGCAATCCTATCTGTGGTCCCTTGGATATACGGAAGGTTCACACCTAGAACATGATCCTTAGGAACCTTTCGGGTTGAAGGCTCCTTCCTGGCCTTGAGGAAGGCTTTTTGACCGAGGTGCCTCTTGTAACCATTCTTCTCAAAGACATCAAGGAGGTGAGCCTTCTCAGTTTCCAGGCTCTCCTTATCTGAAATTCTCACAGCACGGGTGGCAAGAGTGCTAAGAACTCCTAACTTCTGAGCGGGGAAATGATGTGACGAGGCATGCAAGTATTGCTCAGTATGCGTCTTCTTTCTAAACACCTGATGAGAAAAGGAACCATCCGCCTTCTTCGAGATGAGGACATCCAAGAACGGAAGACAACCAATCTCTTCCTTCTCCATCGTGAATTTAATGGAGGCGGATTGGTTATTGAGGTGACAAAAGAAACGATCCAGCTCATCAGGACCGTGAGACCAGACAACACCAGTATCATCGACGAATCTTTTCCAAAGCTTTGGTAAGAGACGAGAGGAGGCCAGAGCCTTAGACTCAAAATCCTCCATGAAGAGATTAGCGACCACAGGGGACAAGGGGGAGCCCATGGCAACCCCACAAGTCTGCTCATAGAATTCTCCTTCGAAGCTGAAAAAGGTAGAGGTCAGGCAAAGCTCAACCAACTTAGCCGTATCAGGGTCGGTCAGCTTATTAATAACCGCCATGGCCTCATTGATAGGAATGCAAGTATAAAGAGAGACCACGTCAAAACTAACCAAAATGTCCTCGGGCTCAAGATTAACCCTCTTAAGATCCTCGATAAAAGAAGCTGAGTCTTTGACAAAGGACTCAGTTTGCCCAACCAAGGGTCTTAACTTAGCGGCGAGGAATTTGGCCAAGAGGTAAGTCGGACCACCGATGGTGTTGACAATGGGTCTCAGGGGGACCCCATCCTTATGAATTTTGGGAAGACCATAAATTCTAGGAGTGATGGGGTTTCCCTCAATAAGTTTCTGGGCTAGAGGAATCGTGGAATTGCACGACTTGATCGCAAGAGCGACCGCCCTGGAAACCTTCTTGAGGGGATTCTTTGAAAGCTTCTTATAACTACCAATATTACAAAGATGGTCCAGCATCTTATCCCTGTAATCTTTTCTGTCCAAGATAACAGCAGCCCCACCCTTATCAGCTTTTAAGACCACGACATCACGATTCTGGTTCAAGCTCTTAAGAGCTTCAAACTCCGCCTTGCTGATATTGCTCCGGGGAGGCTTAGCCTTCCTAAGGGTGACGGCACAATCTTGCCTAATCGTGTCTTTAATCTTATCAGGAAGGTTCTTGATGCCATACTCAATATCACAGATGATGTCTTCAACAGGGATTTTTCGAGGCGCTAGGGCAAAATTAAGACCCTTCCCTAAGAGATCAAAAACCGCGGGAGGAAAGGAAGAGCTTGACAAATTCACCACCTGATTGCCTCGAGAGAGGGATCTTGATGACCTCTTAATACCAGCCTTACAATTAAAGGGATCAACCCCCTTTAATACTTTAGAATGACGACCATTATTATCATTATGATTATCGAAAACACTGTTACTTTTAACTAGATCATCTATATTATTATCATTATAATTGTTACCTTTATATAAACTATCTATATAATTATCACTACAATTGTTATTACTAATACTAGACCGACCCATATTATTATCACACACCTTAATACGTTCACTCTTAGAATTATCAGTATGATTATCGATATCATAGCTATTTTTATATAGATCATGTATAATATTATCATTACATTTATTATCTTTATATAAACCCTCAATATAATCCTCATTACAATTTTTATTACCAATAATCGGCGGACCCATATTATTATTACCACTAACCTTAACACGCTCATCCTTGGAATTACGGATATGATAATCGATATCATTATTATGTTTATATAGAGCATGTATACCATTATCATTACAGTCGTTATCTATATGAAAACCCTCTATATAATCCTTATTACAATTTTCATTACTAATATTAAGCGGACCCATCTTATTATAACCAATCTTAATACGTTTATCAATGGAATTATGGATAGCGTTGTTACTTTCATATAAACCATTTATATCATTATACTTACAATTGTTAATGCTCGAATTAAGAGGAACCAACTTACTATCCGAATTAACCGAAACGGAAGCCCTCTTGCCCGAAACCGGGTCTTCAAAACCAGCAACACTACCCACGGTCTCATCCACTATCGACACACTGCCCTGGAAATCCGAACCTTTCTGGAAATACGTACCTGAACCCAAAGTCTTCAATTCAACCTCGGCCGGAACCCTACCTATCTCAGAACAGCCAGATCCAATCACGTAACTCGGCTCTTCTCCGCGCAGATCCATAACCGTTGACAAACCGCCAGAGAAGCCAACCGAAACCAAACTACTAGACTGCTGCGGATGGAGATACGAACCTGCTACAAGGTTGAACGGGCAACCAGCTTCATCGCTCGAAGCCAGGCAACTGCTCCCAATACCGTTTCCTTTCACCGAATCCGAACCAAAGGCTGGAGATCTCAGACCACCAGAGGCAGAACTGCTTGAAACCCAAGCCCTCAGGGAGGAGACCTGGCTAACGGAGACCCGACTACCAGAACCCTGACCATCGACAAGAACTGATTCATGAAATGAGCAGCGCGAAAGACGATTAAACTTCGAGGACTGCCTGAGCTTAAGGAGCTCTTCCAATCTCAGGGACTTAAGGGCCGAACAAGCATCGATCCTGGACCAGAGACAGGCAGGAAAAATACACGCCAGCTCCAAATGAAGCGACAGAAGAAGCCTGGATCGACGATCCAGATCCCTCCTAACCCTACTAATTTCAGATCTCACCAACCCTAGGCTGGCCTTCAGAAACACATTATGATTTTTAGGGACATTAAGACTATGCTTAATCCGGGCAAAGCTAGGAACAACTGAGGAGTCTCTGCAACGTTTCAGAAATACCAGATCAGATTTCAACTTAGTAACCTGCATGCGTGACCGCTCGAGTAGATGAACCTTATTAGCAGCGGCTTCTTCGTGCAGGGAAATAATTAAGGAATTTAGACTTCTGTGATCCATAACATTGTTTAGATAATCTTCGGCAAAATCACATAACCAATCTTTTGTCGACGCGTTTCGAACCAACCAGTGTGGTTCATCGTCAGGACAAGTTGAAGAACCAATCTGGCCTAGCTTGCTTAAATAGAGGTGCAGAGACTCCAGGGTTAAAAATACCAACGGCTAATTTTGACCAATGACCCTAGTCAAATTAGTTAAATTAATATTTACCTATTTTTTGTAACTTTTTATAAAGGCGTTAATTAAAAATATAAATAATAAATCAGTCTAATATTAATTAATTAATAAGAGAGTTCTAAGTAGTACCCTATCTAATAAACTAACGGTTATATCGCATTTATTTATTTCTACAAAGTAATAAACCCTAATAGGTATGGTAAGAATGGTAATAACTTTTTAGAATATATTATTTCTATCTATTATTTACATATAAAGGTTTATTCCAAAATTAATTTTAATAAGTTATATATGCTTATTAAATGATATATAATTCCAAATAAATTGTTAACTCTTAATTCTACCTAGAATTTTGCTCCTTATGGTAAAAATCATAAATTAGGGTTATTAAAGACCAAACCAATATATCGTAAATATCTATAAGACCCCATGGTTAAATACTTAATATTTTAAGTTTAAATATACTCACACTAATACTATTAATAAAATACCTTACCCATAAACCTACCTTAATAATCCATATTTAATTTTGATGATAAATCTTTAATATTATGATATTAAATATTAATACTATTAATCTATCATAATGATATTAAATATTAATACTATGATGATAATACTATCATAATATACCCATAAACATACCTTAATAATCCATATTTAATTTAATATTATGATATTAAATATTAATACTATTAATATATCTTATTGATATTAAATATTAATATTATGATGATAATACTATTAATCTAACATAATATACCCATAAACCCACTTTAAAGATCCCTATTTAAGTTTGATGATAAATATTTCAATAAAATTAATTACTCGACATAAGCTAAAGGCCAACTCAATTCTAGGAAAATAATAGAATACTAATGAAATAAGGAAAATCAGAATTTAATCAAAAGACCGCCCAAAAGAATGAAAAATGGGTTAAGGTTAATTCATCAGGAAGCCCGAAAGACTAAAATACACCAAAATAATAGGATAAACAGCCAAAAGAGAAACAAGGAGGACAGAAACCTAGAGACAAAATACAAAGGAGAATGAGGAGGCTAGGAAGACAGGGCTGGGACCCAGCAACGGCTAATCTTCCAGCCATCATCCCTATTGAGATTGCTCGGCCTTTTCTCAATCTCCAGGGCCTCTCTAAATTTGCGATGGTGAAACTGCGGAATCTTGGCAATGACTTGAGCCTCCTCTATGCATACATGATGCAAAGTCTTCCCTGCATGCTCAGCCAGGGCCGAGGACTTAGTCCTACCATGTCTTAAGTCAGCAGAATGCTCGCTGATCCGCTGATTGATAGAACGACCAGTTTCACCAATATAGGGGGTCCCACAGGAACAAGGAATGATATAGACACCCTTCATGCTCTTAGGGTCAACCGGGTCTTTTACAGACCTGAGGGAGCCACGGATAGTATTGAGAGGTCTAAAAGTTGCGGATACATCATACCTCCTTAGAATCCTCGCAATCCTATCTGTGGTCCCTTGGATATACGGAAGGTTCACACCTAGAACATGATCCTTAGGAACCTTTCGGGTTGAAGGCTCCTTCCTGGCCTTGAGGAAGGCTTTTTGACCGAGGTGCCTCTTGTAACCATTCTTCTCAAAGACATCAAGGAGGTGAGCCTTCTCAGTTTCCAGGCTCTCCTTATCTGAAATTCTCACAGCACGGGTGGCAAGAGTGCTAAGAACTCCTAACTTCTGAGCGGGGAAATGATGTGACGAGGCATGCAAGTATTGCTCAGTATGCGTCTTCTTTCTAAACACCTGATGAGAAAAGGAACCATCCGCCTTCTTCGAGATGAGGACATCCAAGAACAGAAGACAACCAATCTCTTCCTTCTCCATCGTGAATTTAATGGAGGCGGATTGGTTATTGAGGTGACAAAAGAAACGATCCAGCTCATCAGGACCGTGAGACCAGACAACACCAGTATCATCGACGAATCTTTTCCAAAGCTTTGGTAAGAGACGAGAGGAGGCCAGAGCCTTAGACTCAAAATCCTCCATGAAGAGATTAGCGACCACAGGGGACAAGGGGGAGCCCATGGCAACTCCACAAGTCTGCTCATAGAATTCTCCTTCGAAGCTGAAAAAGGTAGAGGTCAGGCAAAGCTCAACCAACTTAGCCGTATCAGGGTCGGTCAGCTTATTAATAACCGCCATGGCCTCATTGATAGGAATGCAAGTATAAAGAGAGACCACGTCAAAACTAACCAAAATGTCCTCGGGCTCAAGATTAACCCTCTTAAGATCCTCGATAAAAGAAGCTGAGTCTTTGACAAAGGACTCAGTTTGCCCAACCAAGGGTCTTAACTTAGCGGCGAGGAATTTGGCCAAGAGGTAAGTCGGACCACCGATGGTGTTGACAATGGGTCTCAGGGGGACCCCATCCTTATGAATTTTGGGAAGACCATAAATTCTAGGAGTGATGGGGTTTCCCTCAATAAGTTTCTGGGCTAGAGGAATCGTGGAATTGCACGACTTGATCGCAAGAGCGACCGCCCTGGAAACCTTCTTGAGGGGATTCTTTGAAAGCTTCTTATAACTACCACTATTACAAAGATGGTCCAGCATCTTATCCCTGTAATCTTTTCTGTCCAAGATAACAGCAGCCCCACCCTTATCAGCTTTTAAGACCACGACATCACGATTCTGGTTCAAGCTCTTAAGAGCTTCAAACTCCGCCTTGCTGATATTGCTCCGGGGAGGCTTAGCCTTCCTAAGGGTGACGGCACAATCTTGCCTAATCGTGTCTTTAATCTTATCAGGAAGGTTCTTGATGCCATACTCAATATCACAGATGATGTCTTCAACAGGGATTTTTCGAGGCGCTAGGGCAAAATTAAGACCCTTCCCTAAGAGATCAAAAACCGCGGGAGGAAAGGAAGAGCTTGACAAATTCACCACCTGATTGCCTCGAGAGAGGGATCTTGATGACCTCTTAATACCAGCCTTACAATTAAAGGGATCAACCCCCTTTAATACTTTAGAATGACGACCATTATTATCATTATGATTATCGAAAACACTGTTACTTTTAACTAGATCATCTATATTATTATCATTATAATTGTTACCTTTATATAAACTATCTATATAATTATCACTACAATTGTTATTACTAATACTAGACCGACCCATATTATTATCACACACCTTAATACGTTCACTCTTAGAATTATCAGTATGATTATCGATATCATAGCTATTTTTATATAGATCATGTATAATATTATCATTACATTTATTATCTTTATATAAACCCTCAATATAATCCTCATTACAATTTTTATTACCAATAATCGGCGGACCCATATTATTATTACCACTAACCTTAACACGCTCATCCTTGGAATTACGGATATGATAATCGATATCATTATTATGTTTATATAGAGCATGTATACCATTATCATTACAGTCGTTATCTATATGAAAACCCTCTATATAATCCTTATTACAATTTTCATTACTAATATTAAGCGGACCCATCTTATTATAACCAATCTTAATACGTTTATCAATGGAATTATGGATGGCGGTGTTACTATCGTATAAACCGTTTAAATCAATATACTTACAATGGTTAATGCCCGAATTTAGAGGAAACGAATGACGATCCGAGTTAGCCGAATCGGAAGCGCTCTTGCCCAAAACCGGGTCTTCAAAACCAGCAACACTACCCACGGTCTTTTCTGCTATCGACATACTGCCCTGGAGATACGAACTTTCCTGGAAATACGTACCTGAACCCAAAGTCTCCAATTCAACCTCGGCCGGAACCCTACCTATCTCAGAACAGCCAGATCCAATCACGGAACTCGGCTCTTCACCGCGCAGACCCATAACCGATGACAAACCGCCAGAGAAGCCAACCGAAACCAAACTACTAGACTGCTGCGGATGGAGATACGAACCTGCTACAAGGTTGAACGGGCAACCAGCTTCATCGCTCGAAGCCAGGCAACTGCTCCCAATACCGTTTCCTTTCACCGAATCCGAACCAGAGGCTGGAGATCTCAGACCACCAGAGGCAGAACTGCTTGAAACCCAAGCCCTCAGGGAGGAGACCTGGCTAACGGAGACCCGACTACCAGAACCCTGACCATCGACAAGAACTGATTCATGAAATGAGCAGCGCGAAAGACGATTAAACTTCGAGGACTGCCTGAGCTTAAGGAGCTCTTCCAATCTCAGGGACTTAAGGGCCGAACAAGCATCGATCCTGGACCAGAGACAGGCAGGAAAAATTCACGCCAGCTCCAAATGAAGCGACAGAAGAAGCCTGGATCGACGATCCAGATCCCTCCTAACCCTACTAATTTCAGATCTCACCAACCCTAGGCTGGCCTTCAGAAACACATTATGATTTTTAGGGACATTAAGACTATGCTTAATCCGGGCAAAGCTAGGAACAACCGAGGAGTCTCTGCAACGTTTCAGAAATACCAGATCAGATTTCAACTTAGTAACCTGCATGCGTGACCGCTCGAATAGATGAACCTTCTTAGCAGCGGCTTCTCCGTGCAGGGAAATAATTAAGGAATTTAGACTTCTGTGATCCATAACATTGTTTAGATAATCTTCGGCAAAATCACATAACCAATCTTTTGTCGACGCGTTTCGAACCAACCAGTGTGGTTCATCGTCAGGTCAAGTTGAAGAACCAATCTGGCCTAGCTTGCTTAAATAGAGGTGCAGAGACTCCAGGGTTAAAAATACCAACGGCTAATTTTGACCAATGACCCTAGTCAAATTAGTTAAATTAATATTTACCTATTTTTTGTAACTTTTTATAAAGGCGTTAATTAAAAATATAAATAATAAATCAGTCTAATATTAATTAATTAATAAGAGAGTTCTAAGTAGTACCCTATCTAATAAACTAACGGTTATATCGCATTTATTTATTTCTACAAAGTAATAAACCCTAATAGGTATGGTAAGAATGGTAATAACTTTTTAGAATATATTATTTCTATCTATTATTTACATATAAAGGTTTATTCCAAAATTAATTTTAATAAGTTATATATGCTTATTAAATGATATATAATTCCAAATAAATTGTTAACTCTTAATTCTACCTAGAATTTTGCTCCTTATGGTAAAAATCATAAATTAGGGTTATTAAAGACCAAACCAATATATCGTAAATATCTATAAGACCCCATGGTTAAATACTTAATATTTTAAGTTTAAATATACTCACACTAATACTATTAATAAAATACCTTACCCATAAACCTACCTTAATAATCCATATTTAATTTTGATGATAAATCTTTAATATTATGATATTAAATATTAATACTATTAATCTATCATAATGATATTAAATATTAATACTATGATGATAATACTATCATAATATACCCATAAACATACCTTAATAATCCATATTTAATTTAATATTATGATATTAAATATTAATACTATTAATATATCTTATTGATATTAAATATTAATATTATGATGATAATACTATTAATCTAACATAATATACCCATAAACCCACTTTAAAGATCCCTATTTAAGTTTGATGATAAATATTTCAATAAAATTAATTACTCGACATAAGCTAAAGGCCAACTCAATTCTAGGAAAATAATAGAATACTAATGAAATAAGGAAAATCAGAATTTAATCAAAAGACCGCCCAAAAGAATGAAAAATGGGTTAAGGTTAATTCATCAGGAAGCCCGAAAGACTAAAATAGACTTTTGATGGCTTATGAAGATGATGATTTTTTGGATGCTTTAGATGAAGATGACCTTTATGAAGAAATCTCTAAACTCAAAATCTATTTAGAAGAAAAGAATATGATTATAGATACCTTGACATTCCAACTTACTAAAAGAGAAAAACACAATGAAAAGCTAGAATGTGAAATTGTGGGTCTAAGAAATGATCTTGAGAAAACAAAAGCTCTCAATCTTAAATTTGCTAAAGGATCAGAAACCTTAAATGAAATTATCAAAGTGCAGCGCTCTCCTCTGATAAAGACAGGTCTTGGATACACTGAAGAAACATCTCAATCACAAAAGCCATCAACCTCTACTAAAAGCTATCGTGATGCAGCAAAGAGCAGTGAACAGTTTGACAATCGTCAGCAAAGGCATAAAGCAGATCACCAGGTGAATCAGGCTCAATTTACTTCAAGGATGAACATAAGCCATAATCAACCTCAGGTAAATCATACTCAATTTGCTTCAAAGAATATCAATCAACATGTCAGTAGGAGGAACTTCAACTACAATCAACAGGTCAGTAGATTTGATAATCGCAGGAACTTCTTTAATGGTAAATGTTTCTCATGTCATAATTTTGGACACAAAGCTACTCAATGTGTTGCTTCCAAAAATATCATGACTAGAGAAGCACGAAATCAAAGAAATGTGATAGGGATCAAGAAAATTTCTTATAATAACTTTTCTCTTCTTGAAAACGAAATAGAATGCTCAATCTGTAACAACTTTGGCCATGAAGAAACTGAATGCAGGAGTAAATTTCGGCAAATAGCTCAAAAATAGAAAACTCCATTAAATCCCAAAATATGGAGAAAGAAAGAACCACAAACAGAAAGATGTGGTATAGCCTTGTATGCAGAAGGACAAGAAAACCAGTGGTACATTCACAGTGGATGCTCAAAACACATGACAGGTGACAGAGAAAAACTACACTCATATAATGCCTTACAAAAGGAAAAGAGTGTCTCATCTGGAAATAACACTCCTGTTGTCATAAAAGGTAAAGGCTCTATTTTCTTGAAAGAAAAAGTTAAAGCTGGGAATGTTATGTATGTTGATGGCTTAAAGCATAATCTGTTGAGTGTGAGTCAAATGTGTGATCAAGGAAATGAAGTAGTGTTTCGATCAAATGGATGTGTTGTTCGTGAGCTTGATACAGGAGAAACCGTGATTAAAGGGACAAGAACTCCAAACAACCTATACATACTCAAGGGAGGACAAAAACAGTGCTATCTAAGCAAAAAATGATGAAAACTAGCTATGGCACAGAAGATTGGGATATATAAGTTTTTCTCAAATAAGAAAAGCATGCAGATTCCAGGCTATTCGTGATCTTCCAAATATCAAAATTCCTGAAAATACTATATGCAAATCATGTCAATTTGGTAAGCAAACCAGATCTCAATTCATCGAAAAGGAAGGGTCAGCTAGTAAGCCTCTTGAACTTGTTCATACTGATTTATGTGGTCCATCAAGGAAAAAGTCACCTCGTGGAGAAGAATACTTTATATTGTTCATTGATGATTTTTCCAGAATGTGTTGGATAGGTCTTCTAAAGCATAAAGATGAAGCATTTGAAAAGTTCAAATCCTTCAAAGCTTTGGTTGAAAATGAATTAGATCGAAAAATCAAATGCCTCAGATCTGATTGAGGAGGGGAATTTACCTCAGATGAATTCTTTGACTTTTGTGAACAACATGGAATAAAAAGGCAATTCTCCACTGCAAGGACTCCTCAACAAAATGGAGTGGTAGAAAGGATGAACATAACTGTTCAACAAATGGCTCGTGCTATGCTAGATGAATCTGGAACTCCTGCAACCTTCTGGGGTGAAGCTGCATTCGCCACCGTCACTATTCTCAATCAAGCAAATGTTCGGGTAAACAACACTCAAAATCCACATGAACTTTGGTATGGTAAGACTCCTACTGTAAAATACTTCAAATTTTTTGGAAGCAAATGTTACATCAAAAGGACTGATGAAAAACTTGGTAAGTTTGAACCCAGAGCAGATGAAGGTATTCTTCTTGGCTACTCTTCCCGAAGTAAAGGATATAAATGTTACAACAAAAGACTTGGGAAAATTATTGAAAGTATTGATGTTGTGGTTGATGAAGCATGCAAAAATCCCAAATAGATAAAAACCAAAGATTATGACAATGAAGAAGATGAGGATCTTTTTCCCACATCAAATCACATTGATTCTGAAGAAGAAACCAATGAAGCACCAGAAGAAGAGGTAACGATAGAAGAAAAGACTCCATCCAGGTATGTTCAAAAAAATCATCTAGAAGCTCAAATCTAAGGAGAAAAAGGGGCAGGTGTACAGACTAGAAGAACCATTGTCGAAGCTTTAAGCTATCTAGCATTACTATCTTCCACTGAACCTCAAAATGTAAATGAGGTATGCAGAGATGAATGTTGGGTCAAGGCCATGAATGAAGAAATTAAGAAAATTGAAAAGAATAATACTTGGGAATTAGTTCCTAGACCTCATGATAAGAATATCATAGGAACTAAATGGATGTTCAAAAACAAGCTGAACGAAAATGGAGAAGTTATTAGAAACAAGGCTAGACTTGTTTGTAAAGGATATGCTCAATAAGAAGGTATATACTTTGAAGAAACTTTTTCACCTGTTGCTAGACTTGAAGCCATCAAAATGTTTCTTGCTCTTTCTAGTTTTCAGAATTTCAAAGTATACCAAATGGATGTAAAATCTGCCTTTCTTAATGGAGACTTAGAAGAAGTCTATATTGAACAACCAGAAGGATTCATTCTTGGAAATGATGAAAAACTTGTATGCAAACTCAGGAAACCTCTCTATGGTCTAAAACATGCTCCAAGGGCATGGTATTACCATCTTGAAAAATATCTCCACCAACAGGGTTTCTCAAAGGGGTCAGCAGATAGCAATCTATATACAAAGATGGACACTGATAAATTGCTAATAATTGTTGTGTATGTTGATGATATCATTTTTGGTAGCAATGAAGAATCCATGAGTCAGAATTTTGCTTCAGTAATGTAGCAAGAATTTGAAATGTCCTTGCTTGGTGAGCTTACCTACTTTCTTGGTCTACAAGTGCAACAAAATAAATATGGTATTTTTCTCTCACAAACCAAATATCTCAAACAGATCCTGAAAAAGTATGGCATGGAAGATTCTAAACTAGTATGTACTCTAACGGTAACATGATGTAGTCTCAGCTCAAATGATGAATCAACAGCAGTACGTCAACCAACTTATAGATCCATGATTGGCAGTATTCTTTATCTAACAGGTACCCGACCGGACATCGTGCATGCAGTGGGAATAGTTGGAATATTCCAAGCAAATCCAAAGGAATCACATCTTCAGGTAGTCAAAAGAATTTTCAAATATCCTCAAGGAACACAGAACTTTGGCTTATGGTATCCTGGAGATACAGATCTTACACTTAATGCATATACAGATGCAGATTGGGTAGGAAGTGTTGATGATAGAAAAAGCACTAGTGGTGGTGCATTCTATATGGGTTCTAGGTTGGTGTCTTGGTTCAACAAGAAACAAAATTCAATTGCATTATCTACAGTTGAAGCAGAATACATGGCTGCTGCATCTTGCTGCACACAATTACTTTGGATGATGCAAACCTTGCAAGATATTCAGATCACATGTACTCCACCCATCTCCATTCTATGTGATAATACAAGTGCCATCAGTATTTCAAAAAATCTAGTCATGCACTCCAAGACCAAGCACATACCCATCAAATATCATTTCCTACATGAACAAGTGCTTGAACAAAAGGTCAAATTGGAGTATGTTCCCTCCAAAGAACAGGTTGCTGATATATTCACTAAACCACTGCCCAGAGAGACATTTGAATATCTCAGACAAAAGCTGGGAGTAGTTTCTGCATCATCCTACTGTTAAATCCTATTTTTCAGGGAAAGGTGGTTATACGCGAGTTTCTTGAAGTGTACTCGCATACATACGCGAGTTTCTGTGGACACAGTAGCATATATGTTGTTTTGAAGAAAAGAAGTAGGACAGACTCAAGAAAAAAGGTCTGATATGGTTCAAATAATTATTTGCTCTGTTTAATGATGGTCACAATCTACTGATGATGTGTGGAAAAGTGTTAGTACTCATAAGATGTTATTTATAAGTGCTTTTGATCCTCACAAGTTAACTTGATGTATATCTGATTGATGATGATGCCTTGATACTTCTTGCTGATATATGAATGATCAAATCTAACAGTGAACAGATGGAACAGGTTCAGGGGGAGCATATGCTTCGAATAATGCATTGTTGGCATTATGGTTAGAAGTCCTTGGTGATGATGCTTATGTGGCTAAATGATACATCTTGCTATTGATTGTTGGTTGGTCAAGAGAATGGTATTGCAGGTTATAGGTTTGGATGCTGTTGAAAAATGTTGCTGATGATAGTTGCTGATGACTATCATGGTCTTGTTTAAGACATTTGGTCTCTGTTATATATGTCATGTATATATTTTAATGTAGCGGTCATGAAAAGACCTAATTTGTAACCCCACTATGCATGGGATGAATGATGTAATGTTTCTTGTTGTTGACTTGTATAAACAATTGGTATATCCCCACTTGGTTGGGAGATGGATGCATGTATGAATCATTGGTGATAGGAAGGTCATTTGTGATGTATGTATAGAGTCATGTTCTTCTTTTAGAACATCTTTTTGCAGACCTTGCTTATGTTCAGGGGGAGCATGGACTCACTCATGGGAGCTCAATCAGCACTTCAGCATACCAGAGAATTCGGCATGCACTTAGGGGGAGCATGACCCTTTTCCCTTGATGTCAAAGGGGGAAAGTGACTTGGTGTGGTTGTTGCCATCAAGTCCAAAGGGGGAGATTGTTGGCATTATGATGTATGTGTTGTACTTGATGGAAACCCACTTATAGCAGAACAACTCTCTTGTATATGGTAACTAGAAGAGATATCAGATGTGACAGAATGCATGACAGAAGTATTTACAAGTGTGATGAAATGCAGGACAGCTTCAAGGAATTAGTTCAGAAAGAAACTCAGTCAGATGACAGATCACAGTACTATAGGTTAACAGCACAGAGCTACAGATCAGACTACACAGAGTGAAGAAAGAGAGGTATACGCATGTTCACAATTGACCAAGCCACGTATACACGCGGGTTCACTGTATACAAGTCGCGTATACGTACACATGCACTTTCACAAAAGGAAAAGCATGTATACCTTGGAAAACTAAATGTTTGGTCCGAAGTATGTGGTCCATGGTATTTTGATCCATGGTATTGGTCCAAGGTATCGGGTCCGTGGTATTGACCCCAGGTATTTGGTCCAAGGTATTGGTCCTAAGTGGTTTTGGTCCATGGTATTGAGAAAGGCCTAAAACTATAAAAGGAGGAGAAGATCATTAGGCCAAGGTGTGTAAGTATCGAATATCTGATATAGTGTGAGATCTAATATGTAGGTTATTGGCTAATGGTGTCATGCTTGATCTGAACTGAAGAAGAACCTTAGCGCTTGATGAAGGATAAGATCTAATGATGTATCATGATCTTAAGGCTTGAAGTGAATTATCTTTATGTGGTTTGATCATGTATCTGAATAATTGGCGCATGGTGTAGTCTGTAAATATGATGATCTGGGTATGATTGAAGTCTGGAATTGTTGTTATGTTTAAATCACCCTTTACAGATCTATACGCAGGTTCACTTCAGAAAAGGAGCGTATACATGCTGGTTCTGCATATCAAAACAATGTATACATCATAAATTTGATTTGTAGATCTGTACGCTGGTTTGCTTTGAGGAAAGTGCGTATGCACGTAGGTTCGACACATGGAAGTAGCGTATACCTTATAAAATATGTTTTAGTTGCTTCTGTTTGCTGTTGCAGTGTTCTGGGTTATGGCTTGGGTTCTGGTTACTGTATTCTGGTGACAGCATTCTGAATGATCGGAGTGATTGATTGAATCGATTGTGGTTGGTTCAAAACGATATTGGTTGATGAAGATATATTTGATGATTGAATGATGTTGTTGATGGATCCAGTCTGAAAATTTATGAAACGTGGTCCCTAGAAGAAAAGAGGAGGTTGTAGCCTTCTGTAGGCCGGCACCTACGTACTAGTAAACATATTAGCTAGTACAAGAGCTAGGGGGTTGTAGCTCCCTTCCAGAAGAAGCTAGAGAATGAGAGAAGGTTGTAGCCTTTTGTAGGTAGAAGCCTGCGTACTGGTATAAGACTGCACCAGTACAAAAATTGTAAACAGAATTATCTTATTATTAAAAATAAGACAGAGACGATTGCAGCAGATGGTTTTCACCCACATTGGGTTTCCACCTTATATCTTGCTGTTCATGTGTGTTTCTTGTGTGTGATGATCTGTTCTGTTTTTTTGCACTTGGTTACTGTTTATATGGTTCTGATGCACTGATTAAAGATCAATATATGATGAATTAACTGAATCATAAGTCTGTTGGATATACGCTAATTGCTCTAAACATAGTTGTGTGTACACGCGAGTTCCCTTAACTGAAGTAGCGCATATGAATCTGATTATGGAAATGAAAAAGTTATTGATTTGCTAATACTGATTCACCCCCCCCCCCCCCAGTATTATTTCCAACAGGCCATTGGTTTATCAATATCCAGATTTAGGTATTGCAGTGAAACAACCAGCCCTGGAGTTACCTGAGCCATCAAATATACCTTCGAGACCATCACAAGAGAAGTTTGAAGAATTTCTGTTACAACAAGGGTTAGAAGGATTAGCAATGGGGGGAAACAATGACAACAATGTTAAACAGATGCGATTGTTACCACCTTTGAGTTCCTAATCGGGGATATCAGAGGCAAAGCTCCTATGAAAAATATTACTCTATCATCCTTACCATCCTTCCAAGGGATGACTTTGGAAGATCCAAACACTTTATTATTTGAATTTGATGTCTTATGCAGGAGTTATGAATATATCTTAGAAGCTTAGAAACTAAATTATTCCCTGCTACTTTGAAAGGAGCAGCCTTGAGATGGTTCATGGCATTGGGCTTCGCTTCTATTCGAACATGGAGTGATATGAAGGAGACATTCTTATAAAAGTACCAAAAATTTTGCAGAACTAGGGACTTCAGGGAGGAAGTATTTAGAATGACACAAAAGGAGGATGAGAGGTTGGAAGACTATGTAGAACAGTTCCACTATAATTTGTAGAGGTCTAAACACAACGATTTAGATCATGAGATCTTGAAGGCCATATTTATAAGTTGAATGTGGGATGACTGCCTTGATACCCTCAACCTACTAGGAATAGGGGACATATCACAAGAACCATTCAGCGAAATCATAAATCTCTGACTAAGATGCTCTAGAGGATTGTCTAAGGGGAGAAGCACAATTCGAGATGCCTATGCTCGAATACAAAAATCTATAGGAGGAGGAGTAACTAGAGCAAAGATCCAGAATTTGTTCAAAAATTTCAAGACCGATATCCTCAGTACTCTATCTACCCAGATAACGACAACACAGATCAAGAAGACACAAGCAGAAGCTGATACACGTCTGGCTGTGTTCTGTCTGAATTTCCTGAAGAAACATCCCTTGAGGGAATGCGAATTTAACAGCATCAGCTTGTGCAATATTTGCGAGTTGGAACATTCGACCGATCAATTTTCAAAGCTTCCTAGACTGAAGGTAGTACTTATAGAGTCAAGCGAAGTGGTGCAATCCTCTTATTTCATTGCTCCAAGGAGACCATGGCAGCCACGAACTCCATGTATGTCTCAATATTTTTTCTCTTTCAATTCGAGGAACAATGCATATAATACTCAGCAATATCCATGGCAATATCCTACTCCTTCTTTAGCGCAATTTCCTTCACCCTGGAACCAATGGTCTCCATCTCCCTCTATCCAATATCCTCCATCTCAACCATACCCTTGGAACCAGAACTAGAGAGGAAATGCCCAGAATACAGCTTTACCTGGATTACCAATGCAACAATAGCTACAATTACCTCTATTCCAAACTCCTCCTACACCGCATGTGTGACCCCAAATACTTGTGAAACCTAACCCAAACTCGAATAATAAAGCAACTCAGGGCACAGAGGCTCCGACTACCTTCCAAACCTACCTTATTACCCCCGTGGGGCTTAATGAAATTCAATTTCGATTGAGTAAGGTAATTTAACCAAATCACTCCCTTATCATTACTAAGGAGGAATGTGAACCTTCCAGAGGAGATACCATAGGCTTTGAGGTGGTTGTTGCACCTATAACAACTAATACAGAGCAAACTGTTACATCTGTAACATCCAACCTGCGAAGGACTATTACTCCTGTAATAACCAACTCGAGAAAGGTTGGTACACCTATAATAGCCAACTCGACTACTATAACTCAAAATCCTCCATATCCTCAAAGATTGACTGAGCCTGGAATGACCTCATAGCCCGAATCTGATTTTCTTAGGGAGTTGCAAAATTTGCATGTATGAATTCCTCTGTTGCAAGCTCTTAAAGAAGTACCTATTTATGCTAAAATAGTACGAGACTTGTGCATCAAGAAACCTGGGAGGAATCCTAAAGACCCTGCTACCATATATGTGATGGCTAAATTATATGAATTAATGTCTTCTCAGCCTCTTCTAACTAAGTATAATGATCCATGAAATCCTACGATTACTATCTACATTAATAATCAACACATAACTAACACATTGATTTATCTTGGGGCTGCCATTAATGTGATGACAAAGGACCTCTTTACCACCCTAGGGCTACATGGGCTTAGACACACTCCTATTGTACTTGAATTAGTAGACAGATCTCGTGTTAAACCCGAGGGGGTGCTAGAGGAAATAATAATTACAATAGCTTCCTGGAGGTATCTAGCTAACTTTCTTATCTTACAACCCAAATCCAACCTGGGGGGACATCCTTTGATCTTAGGGAGACCTTGGCTGGCCATTATAGATGCATTTATAGGTTGCAGATCTGGATCTATGGTGATCTCGAATGGCCAGGCTACAAATAATCTTAATCTTTACCCCCCAAAAAAAAATGTGGATTTATATAACCCTTGGTGGGATGAGTTTGATCTTGAATCAGATCTTTCCCTACTGCTCCTCACTCTGGGGAAAGCCTAATACTTCAAGGATGAGACAAAATATGACATCATTAATGGTTTCATAAGTAACTTGCTTTTTGTCGCTTCCATTCAAAATTCGAATGAGGAAGAGGAGGTAGAAGATATAGATTTTGAACAAATGAGAACCACTCCGAACACTCAAAACAATCCAATTGAAATAGAACTAGGGAAATTTTTGAACATTAACCCCAACCTAACTGTTGAGCAAAACAAACTGTTGTTAAAACTATTACAAAAATAAAAAAAAGGCATTTGCATGGGACTATACGGATATGAAAGGGATCCAACCTAATCTTTGCGCTCACCATATTTATTTGAAGGATGGTTGCAAACCAGTAAGACAACCGCAGTGTCACATGAACCCTGCACTGAAGGAGGTAGTGAAGGAATAATTACAAAAACTTCTGAGTGCTATTTTTATTTATCCAATATTTGATAGTCAGTGGGTGTCTCTGCTTGTCATCATTCCTAAGAAGAATGGAAAGTGGAGAGTCTGTGTGGATTATAGAGAACTCAATAAGGCCACTCAAAAGGACCATTTTCCTTTACCATTTATATCTCAGGTCTTTGACACCCTTTCTAGAAAAAAAAAATATTTTCATTTCTAGATGGGTTTAGTGGCTACAACTAGATACAGATTGCCACGGAGGATCAAGATAAAATGACATTTACTTTCCCTTGGGGAACTTTCGCATACAGAGTACTCCCTTTTAGACTTTGCAATGCGCCAACAACCTTTCAGAGTGCAATACAGGGAATTTTTTTTGATTTGTTGAATGACTGCCTTGAAATATTCATGGACGATTTTACAACTTATGGAGATGCTTTTGAAACAACATTAGTTAATCTGGAAAAAGTGTTGGAATGTTGTGTAGAGACTAATTTTTATTTGAGCATTGAAAAATTTCACTTGATGATGACTGAAGGGATCGTGCTAGGACACTACATTTCCGATGATGGGATCAAGGTAGACCTTGCTAAAATAGAGGTAATTTTGAAAATTCCAACTCCCAAGACGCAAAAAGGGGTACATAATTTCTTGGGGCATGCAGGGTACTATAGGAGATTTATAATTTTTTTTTCAAAAATTGCATCACCATTATTTTCTTTGCTTATGAAGGATGTTGACTTGTTGTGGACAGGAAAGTGTGAGCAGGCCTTTTTGAAGTTGAAATTTTGTGTATCAACAACTCCGGTTTTACAAGGACCTAATTGGGAACTGTTGTTTCACATAGCTACAAATGCATCTGATATTGTTGTAGGTATTGTTTTGGGCCAACTAGAGGATAGGAAACCAGGGAAAATTTTAAGGATGGAAATTTATCTGAAAGTTTAGAAGCATTGGCGAATCTTACTGGTCCCTAATATGCAAATTGCAAATTTTTTTGGGGATATTTTTTGTAAAGATACTTAGATCTATAATAGTTTTATAATATTCTATATAAAATTTTGGCGATATTTTTGGAAAAATAGTTTTATACTCTAAAATTTGGGCAAATAACTTTTATAAAAAACTGGAAATTGGAGAATCATTTTTTTGGAAAAAACATGGAAAATTAATCCATGGGCGAATATTAGCCCCCAAAAATTTTCTATGCAGGAAACCTTATGCTATTTACTACATAACAAAAAATTTAACTTCGGCTGATATCAATTATACAGTGACCGAGAAGGAATTATTAGCAGTCGTGCATGCCATCAATAAATTCTGACATTATATCACCGGGTATCAAGTATTTGTACACATTGACCACTCTATCATTCGTTTCTTAATGAATAAGCTAATTACCAATGGTAGAATTACACACTAGTTATTGTTGTTACAATAATTTGATATCACAATTGTCGATAAACTTGGAAAAGATAATGTAGTAGCTGATTTCCTTTCTAGGTTAACTATTGATGACAATTGCATTCCTACTGAGGATTCTTTCCCTGATGAGTATCTCTTTTCTATTTATACTTACTCACCTTGGTATGTAGATATAGCCAATTATCCTGCTGCAGGGAAGTTTCCATAGTATTTTTCTTCCAAGGAGAAGAGAAATATCATACAACAAAGTGCTACCTATATCTCGATAGATGGGAATCTCTATCATGCTGGACCAGATTTCCAGATCAGATGTTGTGTTGGAGAATATGAGATCTTTGACATCCTTAAGGCCTGTCACGAGGAACCTTATGGAGGGAACTTCAAAGACAAGAAGACAGAGTACAAAGTCCTTTTGACACGGTATTATTGGCCAACAATCTTTCAGGATGCCAAGAAGTTTGTGAAAGGATGTGATAGTTGCCAAAGGATGGGCCAACCACTGCAATCAGATGAGATGTCGTTACAGCCCCAAATCGTCTTAGAACCTTTTGAGAAGTGGGCCCTAGATTTTGTGGGACCAATTAATACTTCAGCTAGACATAAATCTTACATCTTGGTCTGCACTGAGTATGTCACAAAATGGGTTGAGGCAAAGGCACTAACCAGAGCCATGGAGCAGTTTGATTCAGACTTTTTGTTTGAAGACATATTTGTCCGATTTGGTTTACCCAGGGAGATAGTCACAGATGGAGGGCCCCATTTTACATCCCATATGATCTAGAAGTTGGTTGAAAAATGTAAAATCCATCATAGAATCACAACACCTTATCATCCACAAGAAAATGGCAAAGTGGAAAGCACTAACAAAGACATTGAGGGGATCCTTACCAAGACTGTAGCCAGTCACCGAAGGAATTGGGCCAACAAACTTCCAGAAGTACTGTGGGCATATAGGACTACATGGAGGAATACCACAGGATTCTCATCATATGAACTTGTGTATGGTAAAAATCCCTTATTCCCTATTGAGTTCGAAATCAAGACACTCAGAAACGACATTGTAGGTAAATTTGCATATGGTTACAACACAAAAGTAGAGAATGAACCAGCTCAATGAATTGGAGGAGAAATGACTAGCTGCTATCCAGAAAATAGAGATTATCCAGCAGCAGAGAGCTAAGTGGCATGACAGATTCATCAAGAAGAAGAAGTTCCAGAAAGGAGATTGAGCTCTCTTATATGACTCAAGATTCAAAGATTTCAAGGGTAAGCTTTGCACCATATGGCTAGGTCCCTATGAGGTAGATGCAATCTTTGACAATGGGACTGTAAATTTGGTTACCATTGATAGTGCGAGGACACCATTGCTTGCAAATGGGCATCGTCTTCGGTTATATCACAAACCTGCTTCATGGGATTCATTTGTTAATATTGTCACAAATTTGAATATTCAGATTGCAGGAATAGGGGAAAGGCCCCCTGTGCTGCCAAAATTCTAATTTTTCAATAAGTGTAACAGTTGAAAACCAATTGTTGTTGCTAGCTATTACACCTTAAAACTTACAAAAAAAACATAATAAAACAATCTGGTTGTGAAAACCTTTTTCGAGCATAGACAAACAATTTTTGTAGTACTTGAAAACCACTTTGTGGCGGATATTACACACTCTATAACAACATTTGTTATTTCAAGAATACTCTACAATAATGTTCTTACATGACCATTTTCATTGTTTTTATCTTTTTTGAAAATTAATAATACAAAACAGTGGTCTTGGCTGTTAACACTCTATAACAACATTTGTTATTTCAAGCATACTCTACAATAATGTTGTTACATGACTGTTTTCTTTGTTTTTATCTTTTGTGAAAATTAATTCGAGTAAATTATTTATTGCAATAGACAGTAGGCATCATCTTGGTTCTGAAAACAATTTCCGTGACCGCCGAAGCTAAGTTCGTGCACCTCGCCACCAACATCTTCTCCCCATGTCACCTAGGTATGTCATACAAAGGTAATATTGTTATCTGCTTTTGTTCAGTAACTATGGCAATTTAACACAATATCCCTTTTGATGGTCGAGGTTGGCTCTCACATTTAAGCTGGGGGAGGGGGGAGAATTATATTGCGACATGACCTTTGCATGACCTGTGAATATTTAAAAAAAACCACAATTAAAGCATGGTGATCTGGTAATCATTGTCACTTAATGACCGATCATACCAAAAAAGGGAATTGTACCTCCAACTAGACCTCCCATAACCTAGCATTAATAAGGTAACATTACTGCGTAGTACGAACCATGATTGCAAATATTAATTTGAAATTCTCACCTACGCCACCCTACCATTTACCCCTGCTAGAGCATTGCATCCCCATTCAGAGTGCTCAGAGAAGTGGAAAAGAACAGTTGCAAGCTGAAACAACTGAGTAGTGTGCCGACTGCTCCAGAACTTCTAAAGGAGGGGAAAAGGAAGGAGAACAACATTGAATTTGTGTAGTGATGGGTGGAGCAGCAATTCGACATGAACCAGGGTCAATAGAGGCTTTGGAGAATTTCCCTGAAGCATGTCATATTTTTAAGGATGCAGGCTGGTTTGAGTTCTTCCAGAGGCTAGAGGGATCAGACAGGGGAGTTGCCATGGAATTCACGAAGAATTTAGAGAGAAATCAGACGGAGGTTAGGGGATTGAAGCTGGAGGTTACAGAGGAGGTGATTCCCAAGTGATGACATTACCAGTAGAAGGAAAAAGGTGGTTTAACAAGAAAGTTAATGGCCTCCTTGAAGGACGATTTCCTCCATGCGGAGGAACAACTAGTGAAGAAAGGGAGGGGAATTGACAGGTTCTCACTTCCCTAGCCATAGGCTGATGTTTCCCTTTACCTCATCAAGTATATGAACAACGAGGGAAGGGAAAAAATCGTGTTCAATTACCACTTTCTGTTGCTAAACCACCTTCGACATCGACGGCTGATAAATCTTCCCTACTTTTTTCTAGGAAACATCAAGCATATGGCCGCGACCGTAAAAACAGTTGCGCATCTAGAAACATGCGTCACCAACCATGGCCTCATCAAGCTCATTGTGTTGGATGCCCTAAGCCACCAGGGTAGGAGTTGGGAGGAATTCATGAGGAAGAAGGCCAGAACTACCTGCAGGAAACAAACTAGGATGTCTGAGGAAGCTCCAGCGGCAATGAAGGAGCAACCCCAGCCTTCGAAAGTAAGGGTTGGTAAGAGGCCAGTCGACAAGGAAATTGGTGATAGGTGACCAAAAGTAGAGAATAAGGGTTAGTGGGTACCTAGAGTCCCTATCCATGTCTAAGAAGAAAAAGGAGGCAGCAGAGCAGAAGGACGAGGAGCAGGCTCAGCCTAAGGAACCTTCCTCACTTGGTAAGAGTGAAACTCAATCCTTGCTGTTAAAAATTAAAAATTTAGAAAAAGAGAATAGAGAGATAAGGGAACAACTAGTAGAGGGGAAGGTAGAGTCAAGAGTCCCAGGGTTAGACACTTTCGTCGAGGTTGTAGATAGGGACAGGAAGGGAGATGTCCCAGGTGCTCTGTGCACGGCCTATGCTGAGAAGCTAGTGGTAGGGGGGTTTAGAGTCTGTGCATAGTACACCATATCGAGGGAAACACAAACTGAATCCTGGGAGGCTGACACACAAAAACTCGTTGAAGACGATATTGTTACACAAGAACCAGCAACTGAGACAATGCAGTCCACAGAAAGTATTTTGGTAGCGGATACACAGAAGCCCTTGGTTGACACTGTTGTTACACAGGAACCAGCAGTAGTTAGCCAAGGAAAGGAAGAAGAAGCTGATATCCATAACCCTGTGATCGACATTGCTATTACACAAGAATCAGAAGTGGAGACAAAAGCCTACCAAGGGAAAAATGACATACAAAAACCTGTGGATGACACTTCTGTTACACAAGAACCAACTTTGGAAATGGAAGTTGATCAGGGAGAGAAAGAAACTGTTACACAAAAATCCATTGATGATGCTGCTGGTACACAAGAACCAGTAGCCGAAATGGAGCAATTTTACCCTCGAGAGATTGTTACATCCTCGATTGTTAGTGCAAGTGGGAGAACACCGGGTCTTGATGAAGGATGGTGTTCTGAAAAGATGTTGTTGTTACTAGAGCTACAAAAATGGAAGTAGCAACTGCTCTCTATACAAGAGGGGGTGATCTCGCTCAAGGCACACAAAAGGATGATGGATTCCCTTAGGTAAAAGTGGTTAAAGGAAGAATGGGAGAGATAATGGGAAGCACAAAGACATAAGGAAGCCATGAAGAAGAAGGACAAACAACTGCAACTGTTACAGCGGAAGGTCCTGGATCTAATGAATAATAATACAAAGCTTCATGATCTTTCCTTGAACCTGCTAGCATGTAGGTAACCATCGCCATCGTATCCAGTGTTCCTCTAGGAACGATATTATTCATTTCAGTTAAAAGCAGTTTTTGAGAATAGGTCTTATTTGGGTTCCTCTACCCGAACTTTTCTTAAGATTTTTTGCACTTGCGATTTTGATGAACAAAACTTGCTTTGCGAGCTATTTTTGCATAAAATCATGTGTGAGTATGTCAGCACAAAGATGGTACCAAGTGTCTTCTTCTGTTTGGGATATTTGCAGTTGCGGGCTTTTCTTTCGTTTATGAGAAACTAAATCGAATGGCATCTAGCCATGAAATCAGCCGAAACTAATGAAGAAAGGATAACGTTATAGGCTAGAGAAGAACCAGTGATGATTTATGAACTCAAGCATGATTTTAAGCTGTTCTTGAGCACCCCAGAGATCAGGGAACAGTCAACTGTTTATAGGAAGAGGATTGTGAGGATTTGCCTCAATTTGCATGCACAGATGAAAAGTCGAGCGCTAGCAGGATGCCTTACACACACTAAACCCCGTAGAGCTAAGTTGCAAGAAGGGGATCCTTTTGAACCTAGAAATTTTGTGGCCACTATTATACAGGTTCCTGAATATGATCGGATCATGCAGACATTGGGGGAATTTTGGATCAAGCTCATATTTAAATTTCCTTTGATTTGGTTACAAATAGAAGAGTATCAGATGTACTACCACCTATGTGATTATGAGGAAGAATCCTGGCCACGACAGTTGATGGCCACTCAGCGGTACAAAGCTCTGGGTGAAGACACTGCAGGTTCTTACAGTTTTACAAACTTGCATCAGGGGTATAGCAGGAGAATTTGAGGTTCTGCATGGGGACATGCATTTTCTTCAGTTGGGGGGAGATGTTGGGTGTGACTTTTTACCTGTTTTTTGCACCTTCTTTCCCTAGTTTTGATACTATTATCCTCCAGGCCCATGAAAATTTACATGATTTCTAACCCTTTTTCTCATTTATATGACCTATTCCACTGGCATGTTATTTTTCCATGTTTTTTTGAATAATATGATACTATATTCCTTTCTGTGTCTAACTGAGGTGAGCATTGGAGGATTATTTTGGAATCTCCTCTATTTTTTAGGTGTGGCTCGTGGGAACAAGGTTATGGAGTAAATAGGCAGCATTGATCGGTTTCAGAGTAGGGTAGAGCAGTTTTTTGTTACACCTTGTATGATGTTATAGGTTGTTGTTAGACATTGAATGTTGTTACAGGCTCCTGTTACACCATGTGATGGTACAAAGGACCATTGTTACACCAAGGGTGTTGTCTCTAGTGATTTTCATTACATCCCAAACCACTATTCACTCACAGGATGTTGTTACACCAGAGTTGGCAAGTTGTGGGTACTATTCCACACAACAGATATCGGGTGTTAGGAATTGTTTATTTTAGAAGCAACCGACCCAAGTGGTTGCAATCTTAACCAATGCATCTAAGAAGCATTTGTATTTAGAAATAGGCTGTAACTACTTTTATTTTATAATCAGCATGAGAATCATGATATTCTCATGACTGATCTATTCCTAATTTTAGGCATGTAATAATTATAAAAGAATCTCGATTTCCTATGTACAAGGCATATAGAAAAGCACTGTTACTCTGCTCTTGTAGCTCTGAATTATTTTTAATATTAAAATCACTACGATGATGTTGTTACTACTCTTCATCTTATTTTTTAACTAATCTCATGTTATTCTTTCTTTCCTGCTAGGGAGTAAGGGCTCTCCTCTTTAGCAGGGACTGCAATGGTAGAAGTAGTGTACATTATTGTTTCTTTTATTGTCATATGGTTTTCTGTTGTTGTTGTACAAATTGTTAAATACATCCACTTCTGTTCTAGATTATGTTATTTTGTTGCATTGGTTTGATTAAACACAATGATAGTGACCAGCTGGTGTAGTCATTAGTTTACTATGTGGCACGCCCTTACTCTGGTAATTGCGAAGTGTGATTTCAATTCTATGGAGTGTTTTAATTTCTACATGAATAATTTGATTTTTGCAATTGATTCAACGACATCTTTTACTGTTCTTTCCATTTTTCATTCTTGGTTGTAGTGTATTGGCACAAACAGTGCGAACTCCATTGAAACAACAAGACCTACCCTGGTTTGACAATTAAATGTTGCAATGTCGGTCAATTAGGATTGATTAAAACAACACAACAATTTGCATACCTTGTTTTCTTATGTAAATCCTGAAGTGGCTTTTGTTCTTTATATTTTCCTGATGAATGGTTTGTATTATTAAGATCTTAATGATCTTGGATTTAAGGTTCTGGGAATACTTGTTATTGTTCCTTTAAAGTTTCCTGTTAAGCATATCAATGAAAGGAATTTAGGCTAGTTATAAGCGAAAATAAAATAACCTTGGAGGTTACCATTTAATGATTGATTGTTTTGTTCTCAAGGAGGTTTGTGATAATATTCGAATGAAGGGAACTTAACTTGGTTATGAGACTGAGAATATTAAAGAATTTTAGGAACCTTCAAGAAACATTTTAATCTTATTATAGTATAGGGACATAATATTTATAAACCTTATCGATTGAATATCTGGTCATTAATATTATCTGAGTTTTTAAAAAGAAAGTCGAAGTCACAAGTAAACATTATGAGGGTTGATTATGATTACTTGATTTTCTAGTCAAGAGTAAGAACAAAGTATGGTTGTGAAAAAATGATGCATAATATGTTCTTTTTATTTCCTAAGAGTTGGTGTGAAAATTTTAAACCCACTGTCATTGATTTTCCTAAACTTGGCTCTTGCTTAACTAGACTTCTCTAGTTTCTTTTTTCCTCTTTATTTTGGAAGCACAAATTATGGGGTTTGGATTTGTTGATTGGTTAATTTGAACAAAGTGAAGATTTGTGGCATTGTGCATTCCTTATGATTCATTTCACACAACTAGACATTATGTTTTGAGTATACATTATGTGAAGAAAAGAGTATTAGAAGGATGAGATATTTTAGAGTGCAGCTGATACAGATGTTTTAACTCCAAGGATGCATACAAAATTGCATATAAAAGAGTTTGTAACCAAGTAACTTAAACACATGAAAAATAAGAGGAAATAATAAAGCAACCATGAGATCAAAGGCACACAAACGATTTGATTATGGAGTTCACCCAATGTGGGCTACGTATGTGGGCCCTTCTCAAAGTGGGGAGGCCTCTTTTGTTAAATGGCAGAAAAAATGAATTACAATCAACTTTACATAAATGACCGTTATACCTACAAATTTTGTCATGGACGAAAAATGCAAAGCTCAGATCCAAAATAAATGTCACCATTGGATTCTTGGCATGAAATCATGTCAAACGACTATAAAATTGACCATATCTTAACACTGGCACTTTTGGATCCAAAAGGATTCTTCTCAGCATAAAAAAAGATACCCTATTTAGGGTTCCTCTCTCCTAGACCGTGCCTGGTTTTGCACTGGATCCCGCTCTGCTCCACCCTTCATTGGTTGAATGAGAAATGTTAAGGTTTATATATATGTGAACAGGTGTAGGTACCAATGTTCTCCTAATGACTGATTGGTTGGCGGTGCTATGTTAAGGTGTTGGTTTGTGAGGCAGTCACAGGTTCCAATCCATGAACACGTGTTATTTTTTGGGTGTTGTTTGGTTTTTACCATTATTGGTGGATTGTATGGGGTCACCTGGGAGGCAAGTTGGCCAGCTAGCTGGATGAGTTCAAACACCACTGACCTTGATACTTGCCACTTGTATTCTGTTTAATGGATGGTGGGTCCGCTAATGGTGGCCCGCCTTGATACAATATATATGTTGGAGTTTTGTTATAGATTTGTGTTGTTTTGATCAGTGGGTCGGGCATGTCTACTGCTGGGTGGCCCACTCACCACATTTAATATAACTTGTATATGGTTGCCTCAACCCATGTCATTATACAATGCCGTAGGGGGGTGGTAGTTCGCCACCCCATTTTTTTTTTTTAAGACCCAAATAGTCAATTTTTCAGTGGCATCTTTTAAGGGTCAGTGGGAAAATTAATGAGGAAATAAAATTTCCCTTTTCGACTGCCGCTTTTTGTGTGCCCTCCCTTCGCCAAATTTTTACCTCATTAGTGACTGCCACTTGGACTAGTTTGACCAGAACTTTGACTGGCTATATCTTGAGAATACAAACTCGAATTTGAGTGTCGTTCACACTGTTGGAACCAGGACAATGACCACTATGATCTGGTACTAATTTCACTTCAATCTGATGACTTTGATTTTTGAGCATTTTCTAGGCCACTTCTATTTCTAGAGCCACCTAGATCATTCCTCCCCACTAATGAGCTTTTGGGATACCAAAAGAATTATCAGTCAATTGGAGAGTGCGGGAATTTCTCCCTCACTTTCTCCTTTTCAATACATCGGGCCTTACTTGGATGCATTCCTTTGAAACCAATACAAAGGTACTCCATGTCTCCCTGCTCTAAGGTCCTGGTCTTTCTATCAAGAATGATGTCCTCAGGTAGCTTGTCCAAGTGTTCGAGTGAAAAATTGTCCAATGTAGGAACTTTTCCAACCTCTTAGGTGTCCATGATCAACAAAGTCTCATAAAGCTTCAAATTTTCAACGTTCACCACTGAGTACATCTGCATGTATGCTGGAAAATTGAGACGAAAAGCATTGTCTCCAATCTTCTCTAATATGGTGAATGGGCCATATCGGATTGGTCTCAACTTCTTTCCTTCCCCTTTCATCCTATCCTTGTTGATGTGGAGCCACACTTTTTCTCCAACATGGAATTAGTGATTGAATCAGTGCTTGTCATGTTAAGCTTTGTATTGAGCTTGACTTTTCTCCAACCACTCCTACACTACCTGGTGAATCATCTAAATTCGCTGAATGAATTTCCATGCTTTGTCCCTGTCATCTTGCCCACTGGAATCTTCATCTCTCCCAAAGACCATGTCTAAGGGATCCTTTGGAAAATATTCAAATCATGTCTCGAATGGTGAGCTCTGCGTGGATGAATGCACTACCCGGTTGTATGCATGTTGTACCTAGGGAAATTTCTCATCCCATAACTTGGGATGCTTGCCACAATAACCTTGTAGTAAGTGTATCACTATGCAGTTGACAACCAATGTTTTTTCATCAGTCTACGGATGAAATGTCATCTTCCTCTTCAACTTGGTGTCCATCGTTCTCCACAAACTCATCCAAAAATCTCCAATAAAGCGATAATCTCTATCAGACACAATGGATGTGGGTAGCCCAAAGTGGACCCATACAAATTGGAAGAAGAGATGAGCAGTTTGCTCTACAGTGACCTATTTTTTACAAGGCATTAAGACACACAACGACATACAAATAGTCATGACCTCTCCTAGACAAAGGAAAATTTCCTATAAAATCCATTGACACACTTTCCCATGGGTGAATCAAAACATTGAGTGGTGTGTAGAGTGCCAAATTTCTATTAGTGCGCTTACTAACTGAACACAACACACATCCCATTACATATCGAGTCATAACATTTTTCATGTGAAGCTAATAACACAACTTGTGCAAATGACACAATTTTTTCCCTACACCAAAATGACTTGACACAAGAGAGGTATGTTCCTCTCTAATTACATGTATTCTCTCATTGGTGGGGATACAAAGTTTTCCAAGGTGGTATAACAACTTTCCATGCGAATGGTAAATGTCCACCTATGATCCATGAGTCAGCTTTACATAAATATCCTTAAAATCATTATCATCAACATGCTGCTCAGCATAACATTCAAAATACAAAGAAGCATTTTGAAAAACTATTGATGCAGAAATATGGGGGTGAGACAGCATATCTACCACTTTGTTTTTGGTTCCCTTGTATTTTATTACCAAGTGAAACAGTTGGAGGAATCCCATCCATCCAAAATGATGTGCTTGTTGAAGCTTGGTTTATGAATAGAGGTACTGCAAGGGTTGGTGATCTATGTGAATGATGGTCTCCTTGCCAATCAAATAGTGCTTCTACTTCTTCATGCTTTTAACCAAGGCATATAACACCTTGTCATACGTGGTATAGTTCACAACAGCTTGGGAGAATGTCTCATAATGGTAACATACATGTTTCCTCTATTGTATCAATACTAATCCCATGGCATATCCATTGGCATTTGTCTCAATCTTAAAAGGCTGTTGGGGGTCAGGTAAGGCCAAAAATGGTGTTGTATTGATCTTCTCTTTCATTGTGTTAAAGGATTTCTTCTTATTTCCTTCCATTGAAAGGCTTGCTTCACACTTTTCAGTGCGTGTAAAGGGGATGTAATGATGGATAAGTTGGCAATGAACTTTCTTTGGTATTGTAATACACCCAAACAGCTATGAACCTTTGTAACATTGGTGAGTTTAGGACACTTTACAATCACATCAATTTTGGAAGGATCTATTTTTAATTGTCCACCTCTGACAATGTGACCCAAGTAAACCAAAGAGGTCTTACCAAATTCACACTTGGAAATTTTGACATACCATATTTCTTTTTGAAAAACATCAAGCACCTTTTTAACATGACTCACATGATCTTCCCATGTCCTACTGAAAAAAGGAATGTCATCAAGATACTCAAGTACAAAATCATCAAGAAAAGGTTTGAAAATATCATTCATCACCCTCATGAATGTGTGAGAGCATTGCATAATCTGAATGCAATCACCAGCCATTCAAACAACCCTTATTTTATCTTGAATGTAGTCTTCCATACATCCTATTCTGCAAGCCTAGCCTGATGATAGCCACTACGCAAGTCCATTTTTATCAATTAGACAACATTTTTCAATTAATATAACAAATCATCAACGTGAGGGAGAGGGTATCGATTCTTCATGATTATTTTTTTGAGTGCTTTGTAGTCAACGCACATCCTCCATGTGCCATCCTTCTTTGGCACCAACACAATAGGTGAACTGCATGGAGAAGAACTTGGCCTTATGACCCCTTGGTTCAAAAACTCCTGCACCTACTTCTTTATATCCTCCATCGCAACAGTTGACAACCTATACATACCAATGTTTCATAAAGGAGAATCCTGTTGCAAGTGAATCTCATGTTGGATCTCATGATTTGGAGGCAACCTATTTGGTTCCTGAAAAAGTCCATCATACTTAGGAACAATTTCATACAATTCATTTTTATGAGTGGGATCACAAACTTGGAAAGCTTCAGATGCCTCTGCATCCTTTTCTCTCACAACCATGAGCATGCACCCTTTTCTAAAATTGATCAATCTCTTCATCTGACCTGCACTTACAAGACTGGCATTGATTTTGGCACGATGAGCTCTAACAATGCATTCCACCTCATCTTTCGTGAGATGATACTTTTTTTCATGATGAAAGAAAGTTTCTTTCCTATGATACAAATATGGACTCCCAAATACAATACCACAGATATCCAAGGGTACAACATCAAGATCAACCTCATCTACTAGTTTGGATGAAATCACAAATCTAGATCTACACTTCTTGGTTACATGTAATTTTGCTTCATCACACATTGAACCAAGAGGGTATAGTTTCAGATGAGGATTGGTATCTAATCCTAACTTCTTAACCATGGATTCTAAAATCAAATTTTCTTGTGACCCTAGATCAAACAAGGTTTCCACTTTAGTATGTTTCATTATCACTCTAATGTGGAACAATTCAGTCCTCTTTCGATCATTAACAAGAGACTCATCTGAAGAACTTGTACTTTCATCTAATTGAGAACTTTCATTAGCTTGAAGAGAAAGAGTACCTTGTATGCCCAATGTTGTGATTTTTGTATCATCACCGGAATTAGATCCAAGATCCTATTGTATAGTTGTCACCTCCTTTTGCTTGTTCTTCCCACCAAATCTCTTTGGTTTCAAATCCGGATGAAACTTCCAACAGTGTCCATCATCATGGTCTTCCTTCTTGAAATGTGTGCAATATGGCTTTGCTCCTTCCTCGTTCTTGGTTGTAGCTTCCTTCGTGTTCTTTCCCTTCCATTTTCCTTTGAACTTGCCAATATGAGGTTTGAAAGATGATTTCTTTGGTTTCTCTTCTTTATCATTCTTTACCTTTCTTTCAAGGTGAATGGACTTCACACTGGTCGCATCAATAGTATTAGGCTAAAATAATAACAAAGAATGCTTGATGTAACTATGTAAAGAACCAATATACTTTGTTACAATTTCTGGTAAATCAGGTGAAATTCCCAAGTTAAAAGCTTGTTTTCTAAACTCTTTTGTGAAGCTTTGTACAGTTTGACCCTTTCCTTGTCTTAAATATTTCCATTCCATTAAAGTATTTTGTCGATAACCCAGAGGATAAAACTAATCTTTTAATGCAGAAACAAAGTTGGAGTTAGAAGAAAGGAGATTTCCCAAGTTTTTGATTCCTTTCTTCAACTTGTTCTCACACCCGACGAGAAAGATTCCACTCAGCCAAAGAGATGTTAACTGGATCTTGGCCTCATCTTCCTCAATTTTCTAAATCCGGAAATAAGCCTTGATCTATCTAATCCAATTGTTTAGTTTCTCTGCATTACATTCTCCATTAATGTGGGAAATCAAACTTTACATCTAGCTTAAAAAAATGCTTCTTAGATGTATTCCTATGATCATGTTAGAGTGATGAGAAGAAGAAGAAGAATTGTCACTAGAGGATGGAGAGGGTGGTTCAGGAGGCTCTCCTCTTCAAACTTCATGATTTACCAACACATGGTTGTCTGGTTCTTTTTATCAGGTTTGATTGTCTTCTCATATTCTACAAACAACTTGTCAACTTTCTTTGCCATAGTGAAGAAGATCTTGCGATAATTTCGTTCTCCCTCAATTTGAGCTTCCTCATCTGCCATGTTTCTTCTTGATGGTGCATGGCCCACTTCAGCATCAAAGGATTTGAGTTTTCCTTCTTCTCTTTGGAGCTTGTTCTTGGTTATCATTTACTCATGCAACTTGCATCAAGGAGACTTGCTCTGATACCAAACTTGATCCATATTTTTTTAGATTCAAGGATGCATACATAATTGCATATAAAAGAGCATGTAAGCAAGTAACTAAAACACATGAAAAAGAAGCGGAAATCATAAAGTAACCATGAGTGTTATATAACTATTTACCACCTTTGGTAGATTTGATGCTATATGATATGGCATGGGGCAAGCCTTACCTACCATGCTTGGTCCAAATTCCAAAAAACAATGTTTTAAATCCCATATGTGATTTTTCCCTATCTAAAGTGCGGGTACACGTGGGTCAGTATATACCCAACCCATGTATATGTGTTAAAACAATAAAAAATATATAATCTCCTTTAATTTGGGCAGAGTTTACGGTTTGACCTAATACTCACCTACTATAGCCCGTGGCCCAACTGTTTTCCAACTGAAAAAATTAATTTGGAGAAGTATAAATAAACCTCCATGGGAAGGCCTAAGAGACGAGAAAATATTAGATATTGATATTATAGTTGATTACATCCCTGATCACGTCTGAATAAGCAAATCCCAAGTCACAGGAAACCTCTGTTTCCTTCTTGAGATGTCCATCATCCCTTCATGACATCCTTGTGTATACTTATGGAGGAGAATTTCTAAGGCCTGGGAAGGATGGATCCAAAGGAAGGTTTTGCTTGGAGCTGACAGACGACTCAGCTTGTAGTTATCCATATTTTCTTTAGGTTACATTAATAAAGAGGTGTTGTCTTGCTCCTGATGATCATGGTATTTATGCATTAATCTATGTTATGATTTTCTTATAAAATCTCACATTAATGCTTATTTGTTTACATTCTTATATGATATAACACTTATATCATGAATATTCTTTCTATTACTACTGTTGTATATGCTTTTCTTGAATGCGTTGTAGGTTTTAAGGCATTGGAAGAAGCATAGGGTTTGGACCCTACGAGAACGACCTCACAAGTAGGACCTCCGGGTAATACCTCTTCTTCCTACTTCAGTAGTTTAAGTATTAGGACTGCTTGTTTACGTGTCTCTTTATGCTGCATGCCCTCCGCTCTGTTGGGGTTCTCAACCTAAGACCCTAGGATGATTCTACCCGCAACAAAATTAGCGACTCCACTGGGGATAAAATTCTTGTTTTTCCTAGATTGGGTTGTTTCTTCTTGATCAGGGCATGCTTGATTGATTTCTTGCTTTTACAGTGTCTGTGACCTATTTACTTCCTAGGCATCAAGTTTGATCTTTTGGATCAGGCCTAGATTTTTTGTTTTTCTTGATTGATATTTATATATGCACTTATCTGAGGTTACAGTAGCGTATGCATGCTAGTTTCTTCAAATAGACTCGTGTATATGCGAGTTTCTTGTGTTTTAGTCGCGTATACACACTTCTGTGTTTTTTCACAGTGACGTATATCTTATTTTGAATAATTTTTTCAAATCTTGGACGCAGTTAAGATTGTTGCCTAGTGGTTTTTGTTGTTTTCTAGTCATTCACTGTCAGTAAAGCTCTGCTTTTATGCAGGTTTTCAATTTCTAGTTTTCAAGTCTTCTTGTTGAAAAACCTAAGTAACTTAGGGTTTTCTTTTTTAGTAAAGTTTTTGTTTGAGCTTTGGGTTCAACGCTTCTTGTAGAAGTTCTTGGTTGTTCTGATTTTGTGGAACAAGAAACTAGTTGAAATTTTGTTTATAACCCAACTTTTGGATTGCTTTGCTTTGCTTTCCTTTTTTGGTTGACCTGTTTTGTTTTTCATGGTTTTTGAGTGCCTCTTTGGCAATCTTGAAAGTCTTTCTTGACATTCTTTTGGTTTTCTGAAGTCATTTGTATTGTTGTTCATATCAATCTTTGCAAGTTTGTAGTCCTTTGTCATTTCAAGTTTCATTATACTAATGATGTGCATAACTTGCGATTTTTGGACTCTTTACGCTTGTTTTTGGTCTTTGAAGTTTAGTAGTCTTTGTGTTCTCAAAAAATTATTTGGGCTCTTTAAAAAATAAAAATACAAAACATAGTTTTTTCCTTTATTTTTCTTTTCGTTTTTTGTATTTGGTTTCTTCGCTATTTTGAGCAATTGGGAACTTTTTTCGACTGGTTTTACTTGGTTTCAAGGGAAGATTTTCATTGAATTTATGCCCTCCTTGTAGTCAAGTTGGCCTATTGATCTTGTGAAGAAACACATTTTCTTATTGTATTAGCATCCATAGAATCTTGCATCATCATTATGTTGAGCATTGGAAAAGGTGGGTATTTACCATTTATGTCTTTATCTTTTCCTTTGAATCATAACTCCTTTACATTCTAAGATGATAATATGTTAAAGAATTATGATAGAATTAAGGAGATTTGTGATTGATACAAAGTAACTAATTATTGTCTTTTTCTATACAGAAAGTGAAGGAAATAGAAAATCACTATTCAGGAGGAAAAGACAAAGCAGAAGCAACTGCTATCCCTTTGACAGGAGGCCGTATCCAGATGAGGAGATCAAGATCAGAGCGCATGGTCCAGGAAAAGGAAGAGAAAACACGACATCAGCACAAGAGGACAAAACGATAAACTGGAGATCAAAGATATAGCGAATCCCTCAGGATCCTTTGATCCTGAGGGATCGCTGCTTCAAAGACTTATCTATATTCTTGATACTTCTGCCTGGCCATTATAAAAAGGGACAACACTAGTAGCCCAGGAGAGCGGATATTATTATCAATTTTTAGAACTTACTGTTGTAATCTTAACTTTGATCATCGACTCTCTTTGAAGAGCAATAGCTGTAACTATGCCATTTATGATTAATATATAATTCAATTGCTATTCCATTATCTGATCCTGGAGTAAACGCAACAGTGCTTCCCTGGTGGCTAAGGGCCTGGCCCTAGTGGATCCACTTGCTTCTTTTATCATTATTTTGCAATTACAGTAGTGTGTGGTTTGATTTCCTTTGCATTTCCTTAATTCCCTTTATTCAGTAATCTTCTGTTTTTGAACATTTCACTGAATTGCTTTGTTATATCAAAATCGTAATTGGATAGCAAGATTATTATTCACAACTTAAAATGTCATGCTGTTCATTCTGAAACAATATTGCACTGTCTAATTTGGATTCTGCCGTTCATTTACAGTTGCGATTGCTGTTCATTTAACTATGGTTCACTCACAATTGCGATTGCTGTTCATTTAATTTTCGTTCAATTATAGTTGCAATTGTCATTCCTTTATACTTGTAGTTAATGTCCATTATGCTAGAATAAGATTACTGATTCAATTACTCTATAGTTGCTATGTGGTTACACTTAATTAGGTTTGTTGTTCCATTATTAAGTTCAAGATTGCTGTTCAAATCATTTCGGTTAAGATTGCTGCTCAATTCAGTTCTATAGATTAAGCTTCGTTGTTTGACCTTTTTCATAGATTTAGTTGTTGTTCCTTTTCTGCTAATCGAATTGTTATTTCCAGTATTTGCTTTAGTGTGGATAGAAAGACCTACAACTGTAACGAACATTGACTACTACTGTCTAAGTTCTCAGATTGGAGATCTTGTCTGTGATTGATTTTCATTTACATCAGTTTACAGGGGAAAGAGTTATCATTACTACATCCTTGACTGATGATTGCTATAGTTTCTTGAGTGAATGATTTAGTTACAGAGCATTTAAGTTTCTTTCCATTATAATTAGATTTTGTTTCCAGCATTCATTTACTTTTGTAAGCACTATACTGCAAACATTACTCTTGAACAAGTGACCGCCTCAGATTGAGTACACTCTTGAGATAAAAAATAGTGCCTGGATTGATAGTTAATGTAGGATAAATAGGGGTTAAAAGACACTTTTTTATGACTCAACACATTATAGTTTGCATTGTCGACATTTTAGTATTTTTGTTAGATTTTGAGTGTGTGGAGTGTGTTTTTGAAAAAGATTTTATTTTTTGCTTTTGAAAGTTTATTTGTAGAACCTCATAGAAATCTCTTTTCATCGAAGAAAAATAGTTGCATTAATTACATCAACAAATCTAGATATCTAGGACCTTGGAATAGGTGAGTGGAGAGTTAACTCTCCAAGGACACTCAAACTATTAAACATAGATATTGAATAATGAATGAAATCCAGTGTCGTTAGAAAGGCCAAGAAAGCTCCGTGACTGGGAGTCAAGCATGAGGGAGAGTGAAGACAAAGAAAGAGAGATACCCCCTCTCCTACTTGTTGGATCCCACCTCGAGACCATTCCGCCTAGATTTTGATACGAATTGGTGTCCATAGTTGCTATTCCTAGGGACCACATAGGTCACTGTGTAGGGGAATCTGTAGGACCTGGGGGAGATGTTGCATCACGTTCGTTAGTACTTTTGGAGGGTATCCTTGTTAAGCTTGGGTAATTGCACTAGCAAAGGCTTTTGAATGGGGGTCAATGTAACCGTTTCTGTCACCTTCGTTGGTAGGCCTAGGCTGTCATTATCCAAGACTATCTTCGGAAGGTCCTTGATTTCACTTTCCTATATTTTGGTGTCTAGTCCTCATCACCTGAAGCGGAAATACTTGAAAGTTTCTTGATTGATTATATCTTCTAGGGACTTTGTTAGAGAGTGCTCTTTCCTCCTAGTTTGCCATAGCTTTATAATTTCTTCGAGTCTTTAGTTAGTTCTCTTAAAATAATTAAAAGTGGTTTATCGACCAGTTCATTGGTCTAGGAGGCTTTGTGGGCTTTCACCTACGAGTGCTGAGCCTTCTTGCAGAAGGCGTACGAGCAATTCTGCTAGTGATTTCTAATCAGTGACAATGGTTGTAATGGAGATTGATCCTTTAGTTCAAGTTATTGTTTCACAGAATAGGCCTAGTGTAAATCGAGATTTGGAGAGGAACAATCCAGTCCTTTCTAGAGTCCTCTTCCAATCGGAAGACATTATAGAGGTTTAAGAATTCCTTGAGTTTCCTGTTAGTGTCGGTATCTTCATCCCTCCGTCAGTGATCAAACGCTCTTGTTGCATTGCATGTTAGGTGTCTCACCCGGTCAGCTGCATTCCATTAGGGTCATGGATCATCTGACGGTAGCGGCTTATTATACATTTTCCCTCATGTGTTGGCCTATTTTCATTCATTCACAACTGCTGCAGTCAATTTTTGTCTTTAAATCTGTAAAAGTCATTTTTAGGGTTTTAGGTGTTTTTAGGTCTAGGGTTTTCGTCAATAAGGTCTCAAAATGATTAGTGATGGTAAGCAAGCACATGGGAGGTCTAATAAAGTTCTAAAAACAACAATTTTCATGATCGCTCACTCAGTGATAGATTTTTTTTGAGGAAAAACAGAGTATTTTATGTTTTTATGCATAAATATGATGTAATTTCAATTTTTTTATATGTAAGAAACTTCAATGGCAACCCTGCTCACCTTACCAAGCTTCAGCAACTCCATCCCCTACAAGGCAAACCAAAAGTCAGATCATTTAGTTCATCAAATGCAAAAATAAAGCAAACTGCTTAAAAACAAAGTTGAAAAAGTAAGTCACAATGCAAACATTATAAAAGTGGGTTTTATGAGTAAAAAATCAAAAGCTCTTGTATATAACTCATTGGTCATGTTCAAAGAGCTCATTTGTATTCAAAGGAGAAAAATTGAACAAGAGAAGGTCGTGTTGGAGAAAGGGAGCAAGTTTGAAGTGAAACTGTGCAAGTTCAGGGGGTGCGACGCATAGAGCAGGCGTGGCACATTGGGCTTCCCTCCACAGTGTAAAAATACACTGGCGTGATGCATATAGAAGGCGCGACGCGTTGGGTTTGTGGCGCGGCGCATAGAGCTGCAAGCCCGATTTCGCCATAAACTCCCTCAAATTTCCAAATTTGCTCAATCCCATGGTGTGCAAAAAACAATTGCCTAGGGTTTGCATTTGTGTTTTTTCTACCAAGTTCACTCCATCACCCCCTCACTCTTTGACTCCTCCATTCATTTTTCACTTTCATCCATTCATTCCCTAATTCCCATATTCCAAAAATTCCCTAAGCCCATATCCCTGATTCTCATTATCCCAAACCCTAGCTACAAATTCCTAAACCCTAATTCCTATCCCTAAGCCTACATGCTATTCCTTAAACCCCCCTATTCCCAAAAAACTTGTCAATATCATTCCAAAAACCCCTCATACCCTCTCCCTCCACAGTCCCTCATACATTTTCATACATTTGGCAGCAAAATCTAAAAACACCTTAAATCTCTTCATACTCATCTAAAAGAAACTCAAATATCTGGTAAACTTGGAATCTGATCCTTCCTATGACCGAGATGAGGAGACACACAGTGAATCTCCTAGAGAAATGCATGCACCAAGGAGACCTCACAAGGGTGGTAAACATAGATGAGAGGAACCTACTTCACTTGTCGAGCCGCAGGCCTATCCTCTTGCTGTCACATGTTTTCAGCACCAATCCTATTATCAGTTCTGTGAGATGGTAGAGAGAGTCCAATACCATCATGAGTTGGCCAGGTTGTTTGTGCTCCATCTACATAATGGCCAAGTCACTCTAGCAGGTGTGACATTCACCTTGACACTAGAGTCTATTTCTCTAGCAACTGGTATTCCCAACATCGGTGAGCAGTGGAATAAGAGGTAGTAGATTGACAGGGAACATTATGAGCCTTACATTAAGGCTAGCTATTTGAGACATCTCAGTAGAGTTTTTCCTTTCCGGTATATGAAAGACTCATATGCTCCCTTGATGAAACTCATAATCAAGTATTTCAGCTGTGAGGGCCGGTTTTCTCGCCTGTATGCCTACCATATCAGATTGTTGATGCATTTCACTAGGGTGAGAATGATGAATCTCCCCTACTTTATTTGCTGAAACATTGAGAAGATGATTGCCATAGTGCACAAGAAGACTCCTCAGCAGCAGTATAACAACATATATCATTTTTCACTAATCAAGATTGTGGTCATGCATCAACTTGGTTTATAGAGCATCCCATGGGAGGATTTCATTTCACATGAGGTCTTCACCGCTCCTCAAGTACGTCCAGCAAATTTTCATGAGACAGGTGAACCTTCACATCAGCAGGAGCTTCATGAGACACAAACCGCTAGTGTGCCAGTATATGTCACCTACCAAAAGGGCGCTAGAAGGTTGTTTGCAGCAGAAAAGCGAGTATTATCCCCACCCGGTGTGGAAGGGGTCTCGATTCCTCCATCAACAGAGTAGGTACAGGACAAGGGCAAGCAGCCACTACAGGATGAGGGGCCTTTAGGAGAGCAGGAGACAGATTTTATTCTTATTCAGGATGATGACACTGATTTGGGCTCACAAAGCTCAAAGCTTAGAGAGATCATCCAGGAGCAACAAGATGAAATTCAACATTTGTCTCTCAACCTACAAAGAGCCAAGTGGATCATCAAATATCTAGAGCAATGAAACAAACAACTAGAGGATCAACAAACCATAATGGAGATAAGAAACATGCGAGAAAACCGACAAGCTGTCAGAAGAAGGAAAGTCAAGTTCACAACACTTGAGAAAGAAATCAATGCTGATCGTGAGTCTTGGTTGGAAAGGAAAAATATCCACTTGGAGAAGATGTTGGATAAGGCCATCAACGAGAAAAATATGTTGAGAAACATGGCATATCACTATTTGTCAAGAAATATGGTGTGCCAAGCAAGAATCAGGAACTTGAAGGCCAAGTTGAAGAAGACATCAAGGAGGCAAAAAGCGCAAGATAAACTTTAGATCTTGGCCAAGGCTTCCTTGGCCCAACATAGCACTTAATGGAGGACACTCAGCCCAAATTTCAAAAAATTTGGGACACTTTTTGTAATTTTGGAAATTTTGCCTTAAAAAACAGAGTTTTCTGCCCAATGCGCCGTGCCACCTGGCGCTCACTTTTGATGGAGGCATCATTTTGAGGAAAACTAAACATATTTGGATTTGTCATGAAAAATATGCATGCTCACAAATGGCCAAGAAATTTTGACAGGTTTTGGGCTTCCAAAAAGGTCAAAAACACCCCAAAAATGACCTTTCTGCCCCTTTTTTGACACACAAGAAGCAGTCTTGGGAAAACTCAGTTTTGGAGGGGCAAATGGAGGCCAAATTAAAAAATTCCACTTGTACTGGAAAGTAGATAGGTAGACCTTTCTAGGAAGCCCACTTGGAGAAAATTTGGACACCGGGAAGGCCTCCAAAATCAGCTAAAAAAGGCGCTACGCATAGGGAAATCAGCGTGGCGCATTGGAGGAATTTTGCTCAGTTTGACCAAAAATACTCTATTTTTCGCCTAGTTTCTTGACAATTTGAATTTTCTTCTTCTAAATGTCAAACTCATAATGTAATTTAATATGAACTGATGTATTTTGATGTAATCTTGCTACATTTTCACTCTTAGAGATAGATTCATCCATCAAGAGGTAGTTTGCAACTGAATGAATTAGTTTCCTAGTTTTTAGAGGCAAGCTGTTCCACTGCGTACTTTTTAGTTCTCAGTTTAGATTTTGTTGGAACAGCTCCTAATATTATGAGTTTGACCCCTAGAGGCTAGGATGAGTTGTTGGTTGCCTATATCTTGTAATTTTTCAGTCATTAGCATGGTTTGAGTTTTGGGAAAGCTTGGAGCTTCATTGTATACTCATTGCAGCAGTTTGGCTAAGGAATAGACCAGTGGTTTGCAGCACTTTATGTGATTCATGTGGCATCTTTCTTTAGTATTGTGTTTTCCTCTGTAATTGTAAGTTTACATGTGTTTTATGTATGCCATATCTCTCTTTATTTCATCTTAACTAAATCAAACAAGGATAAAGGTAGAATACATTGAAAATGTAGTGATCTACCTAGGGTTTGCTTAGTTATCTATGTTTTTAGCTGATTGAATAGGATCCCTGAGCTCTTCATGCACTTTTCAACTCCTCATCTGTCTAAAACCTCTCCATCTACTCAATTTGAAGTACCAAATCACTTGCCTACCTTGCCCCATAGAGATCTCTGCAAAACTGAGCCTCATTCCCCAGGCCCAAATCTACCTTCACATTTGAGCCAGCAAAACAACATCAAATTCAATAAAACATCTTTGTACACATACCTAGCCTAAAATTAGTCATCACATTAGTCATATCAAGCTTTCATTGGCCATCTGTTCTCATTTTGACAAGGAGAGAGCCCTCTCCTGACCTGGTAGGGCTAGCTACCAGGTTAAGCGTGGTTTGATGTTACCCTAGATCCTACCTTTCTCAGCTTGAGGTAGATTTAGGCCTTAAGATAGTGGCGACCATATTGGGGATATCAAGATTGTTTGCTTGTTAGTGTTATTTGTTTTATAAACTACAGACAGAGCCTAAAGTTATGCCAGGTAGCCTTCGAACTGCACATTGCTTTGCGAGTGCATAAGTAGATAAACGCTGCTTCAGTCAATCTCTGGTCTAGTCTTATAAATGTAACACCTGACTTGTAAATTGCCCTAGTACATCAGATAATTCTAGACTTTTGGATGATGAGTTTAGAATTTGATAGGCTGAAAAAGTTGATTTTGTCCATTTGATTTTTGGGAATAATTCAACACACTGGCTTCCAGACGACACACCAGAGAAAATCCTGATCTTGATCCACCTCCTGTGTATGAAAATCCAAATCTTATTCCTAGAATCCTTCGTCGAGAAAGTTTTGTGATTCCTATGTTTAAATCTCATTCATGTCTTGTTGTTTTTGAGTATCTTGAAGATCTTGAGTTTGATGAACAGTTTGAGCTATCGCTGTTTGAAACCAAGTCTGAAAGTGCTGTTGGTTCTACTGCTCTTAATCCAGAGTTTGTCAAAGATCTTGAAACTGAAAAGGCCAATAGATCAATTGACAATTATATTTTGAGACTTCAAACTACCATTGTGGCTACAAACATTCATGAATTCTTAGAATTTGCATCTGCAACTCTTGGGTCATCTGATATCGCGTCTAGTTCAAAAATTCCTATTGAATCTCCTTTCGTTCCCACCATTCTCGTGCAGCCTTCCGTCTCCGATCAAAAATTTGTAGTGTTGTCACCTCCATCTACCCCTTCTACCCCTCAAGCATCCAAAATTTCTTCACCTCTATCTACACCTCATACACCTCATACATCAGCTACTCCAACTCCTTCAACATCCTCAAGAGCAGTCATAAATCCACCTAGAGCAATGGCTGCCCGATATGCACCCCTTGTGTTGCCTCAAAACTTGGATGACATGCCCGCTGATTATCAAAGCAAAATTCCATTATTTGACGGTACTCCTCAAGGTATCACAGCTCAGCAACATGTGGATAGGATGGAAGATTTCTTTGATCTCCATGAGATCGATGCAGAAAATGTAACAATGAGATTGTTTGTGCAAACTTTTGGAGGTGAGGTCAGAAAATGGTTTAGAGCATTGCTGGCTAGAACAATCAACTCATTGGAGGCACTTCAAAGACAGTTTTTGGATTGCTAGGAGGTAAAAAAGAACCCTCTTCAAATCCTTTCTGAATATGAAAACATCAAGAGGAATGTTGGGGAGAGTGTCCAAGATTATTATGTTAGATTTAATACTGTTTACAATGCAATTCCTGCTGATATAAAGCCACCTATGGGGCTAGCCTTGATCAAGTTTCTAGATGGTTTCGATCCTAATATGGCCTATCAATTAAGAGAAAGAGATCCAGCCACTTTGGAGGACATGCAGAAAATTGCAGTTAGTGTTGAAGCAAATTTGCTTGCCAAGAGAGCTAGAACAAAGGCTGAAAAGAAGGTAACAATAAAAGAAGAGACTTCCACTTCAGATCAAGTGCTCTGTAAGCTTGAAAAGATGTTTGATAGGCTCACAATTGTTGATAAGCCTGAAACACAAGTAAGAAATCCTAACTTTCGTGGCCAGCAGCAACCTCAATTCAGAATCAAGCAAAGAGAGCAACGAGCACAAGACCAAGCAGCACAACAGTAGGTAAAGACACCCTTACAACAGAATTTTGTACATGGTCCGGAATCAGATGATGAGGAGAACGTAATTGGAGAAGAGAATCATTTCTTTACACCTGATGATATGCCAATTTTTATCACTGAAGATGAGGAGTATTCAGAGAGCCCAGCTGTACAAAGGGATGAAAATTTCATCTTGGCAAATGAAACAGCTCTTGAAGAAGAGTCTGATGAGTATCAGAGGGGTTACATGAATGCTTTGACAACCCAGCAGTGACAATATTCACTCAGGAGTAGAGATGTACCCATTAATCCAATTCAGAAAAGAAAGGAGGCGACCGCACCAAAGAATGATCCACCCGTTGTGCAGAAAAAGGGAAAAGAGACAGCTGATCCTACCACTAGCAAAACACCATCAGCAAATGAAAGATCAAATCAGCCAAATATACCAAAGGAGAAAACTGAAAAGAAGGATGTTTCAGCTAAGGAGGTAGAGAAAACATTAGTTTTTAGCTTAGAAAATGAAATTTCTAAGTTAAAAGTATCTATTCCTTTGACAGAGTTAATGAAGAATAGCAGCTATAAAGGTCAGGTGTCTAAAATTTTGAATTTAGATCCATTATCTGATATGGTAAATGTGGAGGATGATCAACCTGAGTTGATCTTTGGTCCGAAATTGGAGGGTCAATCTCAAGATAGCGATGTAGCTCCTTTTTATATCAGCCTTAGGGTGCATGACTATGTGTTACATAATGCTATGTTTGATTCCGGAGCCTCTCATAATCTCATGCCTAAGGCAATCATGGAGAAATTGGGTTTGGATATCACTAGAAAATATCATGACCTTTATTCTTTTGATTCTGGTAGAGTAAGATGCATTGGTCTTATTAAAGATTTGGTGGTCAGTTTGGATCAGATTCCAGTGAAAAATGTTTTGATGGATGTGGTTGTGGTGGATATTCCTCCTAGATTTGGCATGCTTCTTTCCAGATCTTGGGGAGAAAAACTTAAAGGGACATTGCAGCTTGATTTCTCCTATGCTACTATTCCCGTGTTCGGTCAGATGAGGAAATTATACCGGGAGCAAAATATGAAGTACATGATCACTAGCAAGGAGAAACCGGTAAATCATCCAATCAATTATGTACATACTGATTTAGAATCATTTGTTCTATATTCCGATAGCTTTAATGATGTAAATAGCCAAGTAGTTGAAGTAGAAGACATTCCAGAGATCACTGAAAATTTCAGAGAAGTCTTGAAGCAAGAAAGACAAAGGCTTGATAGTACCACTGAGCAATCAGCCTTCCGACAACAGCAAAATAATGATGGACAACATGGAAAAGTTAAAGAGCAAACAGAGTTTCAGCATTTGGAAGAGGACGAAGTTGGCTTGTGGAGCATGGATTTTGATGGCGCAGTAGGAAGAGAAGGTGTTGGAATTGGCATTTGGATACGCAGCCCTGTTTTCTCCCCAAACAAAGTGCCAAGCAATGTAAGGGTTTGTTCATATAAATTGGCTTTTGACTTTTCAAATAATGAGGCTGAATATGAGGCTTTAATTACTGGTTTGAAAATCCTTAGAAAGTTAAATGCCAAATGAATTTCAGTCTATGGTGACTCCGAGTTGGTTATCAAGCAAGTAAAAGGGGAGTACCAAACTAAGCATCCTCAAATGCGGGCCTATCACAATGCGGTAATATACATCTTGAGATTATTTTCAGATTACAGTTTTACATGTGTCCCCTGTGTTTAGAATGTCATTGCCGATTCACTCGCAATAGTAGCAAGTAATTTGAAAATTCCGATGAATTCAAACAACAAGTTTCAAATTCACATGAAACATCGCCCAGCTATCCCTGACAATCAAAGGTATTGGCAGGTGTTTCAAGATGATAAAGAGATCAATGAATTTCTGAAAAATGAAGGTAAATTCAAAGACACTTCTATTGATGGGGAGTATGACAATGGTGAAGAAGACATAGAAGTCAATCAGATGGAAGTTTTGCAACTCAAAGACAATATCATTCCTAAAGGTCTAATACCTTTAGAGGAGTTGTTCGATCAAGATGATGTAGCCCGAAAACCGAGCTTGCTGCCCACTGAGAAAGGAGTTGAGGATGTGAACATTGGATCAACAGAAAATCCTAGAATGGTCAAGTTATCAAAGGCATTGCCTCCACAGGTAAAAGCAAAGTATATTAGTTTATTATCTTCATTTACTGATGTTTTTGCATGGGATTATTCAGATTTGAAGGCATATGATATGAGCATAATTCAGCATATGAATCCAAAGCTACTGCCCTCAATAGAGAAGGAAGTGAATCAATTGTACAAAGCTGGTATAATCGTCCCCATAAGATTTTCAGATTGGATTTCAAATTTGGTGCCTGTGCACAAGAAAACAGGTGAGATTTGATTATGTATTGATTTTAGAAATCTGAATAAAGTATCTTTGAAAGATAACTATCCATTTCCCAAGATGGATCACATACTCCAGTGAGTAGTTGGAGCATCTCGCATGTTGCTACTCGATGGTTATTCCGGTTATAACTAAATTTTGGCCCATGAGGATGACAAACATAAAACAACATTCACTACTCTGTGGGGAACTTTCCATTATGCCAAGATGCCTTTCGGATTGAAGAATGCTGGTGCGACCTTTCAGCGAGCCATGGATATCGCATTTTCTAATGAAAAATATGTGTTTTTAGTTGTTTATCTTAATGACTTGACAGTTTTTTCTAATTCAGATGAAGAGCACCTTTATCACTTGAAGATTGTATTTCAATGGTGTATAAAATATGGTATATCTCTCAATCCAAAGAAGAGTCTGTTTGCCATGGATGAAGGCAAGCTTCTCGGTCATATTATATCAAAGGATGGCATCCACATCGATCTAGCTTGAGTGGAAGCCATTCAGCAAATTGATTTTCCCCGGAGTAAAAAGGAGATCCAATCATTCAATGGTAAGATGAATTTCTTATGTCGCTTTGTGCCCAATCTTGCAGAACATTTAAGGGAAATCACAAACATGCTCAAGAAGGATAGTGTAGTAAAGTGGACTGAGGAAGCAATAAAGTCTTTCAATTTAGTGAAATTGGCCCTTCCTTCAGCTCCTGTTTTGATCAGCCTGGACTATACGCAAGACTTCATTTTGGTTTCATTTGCCTCGGATCATACTATGTAGCGGTCTTGATGCAGAAAAGGGACCAGCTCGAGAAACCAATCACTTTTTTCAGCAGAATGATAAGAGACACAACTTTAAAGTATAATATTATTGAAAAGAAAGCTCTTGCTTTGGTAAAGGCATTAAAATATTTTCAAGTTTATATTTTGCATTCCCACATCCTTGCTTATGTCCCTAATGGTGCGGTTAAATATGTCTTGGTGCAAACAAATCCAGAAGGGAGAAGAGGCAAATGGATTGCTGCGTTGTTGGAATATGACGTGGAGATCAAACCAACAAAGCTCATTAAAGGATAGAGGTTGGCCAAACTGATGGCTGAGTCAAATTTTCATGCCTTGGACATTAATCTCATTGCTGCTATTTCCGAGAAAGATGAAGAAAGTTCGCGTGCTCAGGTATCAGAAATTTTTCTTCTTTCTCCTTGGTATTCAGACATTGTGTATGTGCTCCAAAATTTGTCACCACCACCTGGAATGGCTAAGAATAAAAGTAAGACCCTGAAATTAAAGGCTTCCAAGTTTTGTATCATGAATAATGCACTCTATTGGAAAGATCTCGGTGGTGTCTTGCTCAATTGTTTAGTTGAAGAAGAGGAAAAACAAGTTATGGAAGACTTTCACAAGGGAGATTGTGGAGGCCATATTTTATGGAAGATAACAGCCAAAAAAATTTTGAGAGCGGGATATTATTGGCCAACTCTTTTTGCTGATGTGTACAAAACTGTTACAAGCTGCCATGAATGTTAGATTTTTCAAGGTAGAAGAAAATTGCAGCCTTTACCGCTTAAGCCAATTGAAGTAAGTGCTCCTTTTCAGCAGTGGGGTTTGGATTTCATTGGTGAGATTCATCCTACTTCTTCAGCGTAGCATAAGTGGATCCTCACAGCAACAGATTACTTTACCAAATGGATTGAGGCAATTCCCATTAGGCAGGCCACTCATTCGGTAATCATTTCATTTCTTGAAAACAATATTTTGTCTCATTTTGGCTGTCCAAATAAGCTGATCACTGATAATGCAGCAACGTTTAAATCTAAAAGAATGATTGATTTTTGTAACAAATACCAAATTACTTTGGGGAACTCAACTGCATATTATCCACAAGGCAATGGATTGGCAGAATCCTCAAATACATCCCTGGTCAATATTATCAAAAAGCTGCTGGAAATGAACAAGAAGAGTTGGCACAAAAAGATAGTTAATGCACTTTGGGCAGACAGAGTAAGTCAAAAGAAATCTATAGGCATGTCCCCTTTCGAGCTCGTGTATGGTGTTGACACTGTATTCCCGACCTTTCTCGCAATCCTGATGGTTAAACTTCTACAGGAAGCCGGCAGCGAGGATGATCATTTGCAATGAAGAATCAATCAAATGATCCATTTACAACAGAGAGGAGGTTTTCCAGAACACTTTCAAGTTGCAAGAGAGAATCAAGAAGATATATGATCGAAAGGCAAAGGCGGACAAGTTTCAAATAGAAGATGTAGTACTGAAATGGGATGCAAGAAATGAAGAGAAAGGTAAGCATGGAAAATTTGAGAATCTTTGGAAAGGACCTTTCAGAATTGCTGCATATCGGGGCCAAAATGCTTTCCTTCTGAAAGAAATGAGTGGAGAAGATTGTCCAGGTGGGCCAGTCAACGGTCGGCTACTCAAATGGTACTATTTTTGAAATGTTTTCTGCTGTCATATGTATCACTGTACATACCGGTTTGTCTAATTTCATTGCAAGTGTGCGTTGTTATCATTCTTTTAGTTTGGGGCCCGAGGTGAAGGCTATAAAGCTGAGGTTTGATTTCAGTCTTGAAATTGAGTCAGTTGTGAGTCAAATTTCAGTTCTGAAATTGAGTCAAGAGTTTGGTTTTGGTTTGTCGAAGTTATTGACTCCATAGCCCAATGGATGAAGGCAATGACTGCTTTCCCAGAGACCTGTAGTTCTTGGCATCTCCAAGGAGCTACCATCCCCATTAGAGCCAATGTTAGTGTCAGTATCTTCATCCCTCTGTCAGTGATCAAACACTCTTGTTGCATTGCATGTTAGGTGTCTCACCCGGTCAGCTGCATTCCATTAGGGTCGTGGATCATCTGACGGTAGCGACTTATTATACATTTTCCCTCATGTGCTGGCCTATTTTCATTCATTCAAAACTGCTGCAGTCAATTTTTGTCTTTAAATCTGTAAAAGTCGTTTTTAGGGTTTTAGGTCTTTTTAGGTCTAGGGTTTTCATCAATAAGGTCTCAAAATGCTCAGTGATGGTCAGAAAGCACATGGGAGGTCTAATAAAGTTCCAGCAATAATAATTTTCATGATCACTCACTCAGTGATAGATTTTTTTTTGAGGAAAAACAGAGTATTTTATGTTTTTATGCATAAATCTAATGTAATTTCAATTTTTTCATATGTAAGCAACTTCAATGGCAACCCTGGTCACCTTACCAAGCTTCAGTAACTCCATCCCCTGTAAGGCAAACCAAAAGTCAAATCATTCAGTTCATCAAATGCAAAAATAAAGCAAACTGCTTAAAAACAGAGTTGAAAAAGTAAGTCACAATGCAAACATTATAAAAGTGGGTTTTATGAGTAAAAAATCAAAAGCTCTTGTATATAACTCATTGGTCATGTTCAAAGAGCTCATTTGTATTCAAAGGAGAAAAATTGAGCAAGAGAAGGTCGTGTTGGAGAAAGGGAGCAAGTTTGAAGCGAAACTGTGCAAGTTTAGGTGGCGCAACGCATAGAGCAGGCGCGGCGCATTGGGTTGCCCTCCATAGTGTAAAAAATACACTGGCGCGACGCATATAGAAGGCGCGGCGCATTGGGTTTGTGGCACGGTGCATAGAGCTGCAAGCCCGATTTCTCCATAAACTCCCTCAGATTTCCAAAGTTGCTCAATCCCATGGTGTGCAAAAAACAATTGCCTAGGGTTTGCATTTGTGTTTTTGCTACCAAGTTCACTCCATCACTCCCTCACTCTTTGACTCCTCCATTCAATTTTAACTTTCATCCACTCATTCCCTAATTCCCATATTCCAAAAATTCCCTAATCCCATATCCCTGATTCTGATTATCCCAAACCCTAGCTACAAATTCCTAAACCCTAATTCCTATCCCTAAGCCTACGTACTGTTCCTTAAACCCCCCTATTCCAAAAAACCTTGTCAATATCATTCCCAAAACCACTCATACCCTCTCCCTCCATAGTCCCTCATACATTTTCATACATTTGGCAGCAAAATATAAAAACACCTTAAATCTCTTCATACTCATCTAAAAGAAACTCAAATATCTGGCAAACATGGAATCTGATCCTTCCTATGACTGAGATGAGGAGACACACAGTGAATATCCTAGAGAAATGCATGCACCAAGGAGACCTCACAAGGGTGGTAAACATATACGAGAGGAACCTACTTCACTTGTCGAGCTGCAGGCCTGTCCTCTTACTGTCACATGTTTTCAGCACCAATCCTTTTATCAGTTCTGTGAGATGGTAGAGAGAGTCCAATACCATCATGAGTTGGCTAGGTTATTTGTGCTCCATCTACATAATGGCCAAGTCACTCTAGCAGGTGTGACATTCACCTTGACACGAGAGTCTATTTCTCTAGCAACTGGTATTCCCAACATCGGTGAGCAGTGGAATAAGAGGCAGCAGATTGACATGGAACATTATGAGCCTTACATTAAGGCTAGCTATTTGAGACATCTCAGCAGAGTTTTTCCTTTCCGGTATCTGAAAGACTCATATGCTCCCTTGATGAAACTCATAATCAAGTATTTCAGCTGTGAGGGCCGGTTTTCTCGCTTGTATGCCTACCATATCATATTGTTGATGCATTTCACTAGGGTGAGAATGATGAATCTCCCCTACTTTATTTGCCAGAACATTGAGAAGATAACCACCATAATGCACAAGAAGACTCCTCAGCAACAGTATAACAACATATATCATTTTGCACTAATCAAGATTGTGGTCATGCATCAGCTTGGCTTACAGAACATCCCATGGGAGGATTTCATTTCACATGAGGTCTTCACCACTCCTCAAGTACCTCCAGTAGCTTTTCATGAGACATGTGAACATTCACATCAGCAGGAGTTTCATGAGACACAAACCGCTAGTGTGCCAGTATATGTCACCTACCAAAAGGGCGCTAGAAGGTTGTTTGCAGCAGCAAAGCGAGTATTATCTCCACCTGGGGTGGAAGGAGTCTCGCTTTGTCCATCAGTAGAGTAGGTACAAGACAAGTGCAAGCAACCATTATAGGATGAGGGGCCTTTAGGAGAGCAGGAGACAAATTTTATTCTTATTCAGGATGATGAGATTGATTTGGGCTCACAAAGCTAAAAGCTTAGAGAGATCATCTAGGAGCAACAAGCCGAGATTCAACATTTGTCTCTCAACCTAGAAAGAGCCAAGTGGATCGTCAAATATCTGGAGCAATGAAACAAACAGCTAGAGGATCAGCAAACCATAATGGAGATAAGAAACATACGAGAAAACCAGCAAGCTGTGAGAAGAAGGAAAGTCAAGTTCACAACACTTGAGCAAGAAATAAATGCTGATCGTGAGTCTTGGTTGGAAAGGAAAAATATCCACTTGGAGAGGATGTTGGAGAAGGCCATCAACGAGAAAAATATGTTGAGAAACATGGAATATCACTATTTGTCAAGAAATATGGTGTGCCAAGCAAGAATCAGGAACTTGAAGGCCAAGTTGAAGAAGACATCGAGGAGGCAAAAAGCGCAAGATAAACTTCAGATCTTGGCTGAGGCTTCCTTGGCCCAGCATAGCACTTAATGGAGGACACTCAACCCAAATTTCAAAAAATTTGGGACACTTTTTGTAATTTTGGAAATTTTGCCTTAAAAAACAAAGTTTTCTGCCCAATGCACCGCGCCACCTAGCGCTCACTTTTGATGGAGGCATAATTTTGAGGAAAAATCAACATATTTGGATTTTTCATGAAAAAATATGCATGCTCACAAATGGCCAAGAAATTTTGACAGGTTTTGGGCTTCCAAAAAGGTCAAAAACACCCAAAAAATGACCTTTCTGCCCCTTTTTTGACACACAAGAAGTAGTCTTGGGAAAACTCAGTTTTGGAGGAGAAAATGGAGGCCAAATTAAAAAATTCCACTTGTGCTGGAAAGTAGACAGGTAGACCTTTCCAACAAGCCCACTTGGAGCAAATTTTGACACCGTAAAAGCCTCCAAAATCAGCTGCAAAAAGGCGCTACGCATAGGGAAATCAGCGCGGCGCATTGGAGGAATTTTGCTCAGTTTGACCAAAAATACTCTATTTTTCGCGTAGTTTCTTGACGGTTTGACTTTTCTTCTTCTAACTGTCAAACTCATAATGTAATTTAGTATGAATTGATGGATTTTGATGTAATTTTTCTACATTTTCACTCTTAGAGTTAGATTCATCCATCAAGAGGTAGTTTGCAACTGAATGAATCAATGTCCTAGTTTTTAGAGGCAAGCTGTTCCACTGCCTACTTTTTAGTTCTCAGTTTAGATTTTGTTGGAACAACTCCTAATATTATGAGCTCGACCCCTAGAGGCTAGGATTAGTTTTTGGTTGCCTATATTTTGTAATTTTTCACTCATTAGCATGGTTGGAATTTTGGGAAATCTTGGAGCTTCATTGTATACTCATTTTAGCAGTTTGGCTAAGGAATAGACTAGTGGTTTGCAGCACTTTATGTGATTCATGTGGCATCTTGCTTTGGTATTGTGTTTTCCTCTGTAATTGTAAGTTTACATGTGTTTTATGTATGCCATATCTCTCTTTATTTCATCTTAACTAAATCAAACAAGGATAAAGGTAGAATACATTGAAAATGTAGTGCTCTACCTAGGGTTTGCTTAGTTATCTATGTTTTTAGCTGATTGAAAAGGATCCCTGAGATCTTCATGCCATTTTCAACTCCTCATCTGTATAAAACCTCTCCATCTCACTCAATTTGAAGTACCAAATCACTTTCCTACCTTGCCCCATAGAGATCTCTGCAAAACTGAGCCTCATTCCCTAGGCCCAAATCTGCCTTCACATTTGAGCCAGCAAAACATCATCAAATTCAATCAAACATCTTTGTACACATACCTAGCCTAAAATCAGTCATCACATTAGTCATCTCAAGCTTTCATTGGCCATCTATTTTGAGATTGACAAGGAGAGAGCCCTCTCCCGACCTGGTAGGGCTAGCTACCAGGTTAAGAGTGGTTTGATGTTACCCTAGATCCTACCTTTCTCAGCCTGAGGTAGATTTAGGCCCTAACATTTCCTATGAATCCTTCTTCTCCTCTCCCTCCTGATTATCTAGACGTTCTATTATACTTCAGGACCTTGACACATAGGTCTTCGAGCCCCGGCCTATATCGGTATTTTCCTTTGGTGGCCAATACTAGGAGCATGGTTTCAACTATAAGTGCTACTAGTGTACATATTCCTTTATCAGTACAAGGAGGAGGTACAATTTCCATACCTTCAATCACTCCTAACACTACAATTTTTGGCTCTACCTCCATTCCATATTCGAGTGGGGGCACCCAAGCATTTGCCTCTAACACTGGTTCTTTCCCCTTTGGATTGCCTACTAGCACAATTCCTTTAGTTCCCTTAAGTTTTCCATCCGTTGCTTCGACATCTATGACTTCAATGGTGAGTGGGTCAACGTATTTTCAGGGTTTCCCTTTTGGGAGTGGTCATATACCACATTCTAACCCGTCTCTAGGATCAATACCTTTTCCATCCATAGGTCAAAGTTATAATCCTTTCCAAGGATGGACTGATCCGGCTGTTAATAGCTTGGGAGCCAGGAATCAATTCTCTTTCGGTCAACAGGGGAATATTTCATACTCCTCCGTGAGTTTATTTCAAAGTTTTTCTCCCTTTGCTAATGCATGGAACCATTACCAAGGGCTATTTACTCCATTTAATACCTCACTAGGCGAACATTTCACTGGATATGGCAATTTTTTGGTGGAGTTTGACAAACTCCGAAATGTTTTGGGCCACAAGGTTTTCCTTAGGATTCAGGCATTTCTACGAATCACCTCATTCAACTTGGTGCCTTCACAAATCCAGGATATTCTTTTTAGAACATTGGGAATTTTTCCCAGAGTGGGTGGAATCCTCAAGGTCCTCCACGCTTACCTTTCCTGGCAACTTTAAACTTGTCAGATCTATCAAATTTGACTAATGATCTTATCCGATACAACTTGATTTGGCCTCTGGTTCCAACCAAAATTCCCTCAGACATACCCAAATTCGAAGGGAAGACTGGTGAAGATCTGGGCGACCATATGACCACTTTCCGTTTATGGTGTTCCCTGAAGTCACTGCTTAATGATTCAATCAGGTTGAGACTATTGCAATGCACCGTAACTGAGAATGCAACTAAATGGTATATTGAACTTATAGGGGGCACATTCGCTTCGTTTGGTGACTTGGCCACCATATTTTTAAACCATTTTAAGTTTCCCATGCATTATGATGCTGGAACTGAGCTCTTAGCTAATTTCCAACAAGAACATGCAACCCACATTTATGATAATATCCATGAATGGAGGAGAAGGAAGAGGCTTATTAAAGCCGATATTCCACAAGAATTCCTTCTTGAATGGTTTCTCAAACCTTTGCAACCTGAAATATCTAAGGATGTATCAATCTCTGGTGTATTCACTGAAGAATATGCTATTTTTAGAGCCCAATAGCTAGAACTCATATATTCTTAATCTAGGATTCTTGACAAAATTTTTCTTGATGCTCCTAGATCTAAAGTTGATATTTCCAAGCCGAAGCCAGGTCCCCATGTCGACGAGCTAGTCAGATCAATTGATAATAGCATGGATAACCTGCTAAACCAATTGCAACAATTTTCTTTGCAAACTGATTCTTCTATTCAGGCATCGCCATCAACACCCATAACTTCTCAACCTTAATCTATCAATGTCGTTCAAAATTATAACCCCAAAGGAAATCAAAAATCCGATGGGAAGAAGAAAGGAAATGGTAAGAAGAAGAATCATGGTGGAAAGGGTAATGAAAATAAGCCCAGCAATGATGTTGGGGGGGTGTAAAAAAGAGTCTAAGAAGAAAGTGAAGTTTCCATGCAAGTTATGCAATGGTGACCGTTTGATTCATCTTTTCCCAAAGATTCAAGATGCTCAATGCTTGTTGGTTCAACAAGGGTCTTCTAGCTCCTATGATGTGCTAACTAACCCTTTTCCCCAAGGGCAATAGTTGTTAGCTGGTGCAAATGCTAGTACTGGTACCCCCACTTGTGGCAACCAGGAAGGGGAAAATCCATCAAATGTTTATATGATGAGTTCACATATTGACGTTTCTACATGGTCACATGATTATGGTGAACTAGAATAATCTAAGGCCAAGATTGCTCCTGATTTTTCAAAGCCACTCCATATTGAGAGGCCTGTAGTTGAGTCTATACCTCAGATGCTGAAAGGCTCCACAAAACGTTTGACAATTAACCCCAATTCTAAGGCAGCTTAGAACTACTCCAATGTAAAAGATTTGGCACAGAGTCCTTGTGCCATGTTAGCGTTAGAGGTATTCCAGTCATGCCCAGCACAAAGGAGTGTGTTGCTCACTGCGATCAGAGTAGTAGATCCAAAAAAACTCTCTTGTTCTTAAATTTGACATGTCGAATATCAAGAAGAGACTCCCACATCATATGGATTTTCAAATCAAGCATACATACCAAAAGACCGATATCTTTTGAAAAATAGTTGATGAGGGAGCTTCCACATGTGTAATGTCCATATCATGTTGGAAGGCTATTGGATGACCTTAGGCTGTTCCTCATAGGTTACATGGGATTATTCCAGCCTTTCACGTCTATGTTGGGGGCAAGGTTGTAAATATCGAAGTAGAAATAGTTGATGCAAATTTGGATTACAATCTACTTTTGTGAATAAATTGGATTTATGAGACAGATGCTATTGTATCATCGTTATTCCACATCCTCTGTTTTCCTCATGAAGGGAGAATTGTAACGGTTGATCAGATGGGCTATTCTCCTGGTTAATCCAATGCATCTTTTGAATCTACTGTTCCCTTAGTGAACAATCCTAAGAAGCCTATTGAGAATCTAGGAGTTGGGATGTATTCTTCCTTAATGGGTACCTTTGATTTTCTTGCTCCTATTGCTCAAATTAATGCTATTTCATCTTCCAAGGCACCTTCTCGAAGAGAGTTCTTTAGAACTCATTATTTTTCGGATCCTTAGCCCTTACCCTCTTCTACCACCACATTAGATGAGGGGAAAGTGGGTGGAATGGAATTTCCTATGTCTGCAACTGAAATTGCTTATCAATCTATAGTTAACACTACAGACTCTGATCCTACTCCTTTTTCACCAAAGGAGCTGGATGGGGATGTGGCTCCGGCCTAGACTCTAGATTCAACTTCTGCTATGGATTGCCTAGATATTGTTTTGCCATCTGAAGAAGAAATTCTAGAAGCAATGACAGGTATTGAGAGACCATGGGATGATTTGCATCATCAATCATATTTCCTCCCTGATTTGCGAGAAGTAGAATCAAGCTTGTCCAGTCCTTCGTCTACTGGTGATGTTCACGCAGTTTTAAATCCTTTGGCTCCAGCATAGTTTTTGGTTGAAGATAACATGTCTTTGGGCCCTACTCAAAGTGGGGAGGCCTATTTCATTAAATGGAAGCAAAAATGCATTACAATCAACTTTACATAAATGACCCTTATATCTCCAAATTTTGTCATCGTGAAAAAATGCAAAGATCAGATGAAGAAACACACATCACCATTGGATTCATGGCACGAAATCATGTCAAATGACCATAAAATTGACCATATTATGAAAATAGCACTTCTGGACCCCCAAGGGACCTTCTTAGCATAAAAAAAGATACCTTGTTCTGGGTTCTACCCTCCTCAATCGCTCCTGGTTCTGCACTGGACCCCACTCCACTCCACCCTCCACTAGTCGAATGAACAATGTTAAGGTTTATATATATGTGAACAGGTGGAGGTACCAACGTTGGGCCAATGACCCATTGGTTGGCGATGTGTTGTAGCTGCTACAACACCACCCAAATTTTGGGCATATTCAAAATTTTGGGTACTCCACCACTCACCTTGAAGCATGATCACACATATGCATAAGGGTTTGTGATAATGCATCATGACAGTAACCCTGATTTGTCTTAGTCCTCCTCCCCTCGAGTGAATTAAGATTCCTCAAAATTCCATCTTACTCCGTGCCCTTGAATCTATAGCTACACCATTGCTTTTGCATCACACAAATTACTGGCAATTCATAAGTCCGGTAAGGTGCCTAAATTGTTGTGTTGATTTTCGGTTTCGAGCACCTCTTGTTTTACTCGTATAATTTAGTTGCAATTTTTTACTATCATCTCCAGATGAAATTATTTTCTTAGTTTTAATTATTTATCCCTTGTCTTTGCAGAGATTTAAATGGAGCATAAGAGATATCATATGGGCACCACAGGTTCTAAACTCTGACAGGAGTGGCCTTGTTGAGTTTTTTGCACCATGGAATACAAAACCAAGGGATTTCAAACCATTAAGGTATTTACTCATGGAAAGCCTCCATTAGAATATCAAGGAGCAAACGATGCAAAACCAATAGCTGAATTTGCAACTCAGCAATTGAAAACTGTTGTTAAAGACTAGCTAAATGGGAGGACTAGATCAAATAAGAAAATTCATCCAACTCATAAATGGGGCGCGATGCAAGTGAATTTGATGACATTGTACTCATAAGTAAAGATCAATGGATTGTTGAATGTTATTCTCCCTGGTATGGACGTTGTGAAAAACTTGCTCCAGAATGGAAGAAAACTGCAAATAGCTTGAAGGGCAAAGTGAATATGGGTCACTTCAATTGTGATGCGGAGAAGAGTTTGATGAGCAGGTTCAATGTGCAAAGATTTTCTACAATCTTAGTCTTTGGTTTGGATAAGGAGAGTCCAGTTCTTATGAAGATGTAAGGACAGTTCCCGCATTTGAATCCTTTGCCTTTGGGCAGCTTGAGACTAATGTTTCTCCTCGGGAAGCGGTGAAGCTTACAGGCCATGATGTATTGGGAACCACATGGGTTGCTTCAACAATCTATTTTGTTAGTTTCTTGCCCACCATTTTAGACACAAGAGCAGAAAGAAAGGATCATTACCTACAACAACTCATATCTGTGGCAAAAAAATTCAAAAGAAGTTCATACAGCCATGCATGGGCAGCAACAGGAAGGCATCCTGCTCTTAGCAGTCGGTGTCGGTGGCTATGAGTATCCAGCCTTCATAGTTCTAAACCACAAAAGGAGTGTCTATGCTCCACTTCACAGCGCATTTGAACTTGATCACCTTATGATTTTGTGAAGGATGTACGGCAGGGAGGTAAAGGTAATCTTCCCCTAGAATTTGTTCCTGTTATTGAGGAAACTGAACTGTGGGATGGGAAAGACAGAGAGATGAATAGAAGCATTGGAAAGGATGGCCCAAAGGTAAGGTAAGGCAGTAAAGAATACGGGTAACAAAACTAGTTAAGCTTCATGTCATTATTCCCAAAGCATGGTATCATTTTACGACTATGAAGGCAAGCTAAAAGCCTGAAGGCCTTTCAACAGTCAATATCAACCTTGGATCATTGTAAAATGAATCAATTTTATATTAAAGTAGAGGTTTTGATGTGTATACAATGAGGTGTCAAAAAAAAACACGTTAGCGTTGCGTTAGAGTGGCACTTTTAAAAGAACTTGAATATTATGTGTATACATGAATTGGTAACCTAAAAGGCATCCACGACAATCCTGAATAAAATGATTTTGGATCATCAAAGGCACACCTCGCAATACCGCATGGAGAAGATGCTACGCCATTACAGTATTGGGGTCATGTTACAAGGGGACATTTCGCCAAGTGCGTTGCCCAAATTATATCGAGGTTTGACTACTAAAAAGAATATCATGCCGCCAAGGATGATCAAAGTGGGCACGATGTAATCAATGTTCAGATTTGCCAATCGTGGTTAAACTACAACGCAACTTGGAATAACTTCAGAACTTCAAGATCTTGCTTGCCTATCTAGCGGTAGCCTTGCCTTTTCTGAGCAAGTAGCCATATAGTTTAGCTAGGGCTGATTCATATTGTTGTCAGCTGAACGTCCTGGAGACAAAGCTATTATGCTTCAGAGACTTCAATCGCTTGCGAGCTATCAAGCTATCTTGATTGAAGCATAACACGGATTAGCTTGCATGATCGAGGTTGAGACTTTGGCATGACTGTCGCAGCAGCTGGGCAAGTCTTGAAGTCGCAGGATTCAATGCTAAGAGACGAAGTTATAAATGTGACCTGTGACCATGTTGCTTCTCTGAGTCGCAAGGTCATAATTTCAGAGCCTTAAACAAGTATTGGAAGTGCGACTTTGCTCCAGATGCGACTGTGTGACTAATGGTCGCTAAGTCATATGCAAAGACCTCAAGTGGGTAGCCAAAAATGTGACTTGCATTAAGTTGCCACCCCGCGACCTCCAATGAGTTGTAGTTCCACCTAGTTGCTACATCGCATTCTTACATCTTGGGGAAGGAAGCTGAAGGATGCGACTATGTTATAGAATGACTGTGCGACCTTCCAGAAGTCACAAAGCTACCTCACAGATCAACTTGCCTCCCAAAGGTCACATTTTTCAGCAGTGTTGTTGAATTGCTTCAAATCGCATTCCCAAATAGGATTGATTTAACGTTTGTGAGGCTGCGGGATCCACACTTAGGTCATGAAGATGACACGATTTTATTCGAATAGGATTTTCTCAAACCATTTCAAGATGTTGCATGGGGCAGTAGAAAATGAGTATTATGCATTTTTTTCCTTAAAATAATGATGAGAAGATGCGGAAACTGCGAGACAAAAGAAGTCATGAAATAAATAAAGGACAAACAATGTTTGCCTACGAATGCACTGATTACAAATTACCTCTTGGATAACATTACTGGTGGGAAAGGGAGATATTATCAATGTCCAGATGACAAGGGAGTTATAGAAGGACTATGCAACAATCTTCTTGATGGAGTTGTCTCTTATGCGGACTGTGCAACAATCTTCTTGAAGGACTAGTTTTTTCTTATGAAATGACATTCCCATTGAGTACTGTAATGTTTGGATTGTGGGTGAACATATATGGCATTGAGAAGAAACCTCCATAGTCATCCAGCATCAAATTCCAGGGAGTTGGCCACATGCATTAGAGTGGTGGATCTTGAAGCTCGGGAAGATATTTGTTGCTTACCATTGCATTTCCTCTATAGAAGAGAGCAAATGTTATTGGTATTTCACCCTAAAACACCTCTTGATGATTGATTAGAGCAACGAGAGATATGGATGGTCCTTTCAGGAACTATTGTAAACATTTTGGAGCCCAGAGGCACCCCATAGAGATGGCATTAATTGATTGCAATGTAGCACAGGATAGGACTATCCAGGGGTCCAAAGTTGTTTTCAGTTTTCATAATTATTGTTATTTATTTATCTCTTGTTACATTTATGGTGTGGTGCTGCAATTATCATCATGTTTAACTATGGTTACTGCCTTATAGGGTATAGGAAGGCGAGGACTCTGACCTATGAGGAGAGATCTAGGGTTACATATGGGAAGACCTGCAGCTATGATGTTCGATTAGTAAATAAGTCAGTTCAGGAGGGTTGATTGAGACACGATGGCAGTCGCAATGGCATTCTGTGTAGCCAAGGAACCACACAATTTGGTCTTGTACTCTGGCAACCGCCTTGGTGATAAGCATTCTAGGTTCTACAAGAACCCTCTACATCTTCTTCTTCTTTTTATCATAATGTAAATGTTCTCCTATGATGCTGGCAATTAAGCTGAGAGAAATCAAGCCTGTACTAAGCAATAGGCATGAGAGAGTAGTGAGGAAACTCAAGAGGCATGAAGGTAGCTGAAAGGGCACGAGGGAAGGTCAAAGGTCACAGTAGGTGAAAGGACACGTGACCTCTATAAATGTGCCCTCATCCCTCACTTCAAAAGGGACTTTTAGCACTTGAGTTGAGGTGACCAGAGATAGTTGATTGATGCTTGAGAGATAAGGCACTCAGCTCTTGGTAGCTAGGAGAGTGGGTTTGCAGTAGGGCTAGGGTTTTGACACCGAGCGATGGTATGAACAGTCCATGTTCCACTATTAGGTATTGACCAGTTGCATGATATGTATTTGAAGTTGCAACAATATTAATAAGATGTTTTCTTTTTCCCTTTGCACTGATTCCCATGCTGACTCATGGTGGTTGTATTAGTTGTCTGGTACCTCACCATATCTGTATGAGTGCTTTCATATACGTGAGATGTTATGTACTGATACATAGTGGTTGCATGTATGTTTCGCTTTAGAATCTGTGTTTACTTGTTCCTTGCCATGTCAGTGACCTATTGTGAACTACTTCGTAATTGACCTCCAGCATGTTCTTGTTTATTATGTCCGATGGGGTTTTAGCTAACTGATTGTCATCATCATTCATATCTTCATTGCCGTGACTTGTTTAAATCTCTTTCTGCAATTTTTCAATCTTGGTCTGATTTTGTTTCGCTGCTCGAGCACCTCATTCCCGCCCCACTCTGGCACCTTCTCATTTGATAACCAAGAGCAGAAAACATTCATGGTGGCAGCCAGGCCCATATACTAGACGAGGCTCCTATCCCAAATAGTGTGAGGTCTAATTGGGACTTCACATCAGGGGGACCCCCTTAGTCATTGGCGGTACATTTTGGCCCGTCAACATGGTGCTATGTTAAGGCATTGGTTTGTGAGGTGGTCACGGGTTGCATTCTAGGAACACACGTTATATTTTGGGTGCTGTTTGGTTTTTACCATTCTCAACGCATTGTATGGGGCTGTCAGGGAGGCGGGCCGGCCAGCT